>OZ020124.1:11231063-12527786 GCA_963971155.1 Anthrax anthrax | reverse complement strand
GAGGAAATTGAGAAAAAACTGCTGGAACACGATATTTTTCAAGTATTCTCGATACTGGCCGTTTGTACCATTGAAATGTAAGTAAAACCACTGGAACGCTTTATTTTTCTAAAATTCTTCATTTCGCCTGATATTTTAGAGGAAATTGAGAAAACACTTCTGGAACTCGAGATTTTTCAAATATTCTCGATACTGGCCGTTTGTACCATTGAAATGTAAGTAAAACCCCTAAAACGCCTTATTTTTCCAAGATTCTTCATTTCGGCTGATATTTTAGAGGAAATTGAGAAAACACTGCTGGAACACGAGATTTTTCAAATATTCTCGATACTGGCCGTTTGTACCATTGAAATGTAAGTAAAACCACTGGAACGCCTTATTTTTCCAAGATTCTTCATTTCGCCTGATATTTTTGTGGATATTGAGAAAAACTTCTGGAACACGAGAATTTTCAAATATTCTCGTTACTGGCCGTTTGTACCATTGAAATGTAAGTAAAACCACTGGAACGCCTTATTTTTCCAAGATTCTTCATTGCGCCGCATAATTCAGAGGAAATTGAGAAAAAACTGCTGGAACACGAGATCTTTCAAATATTCTCGATACTGGCCCTTTGTACCATTGGAATGTAAGTAAAACCACTGGAACGCCTTATTTTTCCAAGATTCTTAATTTCGCCTGATATTTTTGTGGATATTGAGAAAAACTTCTGGAACATGAGATTTTTCAAATATTCTCGTTACTGGCCGTTTGTACCATTGAAATGTAAGTAAAACCACTGGAACGCCTTATTTTTCCAAGATTCTTCATTTCGCCTGATATTTTTGTGGATATTGAGAAAAACTTCTGGAACACGAGAATTTTCAAATATTCTCGTTACTGGCCGTTTGTACCATTGAAATGTAAGTAAAACCACTGGAACGCCTTATTTTTCCAAGATTCTTCACTTCGCGTGATATTTCAGAGGAAATTGAGAAAAAACTGCTGGAACACGATATTTTTCAAGTATTCTCGATACTGGCCGTTTGTACCATTGAAATGTAAGTAAAATCACTGGAACGCCTTATTTTTCCAAGATTCCTCATTTCGCCTGATATTTCAGAGGAAATTGAGAAAAAACTGCTGGAACACGAGATCTTTCAAATATTATCGATACTGGCCGTTTGTACCATTGAAATGTAAGTAAAACCACTGGAACCACTGGTTTGAACCATTGAAATGTAAGTAAAACCACTGGAACGCCTTATTTTTCCAAGATTCTTCATTTCGCCTGATATTTTTGTGGATATTGAGAAAAACTTCTGGAACACGAGAATTTTCAAATATTCTCGATACTGGCCGTTTGTACCATTGAAATGTGAGTAAAACCACTAGAACGCCTTATTTTTCCAAGAGATTTCATTTCGCCGCATAATTCAGAGGAAATTGAGAAAAAACTGTTGGAACACGAGATCTTTCAAATATTCTCGATACTGGCCCTTTGTACCATTGGAATGTAAGTAAAACCACTGGAACGCCTTATTTTTCCAAGATTCTTATTTTCGCCTGATATTTTTGTGGATATTGAGAAAAACTTCTGGAACATGAGATTTTTCAAATATTCTCGTTACTGGCCGTTTGTACCATTGAAATGTAAGTTAAACCACTGGAACGCCTTATTTTTCCAAGATTCTTCATTTCGCCTGATATTTTTGTGGATATTGAGATGGAACACGAGAATTTTCAAATATTCTCGTTACTGGCCGTTTGTACCATTGAAATGTAAGTAAAACCACTGGAACGCCTTATTTTTCCAAGATTCTTCACTTCGCGTGATATTTCAGAGGGAATTGAGAAAAAACTGCTGGAACACGATATTTTTCAAGTATTTTCGATACTGGCCGTTTGTACCTTTGAAATGTAAGTAAAATCACTGGAACGCCTTATTTTTCCAAGATTCTTCATTTAGACCGATATTTTAGAGGAAATTGAGAAAACACTCCTGGAACACGAGAATTTTCAAATATTCTCGTTACTGGCCGTTTGTACCATTGAAATGTAAGTAAAACCACTGGAACGCCTTATTTTTCCAAGATTCTTCATTTCGCCGCATAATTCAGAGGAAATTGAGAAAAAACTGCTGGAACACGAGATCTTTCAAATATTCTCGATACTGGCCCTTTGTACCATTGGAATGTAAGTAAAACCACTGGAACGCCTTATTTTTCCAAGATTCTTAATTTCGCCTGATATTTTTGTGGATATTGAGAAAAACTTCTGGAACATGAGATTTTTCAAATATTCTCGTTACTGGCCGTTTGTACCATTGAAATGTAAGTAAAACCACTGGAACGCCTTATTTTTCCAAGATTCTTCACTTCGCGTGATATTTCAGAGGGAATTGAGAAAAAACTTCTGGAACACGAGAATTTTCAAATATTCTCGTTACTGGCCGTTTGTACCATTGAAATGTAAGTAAAACCACTGGAACGCCTTATTTTTCCAAGATTCTTCACTTCGCGTGATATTTCAGAGGGAATTGAGAAAAAACTGCTGGAACACGATATTTTTCAAGTATTCTCGATACTGGCCCTTTGTACCATTGAAATGTAAGTAAAACCACTGGAAGGCCTTATTTTTCCAAAATTCTTCATTTCGCCTGATATTTCAGAGGAAATTGAGAAAAAACTGCTGGAACACGAGATCTTTCAAATATTATCGATACTGGCCGTTTGTACCATTGAAATGTAAGTAAAACCACTGGAACCACTGGTTTGAACCATTGAAATGTAAGTAAAACCACTGGAACGCTTTATTTTTCCAAAATTCTTCATTTCGCCTGATATTTTAGAGGAAATTGAGAAAACACTTCTGGAACACGAGAATTTTCAAATATTCTCGATACTGGCCGTTTGTACCATTGAAATGTAAGTAAAACCACTGGAACGCCTTATTTTTCCAAGATTCTTCATTTCGCCTGATATTTTTGTGGATATTGAGAGAAACTTCTGGAACACGAGAATTTTCAAATATTCTCGTTACTGGCCGTTTGTACCATTGAAATGTAAGTAAAACCACTGGAACGCCTTATTTTTCCAAGATTCTTCACTTCGCGTGATATTTCAGAGGAAATTGAGAAAAAACTGCTGGAACACGATATTTTTCAAGTATTCTCGATACTGGCCGTTTGTACCATTGAAATGTAAGTAAAATCACTGGAACGCCTTATTTTTCCAAGATTCTTCATTTCGCCTGATATTTCAGAGGAAATTGAGAAAAAACTGCTGGAACACGAGATCTTTCAAATATTATCGATACTGGCCGTTTGTACCATTGAAATGTAAGTAAAACCACTGGAACCACTGGTTTGAACCATTGAAATGTAAGTAAAACCACTGGAACGCTTTATTTTTCCAAAATTCTTCATTTCGCCTGATATTTTAGAGGAAATTGAGAAAACACTTCTGGAACACGAGAATTTTCAAATATTCTCGATACTGGCCGTTTGTACCATTGAAATGTGAGTAAAACCACTAGAACGCCTTATTTTTCCAAGAGATTCATTTCGCCTGATATTTCAGACGAAGTAGAGAAAACTGCTGGAACACGAGATCTTTCAAATATTCTCGATACTGGCCCTTTGTATTATTGGAATGTAAGTAAAACCACTGGAAGGCCTTATTTTTCCAAGATTCTTCACTTCGCGTGATATTTCAGAGGGAATTGAGAAAAAACTGCTGGAACACGATATTTTTCAAGTATTCTCGATACTGGCCCTTTGTACCATTGAAATGTAAGTAAAACCACTGGAAGGCCTTATTTTTCCAAAATTCTTCATTTCGCCTGATATTTCAGAGGAAATTGAGAAAAAACTGCTGGAACACGAGATCTTTCAAATATTATCGATACTGGCCGTTTGTACCATTGAAATGTAAGTAAAACCACTGGAACCACTGGTTTGAACCATTGAAATGTAAGTAAAACCACTGGAAGGCCTTATTTTTCCAAAATTCTTCATTTCGCCTGATATTTCAGAGGAAATTGAGAAAAAACTGCTGGAACACGAGATCTTTCAAATATTATCGATACTGGCCGTTTGTACCATTGAAATGTAAGTAAAACCACTGGAACCACTGGTTTGAACCATTGAAATGTAAGTAAAACCACTGGAAGGCCTTATTTTTCCAAAATTCTTCATTTCGCCTGATATTTCAGAGGAAATTGAGAAAAAACTGCTGGAACACGAGATCTTTCAAATATTATCGATACTGGCCGTTTGTACCATTGAAATGTAAGTAAAACCACTGGAACCACTGGTTTGAACCATTGAAATGTAAGTAAAACCACTGGAACGCTTTATTTTTCCAAAATTCTTCATTTCGCCTGATATTTTAGAGGAAATTGAGAAAACACTTCTGGAACACGAGAATTTTCAAATATTCTCGTTACTGGCCGTTTGTACCATTGAAATGTAAGTAAAACCACTGGAACGCCTTATTTTTCCAAGATTCTTCACTTCGCGTGATATTTCAGAGGAAATTGAGAAAAAACTGCTGGAACACGATATTTTTCAAGTATTCTCGATACTGGCCGTTTGTACCATTGAAATGTAAGTAAAATCACTGGAACGCCTTATTTTTCCAAGATTCCTCATTTCGCCTGATATTTCAGAGGAAATTGAGAAAAAACTGCTGGAACACGAGATCTTTCAAATATTATCGATACTGGCCGTTTGTACCATTGAAATGTAAGTAAAACCACTGGAACCACTGGTTTGAACCATTGAAATGTAAGTAAAACCACTGGAACGCCTTATTTTTCCAAGATTCTTCATTTCGCCTGATATTTTTGTGGATATTGAGAAAAACTTCTGGAACACGAGAATTTTCAAATATTCTCGATACTGGCCGTTTGTACCATTGAAATGTGAGTAAAACCACTAGAACGCCTTATTTTTCCAAGAGATTTCATTTCGCCGCATAATTCAGAGGAAATTGAGAAAAAACTGTTGGAACACGAGATCTTTCAAATATTCTCGATACTGGCCCTTTGTACCATTGGAATGTAAGTAAAACCACTGGAACGCCTTATTTTTCCAAGATTCTTATTTTCGCCTGATATTTTTGTGGATATTGAGAAAAACTTCTGGAACATGAGATTTTTCAAATATTCTCGTTACTGGCCGTTTGTACCATTGAAATGTAAGTTAAACCACTGGAACGCCTTATTTTCCAAGATTCTTCATTTCGCCTGATATTTTTGTGGATATTGAGATGGAACACGAGAATTTTCAAATATTCTCGTTACTGGCCGTTTGTACCATTGAAATGTAAGTAAAACCACTGGAACGCCTTATTTTTCCAAGATTCTTCACTTCGCGTGATATTTCAGAGGGAATTGAGAAAAAACTGCTGGAACACGATATTTTTCAAGTATTTTCGATACTGGCCGTTTGTACCTTTGAAATGTAAGTAAAATCACTGGAACGCCTTATTTTTCCAAGATTCTTCATTTAGACCGATATTTTAGAGGAAATTGAGAAAACACTCCTGGAACACGAGAATTTTCAAATATTCTCGTTACTGGCCGTTTGTACCATTGAAATGTAAGTAAAACCACTGGAACGCCTTATTTTTCCAAGATTCTTCATTTCGCCGCATAATTCAGAGGAAATTGAGAAAAAACTGCTGGAACACGAGATCTTTCAAATATTCTCGATACTGGCCCTTTGTACCATTGGAATGTAAGTAAAACCACTGGAACGCCTTATTTTTCCAAGATTCTTAATTTCGCCTGATATTTTTGTGGATATTGAGAAAAACTTCTGGAACATGAGATTTTTCAAATATTCTCGTTACTGGCCGTTTGTACCATTGAAATGTAAGTAAAACCACTGGAACGCCTTATTTTTCCAAGATTCTTCACTTCGCGTGATATTTCAGAGGGAATTGAGAAAAAACTTCTGGAACACGAGAATTTTCAAATATTCTCGTTACTGGCCGTTTGTACCATTGAAATGTAAGTAAAACCACTGGAACGCCTTATTTTTCCAAGATTCTTCACTTCGCGTGATATTTCAGAGGGAATTGAGAAAAAACTGCTGGAACACGATATTTTTCAAGTATTCTCGATACTGGCCCTTTGTACCATTGAAATGTAAGTAAAACCACTGGAAGGCCTTATTTTTCCAAAATTCTTCATTTCGCCTGATATTTCAGAGGAAATTGAGAAAAAACTGCTGGAACACGAGATCTTTCAAATATTATCGATACTGGCCGTTTGTACCATTGAAATGTAAGTAAAACCACTGGAACCACTGGTTTGAACCATTGAAATGTAAGTAAAACCACTGGAACGCTTTATTTTTCCAAAATTCTTCATTTCGCCTGATATTTTAGAGGAAATTGAGAAAACACTTCTGGAACACGAGAATTTTCAAATATTCTCGATACTGGCCGTTTGTACCATTGAAATGTAAGTAAAACCACTGGAACGCCTTATTTTTCCAAGATTCTTCATTTCGCCTGATATTTTTGTGGATATTGAGAGAAACTTCTGGAACACGAGAATTTTCAAATATTCTCGTTACTGGCCGTTTGTACCATTGAAATGTAAGTAAAACCACTGGAACGCCTTATTTTTCCAAGATTCTTCACTTCGCGTGATATTTCAGAGGAAATTGAGAAAAAACTGCTGGAACACGATATTTTTCAAGTATTCTCGATACTGGCCGTTTGTACCATTGAAATGTAAGTAAAATCACTGGAACGCCTTATTTTTCCAAGATTCTTCATTTCGCCTGATATTTCAGAGGAAATTGAGAAAAAACTGCTGGAACACGAGATCTTTCAAATATTATCGATACTGGCCGTTTGTACCATTGAAATGTAAGTAAAACCACTGGAACCACTGGTTTGAACCATTGAAATGTAAGTAAAACCACTGGAACGCTTTATTTTTCCAAAATTCTTCATTTCGCCTGATATTTTAGAGGAAATTGAGAAAACACTTCTGGAACACGAGAATTTTCAAATATTCTCGATACTGGCCGTTTGTACCATTGAAATGTGAGTAAAACCACTAGAACGCCTTATTTTTCCAAGAGATTTCATTTCGCCTGATATTTCAGACGAAGTAGAGAAAACTGCTGGAACACGAGATCTTTCAAATATTCTCGATACTGGCCCTTTGTATTATTGGAATGTAAGTAAAACCACTGGAAGGCCTTATTTTTCCAAGATTCTTCACTTCGCGTGATATTTCAGAGGGAATTGAGAAAAAACTGCTGGAACACGATATTTTTCAAGTATTCTCGATACTGGCCCTTTGTACCATTGAAATGTAAGTAAAACCACTGGAAGGCCTTATTTTTCCAAAATTCTTCATTTCGCCTGATATTTCAGAGGAAATTGAGAAAAAACTGCTGGAACACGAGATCTTTCAAATATTATCGATACTGGCCGTTTGTACCATTGAAATGTAAGTAAAACCACTGGAACCACTGGTTTGAACCATTGAAATGTAAGTAAAACCACTGGAAGGCCTTATTTTTCCAAAATTCTTCATTTCGCCTGATATTTCAGAGGAAATTGAGAAAAAACTGCTGGAACACGAGATCTTTCAAATATTATCGATACTGGCCGTTTGTGCCATTGAAATGTAAGTAAAACCACTGGAACCACTGGTTTGAACCATTGAAATGTAAGTAAAACCACTGGAACGCTTTATTTTTCCAAAATTCTTCATTTCGCCTGATATTTTAGAGGAAATTGAGAAAACACTTCTGGAACACGAGAATTTTCAAATATTCTCGATACTGGCCGTTTGTACCATTGAAATGTAAGTAAAACCACTGGAACGCCTTATTTTTCCAAGATTCTTCATTTCGCCGCATAATTCAGAGGAAATTGAGAAAACACTTCTGGAACACGAGAATTTTCAAATATTCTCGTTACTGGCCGTTTGTACCATTTAAATGTAAGTAAAACCACTGGAACGCCTTATTTTTCCAAGATTCTTCATTTCGCCTGATATTTTTGTGGATATTGAGATGGAACACGAGAATTTTCAAATATTCTCGTTACTGGCCGTTTGTACCATTGAAATGTAAGTAAAACCACTGGAACGCCTTATTTTTCCAAGATTCTTCACTTCGCGTGATATTTCAGAGGGAATTGAGAAAAAACTGCTGGAACACGATATTTTTCAAGTATTTTCGATACTGGCCGTTTGTACCTTTGAAATGTAAGTAAAATCACTGGAACGCCTTATTTTTCCAAGATTCTTCATTTAGACCGATATTTTAGAGGAAATTGAGAAAACACTCCTGGAACACGAGAATTTTCAAATATTCTCGTTACTGGCCGTTTGTACCATTGAAATGTAAGTAAAACCACTGGAACGCCTTATTTTTCCAAGATTCTTCATTTCGCCGCATAATTCAGAGGAAATTGAGAAAAAACTGCTGGAACACGAGATCTTTCAAATATTCTCGATACTGGCCCTTTGTACCATTGGAATGTAAGTAAAACCACTGGAACGCCTTATTTTTCCAAGATTCTTAATTTCGCCTGATATTTTTGTGGATATTGAGAAAAACTTCTGGAACATGAGATTTTTCAAATATTCTCGTTACTGGCCGTTTGTACCATTGAAATGTAAGTAAAACCACTGGAACGCCTTATTTTTCCAAGATTCTTCACTTCGCGTGATATTTCAGAGGGAATTGAGAAAAAACTTCTGGAACACGAGAATTTTCAAATATTCTCGTTACTGGCCGTTTGTACCATTGAAATGTAAGTAAAACCACTGGAACGCCTTATTTTTCCAAGATTCTTCACTTCGCGTGATATTTCAGAGGGAATTGAGAAAAAACTGCTGGAACACGATATTTTTCAAGTATTCTCGATACTGGCCCTTTGTACCATTGAAATGTAAGTAAAACCACTGGAAGGCCTTATTTTTCCAAAATTCTTCATTTCGCCTGATATTTCAGAGGAAATTGAGAAAAAACTGCTGGAACACGAGATCTTTCAAATATTATCGATACTGGCCGTTTGTACCATTGAAATGTAAGTAAAACCACTGGAACCACTGGTTTGAACCATTGAAATGTAAGTAAAACCACTGGAACGCTTTATTTTTCCAAAATTCTTCATTTCGCCTGATATTTTAGAGGAAATTGAGAAAACACTTCTGGAACACGAGAATTTTCAAATATTCTCGATACTGGCCGTTTGTACCATTGAAATGTAAGTAAAACCACTGGAACGCCTTATTTTTCCAAGATTCTTCATTTCGCCTGATATTTTTGTGGATATTGAGAAAAACTTCTGGAACACGAGAATTTTCAAATATTCTCGTTACTGGCCGTTTGTACCATTGAAATGTAAGTAAAACCACTGGAACGCCTTATTTTTCCAAGATTCTTCACTTCGCGTGATATTTCAGAGGAAATTGAGAAAAAACTGCTGGAACACGATATTTTTCAAGTATTCTCGATACTGGCCGTTTGTACCATTGAAATGTAAGTAAAACCACTGGAACCACTGGTTTGAACCATTGAAATGTAAGTAAAACCACTGGAACGCTTTATTTTTCCAAAATTCTTCATTTCGCCTGATATTTTAGAGGAAATTGAGAAAACACTTCTGGAACACGAGAATTTTCAAATATTCTCGATACTGGCCGTTTGTACCATTGAAATGTGAGTAAAACCACTAGAACGCCTTATTTTTCCAAGAGATTTCATTTCGCCTGATATTTCAGACGAAGTAGAGAAAACTGCTGGAACACGAGATCTTTCAAATATTCTCGATACTGGCCCTTTGTATTATTGGAATGTAAGTAAAACCACTGGAAGGCCTTATTTTTCCAAGATTCTTCATTTCGCCTGATATTTTAGAGGAAATTGAGAAAACACTTCTGGAACACGAGAATTTTCAAATATTCTCGATACTGGCCCTTTGTACCATTGAAATGTAAGTAAAACCACTGGAACGCCTTATTTTTCCAAGATTCTTCATTTCGCCGCATAATTCAGAGGAAATTGAGAAAAAACTGCTGGAACACGAGATCTTTCAAATATTCTCGATACTGGCCGTTTGTACCATTGAAATGTAAGTAAAACCACTGGAACGCCTTATTTTTCCAAGATTCTTCATTTCGCCTGATATTTTTGTGGATATTGAGAAAAACTTCTGGAACACGAGAATTTTCAAATATTCTCGTTACTGGCCGTTTGTACCATTGAAATGTAAGTAAAACCACTGAAACGCCTTATTTTTCCAAGATTCTTCACTTCGCGTGATATTTCAGAGGGAATTGAGAAAAAACTGCTGGAACACGATATTTTTCAAGTATCTTCGATACTGGCCGTTTGTACCATTGAAATGTAAGTAAAATCACTGGAACGCCTTATTTTTCCAAGATTCTTCATTTCGACCGATATTTTAGAGGAAATTGAGAAAACACTCCTGGAACACGAGAATTTTCAAATATTCTCGTTACTTGCCGTTTGTACCATTGAAATGTAAGTAAAACCACTGGAACGCCTTATTTTTCCAAGATTCTTCACTTCGCGTAATATTTCAGAGGGAATTGAGAAAAAACTGCTGGAACACGATATTTTTCAAGTATTCTCGATACTGGCCCTTTGTACCATTGAAATGTAAGTAAAACCACTGGAAGGCCTTATTTTTCCAAAATTCTTCATTTCGCCTGATATTTCAGAGGAAATTGAGAAAAAACTGCTGGAACACGAGATCTTTCAAATATTATCGATACTGGCCGTTTGTACCATTGAAATGTAAGTAAAACCACTGGAACCACTGGTTTGAACCATTGAAATGTAAGTAAAACCACTGGAACGCTTTATTTTTCTAAAATTCTTCATTTCGCCTGATATTTTAGAGGAAATTGAGAAAACACTTCTGGAACACGAGAATTTTCAAATATTCTCGATACTGGCCGTTTGTACCATTGAAATGTGAGTAAAACCACTAGAACGCCTTATTTTTCCAAGAGATTTCATTTCGCCTGATATTTCAGACGAAGTAGAGAAAACTGCTGGAACACGAGATCTTTCATATATTCTCGATACTGGCCCTTTGTATTATTGGAATGTAAGTAAAACCACTGGAAGGCCTTATTTTTCCAAGATTCTTCATTTCGCCTGATATTTTAGAGGAAATTGAGAAAACACTTCTGGAACACGAGAATTTTCAAATATTCTCGATACTGGCCCTTTGTACCATTGAAATGTAAGTTAAACCACTGGAACGCCTTATTTTTCCAAGATTCTTCATTTCGCCGCATAATTCAGAGGAAATTGAGAAAAAACTGCTGGAACACGAGATCTTTCAAATATTCTCGATACTGGCCCTTTGTATTATTGGAATGTAAGTAAAACCACTGGAAGGCCTTATTTTTCCAAGATTCTTCATTTCGCCTGATATTTTTGTGGATATTGAGAAAAACTTCTGGAACACGAGAACTTTCAAATATTCTCGTTACTGGCCGTTTGTACCATTGAAATGTAAGTAAAACCACTGGAACGCCTTATTTTTCCAAGATTCTTCACTTCGCGTGATATTTCAGAGGGAATTGAGAAAAAACTGCTGGAACACAAGATTTTTCAAATATTATATATACTGGCCGTTTGTACCATTGAAATGTAAGTAAAATGACTGGAACGCCTTATTTTTCCAAGATTCTTCATTTCGACCGATATTTTAGAGGAAATTGAGAAAACACTCCTGGAACACGAGAATTTTCAAATATTCTCGTTACTGGCCGTTTGTACCATTGAAATGTAAGTAAAACCACTGGAACGCCTTATTTTTCCAAGATTCTTCACTTCGCGTGATATTTCAGAGGGAATTGAGAAAAAACTGCTGGAACACGATATTTTTCAAGTATTCTCGATACTGGCCCTTTGTACCATTGAAATGTAAGTAAAACCACTGGAAGGCCTTATTTTTCCAAAATTCTTCATTTCGCCTGATATTTCAGAGGAAATTGAGAAAACACTTCTGGAACACGAGAATTTTCAAATATTCTCGATACTGGCCGTTTGTACCATTGAAATGTAAGTAAAACCACTAGAACGCCTTATTTTTCCAAGATATTTCATTTCGCCTGATATTTCAGACGAAGTAGAGAAAACTGCTGGAACACGAGATCTTTCAAATATTCTCGATACTGGCCCTTTGTACCATTGAAATGTAAGTAAAACCACTGGAACGCCTTATTTTTCCAAGATTCTTCACTTCGCGTGATATTTCAGAGGGAATTGAGAAAAAACTGCTGGAACTCGATATTTTTCAAGTATTCTCGATGCTGGCCGTTTGTACTATTGAAATGTAAGTAAAATCACTGGAACGCCTTATTTTTCCAAGATTCTTCATTTCGACCGATATTTTAGAGGAAATTGAGAAAACACTGCTAGAACACGAGAATTTTCAAATATTCTCGATACTGGCCGTTTGTACCATTGGAATGTAAGTAAAACCACTGGAAGGCCTTATTTTTCCAAGATTCTTTACTTCGCGTGATATTTCAGAGGGAATTGAGAAAAAACTGCTGGAACACGATATTTTTCAAGTATTCTCGATACTGGCAGTTTGTACCATTGGAATGTAAGTAAAACCACTGGGAGGCCTTATTTTTCCAAAATTCTTCATTTCGCCGGATAATTCAGAGGAAATTGAGAAAACACTGCTGGAACACGAGATTTTTCAAATATTCTCGATACTGGCCGTTTGTACCATTGAAATGTAAGTATAACCATTAGAACGCCTTATTTTTCCAAGATACTTCATTTTGCCTGATATTTCAGAGGAAATTGAGAGAAAACTGCTGGAACACGAGATCTTTCAAATATTCTCGATACTGGCCCTTTGTACCATTGAAATGTAAGTAAAACCACTGGAACGCCTTATTTTTCCAAGATTCTTCATTTCGCCGCATAATTCAGAGGAAATTGAGAAAAAACTGCTGGAACACGATATTTTTCAAGTATTCTCGATACTGGCAGTTTGTACCATTGGAATGTAAGTAAAACCACTGGAAGGCCTTATTTTTCCAAGATTCTTTACTTCGCGTGATATTTCAGAGGGAATTGAGAAAAAACTGCTGGAACACGATATTTTTCAAGTATTCTCGATACTGGCCCTTTGTACCATTGAAATGTAAGTAAAACCACTGGAAGGCCTTATTTTTCCAAAATTCTTCATTTCGCCTGATATTTCAGAGGAAATTGAGAAAACACTTCTGGAACACGAGAATTTTCAAATATTCTCGATACTGGCCGTTTGTACCATTGAAATGTAAGTAAAACCACTAGAACGCCTTATTTTTCCAAGATATTTCATTTCGCCTGATATTTCAGACGAAGTAGAGAAAACTGCTGGAACACGAGATCTTTCAAATATTCTCGATACTGGCCCTTTGTACCATTGAAATGTAAGTAAAACCACTGGAACGCCTTATTTTTCCAAGATTCTTCACTTCGCGTGATATTTCAGAGGGAATTGAGAAAAAACTGCTGGAACTCGATATTTTTCAAGTATTCTCGATGCTGGCCGTTTGTACTATTGAAATGTAAGTAAAATCAGTGGAACGCCTTATTTTTCCAAGATTCTTCACTTCGCGTGATATTTCAGAGGGAATTGAGAAAAAACTGCTGGAACACGATATTTTTCAAGTATTCTCGATACTGGCCCTTTGTACCATTGAAATGTAAGTAAAACCACTGGAAGGCCTTATTTTTCCAAAATTCTTCATTTCGCCTGATATTTCAGAGGAAATTGAGAAAACACTTCTGGAACACGAGAATTTTCAAATATTCTCGATACTGGCCGTTTGTACCATTGAAATGTAAGTAAAACCACTAGAACGCCTTATTTTTCCAAGATATTTCATTTCGCCTGATATTTCAGACGAAGTAGAGAAAACTGCTGGAACACGAGATCTTTCAAATATTCTCGATACTGGCCCTTTGTACCATTGAAATGTAAGTAAAACCACTGGAACGCCTTATTTTTCCAAGATTCTTCACTTCGCGTGATATTTCAGAGGGAATTGAGAAAAAACTGCTGGAACACGATATTTTTCAAGTATTCTCGATACTGGCCCTTTGTACCATTGAAATGTAAGTAAAACCACTGGAAGGCCTTATTTTTCCAAAATTCTTCATTTCGCCTGATATTTCAGAGGAAATTGAGAAAACACTTCTGGAACACGAGAATTTTCAAATATTCTCGATACTGGCCGTTTGTACCATTGAAATGTAAGTAAAACCACTAGAACGCCTTATTTTTCCAAGATATTTCATTTCGCCTGATATTTCAGACGAAGTAGAGAAAACTGCTGGAACACGAGATCTTTCAAATATTCTCGATACTGGCCCTTTGTACCATTGAAATGTAAGTAAAACCACTGGAACGCCTTATTTTTCCAAGATTCTTCACTTCGCGTGATATTTCAGAGGGAATTGAGAAAAAACTGCTGGAACTCGTTATTTTTCAAGTATTCTCGATGCTGGCCGTTTGTACTATTGAAATGTAAGTAAAATCACTGGAACGCCTTATTTTTCCAAGATTCTTCATTTCGACCGATATTTTAGAGGAAATTGAGAAAACACTGCTAGAACACGAGAATTTTCAAATATTCTCGATACTGGCCGTTTGTACCATTGAAATGTAAGTATAACCATTAGAACGCCTTATTTTTCCAAGATACTTCATTTTGCCTGATATTTCAGAGGAAATTGAGAGAAAACTGCTGGAACACGAGATTTTTCAAATATTCTCGATACTGGCCCTTTGTACCATTGAAATGTAAGTAAAACCACTGGAACGCCTTATTTTTCCAAGATTCTTCATTTCGCCTGATATTTTAGAGCAAATTGAGAAAACACTGCTGGAACACGAGATTTTTCAAATATTCTCGATACTGGCCGTTTGTACCATTGAAATGTAAGTAAAACCACTGGAACCCCTTATTTTTCCAAGATTCTTCATTTCGCCTGATATTTTAGAGGAAATTGAGAAAACACTGCTGGAACATGAGATTATTCAAATATTCTCGATACTGGCCGTTTGTACCATTGAAATGTAAGTAAAACCACTGGAACGCCTTATTTTTCCAAGATTCTTCATTTCGCCGCATAATTCAGAGGAAATTGAGAAAAAACTTCTGGAACACGAGATCTTTCAAATATTCTCGATACTGGCCCTTTGTACCATTGGAATGTAAGTAAAACCACTGGAAGGCCTTATTTTTCCAAGATTCTTTACTTCGCGTGATATTTCAGAGGGAATCGAGAAAAAACTGCTGGAACACGATATTTTTTAAGTATTCTCGATACTGGCAGTTTGTACCATTGGAATGTAAGTAAAACCACTGGGAGGCCTTATTTTTCCAAAATTCTTCATTTCGCCGGATAATTCAGAGGAAATTGAGAAAACACTGCTGGAACACGAGATTTTTCAAATATTCTCGATACTGGCCGTTTGTACCATTGAAATGTAAGTATAACCATTAGAACGCCTTATTTTTCCAAGATACTTCATTTTGCCTGATATTTCAGAGGAAATTGAGAGAAAACTGCTGGAACACGAGATTTTTCAAATATTCTCGATACTGGCCCTTTGTACCATTGAAATGTAAGTAAAACCACTAGAACGCCTTATTTTTCCAAGATATTTCATTTCGCCTGATATATCAGACGAAGTAGAGAAAACTGCTGGAACACGAGATCTTTCAAATATTCTCGATACTGGCCCCTTGTACCATTGAAATGTAAGTAAAACCACTGGAACGCCTTATTTTTCCAAGATTCTTCATTTCGCCGCATAATTCAGAGGAAATTGAGAAAAAACTGCTGGAACACGATATTTTTCAAGTATTCTCGATACTGGCCCTTTGTACCATTGGAATGTAAGTAAAACCACTGGAAGGCCTTATTTTTCCAAGATTCTTTACTTCGCGTGATATTTCAGAGGGAATTGAGAAAAAACTGCTGGAACACGATATTTTTCAAGTATTCTCGATACTGGCAGTTTGTACCATTGGAATGTAAGTAAAACCACTGGAAGGCCTTATTTTTCCAAGATTCTTTACTTCGCGTGATATTTCAGAGGGAATTGAGAAAAAACTGCTGGAACACGATATTTTTCAAGTATTCTCGATACTGGCAGTTTGTACCATTGGAATGTAAGTAAAACCACTGGAAGGCCTTTTTTTTCCAAAATTCTTCATTTCGCCGGATAATTCAGAGGAAATTGAGAAAACACTGCTGGAACACGAGATTTTTCAAATATTCTCGATACTGGCCGTTTGTACCATTGAAATGTAAGTAAAACCACTGGAACGCCTTATTTTTCCAAGATTCTTCATTTCGCCGCATAATTCAGAGGAAATTGAGAAAAAACTGCTGGAACACGAGATCTTTCAAATATTCTCGATACTGGCCCTTTGTACCATTGGAATGTAAGTAAAACCACTGGAACGCCTTATTTTTCCAAGATTCTTAATTTCGCCTGATATTTTTGTGGATATTGAGAAAAACTTCTGGAACATGAGAATTTTCAAATATTCTCGTTACTGGCCGTTTGTACCATTGAAATGTAAGTAAAACCACTGGAACGCCTTATTTTTCCAAGATTCTTCATTTCGCCTGATATTTTAGAGGAAATTGAGAAAACACTGCTGGAACACGAGATCTTTCAAATATTCTCGATACTGGCCCTTTGTACCATTGAAATGTAAGTAAAACCACTGGAACGCCTTATTTTTCCAAGATTCTTCATTTCGCCGCATAATTCAGAGGGAATTGAGAAAAAACTGCTGGAACACGATATTTTTCAAGTATTCTCGATGCTGGCCGTTTGTACCATTGATATGTAAGTAAAATCACTGGAACGCCTTATTTTTCCAAAATTCTTCATTTCGCCGGATAATTCAGAGGAAATTGAGAAAACACTGCTGGAACACGAGAATTTTCAAATATTCTCGATACTGGCCGTTTGTACCATTGAAATGTAAGTATAACCATTAGAACGCCTTATTTTTCCAAGATACTTCATTTTGCCTGATATTTCAGAGGAAATTGAGAGAAAACTGCTGGAACACGAGATTTTTCAAATATTCTCGATACTGGCCCTTTGTACCATTGAAATGTAAGTAAAACCACTAGAACGCCTTATTTTTCCAAGATATTTCATTTCGCCTGATATATCAGACGAAGTAGAGAAAACTGCTGGAACACGAGATCTTTCAAATATTCTCGATACTGGCCCCTTGTACCATTGAAATGTAAGTAAAACCACTGGAACGCCTTATTTTTCCAAGATTCTTCATTTCGCCGCATAATTCAGAGGAAATTGAGAAAAAACTGCTGGAACACGAGATCTTTCAAATATTCTCGATACTGGCCCTTTGTACCATTGGAATGTAAGTAAAACCACTGGAAGGCCTTATTTTTCCAAGATTCTTTACTTCGCGTGATATTTCAGAGGGAATTGAGAAAAAACTGCTGGAACACGATATTTTTCAAGTATTCTCGATACTGGCAGTTTGTACCATTGGAATGTAAGTAAAACCACTGGAAGGCCTTATTTTTCCAAGATTCTTTACTTCGCGTGATATTTCAGAGGGAATTGAGAAAAAACTGCTGGAACACGATATTTTTCAAGTATTCTCGATACTGGCAGTTTGTACCATTGGAATGTAAGTAAAACCACTGGAAGGCCTTTTTTTTCCAAAATTCTTCATTTCGCCGGATAATTCAGAGGAAATTGAGAAAACACTGCTGGAACACGAGATTTTTCAAATATTCTCGATACTGGCCGTTTGTACCATTGAAATGTAAGTAAAACCACTGGAACGCCTTATTTTTCCAAGATTCTTCATTTCGCCGCATAATTCAGAGGAAATTGAGAAAAAACTGCTGGAACACGAGATCTCTCAAATATTCTCGATACTGGCCCTTTGTACCATTGGAATGTAAGTAAAACCACTGGAAGGCCTTATTTTTCCAAGATTCTTCATTTCGCCGCATAATTCAGAGGAAATTGAGAAAAAACTGCTGGAACACGAGATCTTTCAAATATTCTCGATACTGGCCCTTTGTACCATTGGAATGTAAGTAAAACCACTGGAAGGCCTTATTTTTCCAAGATTCTTTACTTCGCGTGATATTTCAGAGGGAATTGAGAAAAAACTGCTGGAACACGATATTTTTCAAGTATTCTCGATACTGGCAGTTTGTACCATTGGAATGTAAGTAAAACCACTGGAAGGCCTTATTTTTCCAAGATTCTTCATTTCGCCGCATAATTCAGAGGAAATTGAGAAAAAACTGCTGGAACACGAGATCTTTCAAATATTCTCGATACTGGCCCTTTGTACCATTGGAATGTAAGTAAAACCACTGGAAGGCCTTATTTTTCCAAGATTCTTTACTTCGCGTGATATTTCAGAGGGAATTGAGAAAAAACTGCTGGAACACGATATTTTTCAAGTATTCTCGATACTGGCAGTTTGTACCATTGGAATGTAAGTAAAACCACTGGAAGGCCTTATTTTTCCAAGATTCTTTACTTCGCGTGATATTTCAGAGGGAATTGAGAAAAAACTGCTGGAACACGATATTTTTCAAGTATTCTCGATACTGGCAGTTTGTACCATTGGAATGTAAGTAAAACCACTGGAAGGCCTTTTTTTTCCAAAATTCTTCATTTCGCCGGATAATTCAGAGGAAATTGAGAAAACACTGCTGGAACACGAGATTTTTCAAATATTCTCGATACTGGCCGTTTGTACCATTGAAATGTAAGTAAAACCACTGGAACGCCTTATTTTTCCAAGATTCTTCATTTCGCCGCATAATTCAGAGGAAATTGAGAAAAAACTGCTGGAACACGAGATCTTTCAAATATTCTCGATACTGGCCCTTTGTACCATTGGAATGTAAGTAAAACCACTGGAACGCCTTATTTTTCCAAGATTCTTAATTTCGCCTGATATTTTTGTGGATATTGAGAAAAACTTCTGGAACATGAGAATTTTCAAATATTCTCGTTACTGGCCGTTTGTACCATTGAAATGTAAGTAAAACCACTGGAACGCCTTATTTTTCCAAGATTCTTCATTTCGCCTGATATTTTAGAGGAAATTGAGAAAACACTGCTGGAACACGAGATCTTTCAAATATTCTCGATACTGGCCCTTTGTACCATTGAAATGTAAGTAAAACCACTGGAACGCCTTATTTTTCCAAGATTCTTCATTTCGCCGCATAATTCAGAGGGAATTGAGAAAAAACTGCTGGAACACGATATTTTTCAAGTATTCTCGATGCTGGCCGTTTGTACCATTGATATGTAAGTAAAATCACTGGAACGCCTTATTTTTCCAAGATTCTTCATTTCGACCGATATTTTAGAGGAAATTGAGAAAACACTGCTAGAACACGAGAATTTTCAAATATTCTCGATACTGGCCGTTTGTACCATTGAAATGTAAGTATAACCATTAGAACGCCTTATTTTTCCAAGATACTTCATTTTGCCTGATATTTCAGAGGAAATTGAGAGAAAACTGCTGGAACACGAGATTTTTCAAATATTCTCGATACTGGCCCTTTGTACCATTGAAATGTAAGTAAAACCACTGGAACGCCTTATTTTTCCAAGATTCTTCATTTCGCCGCATAATTCAGAGGAAATTGAGAAAAAACTTCTGGAACACGGGATTTTTCAAATATTCTCGATACTGGCCCTTTGTACCATTGAAATGTAAGTAAAACCACTGGAAGGCCTTATTTTTCCAAGATTCTTTACTTCGCGTGATATTTCAGAGGGAATTGAGAAAAAACTGCTGGAACACGATATTTTTCAAGTATTCTCGATGCTGGCCGTTTGTACCATTGAAATGTAAGTAAAATCACTGGAACGCCTTATTTTTCCAAGATTCTTCATTTCGACCGATATTTTAGAGGAAATTGAGAAAACACTGCTAGAACACGAGATATTTCAAATATTATCGATACTGGCCGTTTGTACCATTGATATGTAAGTAAAACCACTGGAACGACTTATTTTTCCAAGATTCTTCATTTCGCCTGATATTTTAGAGAAAATTGAGAGGACACTGCTGGAACACGAGATTTTTCAAATATTCTCGATATTGGCCGTTTGAACCATTGAAATGTAAGTAAAACCACTGGAACCCTTTATTTTCTCAAGATTCTTCATTTCGCCTGATATTTTAGAGGAAATTGAGAAAACACTGCTGGAACACGAGATTTTTCAAATATTCTCGATATTGGCCCTTTGTACCATTGAAATGTAAGTAAAACCACTGGAACGCCTTATTTTTCCAAGATTCTTCATTTCGACCGATATTTTAGAGGAAATTGAGAAAACACTGCTAGAACACGAGATATTTCAAATATTATCGATACTGGCCGTTTGTACCATTGATATGTAAGTAAAACCACTGGAACGACTTATTTTTCCAAGATTCTTCATTTCGCCTGATATTTTAGAGAAAATTGAGAAGACACTGCTGGAACACGAGATTTTTCAAATATTCTCGATATTGGCCCTTTGTACCATTGAAATGTAAGTAAAACCACTGGAACGCCTTATTTTTCCAAGATACTTCATTTTGCCTGATATTTCAGAGGAAATTGAGAGAAAACTGCTGGAACACGAGATTTTTCAAATATTCTCGATACTGGTCCTTTGTACCATTGGAATGTAAGTAAAACCACTGGAAGGCCTTATTTTTCCAAGATTCTTTACTTCGCGTGATATTTCAGAGGGAATTGAGAAAAAACTGCTGGAACACGATATTTTTCAAGTATTCTCGATGCTGGCCGTTTGTACCATTGAAATGTAAGTAAAATCACTGGAACGCCTTATTTTTCCAAGATTCTTCATTTCGACCGATATTTTAGAGGAAATTGAGAAAACACTGCTAGAACACGAGAATTTTCAAATATTCTCGATACTGGCCGTTTGTACCATTGAAATGTAAGTATAACCATTAGAACGCCTTATTTTTCCAAGATACTTCATTTTGCCTGATATTTCAGAGGAAATTGAGAGAAAACTGCTGGAACACGAGATTTTTCAAATATTCTCGATACTGGCCCTTTGTACCATTGAAATGTAAGTAAAACCACTAGAACGCCTTATTTTTCCAAGATATTTCATTTCGCCTGATATATCAGACGAAGTAGAGAAAACTGCTGGAACACGAGATCTTTCAAATATTCTCGATACTGGCCCCTTGTACCATTGAAATGTAAGTAAAACCACTGGAACGCCATATTTTTCCAAGATTCTTCATTTCGCCGCATAATTCAGAGGAAATTGAGAAAAAACTGCTGGAACACGAGATCTTTCAAATATTCTCGATACTGGCCCTTTGTACCATTGGAATGTAAGTAAAACCACTGGAACGCCTTATTTTTCCAAGATTCTTAATTTCGCCTGATATTTTTGTGGATATTGAGAAAAACTTCTGGAACATGAGAATTTTCAAATATTCTCGTTACTGGCCGTTTGTACCATTGAAATGTAAGTAAAACCACTGGAACGCCTTATTTTTCCAAGATTCTTCATTTCGCCTGATATTTTAGAGGAAATTGAGAAAACACTGCTGGAACACGAGATCTTTCAAATATTCTCGATACTGGCCCTTTGTACCATTGAAATGTAAGTAAAACCACTGGAACGCCTTATTTTTCCAAGATTCTTCATTTCGCCGCATAATTCAGAGGGAATTGAGAAAAAACTGCTGGAACACGATATTTTTCAAGTATTCTCGATGCTGGCCGTTTGTACCATTGATATGTAAGTAAAATCACTGGAACGCCTTATTTTTCCAAGATTCTTCATTTCGACCGATATTTTAGAGGAAATTGAGAAAACACTGCTAGAACACGAGAATTTTCAAATATTCTCGATACTGGCCGTTTGTACCATTGAAATGTAAGTATAACCATTAGAACGCCTTATTTTTCCAAGATACTTCATTTTGCCTGATATTTCAGAGGAAATTGAGAGAAAACTGCTGGAACACGAGATTTTTCAAATATTCTCGATACTGGCCCTTTGTACCATTGAAATGTAAGTAAAACCACTGGAACGCCTTATTTTTCCAAGATTCTTCATTTCGCCGCATAATTCAGAGGAAATTGAGAAAAAACTTCTGGAACACGGGATTTTTCAAATATTCTCGATACTGGCCCTTTGTACCATTGAAATGTAAGTAAAACCACTGGAAGGCCTTATTTTTCCAAGATTCTTTACTTCGCGTGATATTTCAGAGGGAATTGAGAAAAAACTGCTGGAACACGATATTTTTCAAGTATTCTCGATGCTGGCCGTTTGTACCATTGAAATGTAAGTAAAATCACTGGAACGCCTTATTTTTCCAAGATTCTTCATTTCGACCGATATTTTAGAGGAAATTGAGAAAACACTGCTAGAACACGAGATATTTCAAATATTATCGATACTGGCCGTTTGTACCATTGATATGTAAGTAAAACCACTGGAACGACTTATTTTTCCAAGATTCTTCATTTCGCCTGATATTTTAGAGAAAATTGAGAAGACACTGCTGGAACACGAGATTTTTCAAATATTCTCGATATTGGCCGTTTGAACCATTGAAATGTAAGTAAAACCACTGGAACCCTTTATTTTCTCAAGATTCTTCATTTCGCCTGATATTTTAGAGGAAATTGAGAAAACACTGCTGGAACACGAGATTTTTCAAATATTCTCGATATTGGCCCTTTGTACCATTGAAATGTAAGTAAAACCACTGGAACGCCTTATTTTTCCAAGATTCTTCATTTCGACCGATATTTTAGAGGAAATTGAGAAAACACTGCTAGAACACGAGATATTTCAAATATTATCGATACTGGCCGTTTGTACCATTGATATGTAAGTAAAACCACTGGAACGACTTATTTTTCCAAGATTCTTCATTTCGCCTGATATTTTAGAGAAAATTGAGAAGACACTGCTGGAACACGAGATTTTTCAAATATTCTCGATATTGGCCCTTTGTACCATTGAAATGTAAGTAAAACCACTGGAACGCCTTATTTTTCCAAGATACTTCATTTTGCCTGATATTTCAGAGGAAATTGAGAGAAAACTGCTGGAACACGAGATTTTTCAAATATTCTCGATACTGGCCCTTTGTACCATTGGAATGTAAGTAAAACCACTGGAAGGCCTTATTTTTCCAAGATTCTTTACTTCGCGTGATATTTCAGAGGGAATTGAGAAAAAACTGCTGGAACACGATATTTTTCAAGTATTCTCGATGCTGGCCGTTTGTACCATTGAAATGTAAGTAAAATCACTGGAACGCCTTATTTTTCCAAGATTCTTCATTTCGACCGATATTTTAGAGGAAATTGAGAAAACACTGCTAGAACACGAGAATTTTCAAATATTCTCGATACTGGCCGTTTGTACCATTGAAATGTAAGTATAACCATTAGAACGCCTTATTTTTCCAAGATACTTCATTTTGCCTGATATTTCAGAGGAAATTGAGAGAAAACTGCTGGAACACGAGATTTTTCAAATATTCTCGATACTGGCCCTTTGTACCATTGAAATGTAAGTAAAACCACTAGAACGCCTTATTTTTCCAAGATATTTCATTTCGCCTGATATATCAGACGAAGTAGAGAAAACTGCTGGAACACGAGATCTTTCAAATATTCTCGATACTGGCCCCTTGTACCATTGAAATGTAAGTAAAACCACTGGAACGCCTTATTTTTCCAAGATTCTTCATTTCGCCGCATAATTCAGAGGAAATTGAGAAAAAACTGCTGGAACACGAGATCTTTCAAATATTCTCGATACTGGCCCTTTGTACCATTGGAATGTAAGTAAAACCACTGGAAGGCCTTATTTTTCCAAGATTCTTTACTTCGCGTGATATTTCAGAGGGAATTGAGAAAAAACTGCTGGAACACGATATTTTTCAAGTATTCTCGATACTGGCAGTTTGTACCATTGGAATGTAAGTAAAACCACTGGAAGGCCTTATTTTTCCAAGATTCTTTACTTCGCGTGATATTTCAGAGGGAATTGAGAAAAAACTTCTGGAACACGATATTTTTCAAGTATTCTCGATACTGGCAGTTTGTACCATTGGAATGTAAGTAAAACCACTGGAAGGCCTTTTTTTTCCAAAATTCTTCATTTCGCCGGATAATTCAGAGGAAATTGAGAAAACACTGCTGGAACACGAGATTTTTCAAATATTCTCGATACTGGCCGTTTGTACCATTGAAATGTAAGTAAAACCACTGGAACGCCTTATTTTTCCAAGATTCTTCATTTCGCCGCATAATTCAGAGGAAATTGAGAAAAAACTGCTGGAACACGAGATCTTTCAAATATTCTCGATACTGGCCCTTTGTACCATTGGAATGTAAGTAAAACCACTGGCACGCCTTATTTTTCCAAGATTCTTAATTTCGCCTGATATTTTTGTGGATATTGAGAAAAACTTCTGGAACATGAGAATTTTCAAATATTCTCGTTACTGGCCGTTTGTACCATTGAAATGTAAGTAAAACCACTGGAACGCCTTATTTTTCCAAGATTCTTCATTTCGCCTGATATTTTAGAGGAAATTGAGAAAACACTGCTGGAACACGAGATCTTTCAAATATTCTCGATACTGGCCCTTTGTACCATTGAAATGTAAGTAAAACCACTGGAACGCCTTATTTTTCCAAGATTCTTCATTTCGCCGCATAATTCAGAGGGAATTGAGAAAAAACTGCTGGAACACGATATTTTTCAAGTATTCTCGATGCTGGCCGTTTGTACCATTGATATGTAAGTAAAATCACTGGAACGCCTTATTTTTCCAAGATTCTTCATTTCGACCGATATTTTAGAGGAAATTGAGAAAACACTGCTAGAACACGAGAATTTTCAAATATTCTCGATACTGGCCGTTTGTACCATTGAAATGTAAGTATAACCATTAGAACGCCTTATTTTTCCAAGATACTTCATTTTGCCTGATATTTCAGAGGAAATTGAGAGAAAACTGCTGGAACACGAGATTTTTCAAATATTCTCGATACTGGCCCTTTGTACCATTGAAATGTAAGTAAAACCACTGGAACGCCTTATTTTTCCAAGATTCTTCATTTCGCCGCATAATTCAGAGGAAATTGAGAAAAAACTTCTGGAACACGGGATTTTTCAAATATTCTCGATACTGGCCCTTTGTACCATTGAAATGTAAGTAAAACCACTGGAAGGCCTTATTTTTCCAAGATTCTTTACTTCGCGTGATATTTCAGAGGGAATTGAGAAAAAACTGCTGGAACACGATATTTTTCAAGTATTCTCGATACTGGCAGTTTGTACCATTGGAATGTAAGTAAAACCACTGGAAGGCCTTATTTTTCCAAGATTCTTTACTTCGCGTGATATTTCAGAGGGAATTGAGAAAAAACTTCTGGAACACGATATTTTTCAAGTATTCTCGATACTGGCAGTTTGTACCATTGGAATGTAAGTAAAACCACTGGAAGGCCTTATTTTTCCAAGATTCTTTACTTCGCGTGATATTTCAGAGGGAATTGAGAAAAAACTGCTGGAACACGATATTTTTCAAGTATTCTCGATACTGGCAGTTTGTACCATTGGAATGTAAGTAAAACCACTGGAAGGCCTTATTTTTCCAAGATTCTTCATTTCGCCGCATAATTCAGAGGAAATTGAGAAAAAACTTCTGGAACACGGGATTTTTCAAGTATTCTCGATACTGGCAGTTTGTACCATTGGAATGTAAGTAAAACCACTGGAAGGCCTTATTTTTCCAAGATTCTTTACTTCGCGTGATATTTCAGAGGGAATTGAGAAAAAACTTCTGGAACACGATATTTTTCAAGTATTCTCGATACTGGCAGTTTGTACCATTGAAATGTAAGTAAAACCACTGGAACGCCTTATTTTTCCAAGATGCTTCATTTCGCCTGATATTTTAGAGGAAATTGGGAAAACACTGCTGGAACACGAGATTTTTCAAGTATTCTCGATACTGGCAGTTTGTACCATTGGAATGTAAGTAAAACCACTGGAAGGCCTTATTTTTCCAAGATTCTTTACTTCGCGTGATATTTCAGAGGGAATTGAGAAAAAACTTCTGGAACACGATATTTTTCAAGTATTCTCGATACTGGCAGTTTGTACCATTGGAATGTAAGTAAAACCACTGGAAGGCCTTATTTTTCCAAGATTCTTTACTTCGCGTGATATTTCAGAGGGAATTGAGAAAAAACTTCTGGAACACGATATTTTTCAAGTATTCTCGATACTGGCAGTTTGTACCATTGAAATGTAAGTAAAACCCCTGGAACGCCTTATTTTTCCAAGATTCTTTACTTCGCGTGATATTTCAGAGGGAATTGAGAAAAAACTTCTGGAACACGATATTTTTCAAGTATTCTCGATACTGGCAGTTTGTACCATTGAAATGTAAGTAAAACCACTGGAACGCCTTATTTTTCCAAGATTCTTCATTTCGCCGCATAATTCAGAGGAAATTGAGAGAAAACTGCTGGAACACGAGATTTTTCAAATATTCTCGATACTGGCCCTTTGTACCATTGGAATGTAAGTAAAACCACTGGAAGGCCTTATTTTTCCAAGATTCTTTACTTCGCGTGATATTTCAGAGGGAATTGAGAAAAAACTGCTGGAACACGATATTTTTCAAGTATTCTCGATGCTGGCCGTTTGTACCATTGAAATGTAAGTAAAATCACTGGAACGCCTTATTTTTCCAAGATTCTTAATTTCGCCTGATATTTTTGTGGATATTGAGAAAAACTTCTGGAACATGAGAATTTTCAAATATTCTCGTTACTGGCCGTTTGTACCATTGAAATGTAAGTAAAACCACTGGAACGCCTTATTTTTCCAAGATTCTTCATTTCGCCTGATATTTTAGAGGAAATTGAGAAAACACTGCTGGAACACGATATTTTTCAAGTATTCTCGATACTGGCAGTTTGTACCATTGGAATGTAAGTAAAACCACTGGAAGGCCTTATTTTTCCAAGATTCTTTACTTCGCGTGATATTTCAGAGGGAATTGAGAAAAAACTTCTGGAACACGATATTTTTCAAGTATTCTCGATACTGGCAGTTTGTACCATTGGAATGTAAGTAAAACCACTGGAAGGCCTTTTTTTTCCAAAATTCTTCATTTCGCCGGATAATTCAGAGGAAATTGAGAAAACACTGCTGGAACACGAGATTTTTCAAATATTCTCGATACTGGCCGTTTGTACCATTGAAATGTAAGTAAAACCACTGGAACGCCTTATTTTTCCAAGATTCTTCATTTCGCCGCATAATTCAGAGGAAATTGAGAAAAAACTGCTGGAACACGAGATCTTTCAAATATTCTCGATACTGGCCCTTTGTACCATTGGAATGTAAGTAAAACCACTGGAACGCCTTATTTTTCCAAGATTCTTAATTTCGCCTGATATTTTTGTGGATATTGAGAAAAACTTCTGGAACATGAGAATTTTCAAATATTCTCGTTACTGGCCGTTTGTACCATTGAAATGTAAGTAAAACCACTGGAACGCCTTATTTTTCCAAGATTCTTCATTTCGCCTGATATTTTAGAGGAAATTGAGAAAACACTGCTGGAACACGAGATCTTTCAAATATTCTCGATACTGGCCCTTTGTACCATTGAAATGTAAGTAAAACCACTGGAACGCCTTATTTTTCCAAGATTCTTCATTTCGCCGCATAATTCAGAGGGAATTGAGAAAAAACTGCTGGAACACGATATTTTTCAAGTATTCTCGATGCTGGCCGTTTGTACCATTGATATGTAAGTAAAATCACTGGAACGCCTAATTTTTCCAAGATTCTTCATTTCGACCGATATTTTAGAGGAAATTGAGAAAACACTGCTAGAACACGAGAATTTTCAAATATTCTCGATACTGGCCGTTTGTACCATTGAAATGTAAGTATAACCATTAGAACGCCTTATTTTTCCAAGATACTTCATTTTGCCTGATATTTCAGAGGAAATTGAGAGAAAACTGCTGGAACACGAGATTTTTCAAATATTCTCGATACTGGCCCTTTGTACCATTGAAATGTAAGTAAAACCACTGGAACGCCTTATTTTTCCAAGATTCTTCATTTCGCCGCATAATTCAGAGGAAATTGAGAAAAAACTTCTGGAACACGGGATTTTTCAAATATTCTCGATACTGGCCCTTTGTACCATTGAAATGTAAGTAAAACCACTGGAAGGCCTTATTTTTCCAAGATTCTTTACTTCGCGTGATATTTCAGAGGGAATTGAGAAAAAACTGCTGGAACACGATATTTTTCAAGTATTCTCGATACTGGCAGTTTGTACCATTGGAATGTAAGTAAAACCACTGGAAGGCCTTATTTTTCCAAGATTCTTTACTTCGCGTGATATTTCAGAGGGAATTGAGAAAAAACTTCTGGAACACGATATTTTTCAAGTATTCTCGATACTGGCAGTTTGTACCATTGAAATGTAAGTAAAACCACTGGAACGCCTTATTTTTCCAAGATTCTTCATTTCGCCGCATAATTCAGAGGAAATTGAGAGAAAACTGCTGGAACACGAGATTTTTCAAATATTCTCGATACTGGCCCTTTGTACCATTGGAATGTAAGTAAAACCACTGGAAGGCCTTATTTTTCCAAGATTCTTTACTTCGCGTGATATTTCAGAGGGAATTGAGAAAAAACTGCTGGAACACGATATTTTTCAAGTATTCTCGATGCTGGCCGTTTGTACCATTGAAATGTAAGTAAAATCACTGGAACGCCTTATTTTTCCAAGATTCTTAATTTCGCCTGATATTTTTGTGGATATTGAGAAAAACTTCTGGAACATGAGAATTTTCAAATATTCTCGTTACTGGCCGTTTGTACCATTGAAATGTAAGTAAAACCACTGGAACGCCTTATTTTTCCAAGATTCTTCATTTCGCCTGATATTTTAGAGGAAATTGAGAAAACACTGCTGGAACACGAGATCTTTCAAATATTCTCGATACTGGCCCTTTGTACCATTGAAATGTAAGTAAAACCACTGGAACGCCTTATTTTTCCAAGATTCTTCATTTCGCCGCATAATTCAGAGGGAATTGAGAAAAAACTGCTGGAACACGATATTTTTCAAGTATTCTCGATGCTGGCCGTTTGTACCATTGATATGTAAGTAAAATCACTGGAACGCCTTATTTTTCCAAGATTCTTCATTTCGCCGCATAATTCAGAGGAAATTGAGAAAAAACTGCTGGAACACGAGATCTTTCAAATATTCTCGATACTGGCCCTTTGTACCATTGGAATGTAAGTAAAACCACTGGAAGGCCTTATTTTTCCAAGATTCTTTACTTCGCGTGATATTTCAGAGGGAATTGAGAAAAAACTGCTGGAACACGATATTTTTCAAGTATTCTCGATACTGGCAGTTTGTACCATTGGAATGTAAGTAAAACCACTGGAAGGCCTTATTTTTCCAAGATTCTTTACTTCGCGTGATATTTCAGAGGGAATTGAGAAAAAACTGCTGGAACACGATATTTTTCAAGTATTCTCGATACTGGCAGTTTGTACCATTGGAATGTAAGTAAAACCACTGGAAGGCCTTATTTTTCCAAAATTCTTCATTTCGCCGTATAATTCAGAGGAAATTGAGAAAACACTGCTGGAACACGAGATTTTTCAAATATTCTCGATACTGGCCGTTTGTACCATTGAAATGTAAGTAAAACCACTGGAACGCCTTATTTTTCCAAGATTCTTCATTTCGCCGCATAATTCAGAGGAAATTGAGAAAAAACTGCTGGAACACGAGATCTTTCAAATATTCTCGATACTGGCCCTTTGTACCATTGGAATGTAAGTAAAACCACTGGAACGCCTTATTTTTCCAAGATTCTTCATTTCGCCTGATATTTTAGAGGAAATTGAGAAAACACTGCTGGAACACGAGATTTTTCAAATATTCTCGATACTGGCCGTTTGTACCATTGAAATGTAAGTAAAACCACTGGAACGCCTTATTTTTCCAAGATTCTTCATTTCGCCGCATAATTCAGAGGAAATTGAGAAAAAACTGCTGGAACACGAGATCTTTCAAATATTCTCGATACTGGCCCTTTGTACCATTGGAATGTAAGTAAAACCACTGGAACGCCTTATTTTTCCAAGATTCTTAATTTCGCCTGATATTTTTGTGGATATTGAGAAAAACTTCTGGAACATGAGAATTTTCAAATATTCTCGTTACTGGCCGTTTGTACCATTGAAATGTAAGTAAAACCACTGGAACGCCTTATTTTTCCAAGATTCTTCATTTCGCCTGATATTTTAGAGGAAATTGAGAAAAAACTTCTGGAACACGGGATTTTTCAAATATTCTCTATACTGGCCGTTTGTACCATTGAAATGTAAGTATAACCATTAGAACGCCTTATTTTTCCAAGATACTTCATATCGCCTGATATTTTAGAGGAAATTGAGAAATCACTGCTGGAACACGAGATCTTTCAAATATTCTCGATACTGGCAGTTTGTACCATTTGAGTGTAAGTAAAACCACTGGAAGGCCTTATTTTTCCAAAATTCTTCATTTCGCCGGATAATTCAGAGGAAATTGAGAAAACACTGCTGGAACACGAGATTTTTCAAATATTCTCGATACTGGCCGTTTGTACCATTGAAATGTAAGTAAAACCACTGGAAGGCCTTATTATTCCAAGATTCTTCATTTCGCCGCATAATTCAGAGGAAATTGAGAAAACACTGCTGGAACACGAGATCTTTCAAATATTCTCGATACTGGCCCTTTGTACCATTGGAATGTAAGTAAAACCACTGGAACGCCTTATTTTTCCAAGATTCTTAATTTCGCCTGATATTTTTGTGGATATTGAGAAAAACTTCTGGAACATGAGAATTTTCAAATATTCTCGTTACTGACCGTTTGTACCATTGAAATGTAAGTAAAACCACTGGAACGCCTTATTTTTCCAAGATTCTTCATTTCGCCTGATATTTTAGAGGAAATTGAGAAAAAACTTCTGGAACACGGGATTTTTCAAATATTCTCTATACTGGCCGTTTGTACCATTGAAATGTAAGTATAACCATTAGAACGCCTTATTTTTCCAAGATACTTCATATCGCCTGATATTTTAGAGGAAATTGAGAAATCACTGCTGGAACACGAGATCTTTCAAATATTCTCGATACTGGCAGTTTGTACCATTTGAGTGTAAGTAAAACCACTGGAAGGCCTTATTTTTCCAAAATTCTTCATTTCGCCGGATAATTCAGAGGAAATTGAGAAAACACTGCTGGAACACGAGATTTTTCAAATATTCTCGATACTGGCCGTTTGTACCATTGAAATGTAAGTAAAACCACTGGAAGGCCTTATTATTCCAAGATTCTTCATATCGCCTGATATTTTAGAGGAAATTGAGAAAACACTGCTGGAACACGAGATCTTTCATATATTCTCGATACTGGCCCTTTGTACCATTGAAATGTAAGTAAAACCACTGGAACGCCTTATTTTTCCAAGATTCTTCATTTCGCCGCATAATTCAGAGGAAATTGAGAAAAAACTTCTGGAACACGAGATTTTTCAAATATTCTCGATACTGGCCGTTTGTACCATTGAAATGTAAGTATAACCACTGGAAGGCCTTATTTTTCCAAGATTCTTCATTTCGCCTGATATTTTAGAGCAAATTGAGAAAACACTGCTGGAACACGATATTTTTCAAGTATTCTCGATGCTGGCCGTTTGTACCATTGAAATGTAAGTAAAACCACTGGAACGCCTTATTTTTCCAAGATTCTTCATTTCGGCTGATATTTTAGAGGAAATTGAGAAAACACTGCTGGAACACGAGATCTTTCAAATATTCTCGATACTGGCCCTTTGTACCATTGAAATGTAAGTAAAACCACTGGAACGCCTTATTTTTCCAAGATTCTTCATTTCGCCGCATAATTCAGAGGAAATTGAGAAAAAACTTCTGGAACACGGGATTTTTCAAATATTCTCTATACTGGCCTTTTGTACCATTGAAATGTAAGTATAACCACTGGAAGGCCTTATTTTTCCAAGATTCTTCATTTCGCCTGATATTTTAGAGCAAATTGAGAAAACACTGCTGGAACACGATATTTTTCAAGTATTCTCGATGCTGGCCGTTTGTACCATTGAAATGTAAGTAAAATCACTGGAACGCCTTATTTTTCCAAGATTCTTCATTTCGCCGCATAATTTAGAGGAAATTGAGAAAAAACTTCTGGAACACGGGATTTTTCAAATATTCTCTATACTGGCCTTTTGTACCATTGAAATGTAAGTATAACCACTGGAAGGCCTTATTTTTCCAAGATTCTTCATTTCGCCTGATATTTTAGAGCAAATTGAGAAAACACTGCTGGAACACGAGATTTTTCAAATATTCTCGATACTGGCCGTTTGTACCATTGAAATGTAAGTAAAACCACTGGAACGCCTTATTTTTCCAAGATTCTTCATTTCGCCGCATAATTCAGAGGAAATTGAGAAAAAACTGCTGGAACACGAGATCTTTCAAATATTCTCGATACTGGCCCTTTGTACCATTGGAATGTAAGTAAAACCACTGGAACGCCTTATTTTTCCAAGATTCTTAATTTCGCCTGATATTTTTGTGGATATTGAGAAAAACTTCTGGAACATGAGAATTTTCAAATATTCTCGTTACTGGCCGTTTGTACCATTGAAATGTAAGTAAAACCACTGGAACGCCTTATTTTTCCAAGATTCTTCATTTCGCCTGATATTTTAGAGGAAATTGAGAAAACACTGCTGGAACACGAGATTTTTCAAATATTCTCGATACTGGCCGTTTGTACCATTGAAATGTAAGTAAAACCACTGGAACGCCTTATTTTTCCAAGATTCTTCATTTCGCCGCATAATTCAGAGGAAATTGAGAAAAAACTGCTGGAACACGAGATCTTTCAAATATTCTCGATACTGGCCCTTTGTACCATTGGAATGTAAGTAAAACCACTGGAACGCCTTATTTTTCCAAGATTCTTCATTTCGCCTGATATTTTAGAGGAAATTGAGAAAACACTGCTGGAACACGAGATTTTTCAAATATTCTCGATACTGGCCGTTTGTACCATTGAAATGTAAGTATAACCACTGGAAGGCCTTATTTTTCCAAGATTCTTCATTTCGCCTGATATTTTAGAGCAAATTGAGAAAACACTGCTGGAACACGAGATTTTTCAAATATTCTCGATACTGGCCGTTTGTACCATTGAAATGTATGTAAAACCACTGGAACGCCTTATTTTTCCAAGATTCTTCACTTCGCCTGATATTTTAGAGGAAATTGAGAAAACACTGCTGGAACACGAGATTTTTCAAATATTCTCGATACTGGCCGTTTGTACCATTGAAATGTAAGTAAAACCACTGGTACGCCTTATTTTTCCCAGATTCTTCATTTCGCCTGATATTTTAGAGGAAATTGAGAAAACACTGCTGGAACACGAGATTTTTCAAATATTCTCGATACTGGCCGTTTGTACCATTGAAATGTAAGTAAAACCACTGGAAGGCCTTATTTTTCCAAGATTCTTCATATCGCCTGATATTTTAGAGGAAATTGAGAAAACACTGCTGGAACACGATATTTTTCAAGTATTCTCGATACTGGCAGTTTGTACCATTGAAATGTAAGTAAAACCACTGGAACGCCTTATTTTTCCAAGATTCTTCATTTCGCCGCATAATTCAGAGGAAATTGAGAAAAAACTTCTGGAACACGGGATTTTTCAAATATTCTCTATACTGGCCGTTTGTACCATTGAAATGTAAGTATAACCATTAGAACGCCTTATTTTTCCAAGATACTTCATATCGCCTGATATTTTAGAGGAAATTGAGAAATCACTGCTGGAACACGAGATCTTTCAAATATTCTCGATACTGGCAGTTTGTACCATTTGAATGTAAGTAAAACCACTGGAAGGCCTTATTTTTCCAAAATTCTTCATTTCGCCGGATAATTCAGAGGAAATTGAGAAAACACTGCTGGAACACGAGATTTTTCAAATATTCTCGATACTGGCCGTTTGTACCATTGAAATGTAAGTAAAACCACTGGAACGCCTTATTTTTCCAAAATTCTTCATTTCGCCTGATATTTTAGAGCAAAGTGAGAAAACACTGCTGGAACACGAGATTTTTCAAATATTCTCGATACTGGCCGTTTGTACCATTGAAATGTAAGTAAAACCACTGGAACGCCTTATTTTTGCAAAATTCTTCATTTCGCCTGATATTTTAGAGGAAATTGAGAAAACACTGCTGGAACACGAGATATTTCAAATATTCTCGATACTGGCCGTTTGTACCATTGAAATGTAAGTAAAACCACTGGTACGCCTTATTTTTCCCAGATTCTTCATTTCGCCTGATATTTTAGAGGAAATTGAGAAAACACTGCTGGAACACGAGATATTTCAAATATTATCGATACTGGCCGTTTGTACCATTGATATGTAAGTAAAACCACTGGAACAACCTATTTTTCCAAGATTCTTCATTTCGCCTGATATTTTAGAGAAAATTGAGAAGACACTGCTGGAACACGAGATTTTTCAAATATTCTCGATATTGGCCGTTTGAACCATTGAAATGTAAGTAAAACCACTGGAACCCTTTATTTTCTCAAGATTCTTCATTTCGCCTGATATTTTAGTGGAAATTGAGAAAACACTGCTGGAACACGAGATTTTTCAAATATTCTCGATACTGGCCGTTTGTACCATTGAAATGTAAGTAAAACCACTGGAACGCCTTATTTTTCCAAGATTCTTCATTTCGGCTGATATTTTAGAGGAAATTGAGAAAACACTGCTGGAACTCGAGATTTTTCAAATATTCTCGATACTGGCCGTTTGTACCATTGAAATGTAAGTAAAACCCCTGGAACGCCTTATTTTTCCAAGATTCTTCATTTCGGCTGATATTTTAGAGGAAATTGAGAAAACACTGCTGGAACTCGAGATTTTTCAAATATTCTCGATACTGGCCGTTTGTACCATTGAAATGTAAGTAAAACCACTGGAACGCCTTATTTTTCCAAGATTCTTCATTTCGGCTGATATTTTAGAGGAAATTGAGAAAACACTGCTGGAACTCGAGATTTTTCAAATATTCTCGATACAGGCCGTTTGTACCATTGAAATGTAAGTAAAACCACTGGTACGCCTTATTTTTCCAAGATTCTTCATTTCGCCTGATATTTTAGAGGAAATTGAGAAAACACTGCTGGAACACGAGATTTTTCAAATATTCTCGATACTGGCCGTTTGTTACATTGAAATGTAAGTAAAACCACTGGAACGCTTTATTTTTCCAAGATTCTTCATTTCGCCTGATATTTTAGGGAAATTGAGAAAACACTGCTGGAACACGAGATTTTTCAAATATTCTCGATACTGGCCGTTTGTACCATTGAAATGTAAGTAAAACTACTGGAACGCCTTATTTTTCCAAGATTCTTCATTTCGCCTGATATTTTAGTGCAAATTGAGAAAACACTGCTGGAACACGAGATTTTTCAAATATTCTCGATACTGGCCGTTTGTACCATTGAAATGTATATAAAACCACTGGAACGCCTTATTTTTCCAAGATTCTTCATTTCAAACACAAGATTATTGCAACAATTTATGACCAAGTGATGTAAATCAAATTTTTAAAAATTGGCATTGTATTAGAGTTTACAATATTTACGTAAACTCAATTTTTAAAATTCAGTATAATATAATGAAAACACAAAATCATTCGAATCTATTTCTAGAGCTGCATGAAAAATATAATAATGAAAATAATCGTGTTGAACATCCTTGTATTCTGTCAATATAAGTTTTATTTGATAAAAATTAATTTTAATAGCAAAACGAAATAATACGCTGCAACTTTTCAGAGGTGCTTTGTGAAAGGATTGACGTTATACACAAATAACTTGGTACCCCATTGGACTTTAAAGTATATAAATTTAGTTCATAAATATGCCATATAATAAAATGAAACAAAACACAAGATTATTGCAACTATTTATGACCAATTGGTGAAAATCAAATTTTTAAAAATTGGCCTTGTATTAGAGTTTACAATATTTACGTAAACTTAGTTTTTAAAAATACAGTATAAAACAATGAAAACACAAAATCATTCGCATCTATTTCTAGACCTGCATGAAAAATATAATAATGAAAATAGTCGTGTTGAACATCTTTGTATTATGTCAATATTAGTTTTATTAATTAAAAATGACCTTTAATAGCAAAACGAAGTAATAGGGTGCAACTATTTAGGTGTGCTTTGTGAAAGGAATGATTTTATTCACAAATCACTTGGTACCCCATCGGACTTTAAAGTATATAAATTTAGTTCATAAATATCCCATACATATATTAAAACGATATAAAACACAAGATTATTGCAACTATTCATGACCAATTGGTGTAAATCAAATTTTTAAAAATTGGCCTTGTATTAGAGTTTACAATATCTACGTAAACTTAGTTTTTAAAAAATCCGTATAATACAATAAAAACTCAAAATCATTCGCATTTATTTCAAGAGCTGCATGAAAAATATAATAATGAAAATAATCGTGTTGAACATCCTTATATTCTGTCAATATAAGTTTTATTTGATAAAAATTAATTTTAATAGCAAAACGAAGTAATAGGGTGCAACTATTCAGAGTTGCTGTGTGAAAGGAATGATTTTGTACACAAATCACTTGGTACCCCATCGGACTTTAAAGTATTTAAACTTAGTTCATAAATATGCCATATAATAAAATGAAACAAAACACAAGATTATTGCAACTATTTATGACCAATTGGTGTAAATCAAATTTTTAAAAATTGGCCTTGTATTAGAGTTTACAATATTTACGTAATCTCAGTTTTTAAAAATTCAGTATAAAACAATGAAAACACAAAATCATTCGAATCTATTTCTAGAGCTGCATGAAAAATATAATAATGAAAATAGTCGTGTTGAATATCCTTGTATTCTGTTAATATTAGTTTTATTTGATAAAAATCAATTTGCATAGCAAAACGAAGTAATAGGGTGCAATTATTTAGGTGTGCTGTGTGAAAGGATTGATTTTATACAGAAATTAAATGGTACCCCATCGGACTTTAAAGTATAAAAACTTAGTTCATTAATATGCCATATAATAAAATGAAACAAAACACATGATTATTCCAACTATTCATGACCAATTGGTTTTAATCAAATTTTTTAAAAATTGGCCTTGTATTGGAGTTTACAATATCTACGTAAACTTAGTTTTTAAAAATTCAGTATAATACAATAAAAACTCAAAATCATTCGCATTTATTTCAAGAGCTGCATGAAAAATATAATAATGAAAATAATCGTGTTGAACATCCTTATATTCTGTCAATATAAGTTTTATTTGATAAAAATTAATTTTAATAGCAAAACGAAGTAATAGGATGCAACTATTCAGAGTTGCTGTGTGAAAGGAATGATTTTGTACACAAATCACTTGGTACCCCATCGGACTTTAAAGTATTTAAACTTAGTTCATAAATATGCCATATAATAAAATGAAACAAAACACAAGATTATTGCAACTATTTATGACCAATTGGTGTAAATCAAATTTTTAAAAATTGGCCTTGTATTAGAGTTTACAATATTTACGTAATCTCAGTTTTTAAAAATTCAGTATAAAACAATGAAAACACAAAATCAGTCGAATCTATTTCTAGAGCTGCATGAAAAATATAATAATGAAAATAGTCGTGTTGAACATCTTTGTATTATGTCAATATTAGTTTTATTAATTAAAAATGACCTTTAATAGCAAAACGAAGTAATAGGGTGCAACTATTTAGGTGTGCTTTGTGAAAGGAATGATTTTATACACAAATCACTTGGTACCCCATCGGACTTTAAAGTATATAAATTTAGTTCATAATTATCCCATATAATAAAATGATACAAAACACAAGATTATTGCAACTATTCATGACCAATTGGTGTAAATCAAATTTTTAAAAATTGGCCTTGTATTGGAGTTTACAATATCTACGTAAACTAAGTTTTTAAAAATACAGTATAAAACAATGAAAACACAAAATCATTCGCATTTATTTCTAGACCTGCATGAAAAATATAATAATGAAAATAATCGTGTTGAACATCTTTGTATTATGTCAATATTAGTTTTATTAATTAAAAATGACCTTTAATAGCAAAACGAAGTAATAGGGTGCAACTATTTAGGTGTGCTTTGTGAAAGGAATGATTTTATACACAAATCACTTGGTACCCCATCGGACTTTAAAGTATATAAATTTAGTTGATAAATATCCCATATATTAAAATGAAACAAAACACAAGATTATTGCAACTATTTATGACCAATTGATGTAAATCAAATTTTTAAAAATTGGCCTTGTATTAGAGTTTACAATATTTAAGTAAACTCAATTTTTAAAAATTCAGTATAATATAATGAAAACACAAAATCATTCGAATCTGTTTCTAGAGCTGCATGAAAAATATAATAACGAAAATAATCGTGTTGAACATCTTTGTATTATGTCAATATTAGTCTTATTTGATAAAAATGAATTTGCATAGCAAAACGAAGTAATAGGGTGCAACTATTTAGGTGTGCTGTGTGACAGGATTGATTTTATACACAAATGAAATGGTACGCGATCGGACTTTAAAGTACATAAACTTAGTTCATAAATATGCCATATAATAAAATGAAACAAAACACAAGATTATTGCAAGTATTTATGACCAATTGGTGTAAATCAAATTTTTAAAAATTGTCCTTGTATTAGAGTTTACAATATTTACGTAAACTCAATTTTTAAAAATTCAGTATAAAACAATGAAAACACAAAATCATTCGCATCTATTTCTAGAGCTGCATTAAAAATATAATAATGAAAATAAGCGTGTTGAACATCCTTGTATTCTGTCAATATAAGTTTTATTTGATAAAAATCAATTTTAGTAGCAAAACAAAGTAATACGCAGCAAATATTCAGAGTTCCTGTGTGAAAAGATTGACGTTATACAAAAATCACTTGGTACGCCATTGGACTTTAAAGTATATAAACTTAGTTCATAAATATGCCATATAATAAAATGAAACAAAACACAAGATTATTGCAACAATTTATGACCAAGTGATGTAAATCAAATTTTTAAAAATTCAGTATAATATAATGAAAACACAAAATCATTCGCATTTATTTCAAGAGCTGCATGAAAAATATAATAATGAAAATAATCGTGTTGAACATCCTTATATTCTGTCAATATACGTTTTATTTGATAAAAATTAATTTTAATAGCAAAACGAAATAATACGCTGCAACTATTCAGAGGTGCTTTGTGAAAGGATTGACGTTATACACAAATAACTTGGTACCCCATTGGACTTTAAAGTATATAAATTTAGTTCATAAATATGCCATATAATAAAATGAAACAAAACACAAGATTATTGCAACTATTTATGACCAATTGGTGAAAATCAAATTTTTAAAAATTGGCCTTGTATTAGAGTTTACAATATTTACGTAAACTTAGTTTTTAAAAATACAGTATAAAACAATGAAAACACAAAATCATTCGCATCTATTTCTAGACCTGCATGAAAAATATAATAATGAAAATAGTCGTGTTGAACATCTTTGTATTATGTCAATATTAGTTTTATTAATTAAAAATGACCTTTAATAGCAAAACGAAGTAATAGGGTGCAACTATTTAGGTGTGCTTTGTGAAAGGAATGATTTTATTCACAAATCACTTGGTACCCCATCGGACTTTAAAGTATATAAATTTAGTTCATAAATATCCCATACATATATTAAAACGATATAAAACACAAGATTATTGCAACTATTCATGACCAATTGGTGTAAATCAAATTTTTAAAAATTGGCCTTGTATTAGAGTTTACAATATCTACGTAAACTTAGTTTTTAAAAATTCAGTATAATACAATAAAAACTCAAAATCATTCGCATTTATTTCAAGAGCTGCATGAAAAATATAATAATGAAAATAATCGTGTTGAACATCCTTATATTCTGTCAATATAAGTTTTATTTGATAAAAATTAATTTTAATAGCAAAACGAAGTAATAGGGTGCAACTATTCAGAGTTGCTGTGTGAAAGGAATGATTTTGTACACAAATCACTTGGTACCCCATCGGACTTTAAAGTATTTAAACTTAGTTCATAAATATGCCATATAATAAAATGAAACAAAACACAAGATTATTGCAACTATTTATGACCAATTGGTGTAAATCAAATTTTTAAAAATTGGCCTTGTATTAGAGTTTACAATATTTACGTAATCTCAGTTTTTAAAAATTCAGTATAAAACAATGAAAACACAAAATCATTCGAATCTATTTCTAGAGCTGCATGAAAAATATAATAATGAAAATAGTCGTGTTGAACATCTTTGTATTATGTCAATATTAGTTTTATTAATTAAAAATGACCTTTAATAGCAAAACGAAGTAATAGGGTGCAACTATTTAGGTGTGCTTTGTGAAAGGAATGATTTTATTCACAAATCACTTGGTACCCCATCGGACTTTAAAGTATATAAATTTAGTTGATAAATATCCCATATATTAAAACGATATAAAACACAAGATTATTGCAACTATTCATGACCAATTGGTGTAAATCAAATTTTTAAAAATTGGCCTTGTATTAGAGTTTACAATATTTAAGTAAACTCAATTTTTAAAAATTCGGTATAATATAATGAAAACACAAAATCATTCGAATCTGTTTCTAGAGCTGCATGAAAAATATAATAACGAAAATAATCGTGTTGAACATCTTTGTATTATGTCAATATTAGTCTTATTTGATAAAAATGAATTTGCATAGCAAAACGAAGTAATAGGGTGCAACTATTTAGGTGTGCTGTGTGAAAGGATTGATTTTATACACAAATTAAATGGTACGCGATCGGACTTTAAAGTATATAAACTTAGTTCATAAATATGCCATATAATAAAATGAAACAAAACACATGATTATTGCAACTATTCATGACCAATTGGTTTTAATCAAATTTTTTAAAAATTGGCCTTGTATTGGAGTTTACAATATCTACGTAAACTTAGTTTTTAAAAATTCAGTATAAAACAATGAAAACACAAAATCATTCGAATCTATTTCTAGAGCTGCATGAAAAATATAATAATGAAAATAGTCGTGTTGAACATCTTTGTATTATGTCAATATTAGTTTTATTAATTAAAAATGACCTTTAATAGCAAAACGAAGTAATAGGGTGCAACTCTTTAGGTGTGCTTTGTGAAAGGAATGATTTTATACACAAATCACTTGGTACCCCATCGGACTTTAAAGTATTTAAACTTAGTTCATAAATATGCCATATAATAAAATGAAACAAAACACATGATTATTGCAACTATTCATGACCAATTGGTTTTAATCAAATTTTTTAAAAATTGGCCTTGTATTGGAGTTTACAATATCTACGTAAACTTAGTTTTTAAAAATTCAGTATAAAACAATGAAAACACAAAATCATTCGAATCTATTTCTAGAGCTGCATGAAAAATATAATAATGAAAATAGTCGTGTTGAACATCTTTGTATTATGTCAATATTAGTTTTATTAATTAAAAATGACCTTTAATAGCAAAACGAAGTAATAGGGTGCAACTCTTTAGGTGTGCTTTGTGAAAGGAATGATTTTATACACAAATCACTTGGTACCCCATCGGACTTTAAAGTATATAAACTTAGTTCATAAATATGCCATATAATAAAATGAAACAAAACACAAGATTATTGCAACTATTTATGACCAATTGGTTTTAATCAAATTTTTTAAAAATTGGCCTTGTATTGGAGTTTACAATATCTACGTAAACTTAGTTTTTAAAAATTCAGTATAATACAATAAAAACTCAAAATCATTCGCATTTATTTCAAGAGCTGCATGAAAAATATAATAATGAAAATAATCGTGTTGAACATCCTTATATTCTGTCAATATAAGTTTTATTTGATAAAAATTAATTTTAATAGCAAAACGAAGTAATAGGATGCAACTATTCAGAGGTGCTTTGTGAAAGGATTGACGTTATACACAAATAACTTGGTACCCCATTGGACTTTAAAGTATATAAATTTAGTTCATAAATATGCCATATAATAAAATGAAACAAAACACAAGATTATTGCAACTATTTATGACCAATTGATGTAAATCAAATTTTTAAAAATTGTCCTTGTATTAGAGTTTACAATATTTACGTAAACTCAATTTTTAAAAATTCAGTATAAAACAATGAAAACACAAAATCATTCGCATCTATTTCTAGAGCTGCATTAAAAATATAATAATGAAAATAAGCGTGTTGAACATCCTTGTATTCTGTCAATATAAGTTTTATTAATTAAAAATGACCTTTAATAGCAAAACGAAGTAATAGGGTGCAACTCTTTAGGTGTGCTTTGTGAAAGGAATGATTTTATACACAAATCACTTGGTACCCCATCGGACTTTAAAGTATATAAATTTAGTTCATAAATATGCCATATAATAAAATGAAACAAAACACAAGATTATTGCAACTATTTATGACCAATTGATGTAAATCAAATTTTTAAAAATTGTCCTTGTATTAGAGTTTACAATATTTAAGTAAACTCAATTTTTAAAAATTCAGTATAAAACAATGAAAACACAAAATCATTCGCATCTATTTCTAGAGCTGCATGAAAAATATAATAATGAAAATAATCGTGTTGAACATCCTTGTATTCTGTCAATATAAGTTTTATTTGATAAAAATCAATTTTAGTAGCAAAACAAAGTAATACGCTGCAACTATTTAGGTGTGCTGTGTGAAAGGATTGACGTTATACAAAAATCACTTGGTACGCCATTGGACTTTAAAGTATATAAACTTAGTTCATAAATATGCCATATAATAAAATGAAACAAAACACAAGATTATTGCAACAATTTATGACCAAGTGATGTAAATCAAATTTTTAAAAATTCAGTATAATATAATGAAAACACAAAATCATTCGCATTTATTTCAAGAGCTGCATGAAAAATATAATAATGAAAATAATCGTGTTGAACATCCTTATATTCTGTCAATATAAGTTTTATTTGATAAAAATTAATTTTAATAGCAAAACGAAATAATACGCTGCAACTATTCAGAGGTGCTTTGTGAAAGGATTGACGTTATACACAAATAACTTGGTACCCCATTGGACTTTAAAGTATATAAATTTAGTTCATAAATATGCCATATAATAAAATGAAACAAAACACAAGATTATTGCAACTATTTATGACCAATTGGTGTAAATCAAATTTTTAAAAATTGTCCTTGTATTAGAGTTTACAATATTTACGTAAACTCAATTTTTAAAAATTCAGTATAAAACAATGAAAACACAAAATCATTCGCATCTATTTCTAGAGCTGCATGAAAAATATAATAATGAAAATAAGCGTGTTGAACATCCTTGTATTCTGTCAATATAAGTTTTATTTGATAAAAATCAATTTTAGTAGCAAAACAAAGTAATACGCTGCAACTATTTAGGTGTGCTGTGTGAAAGGATTGACGTTATACAAAAATCACTTGGTACGCCATTGGACTTTAAAGTATATAAACTTAGTTCATAAATATGCCATATAATAAAATGAAACAAAACACAAGATTATTGCAACAATTTATGACCAAGTGATGTAAATCAAATTTTTAAAAATTCAGTATAATATAATGAAAACACAAAATCATTCGCATTTATTTCAAGAGCTGCATGAAAAATATAATAATGAAAATAATCGTGTTGAACATCCTTATATTCTGTCAATATAAGTTTTATTTGATAAAAATTAATTTTAATAGCAAAACGAAATAATACGCTGCAACTATTCAGAGGTGCTTTGTGAAAGGATTGACGTTATACACAAATAACTTGGTACCCCATTGGACTTTAAAGTATATAAATTTAGTTCATAAATATGCCATATAATAAAATGAAACAAAACACAAGATTATTGCAACTATTTATGACCAATTGGTGAAAATCAAATTTTTAAAAATTGGCCTTGTATTAGAGTTTACAATATTTACGTAAACTTAGTTTTTAAAAATACAGTATAAAACAATGAAAACACAAAATCATTCGCATCTATTTCTAGACCTGCATGAAAAATATAATAATGAAAATAGTCGTGTTGAACATCTTTGTATTATGTTAATATTAGTTTTATTAATTAAAAATGACCTTTAATAGCAAAACGAAGTAATAGGGTGCAACTATTTAGGTGTGCTTTGTGAAAGGAATGATTTTATTCACAAATCACTTGGTACCCCATCGGACTTTAAAGTATATAAATTTAGTTCATAAATATCCCATACATATATTAAAACGATATAAAACACAAGATTATTGCAACTATTCATGACCAATTGGTGTAAATCAAATTTTTAAAAATTGGCCTTGTATTAGAGTTTACAATATCTACGTAAACTTAGTTTTTAAAAATTCAGTATAATACAATAAAAACTCAAAATCATTCGCATTTATTTCAAGAGCTGCATGAAAAATATAATAATGAAAATAATCGTGTTGAACATCCTTATATTCTGTCAATATAAGTTTTATTTGATAAAAATTAATTTTAATAGCAAAACGAAGTAATAGGGTGCAACTATTCAGAGTTGCTGTGTGAAAGGAATGATTTTGTACACAAATCACTTGGTACCCCATCGGACTTTAAAGTATTTAAACTTAGTTCATAAATATGCCATATAATAAAATGAAACAAAACACAAGATTATTGCAACTATTTATGACCAATTGGTGTAAATCAAATTTTTAAAAATTGGCCGTGTATTAGAGTTTACAATATTTACGTAATCTCAGTTTTTAAAAATTCAGTATAAAACAATGAAAACACAAAATCATTCGAATCTATTTCTAGAGCTGCATGAAAAATATAATAATGAAAATAGTCGTGTTGAACATCTTTGTATTATGTCAATATTAGTTTTATTAATTAAAAATGACCTTTAATAGCAAAACGAAGTAATAGGGTGCAACTATTTAGGTGTGCTTTGTGAAAGGAATGATTTTATTCACAAATCACTTGGTACCCCATCGGACTTTAAAGTATATAAATTTAGTTCATAAATATCCCATATATTAAAACGATATAAAACACAAGATTATTGCAACTATTCATGACCAATTGGTGTAAATCAAATTTTTAAAAATTGGCCTTGTATTAGAGTTTACAATATTTAAGTAAACTCAATTTTTAAAAATTCAGTATAATATAATGAAAACACAAAATCATTCGAATCTGTTTCTAGAGCTGCATGAAAAATATAATACCGAAAATAATCGTGTTGAACATCTTTGTATTACGTCAATATTAGTCTTATTTGATAAAAATGAATTTGCATAGCAAAACGAAGTAATAGGGTGCAACTATTTAGGTGTGCTGTGTGAAAGGATTGATTTTATACACAAATTAAATGGTACGCGATCGGACTTTAAAGTATATAAACTTAGTTCATAAATATGCCATATAATAAAATGAAACAAAACACATGATTATTGCAACTATTCATGACCAATTGGTTTTAATCAAATTTTTTAAAAATTGGCCTTGTATTGGAGTTTACAATATCTACGTAAACTTAGTTTTTAAAAATTCAGTATAATACAATAAAAACTCAAAATCATTCGCATTTATTTCAAGAGCTGCATGAAAAATATAATAATGAAAATAATCGTGTTGAACATCCTTGTATTCTGTCAATATACGTTTTATTTGATAAAAATTAATTTTAATAGAAAAACGAAGTAATAGGGTGCAACTATTCAGAGTTGCTGTGTGAAAGGAATGATTTTGTACACAAATCACTTGGTACCCCATCGGACTTTAAAGTATATAAACTTAGTTCATAAATATGCCATATAATAAAATGAAACAAAACACATGATTATTGCAACTATTCATGACCAATTGGTTTTAATCAAATTTTTTAAAAATTGGCCTTGTATTGGAGTTTACAATATCTACGTAAACTTAGTTTTTAAAAATTCAGTATAAAACAATGAAAACACAAAATCATTCGAATCTATTTCTAGAGCTGCATGAAAAATATAATAATGAAAATAGTCGTGTTGAACATCTTTGTATTATGTCAATATTAGTTTTATTAATTAAAAATGACCTTTAATAGCAAAACGAAGTAATAGGGTGCAACTCTTTAGGTGTGCTTTGTGAAAGGAATGATTTTATACACAAATCACTTGGTACCCCATCGGACTTTAAAGTATATAAATTTAGTTCATAAATATGCCATATAATAAAATGAAACAAAACACAAGATTATTGCAACTATTTATGACCAATTGATGTAAATCAAATTTTTAAAAATTGTCCTTGTATTAGAGTTTACAATATTTAAGTAAACTCAGTTTTTAAAAATTCAGTATAATATAATGAAAACACAAAATCATTCGAATCTGTTTCTAGAGCTGCATGAAAAATATAATAATGAAAATAATCGTGTTGAACATCTTTGTATTATGTCAATATTAGTCTTATTTGATAAAAATGAATTTGCATAGCAAAACGAAGTAATAGGGTGCAACTATTTAGGTGTGCTGTGTGACAGGATTGATTTTATACACAAATGAAATGGTACGCGATCGGACTTTAAAGTACATAAACTTAGTTCATAAATATGCCATATAATAAAATGAAACAAAACACAAGATTATTGCAAGTATTTATGACCAATTGGTGTAAATCAAATTTTTAAAAATTGTCCTTGTATTAGAGTTTACAATATTTACGTAAACTCAATTTTTAAAAATTCAGTATAAAACAATGAAAACACAAAATCATTCGCATCTATTTCTAGAGCTGCATTAAAAATATAATAATGAAAATAAGCGTGTTGAACATCCTTGTATTCTGTCAATATAAGTTTTATTTGATAAAAATCAATTTTAGTAGCAAAACAAAGTAATACGCAGCAACTATTCAGAGTTCCTGTGTGAAAAGATTGACGTTATACAAAAATCACTTGGTACGCCATTGGACTTTAAAGTATATAAACTTAGTTCATAAATATGCCATATAATAAAATGAAACAAAACACAAGATTATTGCAACAATTTATGACAAAGTGATGTAAATCAAATTTTTAAAAATTCAGTATAATATAATGAAAACACAAAATCATTCGAATCTATTTCGAGAGCTGCATGAAAAATATAATAATGAAAATAATCGTGTTGAACATCCTTGTATTCTGTCAATATAAGTTTTATTTGATAAAAATTAATTTTAATAGCAAAACGAAATAATACGCTGCAACTATTCAGAGGTGCTTTGTGAAAGGATTGACGTTATACACAAATAACTTGGTACCCCATTGGACTTTAAAGTATATAAATTTAGTTCATAAATATGCCATATAATAAAATGAAACAAAACACAAGATTATTGCAACTATTTATGACCAATTGGTGAAAATCAAATTTTTAAAAATTGGCCTTGTATTAGAGTTTACAATATTTACGTAAACTTAGTTTTTAAAAATACAGTATAAAACAATGAAAACACAAAATCATTCGCATCTATTTCTAGACCTGCATGAAAAATATAATAATGAAAATAGTCGTGTTGAACATCTTTGTATTATGTCAATATTAGTTTTATTAATTAAAAATGACCTTTAATAGCAAAACGAAGTAATAGGGTGCAACTATTTAGGTGTGCTTTGTGAAAGGAATGATTTTATTCACAAATCACTTGGTACCCCATCGGACTTTAAAGTATATAAATTTAGTTCATAAATATCCCATACATATATTAAAACGATATAAAACACAAGATTATTGCAACTATTCATGACCAATTGGTGTAAATCAAATTTTTAAAAATTGGCCTTGTATTAGAGTTTACAATATCTACGTAAACTTAGTTTTTAAAAATTCAGTATAATACAATAAAAACTCAAAATCATTCGCATTTATTTCAAGAGCTGCATGAAAAATATAATAATGAAAATAATCGTGTTGAACATCCTTATATTCTGTCAATATAAGTTTTATTTGATAAAAATTAATTTTAATAGCAAAACGAAGTAATAGGGTGCAACTATTCAGAGTTGCTGTGTGAAAGGAATGATTTTGTACACAAATCACTTGGTACCCCATCGGACTTTAAAGTATTTAAACTTAGTTCATAAATATGCCATATAATAAAATGAAACAAAACACAAGATTATTGCAACAATTTATGACCAAGTGATGTAAATCAAATTTTTAAAAATTCAGTATAATATAATGAAAACACAAAATCATTCGCATTTATTTCAAGAGCTGCATGAAAAATATAATAATGAAAATAATCGTGTTGAACATCCTTATATTCTGTCAATATAAGTTTTATTTGATAAAAATTAATTTTAATAGCAAAACGAAATAATACGCTGCAACTATTCAGAGGTGCTTTGTGAAAGGATTGACGTTATACACAAATAACTTGGTACCCCATTGGACTTTAAAGTATATAAATTTAGTTCATAAATATGCCATATAATAAAATGAAACAAAACACAAGATTATTGCAACTATTTATGACCAATTGGTGTAAATCAAATTTTTAAAAATTGTCCTTGTATTAGAGTTTACAATATTTACGTAAACTCAATTTTTAAAAATTCAGTATAAAACAATGAAAACACAAAATCATTCGCATCTATTTCTAGAGCTGCATGAAAAATATAATAATGAAAATAAGCGTGTTGAACATCCTTGTATTCTGTCAATATAAGTTTTATTTGATAAAAATCAATTTTAGTAGCAAAACAAAGTAATACGCTGCAACTATTTAGGTGTGCTGTGTGAAAGGATTGACGTTATACAAAAATCACTTGGTACGCCATTGGACTTTAAAGTATATAAACTTAGTTCATAAATATGCCATATAATAAAATGAAACAAAACACAAGATTATTGCAACAATTTATGACCAAGTGATGTAAATCAAATTTTTAAAAATTCAGTATAATATAATGAAAACACAAAATCATTCGCATTTATTTCAAGAGCTGCATGAAAAATATAATAATGAAAATAATCGTGTTGAACATCCTTATATTCTGTCAATATAAGTTTTATTTGATAAAAATTAATTTTAATAGCAAAACGAAATAATACGCTGCAACTATTCAGAGGTGCTTTGTGAAAGGATTGACGTTATACACAAATAACTTGGTACCCCATTGGACTTTAAAGTATATAAATTTAGTTCATAAATATGCCATATAATAAAATGAAACAAAACACAAGATTATTGCAACTATTTATGACCAATTGGTGAAAATCAAATTTTTAAAAATTGGCCTTGTATTAGAGTTTACAATATTTACGTAAACTTAGTTTTTAAAAATACAGTATAAAACAATGAAAACACAAAATCATTCGCATCTATTTCTAGACCTGCATGAAAAATATAATAATGAAAATAGTCGTGTTGAACATCTTTGTATTATGTTAATATTAGTTTTATTAATTAAAAATGACCTTTAATAGCAAAACGAAGTAATAGGGTGCAACTATTTAGGTGTGCTTTGTGAAAGGAATGATTTTATTCACAAATCACTTGGTACCCCATCGGACTTTAAAGTATATAAATTTAGTTCATAAATATCCCATACATATATTAAAACGATATAAAACACAAGATTATTGCAACTATTCATGACCAATTGGTGTAAATCAAATTTTTAAAAATTGGCCTTGTATTAGAGTTTACAATATCTACGTAAACTTAGTTTTTAAAAATTCAGTATAATACAATAAAAACTCAAAATCATTCGCATTTATTTCAAGAGCTGCATGAAAAATATAATAATGAAAATAATCGTGTTGAACATCCTTATATTCTGTCAATATAAGTTTTATTTGATAAAAATTAATTTTAATAGCAAAACGAAGTAATAGGGTGCAACTATTCAGAGTTGCTGTGTGAAAGGAATGATTTTGTACACAAATCACTTGGTACCCCATCGGACTTTAAAGTATTTAAACTTAGTTCATAAATATGCCATATAATAAAATGAAACAAAACACAAGATTATTGCAACTATTTATGACCAATTGGTGTAAATCAAATTTTTAAAAATTGGCCGTGTATTAGAGTTTACAATATTTACGTAATCTCAGTTTTTAAAAATTCAGTATAAAACAATGAAAACACAAAATCATTCGAATCTATTTCTAGAGCTGCATGAAAAATATAATAATGAAAATAGTCGTGTTGAACATCTTTGTATTATGTCAATATTAGTTTTATTAATTAAAAATGACCTTTAATAGCAAAACGAAGTAATAGGGTGCAACTATTTAGGTGTGCTTTGTGAAAGGAATGATTTTATTCACAAATCACTTGGTACCCCATCGGACTTTAAAGTATATAAATTTAGTTCATAAATATCCCATATATTAAAACGATATAAAACACAAGATTATTGCAACTATTCATGACCAATTGGTGTAAATCAAATTTTTAAAAATTGGCCTTGTATTAGAGTTTACAATATTTAAGTAAACTCAATTTTTAAAAATTCAGTATAATATAATGAAAACACAAAATCATTCGAATCTGTTTCTAGAGCTGCATGAAAAATATAATACCGAAAATAATCGTGTTGAACATCTTTGTATTACGTCAATATTAGTCTTATTTGATAAAAATGAATTTGCATAGCAAAACGAAGTAATAGGGTGCAACTATTTAGGTGTGCTGTGTGAAAGGATTGATTTTATACACAAATTAAATGGTACGCGATCGGACTTTAAAGTATATAAACTTAGTTCATAAATATGCCATATAATAAAATGAAACAAAACACATGATTATTGCAACTATTCATGACCAATTGGTTTTAATCAAATTTTTTAAAAATTGGCCTTGTATTGGAGTTTACAATATCTACGTAAACTTAGTTTTTAAAAATTCAGTATAATACAATAAAAACTCAAAATCATTCGCATTTATTTCAAGAGCTGCATGAAAAATATAATAATGAAAATAATCGTGTTGAACATCCTTGTATTCTGTCAATATACGTTTTATTTGATAAAAATTAATTTTAATAGAAAAACGAAGTAATAGGGTGCAACTATTCAGAGTTGCTGTGTGAAAGGAATGATTTTGTACACAAATCACTTGGTACCCCATCGGACTTTAAAGTATATAAACTTAGTTCATAAATATGCCATATAATAAAATGAAACAAAACACATGATTATTGCAACTATTCATGACCAATTGGTTTTAATCAAATTTTTTAAAAATTGGCCTTGTATTGGAGTTTACAATATCTACGTAAACTTAGTTTTTAAAAATTCAGTATAAAACAATGAAAACACAAAATCATTCGAATCTATTTCTAGAGCTGCATGAAAAATATAATAATGAAAATAGTCGTGTTGAACATCTTTGTATTATGTCAATATTAGTTTTATTAATTAAAAATGACCTTTAATAGCAAAACGAAGTAATAGGGTGCAACTCTTTAGGTGTGCTTTGTGAAAGGAATGATTTTATACACAAATCACTTGGTACCCCATCGGACTTTAAAGTATATAAATTTAGTTCATAAATATGCCATATAATAAAATGAAACAAAACACAAGATTATTGCAACTATTTATGACCAATTGATGTAAATCAAATTTTTAAAAATTGTCCTTGTATTAGAGTTTACAATATTTAAGTAAACTCAGTTTTTAAAAATTCAGTATAATATAATGAAAACACAAAATCATTCGAATCTGTTTCTAGAGCTGCATGAAAAATATAATAATGAAAATAATCGTGTTGAACATCTTTGTATTATGTCAATATTAGTCTTATTTGATAAAAATGAATTTGCATAGCAAAACGAAGTAATAGGGTGCAACTATTTAGGTGTGCTGTGTGACAGGATTGATTTTATACACAAATGAAATGGTACGCGATCGGACTTTAAAGTACATAAACTTAGTTCATAAATATGCCATATAATAAAATGAAACAAAACACAAGATTATTGCAAGTATTTATGACCAATTGGTGTAAATCAAATTTTTAAAAATTGTCCTTGTATTAGAGTTTACAATATTTACGTAAACTTAGTTTTTAAAAATTCAGTATAATACAATAAAAACTCAAAATCATTCGCATTTATTTCTAGAGCTGCATTAAAAATATAATAATGAAAATAAGCGTGTTGAACATCCTTGTATTCTGTCAATATAAGTTTTATTTGATAAAAATCAATTTTAGTAGCAAAACAAAGTAATACGCAGCAACTATTCAGAGTTCCTGTGTGAAAAGATTGACGTTATACAAAAATCACTTGGTACGCCATTGGACTTTAAAGTATATAAACTTAGTTCATAAATATGCCATATAATAAAATGAAACAAAACACAAGATTATTGCAACAATTTATGACAAAGTGATGTAAATCAAATTTTTAAAAATTCAGTATAATATAATGAAAACACAAAATCATTCGAATCTATTTCGAGAGCTGCATGAAAAATATAATAATGAAAATAATCGTGTTGAACATCCTTATATTCTGTCAATATAAGTTTTATTTGATAAAAATTAATTTTAATAGCAAAACGAAGTAATAGGGTGCAACTATTCAGAGTTGCTGTGTGAAAGGAATGATTTTGTACACAAATCACTTGGTACCCCATCGGACTTTAAAGTATTTAAACTTAGTTCATAAATATGCCATATAATAAAATGAAACAAAACACAAGATTATTGCAACTATTTATGACCAATTGGTGTAAATCAAATTTTTAAAAATTGGCCTTGTATTAGAGTTTACAATATTTACGTAATCTCAGTTTTTAAAAATTCAGTATAAAACAATGAAAACACAAAATCATTCGAATCTATTTCTAGAGCTGCATGAAAAATATAATAATGAAAATAGTCGTGTTGAACATCTTTGTATTATGTCAATATTAGTTTTATTAATTAAAAATGACCTTTAATAGCAAAACGAAGTAATAGGGTGCAACTATTTAGGTGTGCTTTGTGAAAGGAATGATTTTATTCACAAATCACTTGGTACCCCATCGGACTTTAAAGTATATAAATTTAGTTCATAAATATCCCATATATTAAAACGATATAAAACACAAGATTATTGCAACTATTCATGACCAATTGGTGTAAATCAAATTTTTAAAAATTGGCCTTGTATTAGAGTTTACAATATTTAAGTAAACTCAATTTTTAAAAATTCAGTATAATATAATGAAAACACAAAATCATTCGAATCTGTTTCTAGAGCTGCATGAAAAATATAATAACGAAAATAATCGTGTTGAACATCTTTGTATTATGTCAATATTAGTCTTATTTGATAAAAATGAATTTGCATAGCAAAACGAAGTAATAGGGTGCAACTATTTAGGTGTGCTGTGTGAAAGGATTGATTTTATACACAAATTAAATGGTACGCGATCGGACTTTAAAGTATATAAACTTAGTTCATAAATATGCCATATAATAAAATGAAACAAAACACATGATTATTGCAACTATTCATGACCAATTGGTTTTAATCAAATTTTTTAAAAATTGGCCTTGTATTGGAGTTTACAATATCTACGTAAACTTAGTTTTTAAAAATTCAGTATAATACAATAAAAACTCAAAATCATTCGCATTTATTTCAAGAGCTGCATGAAAAATATAATAATGAAAATAATCGTGTTGAACATCCTTGTATTCTGTCAATATACGTTTTATTTGATAAAAATTAATTTTAATAGAAAAACGAAGTAATAGGGTGCAACTATTCAGAGTTGCTGTGTGAAAGGAATGATTTTGTACACAAATCACTTGGTACCCCATCGGACTTTAAAGTATATAAACTTAGTTCATAAATATGCCATATAATAAAATGAAACAAAACACATGATTATTGCAACTATTCATGACCAATTGGTTTTAATCAAATTTTTTAAAAATTGGCCTTGTATTGGAGTTTACAATATCTACGTAAACTTAGTTTTTAAAAATTCAGTATAAAACAATGAAAACACAAAATCATTCGAATCTATTTCTAGAGCTGCATGAAAAATATAATAATGAAAATAGTCGTGTTGAACATCTTTGTATTATGTCAATATTAGTTTTATTAATTAAAAATGACCTTTAATAGCAAAACGAAGTAATAGGGTGCAACTATTTAGGTGTGCTTTGTGAAAGGAATGATTTTATACACAAATCACTTGGTACCCCATCGGACTTTAAAGTATATAAATTTAGTTCATAAATATCCCATATATTAAAACGATATAAAACACAAGATTATTGCAACTATTCATGACCAATTGGTGTAAATCAAATTTTTAAAAATTGGCATTGTATTAGAGTTTACAATATTTACGTAAACTCAATTTTTAAAAATTCAGTATAAAACAATGAAAACACAAAATCATTCGCATCTATTTCTAGAGCTGCATGAAAAATATAATAATGAAAATAATCGTGTTGAACATCCTTGTATTCTGTCAATATAAGTTTTATTTGATAAAAATCAATTTTAGTAGCAAAACAAAGTAATACGCTGCAACTATTTAGGTGTGCTGTGTGAAAGGATTGATTTTATACACAAATGAAATGGTACGCGATCGGACTTTAAAGTACATAAACTTAGTTCATAAATATGCCATATAATAAAATGAAACAAAACACAAGATTATTGCAAGTATTTATGACCAATTGCTGTAAATCAAATTTTTAAAAATTGTCCTTGTATTAGAGTTTACAATATTTACGTAAACTCAATTTTTAAAAATTCGGTATAAAACAATGAAAACACAAAATCATTCGCATCTATTTCTAGAGCTGCATTTAAAATATAATAATGAAAATAATCGTGTTGAACATCTTTGTATTCTGTCAATATAAGTTTTATTTGATAAAAATCAATTTTAGTAGCAAAACAAAGTAATACGCTGCAACTATTCAGAGTTCCTGTGTGAAAAGATTGACGTTATACAAAAATCACTTGGTACGCCATTGGACTTTAAAGTATATAAACTTAGTTCATAAATATGCCATATAATAAAATGAAACAAAACACAAGATTATTGCAACTATTTATGACCAATTGATGTAAATCAAATTTTTAAAAATTGGCCTTGTATTAGAGTTTACAATATTTACGTAAACTCAATTTTTAAAAATTCAGTATAATATAATGAAAACACAAAATCATTCGAATCTATTTCTAGAGCTGCATGAAAAATATAATAATGAAAATAATCGTGTTGAACATCCTTGTATTCTGTCAATATAAGTTTTATTTGATAAAAATTATTTTAATAGCAAAACGAAATAATACGCTGCAACTATTCAGAGGTGCTTTGTGAAAGGATTGACGTTATACACAAATAACTTGGTACCCCATTGGACTTTAAAGTATATAAATTTAGTTCATAAATATGCCATATAATAAAATGAAACAAAACACAAGATTATTGCAACTATTTATGACCAAGTGATGTAAATCAAATTTTTAAAAATTGTCCTTGTATTAGAGTTTACAATATTTAAGTAAACTCAGTTTTTAAAAATTCAGTATAATATAATGAAAACACAAAATCATTCGAATCTGTTTCTAGAGCTGCATGAAAAATATAATAATGAAAATAATCGTGTTGAACATCTTTGTATTATGTCAATATTAGTCTTATTTGATAAAAATGAATTTGCATAGCAAAACGAAGTAATAGGGTGCAACTATTTAGGTGTGCTGTGTGAAAGGATTGATTTTATACACAATTGAAATGGTACGCGATCGGACTTTAAAGTACATAAACTTAGTTCATAAATATGCCATATAATAAAATGAAACAAAACACAAGATTATTCCAAGTATTTATGACCAGCCTCTCCGTGCACCTACACCTTGTCGCGGTGGGGAGGCTTGTGTATCACAATGATCAACTAAGCTATGCCGACTGGACAGCAAGCAGCTGTCCTGACAGGGCTACCCATGTCGGACAGGTCAGTTGGGAGTGATCAGACGAAGCTAGGTGCAGGGGGAGTAAACCCTTCTAAAAAATCCCACCCAAGCCAAGGTGTTGAGATACCCGTGCCGAGGGCTGCGTGATCAGCTGGTGGTTAAAAAGAGCTGATCGCTAACGGTTCCCTGCGATGCTCAGGCAAGGTCGCTTGTATAAGTGCCTTAGTTTAGCATGTCGGCTCTGCTAAACCGGACCACCATTTCCGACAAACTCGTGGGATCAAAATGGATTCAAATAAAAACTCAAAACAAAAACAAAAAACGCCTGTGTCATCAGAGGCGGAAGACCTGTCTTCCGATGACACCTTGATTTCCAGTCAGGAGATCGAAAAACCGAAAAACCCCAATGACAAGGGTGCCAGTCATAGCACCCCTTCATCGCCCAAGAAAAAGGTGGAGGCATTGGTCAAGGTCGCCAGCCATAGTGACCAGACCAAAAAGCCAAAACCGAGAAGGAAAACGCCCGGCGTACTTCTAAAGAAGCAGTACCAGAAGGCTCTTTTCATCCTTGACAAGATTGTCAAGAATGAAAGAGAAGGAACGGTACAAGAGAAAGACGCCGAGGACAAGGTCAAATACCAGAGGGTAGTTGACGAATATACGAGGTGGATGAAAGAAAGGGAGAGCAAGCCGAAGACCGGCAAGGCCTCGAAGAGAAACAGATCTCAAGATGAGATCCTCCAAGAGGCCAAGAGGTCTAAGGTAAGCAAACCCTCAACTTCAGCCTCCAACAACAAACAATTGAAGAGAACCTTCAATGAAGTGGCTAGAGACCATCTCCACGTGGCTCTAATTGACGAAAACGCTTCGGGTGGCAGACTGTCACCGGAAGCGTGGGTCAAGATTGAAGCCAAGCTTACGGAGATGGTGATGAGCTACGTTTTAGAGGGCAAAAGCTCCACCTTGCCATCCTTTGACTCCTCTGAGGTGGTCAGAGGATGCAGGGTAATCATATGTGAGAACGAGTTCTCTAAGGAATTCCTTAGCTCGTGCATCGCTAAGATAGGCGATGCCTGGGAAGGCTTGAAGCTCAAGCTGATCCCGGCTAAGGAAATTCCGAAAAGACCAAGGGCTCGCATATGGTTGCCGAAAATGGAGCTCGAGCCCGGTAAGCTGCTGAAGTGTTTGCAGCTGCAGAACCCTGCGGTTCCTATGCAGGACTGGATGGTCATCAAAGCTGAGGAACCGCAGGCAAACTCTACCTCCTTCCTCCTTCTCATAAATGAGGAGAGCCTAGGGGCTCTGGAGAAGACGGAGTATAAACTTAAGTTTGGCATAAGGAATGCCAAGCTTAAGATATTCCGCCAAGCAGGGCAGGAAGAGCAGGAAGACGCACTGGCTGAGGACTTGGGGGTCCTGGCCATTGCGGAGGATACTGGTGAAGGGCCTTCGAGTAGTGCAGATTAATCTGAAGCACTCTAGAGTAGCTTCAGATAATCTGTCGGTCTTCCTAGGCGAGGAAGACATCGACGTGGGCCTGATCCAGGAGCCCTGGACCAAGGACGGGGTCGTTAAGGGTCTCAAGAACGCCAGCTATAACCTGTTCTACAGGAATAGAACAGATGCAGGAGGTAAGCCAAGAAGTTGTATTCTTGTTAAGAAAAGCATAAAGGCTTACCTTTGTATTAATTACAGCTCAACAGACGTAACCGTCATTAAGATGGAGGTCCAAGGCGGGGAGGAAATCTATATTTCCTCGGCCTACATGGCTCACGAAGAGCCTATACCGCCTCCGGAGCTTATCCAGCTAGTTGCCGGCGTTACATCAAGAAGCGCGAAGCTGATTGTTGGTTGTGATGCAAACGCCAGACACACTCTGTGGGGCAGCACGGAGTGCAACGAGAGAGGTGAGTCCCTTTTTGATTTCATTATAAATACTAACCTAGTAGTAAGCAACAGGGGTAACACTCCAACATTTGTCTTTCCAAGCTCGGACAGGTTCTGTGGTTGGAAGGAGGTGCTGGATGTTACACTAACTACAGGTAATATAACTGCAGATAGGTGGAGAGTATCCCAGAAAAAGTCTTTTTCTGATCATAGATGGATACTTTTCGAGCTAAACCTTGCCTGCAAAAAAGATCCTCCATATCGTAACGTTAAAAGAACTGATTGGAGGAAGTTTAGTCACGTTTTCAATTCCAGATTTCCAGCACAACCAGGAAAAGAGAGGCTTGAAACCACGGAAGAGGTGGACAGGAGGGTTCGTGACATGGAGGAGGCCATGAGAACCTCCTTCGTAGCCTCCTGTCCGCTGACGCGTGGTAAGAAGCGTCTTCCCAGTTGGTGGAACGAGGACCTAGCCATTCTCAGGAGGATGACTAGAGATATCTTCAACATCTGTAAAAAACAGAATTTCTGGAAACCCTATAAGGATTTTCTTAGGGAATATAAGAGATCCATTAGGGTAGCCAAGGCAACAGCCTGGAAGGAGTATTGTCACTCCATCGAGAATATTGGGGAGATGACAAGGCTCGGAAAGATCCTGTCAACAGAGCGGTCTTGTCCCGCGTTCCTCAGGAAAGGGAGGGAGGAGTGGACGGAGACTGAGGAGGAAACTCTCGAGCTGTTGACGGAAACTCACTTCCCGGGATGTAGCAAGACAGCGAACGAGCGTGCTATGGAAAGTACGCAGGCGTCTTGGGAAGAGGTAAGTAACATAATCACCAGGGACAGGGTATCCTGGGCGATTAATAGATTTTCACCGTACAAATCACCAGGACCGGATGGGGTCTATCCAGCAATGTTGCAGGAACTACAAAGTGTAGTGGTTCCGTGGCTGGTGGTGATTTTTAGAAGCTGCCTGTGGCTGGGGCATGTCCCGGACAGCTGGCAGAGGGCCCGAGTGGTCTTCATACCCAAGGCAGGAAAAAGCGGTCACGAAGCAGCGAAAGATTTCAGGCCGATCAGCTTGACCTGCTTTGCGTTGAAAACACTGGAAAGGGTGTTAGATGCTCATCTGAGGAAAAGGGTGGAGGTCACTCTCTCCAGTTCCCAGCATGCTTACATCAAGGGGAGATCCACTGAGACGGCGTTGCACGAGGTAGTGCGTACAGTGGAAAGGTCCCTTGAGTTCAAACAATAAACGTTGGCGGCCTTCCTAGACATAGAAGGTGCTTTCAACAACGTGAAACAAGAAACCATTATGGAAGCACTCGACTCGTCAGGTGGTGAGGGGAGCATAAACCAATGGGTTGGTAAATTGCTCAACTCAAGGCTAATCCAGACAGAGTTGGGAAACACCAAACTGATAAGGTACGCAAGAAGGGGGACTCCCCAGGGAGGGGTAATGTCACCTCTCTTGTGGATCCTGATCATGGACCGAATCCTGTCCCAGCTGGGAAGGGACGGGGTCAAAACGGTTGCATACGCTGATGACCTGGTTCTGTTAGTATCGGGAATGTTTCCTGACGTGATGAGTGACATCATGAACAGGAGCCTGAAGAAAGTTGATGCTTGGGCCACAAGTTGTGGACTAAGGATCAATGCAGGTAAGACGGACCTGATGCTATTTACAAACAGAACCAAAGTCCCCAGTTTCAACCTTCCGACCATCGGCGGAAATCAACTTACATTGTCCAATAGAGTCAAATACCTAGGAGTGTATTTGGACTCCAAACTTAATTGGAAGGACAATGTGGAAGAGAGAGCGAAGAAAGCTTGTATTGCTTTGTACGCTAGCAAAAAGACCTTCGGCAAGAGATGGGGTCTCAAGCCGAAGATGCTGCTATGGTTATTCACAGCAGTGATACGTCCGATCCTGACTTACGGCTCACTGGTTTGGTGGCCTGCGATGGAAAGGAGATATAACCAACAGAGGTTAGGGAGGATTCAGAGGACGGTGGGGTTGGGGGTTACCGGGGTCATGAGATCGTGTCCCACGGAGGCCCTCAACGCAATTCTGTGCCTGGTCTCCCCGGACCACTGGGTTAAATACACGGCGACATGTAGTGCGCTTAGACTCAGGGAGTTGGGATGTTGGCAACCCAGATTTTATGGGCATGGCAACATCCTGAACCTAATCCCAAAAGAGTTAATAGCCAAAAATACAGACTACATGACCACTATATTGCGCTTTGACAGGAACTTCGAAGCGCGGCTCCCTTCCAGAGATGAATGGAAGGATAATAGGGCCACAAGAGACTTTAAATGCCTGGTGTATACAGATGGGTCCAAGATGGATTGTGGGGTGGGAGCCGGAGTTCATGCGGACTGCCCCGCAATCAGCAGGTCGTTTCGTCTCCCTGATGGGGCTAGTGTCTTCCAGGCGGAGATACTGGCAATTATGAAAGCCTGCGAGGCCCTAAACAATACACGGGCGTGCTTGCCGGATGCTATAGGCATCTGTTCGGACAGTCAAGCGGCGATCAAAGCTTTGATAGCCAATACGTTTAGATCTAAGCTAGTAAATCAATGCAGATCGGAGCTCGTGAAGCTAGGCAGTAAGGCCAAAGTTACTCTGGTATGGGTTCCAGGACATAGGAACATACAGGGTAACGAGAAGGCTGACTCCCTAGCCAAATCGGGCACGTTGATGCACTGTTCGTCCCAGGAGGACGTGTGTGTTCCAATAGGAAGTGTGAAAAGAGCTGTTTGGACACACTTCCTGGAGACTGCCAATCGCAGATGGAGAAGCCTCTCCAACTGCAAGATTGCAAGACAGACCTGGCCAAGGTTGGATCCAACAAGGACCAGGTCTTTAGTGAACATGAGCAGACACACTATAGCTAAAGTGGTGTCTGCTCTTACGGGGCACTGGCCAATAGGCAGACATGCGGCCAAGATCGGTGTGCCCTTTAACCCGCATTGTCGCAGTTGTGGAGCGGTGGAGAAAGAGGAAACCCCACTGCACTACTTCTGTGAATGCCCAGCTCTAGCCAAAGCAAGGTATAGAGCGTTTGGCAAGTATTTTCTAGATGGCCTCGGGGAACTGTCTCAGATGAGCCCTGGCAGCATTGTTTGTTTTTTGGGCTCGACTGGATGGTGGTAGCCGAGTTTTTTCCGCGTTTATACCCGTAGGGAAGGTACCCACGAGTGACTGTGGTAGCAAAACGGCATTCTAATATGCTAATTGGGTGCAACCACGCCAAGGTTGCACAGCCACTACAAACAACAACAACAACAACATTTATGACCAATTGGTGTAAATCAAATTTTTAAAAATTGTCCTTGTATTAGAGTTTACAATATTTACGTAAACTCAATTTTTAAAAATTCAGTATAAAACAATGAAAACACAAAATCATTCGCATCTATTTCTAGAGCTGCATTAAAAATATAATAATGAAAATAATCGTGTTGAACATCCTTGTATTCTGTCAATATAAGTTTTATTTGATAAAAATCAATTTTAATAGCAAAACGAAATAATACGCTGCAACTATTCAGAGGTGCTTTGTGAAAGGATTGACGTTATACACAAATAACTTGGTACCCCATTGGACTTTAAAGTATATAAATTTAGTTCATAAATATCCCATATATTAAAACGATATAAAACACAAGATTATTGCAACTATTCATGACCAATTGATGTAAATCAAATTTTTAAAAATTGGCCATGTATTAGAGTTTACAATATTTACGTAAACTCAATTTTTAAAAATTCAGTATAATATAATGAAAACACAAAATCATTCGAATCTATTTCTAGAGCTGCATGAAAAATATAATAATGAAAATAATCGTGTTGAACATCCTTGTATTCTGTCAATATAGGTTTTATTTGATAAAAATTAATTTTAATAGCAAAACGAAATAATACGCTGCAACTATTCAGAGGTGCTTTGTGAAAGGATTGACGTTATACACAAATAACTTGGTACCCCATTGGACTTTAAAGTATATAAATTTAGTTCATAAATATCCCATATTTTAAACCATATAAAACACAAGATTATTGCAACTATTCATGACCAATTGGTGTAAATCAAATTTTTAAAAATTGGCATTGTATTAGAGTTTACAATATTTACGTAAACTCAATTTTTAAAAATTCAGTATAAAACAATGAAAACACAAAATCATTCGAATCTATTTCTAGAGCTGCATGAAAAATATAATAATGAAAATAATCGTGTTGAACATCTTTGTATTATGTCAATATTAGTCTTATTTGATAAAAATGAATTTGCATAGCAAAACGAAGTAATAGGGTGCAACTATTCAGAGTTGCTGTGTGAAAGGAATGATTTTGTACACAAATGAAATGGTACGCGATCGGACTTTAAAGTATTTAAACTTAGTTCATAAATATGCCATATAATAAAATGAAACAAAACACAAGATTATTGCAACTATTTATGACCAATTGGTGTAAATCAAATTTTTAAAAATTGGCCTTGTATTAGAGTTTACAATATTTACGTAATCTCAGTTTTTAAAAATTCAGTATAAAACAATGAAAACACAAAATCATTCGCATTTATTTCTAGACCTGCATGAAAAATATAATAATGAAAATAATCGTGTTGAACATCTTTGTATTATGTCAATATTAGTCTTATTTGATAAAAATGAATTTGCATAGCAAAACGATGTAATAGGGTGCAACTATTTAGGTGTGCTTTGTGAAAGGAATGATTTTATACACAAATCACTTGGTACCCCATCGGACTTTAAAGTATATAAATTTAGTTCATAAATATGCCATATAATAAAATGAATCAAAACACAAGATTATTGCAACTATTTATGACCAATTGATGTAAATCAAATTTTTAAAAATTGGCCTTGTATTAGAGTTTACAATATTTACGTAAACTCAATTTTTAAAAATTCAGTATAATATAATGAAAACACAAAATCATTCGAATCTATTTCTAGAGCTGCATGAAAAATATAATAATGAAAATAATCGTGTTGAACATCCTTGTATTCTGTCAATATAGGTTTTATTTGATAAAAATCAATTTTAGTAGCAAAACAAAGTAATACGCTGCAACTATTTAGGTGTGCTGTGTGAAAGGATTGATTTTATACACAAATGAAATGGTACGCGATCGGACTTTAAAGTACATAAACTTAGTTCATAAATATGCCATATAATAAAATGAAACAAAACACAAGATTATTGCAAGTATTTATGACCAATTGGTGTAAATCAAATTTTTAAAAATTGTCCTTGTATTAGAGTTTACAATATTTACGTAAACTCAATTTTTAAAAATTCGGTATAAAACAATGAAAACACAAAATCATTCGCATCTATTTCTAGAGCTGCATTTAAAATATAATAATGAAAATAATCGTGTTGAACATCTTTGTATTCTGTCAATATAAGTTTTATTTGATAAAAATCAATTTTAGTAGCAAAACAAAGTAATACGCTGCAACTATTTAGGTGTGCTGTGTGAAAGGATTGATTTTATACACAAATGAAATGGTACGCGATCGGACTTTAAAGTACATAAACTTAGTTCATAAATATGCCATATAATAAAATGAAACAAAACACAAGATTATTGCAAGTATTTATGACCAATTGGTGTAAATCAAATTTTTAAAAATTGTCCTTGTATTAGAGTTTACAATATTTACGTAAACTCAATTTTTAAAAATTCGGTATAAAACAATGAAAACACAAAATCATTCGCATCTATTTCTAGAGCTGCATTTAAAATATAATAATGAAAATAATCGTGTTGAACATCTTTGTATTATGTCAATATTAGTCTTATTTGATAAAAATGAATTTGCATAGCAAAACGAAGTAATAGGGTGCAACTATTCAGAGTTGCTGTGTGAAAGGAATGATTTTGTACACAAATGAAATGGTACGCGATCGGACTTTAAAGTATTTAAACTTAGTTCATAAATATGCCATATAATAAAATGAAACAAAACACAAGATTATTGCAACTATTTATGACCAATTGGTGTAAATCAAATTTTTAAAAATTGGCCTTGTATTAGAGTTTACAATATTTACGTAATCTCAGTTTTTAAAAATTCAGTATAAAACAATGAAAACACAAAATCATTCGCATTTATTTCTAGACCTGCATGAAAAATATAATAATGAAAATAATCGTGTTGAACATCTTTGTATTATGTCAATATTAGTTTTATTAATTAAAAATGACCTTTAATAGCAAAACGATGTAATAGGGTGCAACTATTTAGGTGTGCTTTGTGAAAGGAATGATTTTATACACAAATTAAATGGTACCCCATCGGACTTTAAAGTATATAAATTTAGTTCATAAATATGCCATATAATAAAATGAAACAAAACACAAGATTATTGCAACTATTTATGACCAATTGGTGTAAATCAAATTTTTAAAAATTGGCCTTGTATTAGAGTTTACAATATTTACGTAATCTCAGTTTTTAAAAATTCAGTATAAAACAATGAAAACACAAAATCATTCGCATTTATTTCTAGACCTGCATGAAAAATATAATAATGAAAATAATCGTGTTGAACATCTTTGTATTATGTCAATATTAGTTTTATTAATTAAAAATGACCTTTAATAGCAAAACGATGTAATAGGGTGCAACTATTTAGGTGTGCTTTGTGAAAGGAATGATTTTATACACAAATCACTTGGTACCCCATCGGACTTTAAAGTATATAAATTTAGTTCATAAATATGCCATATAATAAAATGAATCAAAACACAAGATTATTGCAACTATTTATGACCAATTGATGTAAATCAAATTTTTAAAAATTGGCCTTGTATTAGAGTTTACAATATTTACGTAAACTCAATTTTTAAAAATTCAGTATAATATAATGAAAACACAAAATCATTCGAATCTATTTCTAGAGCTGCATGAAAAATATAATAATGAAAATAATCGTGTTGAACATCTTTGTATTATGTCAATATTAGTCTTATTTGATAAAAATGAATTTGCATAGCAAAACGAAGTAATAGGGTGCAACTATTCAGAGTTGCTGTGTGAAAGGAATGATTTTGTACACAAATGAAATGGTACGCGATCGGACTTTAAAGTATTTAAACTTAGTTCATAAATATCCCATATATTAAAACGATATAAAACACAAGATTATTGCAACTATTCATGACCAATTGGTGTAAATCAAATTTTTAAAAATTGGCATTGTATTAGAGTTTACAATATTTACGTAAACTCAATTTTTAAAAATTCAGTATAAAACAATGAAAACACAAAATCATTCGCATCTATTTCTAGAGCTGCATTAAAAATATAATAATGAAAATAATCGTGTTGAACATCCTTGTATTCTGTCAATATAAGTTTTATTTGATAAAAATCAATTTTAGTAGCAAAACAAAGTAATACGCTGCAACTATTTAGGTGTGCTGTGTGAAAGGATTGATTTTATACACAAATGAAATGGTACGCGATCGGACTTTAAAGTACATAAACTTAGTTCATAAATATGCCATATAATAAAATGAAACAAAACACAAGATTATTGCAAGTATTTATGACCAATTGGTGTAAATCAAATTTTTAAAAATTGTCCTTGTATTAGAGTTTACAATATTTACGTAAACTCAATTTTTAAAAATTCGGTATAAAACAATGAAAACACAAAATCATTCGCATCTATTTCTAGAGCTGCATTTAAAATATAATAATGAAAATAATCGTGTTGAACATCTTTGTATTCTGTCAATATAAGTTTTATTTGATAAAAATCAATTTTAGTAGCAAAACAAAGTAATACGCTGCAACTATTCAGAGTTCCTGTGTGAAAAGATTGACGTTATACAAAAATCACTTGGTACGCCATTGGACTTTAAAGTATATAAACTTAGTTCATAAATATGCCATATAATAAAATGAAACAAAACACAAGATTATTGCAACTATTTATGACCAATTGATGTAAATCAAATTTTTAAAAATTGGCCTTGTATTAGAGTTTACAATATTTACGTAAACTCAATTTTTAAAAATTCAGTATAATATAATGAAAACACAAAATCATTCGAATCTATTTCTAGAGCTGCATGAAAAATATAATAATGAAAATAATCGTGTTGAACATCCTTGTATTCTGTCAATATAAGTTTTATTTGATAAAAATTAATTTTAATAGCAAAACGAAATAATACGCTGCAACTATTCAGAGGTGCTTTGTGAAAGGATTGACGTTATACACAAATAACTTGGTACCCCATTGGACTTTAAAGTATATAAATTTAGTTCATAAATATGCCATATAATAAAATGAAACAAAACACAAGATTATTGCAACTATTTATGACCAATTGATGTAAATCAAATTTTTAAAAATTGGCCTTGTATTAGAGTTTACAATATTTAAGTAAACTCAGTTTTTAAAAATTCAGTATAATATAATGAAAACACAAAATCATTCGAATCTGTTTCTAGAGCTGCATGAAAAATATAATAATGAAAATAATCGTGTTGAACATCTTTGTATTATGTCAATATTAGTCTTATTTGATAAAAATGAATTTGCATAGCAAAACGAAGTAATAGGGTGCAACTATTTAGGTGTGCTGTGTGAAAGGATTGATTTTATACACAAATGAAATGGTACGCGATCGGACTTTAAAGTACATAAACTTAGTTCATAAATATGCCATATAATAAAATGAAACAAAACACAAGATTATTGCAAGTATTTATGACCAATTGGTGTAAATCAAATTTTTAAAAATTGTCCTTGTATTAGAGTTTACAATATTTACGTAAACTCAATTTTTAAAAATTCAGTATAAAACAATGAAAACACAAAATCATTCGCATCTATTTCTAGAGCTGCATTAAAAATATAATAATGAAAATAATCGTGTTGAACATCCTTGTATTCTGTCAATATAAGTTTTATTTGATAAAAATCAATTTTAGTAGCAAAACAAAGTAATACGCAGCAACTATTCAGAGTTCCTGTGTGAAAAGATTGACGTTATACAAAAATCACTTGGTACGCCATTGGACTTTAAAGTATATAAACTTAGTTCATAAATATGCCATATAATAAAATGAATCAAAACACAAGATTATTGCAACTATTTATGACCAATTGATGTAAATCAAATTTTTAAAAATTGGCCTTGTATTAGAGTTTACAATATTTACGTAAACTCAATTTTTAAAAATTCAGTATAATATAATGAAAACACAAAATCATTCGAATCTATTTCTAGAGCTGCATGAAAAATATAATAATGAAAATAATCGTGTTGAACATCCTTGTATTCTGTCAATATAGGTTTTATTTGATAAAAATTAATTTTAATAGCAAAACGAAATAATACGCTGCAACTATTCAGAGGTGCTTTGTGAAAGGATTGACGTTATACACAAATAACTTGGTACCCCATTGGACTTTAAAGTATATAAATTTAGTTCATAAATATGCCATATAATAAAATGAAACAAAACACAAGATTATTGCAACTATTTATGACCAATTGATGTAAATCAAATTTTTAAAAATTGGCCTTGTATTAGAGTTTACAATATTTACGTAAACTCAGTTTAAAAAATTCAGTATAATATAATGAAAACACAAAATCATTCGAATCTATGTATAGAGTTGCATGAAAAATATAATATTGAAAATAATCGTGTTGTACATCTTTGTATTATGTCAATATTAGTTTTATTTAATAAAAATGACCTTTAATAGCAAAACGAAGTAATAGGGTGCAACTATTCAGAGTTGCTGTGTGAAAGAAATGATTTTGTACACAAATAACTTGGTACCCCATCGGACTTTAAATTATATAAACTTAGTTCATAAATATGCCATATAATAAAATGAAACAAAACACAAGATTATTGCAAGTATTTATGACCAATTGGTGTAAATCAAATTTTTAAAAATTGTCCTTGTATTAGAGTTTACAATATCTACGTAAACTAAGTTTTTAAAAATACAGTATAAAACAATGAAAACACAAAATCATTCGAATCTATTTCTAGAGCTGCATGAAAAATATAATAATGAAAATAATCGTGTTGAACATCCTTGTATTCTGTCAATATAAGTTTTATTTGATAAAAATTAATTTTAATAGCAAAACGAAATAATACGCTGCAACTATTCAGAGGTGCTTTGTGAAAGGATTGACGTTATACACAAATAACTTGGTACCCCATTGGACTTTAAAGTATATAAATTTAGTTCATAAATATGCCATATAATAAAATGAAACAAAACACAAGATTATTGCAACTATTTATGACCAATTGATGTAAATCAAATTTTTAAAAATTGGCCTTGTATTAGAGTTTACAATATTTACGTAAACTAAGTTTTTAAAAATACAGTATAAAACAATGAAAACACAAAATCATTCGAATCTATTTCTAGAGCTGCATGAAAAATATAATAATGAAAATAGTCGTGTTGATTATTATGTCAATATTAGTTTTATTAATTAAAAATGACCTTTAATAGCAAAACGAAGTAATAGGGTGCAACTATTTAGGTGTGCTGTGTGAAAGGATTTATTTTATACACAAATTAAATGGTACCCCATCGGACTTTAAAGTATATTAATTTAGTTCATTAATATGCCATATAATAAAATGAAACAAAACACATGATTATTGCAACTATTCATGACCAATTGGTGTAAATCAAATTTTTAAAAATTGGCCTTGTATTGGAGTTTACAATATCTACGTAAACTAAGTTTTTAAAAATACAGTATAAAACAATGAAAACACAAAATCATTCGAATCTATTTCTAGAGCTGCATGAAAAATATAATAATGAAAATAATCGTGTTGAACATCCTTGTATTCTGTCAATATAAGTTTTATTTGATAAAAATTAATTTTAATAGCAAAACGAAATAATACGCTGCAACTATTCAGCGGTGCTTTGTGAAAGGATTGACGTTATACACAAATAACTTGGTACCCCATTGGACTTTAAAGTATATAAATTTAGTTCATAAATATGCCATATAATAAAATGAAACAAAACACAAGATTATTGCAACTATTTATGACCAATTGATGTAAATCAAATTTTTAAAAATTGGCCTTGTATTAGAGTTTACAATATTTACGTAAACTCAATTTTTAAAAATTCAGTATAATATAATTAAAACACAAAATCATTCGAATCTATTTCTAGAGCTGCATGAAAAATATAATAATGAAAATAATCGTGTTGAACATCTTTGTATTATGTCAATATTAGTCTTATTTGATAAAAATGAATTTGCATAGCAAAACGAAGTAATAGGGTGCAACTATTTAGGTGTGCTGTGTGAAAGGATTTATTTTATACACAAATCAAATGGTACCCCATCGGACTTTAAGGTATATAAATTTAGTTCATTAATATGCCATATAATAAAATGAAACAAAACACATGATTATTGCAACTATTCATGACCAATTGGTGTAAATCAAATTTTTAAAAATTGGCCTTGTATTGGAGTTTACAATATCTACGTAAACTAAGTTTTTAAAAATACAGTATAAAACAATAAAAACACAAAATCATTCGAATCTATTTCTAGAGCTGCATGAAAAATATAATAATGAAAATAATCGTGTTGAACATCCTTGTATTCTGTCAATATAAGTTTTATTTGATAAAAATTAATTTTAATAGCAAAACGAAATAATACGCTGCAACTATTCAGAGGTGCTTTGTGAAAGGATTGACGTTATACACAAATAACTTGGTACCCCATTGGACTTTAAAGTATATAAATTTAGTTCATAAATACGCCATATAATAAAATGAAACAAAACACAAGATTATTGCAACTATTTATGACCAATTGGTGAAAATCAAATTTTTAAAAATTGGCCTTGTATTAGAGTTTACAATATTTACGTAAACTCAGTTTAAAAAATTCAGTATAATATAATGAAAACACAAAATCATTCGAATCTATGTATAGAGTTGCATGAAAAATATAATATTGAAAATAATCGTGTTGTACATCTTTGTATTATGTCAATATTAGTTTTATTTAATAAAAATGACCTTTAATAGCAAAACGAAGTAATAGGGTGCAACTATTCAGAGTTGCTGTGTGAAAGGAATGATTTTGTACACAAATCACTTGGTACCCCATCGGACTTTAAATTATATAAACTTAGTTCATAAATATGCCATATAATAAAATGAAACAAAACACATGATTATTGCAACTATTCATGACCAATTGGTTTTAATCAAATTTTTTAAAAATTGGCCTTGTATTGGAGTTTACAATATCTACGTAAACTTAGTTTTTAAAAATTCAGTATAAAACAATGAAAACACAAAATCATTCGAATCTATTTCTAGAGCTGCATGAAAAATATAATAATGAAAATAGTCGTGTTGAACATCTTTGTATTATGTCAATATTAGTTTTATTAATTAAATAGACCTTTAATAGCAAAACGAAGTAATAGGGTGCAACTATTTAGGTGTGCTGTGTGAAAGGATTTATTTTATACACAAATCACTTGGTACCCCATCGGACTTTAAAGTATATAAATTTAGTTCATAAATATCCCATATAATAAAATGATACAAAACACAAGATTATTGCAACTATTCATGACCAATTGGTGTAAATCAAATTTTTAAAAATTGGCCTTGTATTGGAGTTTACAATATCTACGTAAACTAAGTTTTTAAAAATACAGTATAAAACAATGAAAACACAAAATCATTCGAATCTATTTCTAGAGCTGCATGAAAAATATAATAATGAAAATAATCGTGTTGAACATCCTTGTATTCTGTCAATATAAGTTTTATTTGATAAAAATTAATTTTAATAGCAAAACGAAATAATACGCTGCAACTATTCAGAGGTGCTTTGTGAAAGGATTGACGTTATACACAAATAACTTGGTACCCCATTGGACTTTAAAGTATATAAATTTAGTTCATAAATATGCCATATAATAAAATGAAACAAAACACAAGATTATTGCAACTATTTATGACCAATTGATGTAAATCAAATTTTTAAAAATTGGCCTTGTATTAGAGTTTACAATATTTACGTAAACTCAATTTTTAAAAATTCAGTATAATATAATTAAAACACAAAATCATTCGAATCTATTTCTAGAGCTGCATGAAAAATATAATAATGAAAATAATCGTGTTGAACATCTTTGTATTATGTCAATATTAGTCTTATTTGATAAAAATGAATTTGCATAGCAAAACGAAGTAATAGGGTGCAACTATTTAGGTGTGCTGTGTGAAAGGATTGATTTTATACACAAATGAAATGGTACGCGATCGGACTTTAAAGTACATAAACTTAGTTCATAAATATGCCATATAATAAAATGAAACAAAACACAAGATTATTGCAACTATTCATGACCAATTGGTGTAAATCAAACTTTTAAAAATTGTCCTTGTATTGGAGTTTACAATATCTACGTAAACTAAGTTTTTAAAAATACAGTATAAAACAATGAAAACACAAAATCATTCGAATCTATTTCTAGAGCTGCATGAAAAATATAATAATGAAAATAATCATGTTGAACATCCTTGTATTCTGTCAATATAAGTTTTATTTGATAAAAATTAATTTTAATAGCAAAACGAAATAATACGCTGCAACTATTCAGAGGTGCTTTGTGAAAGGATTGACGTTATACACAAATAACTTGGTACCCCATTGGACTTTAAAGTATATAAATTTAGTTCATAAATATGCCATATAATAAAATGAAACAAAACACAAGATTATTGCAACTATTTATGACCAATTGATGTAAATCAAATTTTTAAAAATTGGCCTTGTATTAGAGTTTACAATATTTACGTAAACTAAGTTTTTAAAAATACAGTATAAAACAATGAAAACACAAAATCATTCGAATCTATTTCTAGAGCTGCATGAAAAATATAATAATGAAAATAGTCGTGTTGATTATTATGTCAATATTAGTTTTATTAATTAAAAATGACCTTTAATAGCAAAACGAAGTAATAGGGTGCAACTATTTAGGTGTGCTGTGTGAAAGGATTTATTTTATACACAAATTAAATGGTACCCCATCGGACTCTAAAGTATATTAATTTAGTTCATTAATATGCCATATAATAAAATGAAACAAAACACATGATTATTGCAACTATTCATGACCAATTGGTGTAAATCAAATTTTTAAAAATTGGCCTTGTATTGGAGTTTACAATATCTACGTAAACTAAGTTTTTAAAAATACAGTATAAAACAATGAAAACACAAAATCATTCGAATCTATTTCTAGAGCTGCATGAAAAATATAATAATGAAAATAATCGTGTTGAACATCCTTGTATTCTGTCAATATAAGTTTTATTTGATAAAAATTAATTTTAATAGCAAAACGAAATAATACGCTGCAACTATTCAGAGGTGCTTTGTGAAAGGATTGACGTTATACACAAATAACTTGGTACCCCATTGGACTTTAAAGTATATAAATTTAGTTCATAAATATGCCATATAATAAAATGAAACAAAACACAAGATTATTGCAACTATTTATGACCAATTGATGTAAATCAAATTTTTAAAAATTGGCCTTGTATTAGAGTTTACAATATTTACGTAAACTCAATTTTTAAAAATTCAGTATAATATAATTAAAACACAAAATCATTCGAATCTATTTCTAGAGCTGCATGAAAAATATAATAATGAAAATAATCGTGTTGAACATCTTTGTATTATGTCAATATTAGTCTTATTTGATAAAAATGAATTTGCATAGCAAAACGAAGTAATAGGGTGCAACTATTTAGGTGTGCTGTGTGAAAGGATTTATTTTATACACAAATCAAATGGTACCCCATCGGACTTTAAAGTATATAAATTTAGTTCATTAATATGCCATATAATAAAATGAAACAAAACACATGATTATTGCAACTATTCATGACCAATTGGTGTAAATCAAATTTTTAAAAATTGGCCTTGTATTGGAGTTTACAATATCTACGTAAACTAAGTTTTTAAAAATACAGTATAAAACAATGAAAACACAAAATCATTCGAATCTATTTCTAGAGCTGCATGAAAAATATAATAATGAAAATAATCGTGTTGAACATCCTTGTATTCTGTCAATATAAGTTTTATTTGATAAAAATTAATTTTAATAGCAAAACGAAATAATACGCTGCAACTATTCAGAGGTGCTTTGTGAAAGGATTGACGTTATACACAAATAACTTGGTACCCCATTGGACTTTAAAGTATATAAATTTAGTTCATAAATACGCCATATAATAAAATGAAACAAAACACAAGATTATTGCAACTATTTATGACCAATTGGTGAAAATCAAATTTTTAAAAATTGGCCTTGTATTAGAGTTTACAATATTTACGTAAACTCAATTTTTAAAAATTCAGTATAATATAATGAAAACACAAAATCATTCGAATCTATGTATAGAGTTGCATGAAAAATATAATATTGAAAATAATCGTGTTGTACATCTTTGTATTATGTCAATATTAGTTTTATTTAATAAAAATGACCTTTAATAGCAAAACGAAGTAATAGGGTGCAACTATTCAGAGTTGCTGTGTGAAAGGAATGATTTTGTACACAAATCACTTGGTACCCCATCGGACTTTAAATTATATAAACTTAGTTCATAAATATGCCATATAATAAAATGAAACAAAACACATGATTATTGCAACTATTCATGACCAATTGGTTTTAATCAAATTTTTTAAAAATTGGCCTTGTATTGGAGTTTACAATATCTACGTAAACTTAGTTTTTAAAAATTCAGTATAAAACAATGAAAACACAAAATCATTCGAATCTATTTCTAGAGCTGCATGAAAAATATAATAATGAAAATAGTCGTGTTGAACATCTTTGTATTATGTCAATATTAGTTTTATTAATTAAAAATGACCTTTAATAGCAAAACGAAGTAATAGGGTGCAACTATTTAGGTGTGCTGTGTGAAAGGATTTATTTTATACACAAATCACTTGGTACCCCATCGGACTTTAAAGTATATAACTTTAGTTCATAAATATCCCATATAATAAAATGATACAAAACACAAGATTATTGCAACTATTCATGACCAATTGGTGTAAATCAAATTTTTAAAAATTGGCCTTGTATTGGAGTTTACAATATCTACGTAAACTAAGTTTTTAAAAATACAGTATAAAACAATGAAAACACAAAATCATTCGAATCTATTTCTAGAGCTGCATGAAAAATATAATAATGAAAATAATCGTGTTGAACATCCTTGTATTCTGTCAATATAAGTTTTATTTGATAAAAATTAATTTTAATAGCAAAACGAAATAATACGCTGCAACTATTCAGAGGTGCTTTGTGAAAGGATTGACGTTATACACAAATAACTTGGTACCCCATTGGACTTTAAAGTATATAAATTTAGTTCATAAATATGCCATATAATAAAATGAAACAAAACACAAGATTATTGCAACTATTTATGACCAATTGATGTAAATCAAATTTTTAAAAATTGGCCTTGTATTAGAGTTTACAATATTTACGTAAACTCAATTTTTAAAAATTCAGTATAATATAATTAAAACACAAAATCATTCGAATCTATTTCTAGAGCTGCATGAAAAATATAATAATGAAAATAATCGTGTTGAACATCTTTGTATTATGTCAATATAAGTTTTATTTGATAAAAATTAATTGTAATAGCAAAACGAAATAATACGCTGCAACTATTCAGAGGTGCTTTGTGAAAGGATTGACGTTATACACAAATAACTTGGTACCCCATTGGACTTTAAAGTATATAAATTTAGTTCATAAATATGCCATATAATAAAATGAAACAAAACACAAGATTATTGCAACTATTTATGACCAATTGATGTAAATCAAATTTTTAAAAATTGGCCTTGTATTGGAGTTTACAATATCTACGTAAACTAAGTTTTTAAAAATACAGTATAAAACAATGAAAACACAAAATCATTCGAATCTATTTCTAGAGCTGCATGAAAAATATAATAATGAAAATAATCGTGTTGAACATCCTTGTATTCTGTCAATATAAGTTTTATTTGATAAAAATCAATTTTAGTAGCAAAACAAAGTAATACGCAGCAACTATTCAGAGTTCCTGTGTGAAAAGATTGACGTTATACAAAAATCACTTGGTACGCCATTGGACTTTAAAGTATATAAATTTAGTTCATAAATATGCCATATAATAAAATGAAACAAAACACAAGATTATTGCAACTATTCATGACCAATTGGTGTAAATCAAATTTTTAAAAATTGTCCTTGTATTGGAGTTTACAATATCTACGTAAACTAAGTTTTTAAAAATACAGTATAAAACAATGAAAACACAAAATCATTCGAATCTATTTCTAGAGCTGCATGAAAAATATAATAATGAAAATAATCGTGTTGAACATCCTTGTATTCTGTCAATATAAGTTTTATTTGATAAAAATTAATTTTAATAGCAAAACGAAATAATACGCTGCAACTATTCAGAGGTGCTTTGTGAAAGGATTGACGTTATACACAAATAACTTGGTACCCCATTGGACTTTAAAGTATATAAATTTAGTTCATAAATATGCCATATAATAAAATGAAACAAAACACAAGATTATTGCAACTATTTATGACCAATTGATGTAAATCAAATTTTTAAAAATTGGCCTTGTATTAGAGTTTACAATATTTACGTAAACTAAGTTTTTAAAAATACAGTATAAAACAATGAAAACACAAAATCATTCGAATCTATTTCTAGAGCTGCATGAAAAATATAATAATGAAAATAGTCGTGTTGATTATTATGTCAATATTAGTTTTATTAATTAAAAATGACCTTTAATAGCAAAACGAAGTAATAGGGTGCAACTATTTAGGTGTGCTGTGTGAAAGGATTTATTTTATACACAAATTAAATGGTACCCCATCGGACTTTAAAGTATATTAATTTAGTTCATTAATATGCCATATAATAAAATGAAACAAAACACATGATTATTGCAACTATTCATGACCAATTGGTGTAAATCAAATTTTTAAAAATTGGCCTTGTATTGGAGTTTACAATATCTACGTAAACTAAGTTTTTAAAAATACAGTATAAAACAATGAAAACACAAAATCATTCGAATCTATTTCTAGAGCTGCATGAAAAATATAATAATGAAAATAATCGTGTTGAACATCCTTGTATTCTGTCAATATAAGTTTTATTTGATAAAAATTAATTTTAATAGCAAAACGAAATAATACGCTGCAACTATTCAGAGGTGCTTTGTGAAAGGATTGACGTTATACACAAATAACTTGGTACCCCATTGGACTTTAAAGTATATAAATTTAGTTCATAAATATGCCATATAATAAAATGAAACAAAACACAAGATTATTGCAACTATTTATGACCAATTGATGTAAATCAAATTTTTAAAAATTGGCCTTGTATTAGAGTTTACAATATTTACGTAAACTCAATTTTTAAAAATTCAGTATAATATAATTAAAACACAAAATCATTCGAATCTATTTCTAGAGCTGCATGAAAAATATAATAATGAAAATAATCCTGTTGAACATCTTTGTATTATGTCAATATTAGTCTTATTTGATAAAAATGAATTTGCATAGCAAAACGAAGTAATAGGGTGCAACTATTTAGGTGTGCTGTGTGAAAGGATTTATTTTATACACAAATCAAATGGTACCCCATCGGACTTTAAAGTATATAAATTTAGTTCATAAATATGCCATATAATAAAATGAAACAAAACACAAGATTATTGCAACTATTTATGACCAATTGATGTAAATCAAATTTTTAAAAATTGGCCTTGTATTAGAGTTTACAATATTTACGTAAACTCAATTTTTAAAAATTCAGTATAATATAATTAAAACACAAAATCATTCGAATCTATTTCTAGAGCTGCATGAAAAATATAATAATGAAAATAATCGTGTTGAACATCCTTGTATTCTGTCAATATAAGTTTTATTTGATAAAAATTAATTTTAATAGCAAAACGAAATAATACGCTGCAACTATTCAGAGGTGCTTTGTGAAAGGATTGACGTTATACACAAATAACTTGGTACCCCATTGGACTTTAAAGTATATAAATTTAGTTCATAAATATGCCATATAATAAAATGAAACAAAACACAAGATTATTGCAACTATTTATGACCAATTGATGTAAATCAAATTTTTAAAAATTGGCCTTGTATTAGAGTTTACAATATTTACGTAAACTAAGTTTTTAAAAATACAGTATAAAACAATGAAAACACAAAATCATTCGAATCTATTTCTAGAGCTGCATGAAAAATATAATAATGAAAATAGTCGTGTTGATTATTATGTCAATATTAGTTTTATTAATTAAAAATGACCTTTAATAGCAAAACGAAGTAATAGGGTGCAACTATTTAGGTGTGCTGTGTGAAAGGATTTATTTTATACACAAATTAAATGGTACCCCATCGGACTTTAAAGTATATTAATTTAGTTCATTAATATGCCATATAATAAAATGAAACAAAACACATGATTATTGCAACTATTCATGACCAATTGGTGTAAATCAAATTTTTAAAAATTGTTCTTGTATTGGAGTTTACAATATCTACGTAAACTAAGTTTTTAAAAATACAGTATAAAACAATGAAAACACAAAATCATTCGAATCTATTTCTAGAGCTGCATGAAAAATATAATAATGAAAATAATCGTGTTGAACATCCTTGTATTCTGTCAATATAAGTTTTATTTGATAAAAATTAATTTTAATAGCAAAACGAAATAATACGCTGCAACTATTCAGAGGTGCTTTGTGAAAGGATTGACGTTATACAAAAATCACTTGGTACACCATTGGACTTTAAAGTATATAAATTTAGTTCATAAATATGCCATATAATAAAATGAAACAAAACACAAGATTATTGCAACTATTCATGACCAATTGGTGTAAATCAAATTTTTAAAAATTGTCCTTGTATTGGAGTTTACAATATCTACGTAAACTAAGTTTTTAAAAATACAGTATAAAACAATGAAAACACAAAATCATTCGAATCTATTTCTAGAGCTGCATGAAAAATATAATAATGAAAATAATCGTGTTGAACATCCTTGTATTCTGTCAATATAAGTTTTATTTGATAAAAATTAATTTTAATAGCAAAACGAAGTAATAGGGTGCAACTATTCAGAGTTGCTGTTTGAAAGGAATGATTTTGTACACAAATCACTTGGTACCCCATCGGACTTTAAAGTATTTAAACTTAGTTCATAAATATGCCATATAATAAAATGAAACAAAACACAAGATTATTGCAACTATTTATGACCAATTGGTGTAAATCAAATTTTTAAAAATTGGCCTTGTATTAGAGTTTACAATATTTACGTAAACTAAGTTTTTAAAAATACAGTATAAAACAATGAAAACACAAAATCATTCGAATCTATTTCTAGAGCTGCATGAAAAATATAATAATGAAAATAGTCGTGTTGATTATTATGTCAATATTAGTTTTATTAATTAAAAATGACCTTTAATAGCAAAACGAAGTAATAGGGTGCAACTATTTAGGTGTGCTGTGTGAAAGGATTTATTTTATACACAAATTAAATGGTACCCCATCGGACTTTAAAGTATATTAATTTAGTTCATTAATATGCCATATAATAAAATGAAACAAAACACATGATTATTGCAACTATTCATGACCAATTGGTGTAAATCAAATTTTTAAAAATTGGCCTTGTATTGGAGTTTACAATATCTACGTAAACTAAGTTTTTAAAAATACAGTATAAAACAATGAAAACACAAAATCATTCGAATCTATTTCTAGAGCTGCATGAAAAATATAATAATGAAAATAATCGTGTTGAACATCCTTGTATTCTGTCAATATAAGTTTTATTTGATAAAAATTAATTTTAATAGCAAAACGAAATAATACGCTGCAACTATTCAGAGGTGCTTTGTGAAAGGATTGACGTTATACACAAATAACTTGGTACCCCATTGGACTTTAAAGTATATAAATTTAGTTCATAAATACGCCATATAATAAAATGAAACAAAACACAAGATTATTGCAACTATTTATGACCAATTGGTGAAAATCAAATTTTTAAAAATTGGCCTTGTATTAGAGTTTACAATATTTACGTAAACTCAGTTTAAAAAATTCAGTATAATATAATGAAAACACAAAATCATTCGAATCTATGTATAGAGTTGCATGAAAAATATAATATTGAAAATAATCGTGTTGTACATCTTTGTATTATGTCAATATTAGTTTTATTTAATAAAAATGACCTTTAATAGCAAAACGAAATAATAGGGTGCAACTATTCAGAGTTGCTGTGTGAAAGGAATGATTTTGTACACAAATCACTTGGTACCCCATCGGACTTTAAATTATATAAACTTAGTTCATAAATATGCCATATAATAAAATGAAACAAAACACATGATTATTGCAACTATTCATGACCAATTGGTTTTAATCAAATTTTTTAAAAATTGGCCTTGTATTGGAGTTTACAATATCTACGTAAACTTAGTTTTTAAAAATTCAGTATAAAACAATGAAAACACAAAATCATTCGAATCTATTTCTAGAGCTGCATGAAAAATATAATAATGAAAATAGTCGTGTTGAACATCTTTGTATTATGTCAATATTAGTTTTATTAATTAAAAATGACCTTTAATAGCAAAACGAAGTAATAGGGTGCAACTATTTAGGTGTGCTGTGTGAAAGGATTTATTTGATACACAAATCACTTGGTACCCCATCGGACTTTAAAGTATATAAATTTAGTTCATATATATCCCATATAATAAAATGATACAAAACACAAGATTATTGCAACTATTCATGACCAATTGGTGTAAATCAAATTTTTAAAAATTGGCCTTGTATTGGAGTTTACAATATCTACGTAAACTAAGTTTTTAAAAATACAGTATAAAACAATGAAAACACAAAATCATTCGAATCTATTTCTAGAGCTGCATGAAAAATATAATAATGAAAATAATCGTGTTGAACATCCTTGTATTCTGTCAATATAAGTTTTATTTGATAAAAATTAATTTTAATAGCAAAACGAAATAATACGCTGCAACTATTCAGAGGTGCTTTGTGAAAGGATTGACGTTATACACAAATAACTTGGTACCCCATTGGACTTTAAAGTATATAAATTTAGTTCATAAATATGCCATATAATAAAATGAAACAAAACACAAGATTATTGCAACTATTTATGACCAATTGATGTAAATCAAATTTTTAAAAATTGGCCTTGTATTAGAGTTTACAATATTTACGTAAACTCAATTTTTAAAAATTCAGTATAATATAATAAAAACACAAAATCATTCGAATCTATTTCTAGAGCTGCATGAAAAATATAATAATGAAAATAATCGTGTTGAACATCTTTGTATTATGTCAATATTAGTCTTATTTGATAAAAATGAATTTGCATAGCAAAACGAAGTAATAGGGTGCAACTATTTAGGTGTGCTGTGTGAAAGGATTGATTTTATACACAAATGAAATGGTACGCGATCGGACTTTAAAGTACATAAACTTAGTTCATAAATATGCCATATAATAAAATGAAACAAAACACAAGATTATTGCAACTATTCATGACCAATTGGTGTAAATCAAATTTTTAAAAATTGTCCTTGTATTAGAGTTTACAATATTTACGTAAACTCAATTTTTAAAAATTCAGTATAAAACAATGAAAACACAAAATCATTCGCATCTATTTCTAGAGCTGCATTAAAAATATAATAATGAAAATAATCGTGTTGAACATCCTTGTATTCTGTCAATATAAGTTTTATTTGATAAAAATCAATTTTAGTAGCAAAACAAAGTAATACGCAGCAACTATTCAGAGTTCCTGTGTGAAAAGATTGACGTTATACAAAAATCACTTGGTACGCCATTGGACTTTAAAGTATATAAACTTAGTTCATAAATATGCCATATAATAAAATGAATCAAAACACAAGATTATTGCAACTATTTATGACCAATTGATGTAAATCAAATTTTTGAAAATTGGCCTTGTATTAGAGTTTACAATATTTACGTAAACTCAATTTTTAAAAATTCAGTATAATATAATGAAAACACAAAATCATTCGAATCTATTTCTAGAGCTGCATGAAAAATATAATAATGAAAATAATCGTGTTGAACATCCTTGTATTCTGTCAATATAGGTTTTATTTGATAAAAATTAATTTTAATAGCAAAACGAAATAATACGCTGCAACTATTCAGAGGTGCTTTGTGAAAGGATTGACGTTATACACAAATAACTTGGTACCCCATTGGACTTTAAAGTATATAAATTTAGTTCATAAATATGCCATATAATAAAATGAAAAAAAACACAAGATTATTCCAACTATTTATGACCAATTGGTGAAAATCAAATTTTTAAAAATTGGCCTTGTATTAGAGTTTACAATATTTACGTAAACTCAGTTTAAAAAATTCAGTATAATATAATGAAAACACAAAATCATTCGAATCTATGTATAGAGTTGCATGAAAAATATAATATCGAAAATAATCGTGTTGTACATCTTTGTATTATGTCAATATTAGTTTTATTTAATAAAAATGACCTTTAATAGCAAAACGAAGTAATAGGGTGCAACTATTCAGAGTTGCTGTGTGAAAGGAATGATTTTGTACACAAATCACTTGGTACCCCATCGGACTTTAAATTATATAAACTTAGTTCATAAATATGCCATATAATAAAATGAAACAAAACACATGATTATTGCAACTATTCATGACCAATTGGTTTTAATCAAATTTTTTAAAAATTGGCCTTGTATTGGAGTTTACAATATCTACGTAAACTTAGTTTTTAAAAATTCAGTATAAAACAATGAAAACACAAAATCATTCGAATCTATTTCTAGAGCTGCATGAAAAATATAATAACGAAAATAATCGTGTTGAACATCTTTGTATTATGTCAATATTAGTCTTATTTGATGAAAATGAATTTGCATAGCAAAACGAAGTAATAGGGTGCAACTATTTAGGTGTGCTGTGTGAAAGGATTGATTTTATACACAAATGATATGGTACGCGATCGGACTTTACAGTATATAAACTTAGTTCATAAATATGCCATATAATAAAATGAAACAAAACACATGATTATTGCAACTATTCATGACCAATTGGTTTTAATCAAATTTTTTAAAAATTGTCCTTGTATTGGAGTTTACAATATCTACGTAAACTTAGTTTTTAAAAATTCAGTATAATACAATAAAAACTCAAAATCATTCGCATTTATTTCAAGAGCTGCATGAAAAATATAATAATGAAAATAATAGTGTTGAACATCCTTGTATTCTGTCAATATACGTTTTATTTGATAAAAATTAATTTTAATAGCAAAACGAAGTAACAGGGTGCAACTATTCAGAGTTGCTGTGTGAAAGGAATGATTTTGTACACAAATCACTTGGTACCCCATCGGACTTTAAAGTATATAAACTTAGTTCATAAATATGCCATATAATAAAATGAAACAAAACACATGATTATTGCAACTATTCATGACCAATTGGTTTTAATCAAATTTTTTAAAAATTGGCCTTGTATTGGAGTTTACAATATCTACGTAAACTTAGTTTTTAAAAATTCAGTATAAAACAATGAAAACACAAAATCATTCGAATCTATTTCTAGAGCTGCATGAAAAATATAATAATGAAAATAGTCGTGTTGAACATCTTTGTATTATGTCAATATTAGTTTTATTAATTAAAAATGAAATTTAATAGCAAAACGAAGTAATAGGGTGCAACTATTCAGAGTTGCTGTGTGAAAGGAATGATTTTGTACACAAATCACTTGGTACCCCATCGGACTTTAAAGTATATAAATTTAGTTCATTAATATGCCATATAATAAAATGAAACAAAACACATGATTATTGCAACTATTCATGACCAATTGGTTTTAATCAAATTTTTTAAAAATTGGCCTTGTATTGGAGTTTACAATATCTACGTAAACTTAGTTTTTAAAAATTCAGTATAATACAATAAAAACTCAAAATCATTCGTATTTTTTTCAAGAGCTGCATGAAAAATATAATAATGAAAATAATCGTGTTGAACATCCTTATATTCTGTCAATATACGTTTTATTTGATAAAAATTAATTTTAATAGCAAAACGAAGTAATAGGGTGCAACTATTCAGAGTTGCTGTGTGAAAGGAATGATTTTATACACAAATCACTTGGTACCCCATCGGACTTTAAAGTATTTAAACTTAGTTCATAAATATGCCATATAATAAAATGAAACAAAACACAAGATTATTGCAACTATTTATGACCAATTGGTGTAAATCAAATTTTTAAAAATTGGCCTTGTATTAGAGTTTACAATATTTACGTAATCTCAGTTTTTAAAAATTCAGTATAAAACAATGAAAACACAAAATCATTCGAATCTATTTCTAGAGCTGCATGAAAAATATAATAATGAAAATAGTCGTGTTGAACATCTTTGTATTATGTCAATATTAGTTTTATTAATTAAAAATGACCTTTAATAGCAAAACGAAGTAATAGGGTGCAACTATTTAGGTGTGCTTTGTGAAAGGAATGATTTTATTCACAAATCACTTGGTACCCCATCGGACTTTAAAGTATATAAATTTAGTTCATAAATATCCCATATATTAAAACGATATAAAACACAAGATTATTGCAACTATTCATGACCAATTGGTGTAAATCAAATTTTTAAAAATTGGCCTTGTATTAGAGTTTACAATATTTAAGTAAACTCAGTTTTTAAAAATTCAGTATAATATAATGAAAACACAAAATCATTCGAATCTGTTTCTAGAGCTGCATGATAAATATAATAACGAAAATAATCGTGTTGAACATCTTTGTATTATGTCAATATTAGTCTTATTTGATGAAAATGAATTTGCATAGCAAAACGAAGTAATAGGGTGCAACTAATTAGGTGTGCTGTGTGAAAGGATTGATTTTATACACAAATGATATGGTTCGCGATCGGACTTTAAAGTATATAAACTTAGTTCATAAATATGCCATATAATAAAATGAAACAAAACACATGATTATTGCAACTATTCATGACCAATTGGTTTTAATCAAATTTTTTAAAAATTGTCCTTGTATTGGAGTTTACAATATCTACGTAAACTTAGTTTTTAAAAATTCAGTATAATACAATAAAAACTCAAAATCATTCGCATTTATTTCAAGAGCTGCTTGAAAAATATAATAATGAAAATAATAGTGTTGAACATCCTTGTATTCTGTCAATATACGTTGTATTTGATAAAAATTAATTTTAATAGCAAAACGAAGTAACAGGGTGCAACTATTCAGAGTTGCTGTGTGAAAGGAATGATTTTGTACACAAATCACTTGGTACCCCATCGGACTTTAAAGTATTTAAACTTAGTTCATAAATATGCCATATAATAAAATGAAACAAAACACAAGATTATTGCAACTATTTATGACCAATTGGTGTAAATCAAATTTTTAAAAATTGGCCTTGTATTAGAGTTTACAATATTTACGTAATCTCAGTTTTTAAAAATTCAGTATAAAACAATGAAAACACAAAATCATTCGAATCTATTTCTAGAGCTGCATGAAAAATATAATAATGAAAATAGTCGTGTTGAACATCTTTGTATTATGTCAATATTAGTTTTATTAATTAAAAATGACCTTTAATAGTAAAACGAAGTAATAGGGTGCAACTATTTAGGTGTGCTTTGTGAAAGGAATGATTTTATTCACAAATCACTTGGTACCCCATCGGACTTTAAAGTATATAAATTTAGTTCATAAATATCCCATATATTAAAACGATATAAAACACAAGATTATTGCAACTATTCATGACCAATTGGTGTAAATCAAATTTTTAAAAATTGGCCTTGTATTAGAGTTTACAATATTTAAGTAAACTCAGTTTTTAAAAATTCAGTATAATATAATGAAAACACAAAATCATTCGAATCTGTTTCTAGAGCTGCATGAAAAATATAATAACGAAAATAATCGTGTTGAACATCTTTGTATTATGTCAATATTAGTCTTATTTGATGAAAATGAATTTGCATAGCAAAACGAAGTAATACGCTGCAACTATTCAGAGGTGTGCTGTGTGAAAGGATTGATTTTATACACAAATGATATGGTACGCGATCGGACTTTAAAGTATATAAACTTAGTTCATAAATATGCCATATAAAAAAATGAAACAAAACACATGATTATTGCAACTATTCATGACCAATTGGTTTTAATCAAATTTTTTAAAAATTGTCCTTGTATTGGAGTTTACAATATCTACGTAAACTTAGTTTTTAAAAATTCAGTATAATACAATAAAAACTCAAAATCATTCGCATTTATTTCAAGAGCTGCTTGAAAAATATAATAATGAAAATAATAGTGTTGAACATCCTTGTATTCTGTCAATATACGCTGTATTTGATAAAAATTAATTTTAATAGCAAAACGAAGTAACAGGGTGCAACTATTCAGAGTTGCTGTGTGAAAGGAATGATTTTGTACACAAATCACTTGGTACCCCATCGGACTTTAAAGTATATAAACTTAGTTCATAAATATGCCATATAATAAAATGAAACAAAACACATGATTATTGCAACTATTCATGACCAATTGGTTTTAATCAAATTTTTTAAAAATTGGCCTTGTATTGGAGTTTACAATATCTACGTAAACTTAGTTTTTAAAAATTCAGTATAAAACAATGAAAACACAAAATCATTCGAATCTATTTCTAGAGCTGCATGAAAAATATAATAATGAAAATAGTCGTGTTGAACATCTTTGTATTATGTCAATATTAGTTTTATTAATTAAAAATGAAATTTAATAGCAAAACGAAGTAATAGGGTGCAACTATTCAGAGTTGCTGTGTGAAAGGAATGATTTTGTACACAAATCACTTGGTACCCCATCGGACTTTAAATTATATAAACTTAGTTCATAAATATGCCATATAATAAAATGAAACAAAACACATGATTATTGCAACTATTCATGACCAATTGGTTTTAATCAAATTTTTTAAAAATTGGCCTTGTATTGGAGTTTACAATATCTACGTAAACTTAGTTTTTAAAAATTCAGTATAAAACAATGAAAACACAAAATCATTCGAATCTATTTCTAGAGCTGCATGAAAAATATAATAATGAAAATAGTCGTGTTGAACATCTTTGTATTATGTCAATATTAGTTTTTTAATTAAAAATGACCTTTAATAGCAAAACGAAGTAATAGGGTGCAACTATTTAGGTGTGCTTTGTGAAAAGATTGACGTTATACAAAAATCACTTGGTACGCCATTGGACTTTAAAGTATATAAACTTAGTTCATAAATATGCCATATAATAAAATGAAACAAAACACAAGATTATTGCAACTATTTATGACCAATTGATGTAAATCAAATTTTTAAAAATTGGCCTTGTATTAGAGTTTACAATATTTACGTAAACTCAATTTTTAAAAATTCAGTATAATATAATGAAAACACAAATTCATTCGAATCTATTTCTAGAGCTGCATGAAAAATATAATAATGAAAATAATCGTGTTGAACATCCTTGTATTCTGTCAATATAAGTTTTATTTGATAAAAATTAATTTTAATAGCAAAACGAAATAATACGCTTCAACTATTCAGAGGTGCTTTGTGAAAGGATTGAAGTTATACACAAATAACTTGGTACCCCATTGGACTTTAAAGTATATAAATTTAGTTCATAAATATGCCATATAATAAAATGAAACAAAACACAAGATTATTGCAACTATTTATGACCAATTGGTGAAAATCAAATTTTTAAAAATTGGCCTTGTATTAGAGTTTACAATATTTAAGTAAACTTAGTTTTTAAAAATACAGTATAAAACAATGAAAACACAAAATCATTCGCATCTATTTCTAGACCTGCATAAAAAATATAATAATGAAAATAATAGTGTTGAATATCCTTGTATTCTGTTAATATTAGTTTTATTTGATAAAAATCAATTTGCATAGCAAAACGAAGTAATAGGGTGCAACTATTTAGGTGTGCTGTGTGAAAGGATTGATTTTATACACAAATCAAATGGTACCCCATCGGACTTTAAAGTATATAAACTTAATTCATAAATATGCCATATAATAAAATGAAACAAAACACAAGATTATTGCAACTATTTATGACCAATTGGTGTAAATCAAATTTTTAAAAATTGGCCTTGTATTAGAGTTTACAATATTTACGTAAACTCAGTTTAAAAAATTCAGTATAATATAATGGAAACACAAAATCATTCGAATCTATGTATAGAGTTGCATGAAAAATATAATATTGAAAATAATCGTGTTGTACATCTTTGTATTATGTCAATATTAGTTTTATTTAATAAAAATGACCTTTAATAGCAAAACGAAGTAATAGGGTGCAACTATTTAGGTGTGCTGTGTGAAAGGATTGATTTTATACACAAATTAAATGGTACCCCATCGGACTTTAAAGTATATAAATTTAGTTCACTAATATGCCATATAATAAAATGAAACAAAACACATGATTATTGCAACTATTCATGACCAATTGGTTTTAATCAAATTTTTTAAAAATTGGCCTTGTATTGGAGTTTACAATATCTACGTAAACTTAGTTTTTAAAAATTCAGTATAATACAATAAAAACTCAAAATCATTCGTATTTATTTCAAGAGCTGCATGAAAAATATAATAATGAAAATAATCGTGTTGAACATCCTTATATTCTGTCAATATACGTTTTATTTGATAAAAATTAATTTTAATAGCAAAACGAAGTAATAGGGTGCAACTATTCAGAGTTGCTGTGTGAAAGGAATGATTTTGTACACAAATCACTTGGTACCCCATCGGACTTTAAAGTATTTAAACTTAGTTCATAAATATGCCATATAATAAAATGAAACAAAACACAAGATTATTGCAACTATTTATGACCAATTGGTGTAAATCAAATTTTTAAAAATTGGCCTTGTATTAGAGTTTACAATATTTACGTAATCTCAGTTTTTAAAAATTCAGTATAAAACAATGAAAACATAAAATCATTCGAATCTATTTCTAGAGCTGCATGAAAAATATAATAATGAAAATAGTCGTGTTGAACATCTTTGTATTATGTCAATATTAGTTTTATTAATTAAAAATGACCTTTAATAGCAAAACGAAGTAATAGGGTGCAACTATTTAGGTGTGCTTTGTGAAAGGAATGATTTTATTCACAAATCACTTGGTACCCCATCGGACTTTAAAGTATTTAAACTTAGTTCATAAATATGCCATATAATTAAATGAAACAAAACACAAGATTATTGCAACTATTTATGACCAATTGGTGTAAATCAAATTTTTAAAAATTGGCCTTGTATTAGAGTTTACAATATTTACGTAATCTCAGTTTTTAAAAATTCAGTATAAAACAATGAAAACAGAAAATCATTCGAATCTATTTCTAGAGCTGCATGAAAAATATAATAATGAAAATAATCGTGTTGAACATCTTTGTATTATGTCAATATTAGTTTTATTAATTAAAAATGACCTTTAATAGCAAAACGAAGTAATAGGGTGCAACTATTTAGGTGTGCTTTGTGAAAGGAATGATTTTATTCACAAATCACTTGGTACCCCATCGGACTTTAAAGTATATAAATTTAGTTCATAAATATCCCATATATTAAAACGATATAAAACACAAGATTATTGCAACTATTTATGACCAATTGGTGTAAATCAAATTTTTAAAAATTGGCCTTGTATTAGAGTTTACAATATTTACGTAAACTCAGTTTTTAAAAATTCAGTATAATATAATGAAAACACAAAATCATTCGAATCTGTTTCTAGAGCTGCATGAAAAATATAATAACGAAAATAATCGTGTTGAACATCTTTGTATTATGTCAATATTAGTCTTATTTGATAAAAATGAATTTGCATAGCAAAACGAAGTAATAGGGTGCAACTATTCAGAGTTGCTGTGTGAAAGGAATGATTTTGTACACAAATCACTTGGTACCCCATCGGACTTTAAAGTATTTAAACTTAGTTCATAAATATGCCATATAATAAAATGAAACAAAACACAAGATTATTGCAACTATTTATGACCAATTGGTGTAAATCAAATTTTTAAAAATTGGCCTTGTATTAGAGTTTACAATATTTACGTAATCTCAGTTTTTAAAAATTCAGTATAAAACAATGAAAACACAAAATCATTCGAATCTATTTCTAGAGCTGCATGAAAAATATAATAATGAAAATAATCGTGTTGAACATCTTTGTATTATGTCAATATTAGTTTTATTAATTAAAAATGACCTTTAATAGCAAAACGAAGTAATAGGGTGCAACTATTTAGGTGTGCTTTGTGAAAGGAATGATTTTATTCACAAATCACTTGGTACCCCATCGGACTTTAAAGTATATAAATTTAGTTCATAAATATCCCATATATTAAAACGATATAAAACACAAGATTATTCCAACTATTCATGACCAATTGGTGTAAATCAAATTTTTAAAAATTGGCCTTGTATTAGAGTTTACAATATTTAAGTAAACTCAGTTTTTAAAAATTCAGTATAATATAATGAAAACACAAAATCATTCGAATCTGTTTCTAGAGCTGCATGAAAAATATAATAACGAAAATAATCGTGTTGAACATCTTTGTATTATGTCAATATTAGTCTTATTTGATGAAAATGAATTTGCATAGCAAAACGAAGTAATAGGGTGCAACTATTTAGGTGTGCTGTGTGAAAGGATTGATTTTATACACAAATGAAATGGTACGCGATTTGACTTTAAAGTATATAAACTTAGTTCATAAATATGCCATATAATAAAATGAAACAAAACACATGATTATTGCAACTATTCATGACCAATTGGTTTTAATCAAATTTTTTAAAAATTGTCCTTGTATTGGAGTTTACAATATCTACATAAACTTAGTTTTTAAAAATTCAGTATAATACAATAAAAACTCAAAATCATTCGCATTTATTTCAAGAGCTGCATGAAAAATATAATAATGAAAATAGTCGTGTTGAACTTCTTTGTATTATGTCAATATTAGTCTTATATGATAAAAATGAATTTGCATAACAAAACGAAGTAATAGGGTGCAACTATTTAGTTGTGCTGTGTGAAAGGATTGATTTTATACACAAATGAAATGGTACGCGATCAGACTTTAAAGTACATAAACTTAGTTCATAAATATGCCATATAATAAAATGAAACAAAACACAAGATTTTTGCAAGTATTTATGACCAATTGGTGTAAATCAAATTTTTAAAAATTGTCCTTGTATTAGAGTTTACAATATTTACGTAAACTCAATTTTTAAAAATTCAGTATAAAACAATGAAAACACAAAATCATTCGCATCTATTTCTAGAGCTGCATTTAAAATATAATAATGAAAATAATCGTGTTGAACATCCTTGTATTCTGTCAATATAAGTTTTATTTGATAAAAATCAATTTTAGTAGCAAAACAAAGTAATACGCTGCAACTATTCAGAGTTCCTGTGTGAAAAGATTGACGTTATACAAAAATCACTTGGTACGCCATTGGACTTTAAAGTATATAAACTTAGTTCATAAATATGCCATATAATAAAATGAAACAAAACACATGATTATTTTAACTATTCATGACCAATTGGTTTTAATCAAATTTTTTAAAAATTGTCCTTGTATTGGAGTTTACAATATCTACGTAAACTTAGTTTTTAAAAATTCAGTATAATACAATAAAAACTCAAAATCATTCGCATTTATTTCAAGAGCTGCATGAAAAATATAATAATGAAAATAATCGTGTTGAACATCTTTGTATTTTGTCAATATTAGTTTTATTAATTAAAAATGACCTTTAATAGCAAAACGAAGTAATAGGGTGCAACTATTTAGGTGTGCTTTGTGAAAGGAATGATTTTATACACAAATCACTTGGTACCCCATCGGACTTTAAAGTATATAAATTTAGTTCATAAATATCCCATATAATAAAATGATACAAAACACAAGATTATTGCAACTATTCATGACCAATTGGTGTAAATCAAATTTTTAAAAATTGGCCTTGTATTGGAGTTTACAATATCTACGTAAACTCAGTTTTTAAAAATTCAGTATAATATAATGAAAACACAAAATCATTCGAATCTGTTTCTAGACCTGCATGAAAAATATAATAATGAAAATAATCGTGTTGAACATCTTTGTATTATGTCAATATTAGTTTTATTAATTAAAAATGACCTTTAATAGCAAAACGAAGTAATAGGGTGCAACTATTTAGGTGTGCTTTGTGAAAGGAATGATTTTATACACAAATCACTTGGTACCCCATCGGACTTTAAAGTATATAAATTTAGTTCATAAATATCCCATATATTAAAACGATATAAAACACAAGATTATTGCAACTATTCATGACCAATTGGTGTAAATCAAATTTTTAAAAATTGGCCTTGTATTAGAGTTTACAATATTTAAGTAAACTCAGTTTTTAAAAATTCAGTATAATATAATGAAAACACAAAATCATTCGAATCTGTTTCTAGAGCTGCATGAAAAATATAATAATGAAAATAATCGTGTTGAACATCTTTGTATTATGTCAATATTAGTCTTATATGATAAAAATGAATTTGCATAACAAAACGAAGTAATAGGGTGCAACTATTTAGTTGTGCTGTGTGAAAGGATTGATTTTATACACAAATGAAATGGTACGCGATCAGACTTTAAAGTACATAAACTTAGTTCATAAATATGCCATATAATAAAATGAAACAAAACACAAGATTTTTGCAAGTATTTATGACCAATTGGTGTAAATCAAATTTTTAAAAATTGTCCTTGTATTAGAGTTTACAATATTTACGTAAACTCAATTTTTAAAAATTCAGTATAAAACAATGAAAACACAAAATCATTCGCATCTATTTCTAGAGCTGCATTTAAAATATAATAATGAAAATAATCGTGTTGAACATCCTTGTATTCTGTCAATATAAGTTTTATTTGATAAAAATCAATTTTAGTAGCAAAACAAAGTAATACGCTGCAACTATTCAGAGTTCCTGTGTGAAAAGATTGACGTTATACAAAAATCACTTGGTACGCCATTGGACTTTAAAGTATATAAACTTAGTTCATAAATATGCCATATAATAAAATGAAACAAAACACATGATTATTTTAACTATTCATGACCAATTGGTTTTAATCAAATTTTTTAAAAATTGTCCTTGTATTGGAGTTTACAATATCTACGTAAACTTAGTTTTTAAAAATTCAGTATAATACAATAAAAACTCAAAATCATTCGCATTTATTTCAAGAGCTGCATGAAAATATAATAATGAAAATAATCGTGTTGAACATCTTTGTGTTTTGTCAATATTAGTTTTATTAATTAAAAATGACCTTTAATAGCAAAACGAAGTAATAGGGTGCAACTATTTAGGTGTGCTTTGTGAAAGGAATGATTTTATACACAAATCACTTGGTACCCCATCGGACTTTAAAGTATATAAATTTAGTTCATAAATATCCCATATAATAAAATGATACAAAACACAAGATTATTGCAACTATTCATGACCAATTGGTGTAAATCAAATTTTTTAAAAATTGGCCTTGTATTGGAGTTTACAATATCTACGTAAACTCAGTTTTTAAAAATTCAGTATAATATAATGAAAACACAAAATCATTCGAATCTGTTTCTAGACCTGCATGAAAAATATAATAATGAAAATAATCGTGTTGACCATCTTTGTATTATGTCAATATTAGTTTTATTAATTAAAAATGACCTTTAATAGCAAAACGAAGTAATAGGGTGCAACTATTTAGGTGTGCTTTGTGAAAGGAATGATTTTATACACAAATCACTTGGTACCCCATCGGACTTTAAAGTATATAAATTTAGTTCATAAATATCCCATATATTAAAACGATATAAAACACAAGATTATTGCAACTATTCATGACCAATTGGTGTAAATCAAATTTTTAAAAATTGGCCTTGTATTAGAGTTTACAATATTTAAGTAAACTCAGTTTTTAAAAATTCAGTATAATATAATGAAAACACAAAATCATTCGAATCTGTTTCTAGAGCTGCATGAAAAATATAATAATGAAAATAATCGTGTTGAACATCTTTGTATTATGTCAATATTAGTCTTATATGATAAAAATGAATTTGCATAACAAAACGAAGTAATAGGGTGCAACTATTTAGTTGTGCTGTGTGAAAGGATTGATTTTATACACAAATGAAATGGTACGCGATCGGACTTTAAAGTACATAAACTTAGTTCATAAATATGCCATATAATAAAATGAAACAAAACACAAGATTATTGCAAGTATTTGTGACCAATTGGTGTAAATCAAATTTTTAAAAATTGTCCTTGTATTAGAGTTTACAATATTTACGTAAACTCAATTTTTAAAAATTCAGTATAAAACAATGAAAACACAAAATCATTCGCATCTATTTCTAGAGCTGCATTTAAAATATAATAATGAAAATAATCGTGTTGAACATCCTTGTATTCTGTCAATATAAGTTTTATTTGATAAAAATCAATTTTAGTAGCAAAACAAAGTAATACGCTGCAACTATTCAGAGTTCCTGTGTGAAAAGATTGACGTTATACAAAAATCACTTGGTACGCCATTGGACTTTAAAGTATATAAACTTAGTTCATAAATATGCCATATAATAAAATGAAACAAAACACAAGATTATTGCAACTATTTATGACCAATTGATGTAAGTCAAATTTTTAAAAATTGGCCTTGTATTAGAGTTTACAATATTTACGTAAACTCAATTTTTAAAAATTCAGTATAATATAATTAAAACACAAAATCATTCGAATCTATTTCTAGAGCTGCATGAAAAATATAATAATGAAAATAATCGTGTTGAACATCTTTGTATTATGTCAATATAAGTTTTATTTGATAAAAATTAATTTTAATAGCAAAACGAAATAATACGCAGCAACTATTCAGAGTACCTGTGTGAAAAGATTGACGTTATACAAAAATCACTTGGTACGCCATTGGACTTTAAAGTATATAAACTTAGTTCATAAATATGCCAAATAATAAAATGAAACAAAACACAAGATTATTGCAACTATTTATGACCAATTGATGTAAATCAAATTTTTAAAAATTGGTCTTGTATTAGAGTTTACAATATTTACGTAAACTCAATTTTTAAAAATTCAGTATAAAACAATGGAAACACAAAATCATTCGAATCTATTTCTAGAGCTGCATGAAAAATATAATAATGAAAATAATCGTGTTGAACATCCTTGTATTCTGTCAATATAAGTTTTATTTGATAAAAATTAATTTTAATAGCAAAACGAAGTAATAGGGTGCAACTATTCAGAGTTGCTGTGTGAAAGGAATGATTTTGTACACAAATGAAATGGTACGCGATCGGACTTTAAAGTACATAAACTTAGTTCATAAATATGCCATATAATAAAATGAAACAAAACACAAGATTATTGCAAGTATTTATGACCAATTGGTGTAAATCAAATTTTTAAAAATTGTCCTTGTATTAGAGTTTACAATATTTACGTAAACTCAATTTTTAAAAATTCAGTATAAAACAATGAAAACACAAAATCATTCGAATCTATTTCTAGAGCTGCATGAAAAATATAATAATGAAAATAATCGTGTTGAACATCCTTGTATTCTGTCAATATAAGTTTTATTTGATAAAAATTAATTTTAATAGCAAAACGAAGTAATAGGGTGCAACTATTTAGGTGTGCTGTGTGAAAGGATTGATTTTATACACAAATGAAATGGTACGCGATCGGACTTTAAAGTACATAAACTTAGTTCATAAATATGCCATATAATAAAATGAAACAAAACACAAGATTATTGCAAGTATTTATGACCAATTGGTGTAAATCAAATTTTTAAAAATTGTCCTTGTATTAGAGTTTACAATATTTACGTAAACTCAATTTTTAAAAATTCAGTATAAAACAATGAAAACACAAAATCATTCGAATCTATTTCTAGAGCTGCATGAAAAATATAATAATGAAAATAATCGTGTTGAACATCCTTGTATTCTGTCAATATAAGTTTTATTTGATAAAAATTAATTTTAATAGCAAAACGAAGTAATAGGGTGCAACTATTCAGAGTTGCTGTGTGAAAGGAATGATTTTGTACACAAATCACTTGGTACCCCATCGGACTTTAAAGTATTTAAACTTAGTTCATAAATATCCCATATATTAAAACGATATAAAACACAAGATTATTGCAACTATTCATGACCAATTGGTGTAAATCAAATTTTTAAAAATTGGCCTTGTATTAGAGTTTACAATATTTACGTAAACTCAATTTTTAAAAATTCAGTATAAAACAATGAAAACACAAAATCATTCGAATCTATTTCTAGAGCTGCATGAAAAATATAATAATGAAAATAATCGTGTTGAACATCCTTGTATTCTGTCAATATAAGTTTTATTTGATAAAAATTAATTTTAATAGCAAAACGAAATAATACGCAGCAACTATTCAGAGTACCTGTGTGAAAAGATTGACGTTATACAAAAATCACTTGGTACCCCATCGGACTTTAAAGTATATAAATTTAGTTCATAAATATCCCATATATTAAAACGATATAAAACACAAGATTATTCCAACTATTCATGACCAATTGGTGTAAATCAAATTTTTAAAAATTGGCCTTGTATTAGAGTTTACAATATTTAAGTAAACTCAGTTTTTAAAAATTCAGTATAATATAATGAAAACACAAAATCATTCGAATCTGTTTCTAGAGCTGCATGAAAAATATAATAACGAAAATAATCGTGTTGAACATCTTTGTATTATGTCAATATTAGTCTTATTTGATAAAAATGAATTTGCATAGCAAAACGAAGTAATAGGGTGCAACTATTCAGAGTTGCTGTGTGAAAGGAATGATTTTGTACACAAATGAAATGGTACGCGATCGGACTTTAAAGTATTTAAACTTAGTTCATAAATATGCCATATAATAAAATGAAACAAAACACAAGATTATTGCAACTATTTATGACCAATTGGTGTAAATCAAATTTTTAAAAATTGGCCTTGTATTAGAGTTTACAATATTTACGTAATCTCAGTTTTTAAAAATTCAGTATAAAACAATGAAAACACAAAATCATTCGAATCTATTTCTAGAGCTGCATGAAAAATATAATGATGAAAATAATCGTGTTGAACATCCTTGTATTCTGTCAATATAAGTTTTATTTGATAAAAATCAATTTTAGTAGCAAAACAAAGTAATACGCTGCAACTATTCAGAGTTCCTGTGTGAAAAGATTGACGTTATACAAAAATCACTTGGTACGCCATTGGACTTTAAAGTATATAAACTTAGTTCATAAATATGCCATATAATAAAATGAAACAAAACACAAGATTATTGCAACTATTTATGACCAATTGATGTAAATCAAATTTTTAAAAATTGGCCTTGTATTAGAGTTTACAATATTTACGTAAACTCAATTTTTAAAAATTCAGTATAATATAATTAAAACACAAAATCATTCGAATCTATTTCTAGAGCTGCATGAAAAATATAATAATGAAAATAATCGTGTTGAACATCTTTGTATTATGTCAATATAAGTTTTATTTGATAAAAATTAATTTTAATAGCAAAACGAAATAATACGCAGCAACTATTCAGAGTACCTGTGTGAAAAGATTGACGTTATACAAAAATCACTTGGTACGCCATTGGACTTTAAAGTATATAAACTTAGTTCATAAATATGCCAAATAATAAAATGAAACAAAACACAAGATTATTGCAACTATTTATGACCAATTGATGTAAATCAAATTTTTAAAAATTGGTCTTGTATTAGAGTTTACAATATTTACGTAAACTCAATTTTTAAAAATTCAGTATAAAACAATGGAAACACAAAATCATTCGAATCTATTTCTAGAGCTGCATGAAAAATATAATAATGAAAATAATCGTGTTGAACATCCTTGTATTCTGTCAATATAAGTTTTATTTGATAAAAATTAATTTTAATAGCAAAACGAAGTAATAGGGTGCAACTATTCAGAGTTCCTGTGTGAAAAGATTGACGTTATACAAAAATCACTTGGTACGCCATTGGACTTTAAAGTATATAAACTTAGTTCATAAATATCCCATATATTAAAACGATATAAAACACAAGATTATTGCAACTATTCATGACCAATTGATGTAAATCAAATTTTTAAAAATTGGCCTTGTATTAGAGTTTACAATATTTACGTAAACTCAATTTTTAAAAATTCAGTATAATATAATTAAAACACAAAATCATTCGAATCTATTTCTAGAGCTGCATGAAAAATATAATAATGAAAATAATCGTGTTGAACATCCTTGTATTCTGTCAATATAAGTTTTATTTGATAAAAATTAATTTTAATAGCAAAACGAAATAATACGCAGCAACTATTCAGAGTACCTGTGTGAAAAGATTGACGTTATACAAAAATCACTTGGTACCCCATCGGACTTTAAAGTATATAAATTTAGTTCATAAATATCCCATATATTAAAACGATATAAAACACAAGATTATTCCAACTATTCATGACCAATTGGTGTAAATCAAATTTTTAAAAATTGGCCTTGTATTAGAGTTTACAATATTTAAGTAAACTCAGTTTTTAAAAATTCAGTATAATATAATGAAAACACAAAATCATTCGAATCTGTTTCTAGAGCTGCATGAAAAATATAATAATGAAAATAATCGTGTTGAACATCTTTGTATTATGTCAATATTAGTCTTATATGATAAAAATGAATTTGCATAACAAAACGAAGTAATAGGGTGCAACTATTTAGTTGTGCTGTGTGAAAGGATTGATTTTATACACAAATGAAATGGTACGCGATCGGACTTTAAAGTACATAAACTTAGTTCATAAATATGCCATATAATAAAATGAAACAAAACACAAGATTTTTGCAAGTATTTATGACCAATTGGTGTAAATCAAATTTTTAAAAATTGTCCTTGTATTAGAGTTTACAATATTTACGTAAACTCAATTTTTAAAAATTCAGTATAAAACAATGAAAACACAAAATCATTCGCATCTATTTCTAGAGCTGCATTTAAAATATAATAATGAAAATAATCGTGTTGAACATCCTTGTATTCTGTCAATATAAGTTTTATTTGATAAAAATCAATTTTAGTAGCAAAACAAAGTAATACGCTGCAACTATTCAGAGTTCCTGTGTGAAAAGATTGACGTTATACAAAAATCACTTGGTACGCCATTGGACTTTAAAGTATATAAACTTAGTTCATAAATATGCCATATAATAAAATGAAACAAAACACAAGATTATTGCAACTATTTATGACCAATTGATGTAAATCAAATTTTTAAAAATTGGCCTTGTATTAGAGTTTACAATATTTACGTAAACTCAATTTTTAAAAATTCAGTATAATATAATTAAAACACAAAATCCTTCGAATCTATTTCTAGAGCTGCATGAAAAATATAATAATGAAAATAATCGTGTTGAACATCTTTGTATTATGTCAATATAAGTTTTATTTGATAAAAATTAATTTTAATAGCAAAACGAAATAATACGCAGCAACTATTCAGAGTACCTGTGTGAAAAGATTGACGTTATACAAAAATCACTTGGTACGCCATTGGACTTTAAAGTATATAAACTTAGTTCATAAATATGCCAAATAATAAAATGAAACAAAACACAAGATTATTGCAACTATTTATGACCAATTGATGTAAATCAAATTTTTAAAAATTGGTCTTGTATTAGAGTTTACAATATTTACGTAAACTCAATTTTTAAAAATTCAGTATAAAACAATGGAAACACAAAATCATTCGAATCTATTTCTAGAGCTGCATGAAAAATATAATAATGAAAATAATCGTGTTGAACATCCTTGTATTCTGTCAATATAAGTTTTATTTGATAAAAATTAATTTTAATAGCAAAACGAAGTAATAGGGTGCAACTATTCAGAGTTGCTGTGTGAAAGGAATGATTTTGTACACAAATGAAATGGTACGCGATCGGACTTTAAAGTACATAAACTTAGTTCATAAATATGCCATATAATAAAATGAAACAAAACACAAGATTATTGCAAGTATTTATGACCAATTGGTGTAAATCAAATTTTTAAAAATTGTCCTTGTATTAGAGTTTACAATATTTACGTAAACTCAATTTTTAAAAATTCAGTATAAAACAATGAAAACACAAAATCATTCGAATCTATTTCTAGAGCTGCATGAAAAATATAATAATGAAAATAATCGTGTTGAACATCCTTGTATTCTGTCAATATAAGTTTTATTTGATAAAAATTAATTTTAATAGCAAAACGAAGTAATAGGGTGCAACTATTTAGGTGTGCTGTGTGAAAGGATTGATTTTATACACAAATGAAATGGTACGCGATCGGACTTTAAAGTATTTAAACTTAGTTCATAAATATGCCATATAATAAAATGAAACAAAACACAAGATTATTGCAACTATTTATGACCAATTGGTGTAAATCAAATTTTTAAAAATTGGCCTTGTATTAGAGTTTACAATATTTACGTAATCTCAATTTTTAAAAATTCAGTATAAAACAATGAAAACACAAAATCATTCGAATCTATTTCTAGAGCTGCATGAAAAATATAATAATGAAAATAATCGTGTTGAACATCCTTGTATTCTGTCAATATAAGTTTTATTTGATAAAAATTAATTTTAATAGCAAAACGAAGTAATAGGGTGCAACTATTCAGAGTTGCTGTGTGAAAGGAATGATTTTGTACACAAATCACTTGGTACCCCATCGGACTTTAAAGTATTTAAACTTAGTTCATAAATATCCCATATATTAAAACGATATAAAACACAAGATTATTGCAACTATTCATGACCAATTGGTGTAAATCAAATTTTTAAAAATTGGCCTTGTATTAGAGTTTACAATATTTACGTAAACTCAATTTTTAAAAATTCAGTATAAAACAATGAAAACACAAAATCATTCGAATCTATTTCTAGAGCTGCATGAAAAATATAATAATGAAAATAATGGTGTTGAACATCCTTGTATTCTGTCAATATAAGTTTTATTTGATAAAAATTAATTTTAATAGCAAAACGAAATAATACGCAGCAACTATTCAGAGTACCTGTGTGAAAAGATTGACGTTATACAAAAATCACTTGGTACCCCATCGGACTTTAAAGTATATAAATTTAGTTTATAAATATCCCATATATTAAAACGATATAAAACACAAGATTATTCCAACTATTCATGACCAATTGGTGTAAATCAAATTTTTAAAAATTGGCCTTGTATTAGAGTTTACAATATTTAAGTAAACTCAGTTTTTAAAAATTCAGTATAATATAATGAAAACACAAAATCATTCGAATCTGTTTCTAGAGCTGCATGAAAAATATAATAACGAAAATAATCGTGTTGAACATCTTTGTATTATGTCAATATTAGTCTTATTTGATAAAAATGAATTTGCATAGCAAAACGAAGTAATAGGGTGCAACTATTCAGAGTTGCTGTGTGAAAGGAATGATTTTGTACACAAATGAAATGGTACGCGATCGGACTTTAAGGTATTTAAACTTAGTTCATAAATATGCCATATAATAAAATGAAACAAAACACAAGATTATTGCAACTATTTATGACCAATTGGTGTAAATCAAATTTTTAAAAATTGGCCTTGTATTAGAGTTTACAATATTTACGTAATCTCAGTTTTTAAAAATTCAGTATAAAACAATGAAAACACAAAATCATTCGAATCTATTTCTAGAGCTGCATGAAAAATATAATGATGAAAATAATCGTGTTGAACATCTTTGTATTATGTCAATATTAGTCTTATTTGATGAAAATGAATTTGCATAGCAAAACGAAGTAATAGGGTGCAACTATTTAGGTGTGCTGTGTGAAAGGATTGATTTTATACACAAATGAAATGGTACGCGATCGGACTTTAAAGTATTTAAACTTAGTTCATAAATATGCCATATAATAAAATGAAACAAAACACAAGATTATTGCAACTATTTATGACCAATTGGTGTAAATCAAATTTTTAAAAATTGGCCTTGTATTAGAGTTTACAATATTTACGTAATCTCAGTTTTTAAAAATTCAGTATAAAACAATGAAAACACAAAATCATTCGAATCTATTTCTAGAGCTGCATGAAAAATATAATGATGAAAATAATCGTGTTGAACATCTTTGTATTATGTCAATATTAGTTTTATTAATTAAAAATGACATTTAATAGCAAAACGAAGTAATAGGGTGCAACTATTTAGGTGTGCTTTGTGAAAGGAATGATTTTATTCACAAATCACTTGGTACCCCATCGGACTTTAAAGTATATAAATTTAGTTCATAAATATCCCATATATTAAAACGATATAAAACACAAGATTATTGCAACTATTCATGACCAATTGATGTAAATCAAATTTTTAAAAATTGGCCTTGTATTAGAGTTTACAATATTTACGTAAACTCAATTTTTAAAAATTCAGTATAATATAATTAAGACACAAAATCATTCGAATCTATTTCTAGAGCTGCATGAAAAATATAATAATGAAAATAATCGTGTTGAACATCTTTGTATTATGTCAATATTAGTCTTATTTGATAAAAATGAATTTGCATAGCAAAACGAAGTAATAGGGTGCAACTATTTAGGTGTGCTGTGTGAAAGGATTGATTTTATACACAAATGAAATGGTACGCGATCGGACTTTAAAGTACATAAACTTAGTTCATAAATATGCCATATAATAAAATGAAACAAAACACAAGATTATTGCAAGTATTTATGACCAATTGGTGTAAATCAAATTTTTAAAAATTGTCCTTGTATTAGAGTTTACAATATTTACGTAAACTCAATTTTTAAAAATTCAGTATAAAACAATGAAAACACAAAATCATTCGAATCTATTTCTAGAGCTGCATGAAAAATATAATAATGAAAATAATCGTGTTGAACATCCTTGTATTCTGTCAATATAAGTTTTATTTGATAAAAATTAATTTTAATAGCAAAACGAAGTAATAGGGTGCAACTATTCAGAGTTGCTGTGTGAAAGGAATGATTTTGTACACAAATCACTTGGTACCCCATCGGACTTTAAAGTATTTAAACTTAGTTCATAAATATCCCATATATTAAAACGATATAAAACACAAGATTATTGCAACTATTCATGACCAATTGGTGTAAATCAAATTTTTAAAAATTGGCCTTGTATTAGAGTTTACAATATTTACGTAAACTCAATTTTTAAAAATTCAGTATAAAACAATGAAAACACAAAATCATTCGCATCTATTTCTAGAGCTGCATTTAAAATATAATAATGAAAATAATCGTGTTGAACATCCTTGTATTCTGTCAATATAAGTTTTATTTGATAAAAATCAATTTTAGTAGCAAAACAAAGTAATACGCTGCAACTATTCAGAGTTCCTGTGTGAAAAGATTGACGTTATACAAAAATCACTTGGTACGCCATTGGACTTTAAAGTATATAAACTTAGTTCATAAATATGCCATATATTAAAACGATATAAAACACAAGATTATTGCAACTATTCATGACCAATTGGTGTAAATCAAATTTTTAAAAATTGGCCTTGTATTAGAGTTTACAATATTTAAGTAAACTCAGTTTTTAAAAATTCAGTATAATATAATGAAAACACAAAATCATTCGAATCTATTTCTAGACCTGCATGAAAAATATAATAATGAAAATAATCGTGTTGAACATCTTTGTATTATGTCAATATTAGTCTTATTTGATAAAAATGAATTTGCATAGCAAAACGAAGTAATAGGGTGCAACTATTCAGAGTTGCTGTGTGAAAGGAATGATTTTGTACACAAATCACTTGGTACCCCATCGGACTTTAAAGTATTTAAACTTAGTTCATAAATATCCCATATATTAAAACGATATAAAACACAAGATTATTGCAACTATTCATGACCAATTGGTGTAAATCAAATTTTTAAAAATTGGCCTTGTATTCGAGTTTACAATATTTACGTAAACTCAATTTTTAAAAATTCAGTATAAAACAATGAAAACACATAATCATTCGAATCTATTTCTAGAGCTGCATGAAAAATATAATAATGAAAATAATCGTGTTGAACATCCTTGTATTCTGTCAATATAAGTTTTATTTGATAAAAATTAATTTTAATAGCAAAACGAAATAATACGCAGCAACTATTCAGAGTACCTGTGTGAAAAGATTGACGTTATACAAAAATCACTTGGTACCCCATCGGACTTTAAAGTATATAAATTTAGTTCATAAATATCCCATATATTAAAACGATATAAAATACAAGATTATTGCAACTATTCATGACCAATTGGTGTAAATCAAATTTTTAAAAATTGGCCTTGTATTAGAGTTTACAATATTTAAGTAAACTCAGTTTTTAAAAATTCAGTATAATATAATGAAAACACAAAATCATTCGAATCTGTTTCTACAGCTGCATGAAAAATATAATAACGAAAATAATCGTGTTGAACATCTTTGAATTATGTCAATATTAGTCTTATTTGATAAAAATGAATTTGCATAGCAAAACGAAGTAATAGGGTGCAACTATTCAGAGTTGCTGTGTGAAAGGAATGATTTTGTACACAAATGAAATGGTACGCGATCGGACTTTAAAGTATTTAAACTTAGTTCATAAATATGCCATATAATAAAATGAAACAAAACACAAGATTATTGCAACTATTTATGACCAATTGGTGTAAATCAAATTTTTAAAAATTGGCCTTGTATTAGAGTTTACAATATGTACGTAATCTCAGTTTTTAAAAATTCAGTATAAAACAATGAAAACACAAAATCATTCGAATCTATTTCTAGAGCTGCATGAAAAATATAATGATGAAAATAATCGTGTTGAACATCTTTGTATTATGTCAATATTAGTCTTATTTGATGAAAATGAATTTGCATAGCAAAACGAAGTAATAGGGTGCAACTATTTAGGTGTGCTGTGTGAAAGGATTGATTTTATACACAAATGAAATGGTACCCCATCGGACTTTAAAGTATATAAATTTAGTTCATAAATATCCCATATATTAAAACGATATAAAACACAAGATTATTGCAACTATTCATGACCAATTGGTGTAAATCAAATTTTTAAAAATTGGCCTTGTATTAGAGTTTACAATATTTAAGTAAACTCAGTTTTTAAAAATTCAGTATAATATAATGAAAACACAAAATCATTCGAATCTGTTTCTAGAGCTGCATGAAAAATATAATAACGAAAATAATCGTGTTGAACATCTTTGAATTATGTCAATATTAGTCTTATTTGATAAAAATGAATTTGCATAGCAAAACGAAGTAATAGGGTGCAACTATTCAGAGTTGCTGTGTGAAAGGAATGATTTTGTACACAAATGAAATGGTACGCGATCGGACTTTAAAGTATTTAAACTTAGTTCATAAATATGCCATATAATAAAATGAAACAAAACACAAGATTATTGCAACTATTTATGACCAATTGGTGTAAATCAAATTTTTAAAAATTGGCCTTGTATTAGAGTTTACAATATGTACGTAATCTCAGTTTTTAAAAATTCAGTATAAAACAATGAAAACACAAAATCATTCGAATCTATTTCTAGAGCTGCATGAAAAATATAATAACGAAAATAATCGTGTTGAACATCTTTGAATTATGTCAATATTAGTCTTATTTGATAAAAATGAATTTGCATAGCAAAACGAAGTAATAGGGTGCAACTATTCAGAGTTGCTGTGTGAAAGGAATGATTTTGTACACAAATGAAATGGTACGCGATCGGACTTTAAAGTATTTAAACTTAGTTCATAAATATGCCATATAATAAAATGAAACAAAACACAAGATTATTGCAACTATTTATGACCAATTGGTGTAAATCAAATTTTTAAAAATTGGCCTTGTATTAGAGTTTACAATATGTACGTAATCTCAGTTTTTAAAAATTCAGTATAAAACAATGAAAACACAAAATCATTCGAATCTATTTCTAGAGCTGCATGAAAAATATAATAATGAAAATAATCGTGTTGAACATCCTTGTATTCTGTCAATATAAGTTTTATTTGATAAAAATTAATTTTAATAGCAAAACGAAGTAATAGGGTGCAACTATTCAGAGTTGCTGTGTGAAAGGAATGATTTTGTACACAAATCACTTGGTACCCCATCGGACTTTAAAGTATTTAAACTTAGTTCATAAATATCCCATATATTAAAACGATATAAAACACAAGATTATTGCAACTATTCATGACCAATTGGTGTAAATCAAATTTTTAAAAATTGGCCTTGTATTAGAGTTTACAATATTTACGTAAACTCAATTTTTAAAAATTCAGTATAAAACAATGAAAACACAAAATCATTCGCATCTATTTCTAGAGCTGCATTTAAAATATAATAATGAAAATAATCGTGTTGAACATCCTTGTATTCTGTCAATATAAGTTTTATTTGATAAAAATCAATTTTAGTAGCAAAACAAAGTAATACGCTGCAACTATTCAGAGTTCCTGTGTGAAAAGATTGACGTTATACAAAAATCACTTGGTACGCCATTGGACTTTAAAGTATATAAACTTAGTTCATAAATATGCCATATATTAAAACGATATAAAACACAAGATTATTGCAACTATTCATGACCAATTGGTGTAAATCAAATTTTTAAAAATTGGCCTTGTATTAGAGTTTACAATATTTAAGTAAACTCAGTTTTTAAAAATTCAGTATAATATAATGAAAACACAAAATCATTCGAATCTATTTCTAGACCTGCATGAAAAATATAATAATGAAAATAATCGTGTTGAACATCTTTGTATTATGTCAATATTAGTCTTATTTGATAAAAATGAATTTGCATAGCAAAACGAAGTAATAGGGTGCAACTATTCAGAGTTGCTGTGTGAAAGGAATGATTTTGTACACAAATCACTTGGTACCCCATCGGACTTTAAAGTATTTAAACTTAGTTCATAAATATCCCATATATTAAAACGATATAAAACACAAGATTATTGCAACTATTCATGACCAATTGGTGTAAATCAAATTTTTAAAAATTGGCCTTGTATTCGAGTTTACAATATTTACGTAAACTCAATTTTTAAAAATTCAGTATAAAACAATGAAAACACATAATCATTCGAATCTATTTCTAGAGCTGCATGAAAAATATAATAATGAAAATAATCGTGTTGAACATCCTTGTATTCTGTCAATATAAGTTTTATTTGATAAAAATTAATTTTAATAGCAAAACGAAATAATACGCAGCAACTATTCAGAGTACCTGTGTGAAAAGATTGACGTTATACAAAAATCACTTGGTACCCCATCGGACTTTAAAGTATATAAATTTAGTTCATAAATATCCCATATATTAAAACGATATAAAATACAAGATTATTGCAACTATTCATGACCAATTGGTGTAAATCAAATTTTTAAAAATTGGCCTTGTATTAGAGTTTACAATATTTAAGTAAACTCAGTTTTTAAAAATTCAGTATAATATAATGAAAACACAAAATCATTCGAATCTGTTTCTAGAGCTGCATGAAAAATATAATAACGAAAATAATCGTGTTGAACATCTTTGAATTATGTCAATATTAGTCTTATTTGATAAAAATGAATTTGCATAGCAAAACGAAGTAATAGGGTGCAACTATTCAGAGTTGCTGTGTGAAAGGAATGATTTTGTACACAAATGAAATGGTACGCGATCGGACTTTAAAGTATTTAAACTTAGTTCATAAATATGCCATATAATAAAATGAAACAAAACACAAGATTATTGCAACTATTTATGACCAATTGGTGTAAATCAAATTTTTAAAAATTGGCCTTGTATTAGAGTTTACAATATGTACGTAATCTCAGTTTTTAAAAATTCAGTATAAAACAATGAAAACACAAAATCATTCGAATCTATTTCTAGAGCTGCATGAAAAATATAATGATGAAAATAATCGTGTTGAACATCTTTGTATTATGTCAATATTAGTCTTATTTGATGAAAATGAATTTGCATAGCAAAACGAAGTAATAGGGTGCAACTATTTAGGTGTGCTGTGTGAAAGGATTGATTTTATACACAAATGAAATGGTACCCCATCGGACTTTAAAGTATATAAATTTAGTTCATAAATATCCCATATATTAAAACGATATAAAACACAAGATTATTGCAACTATTCATGACCAATTGGTGTAAATCAAATTTTTAAAAATTGGCCTTGTATTAGAGTTTACAATATTTAAGTAAACTCAGTTTTTAAAAATTCAGTATAATATAATGAAAACACAAAATCATTCGAATCTGTTTCTAGAGCTGCATGAAAAATATAATAACGAAAATAATCGTGTTGAACATCTTTGTATTATGTCAATATTAGTCTTATTTGATGAAAATGAATTTGCATAGCAAAACGAAGTAATAGGGTGCAACTATTTAGGTGTGCTGTGTGAAAGGATTGATTTTATACACAAATGAAATGGTACGCGATCGGACTTTAAAGTATTTAAACTTAGTTCATAAATATGCCATATAATAAAATGAAACAAAACACAAGATTATTGCAACTATTTATGACCAATTGGTGTAAATCAAATTTTTAAAAATTGGCCTTGTATTAGAGTTTACAATATTTACGTAATCTCAGTTTTTAAAAATTCAGTATAAAACAATGAAAACACAAAATCATTCGAATCTATTTCTAGAGCTGCATGAAAAATATAATGATGAAAATAATCGTGTTGAACATCTTTGTATTATGTCAATATTAGTTTTATTAATTAAAAATGACCTTTAATAGCAAAACGAAGTAATAGGGTGCAACTATTTAGGTGTGCTTTGTGAAAGGAATGATTTTATTCACAAATCACTTGGTACCCCATCGGACTTTAAAGTATATAAATTTAGTTCATAAATATCCCATATATTAAAACGATATAAAACACAAGATTATTGCAACTATTCATGACCAATTGGTGTAAATCAAATTTTTAAAAATTGGCCTTGTATTAGAGTTTACAATATTTAAGTAAACTCAGTTTTTAAAAATTCAGTATAATATAATGAAAACACAAAATCATTCGAATCTGTTTCTAGAGCTGCATGAAAAATATAATAACGAAAATAATCGTGTTGAACATCTTTGTATTATGTCAATATTAGTCTTATTTGATGAAAATGAATTTGCATAGCAAAACGAAGTAATAGGGTGCAACTATTTAGGTGTGCTGTGTGAAAGGATTGATTTTATACACAAATGAAATGGTACTCGATCGGACTTTAAACTATATAAACTTAGTTCATAAATATGCCATATAATAAAATGAAACAAAACACATGATTATTGCAACTATTCATGACCAATTGGTTTTAATCAAATTTTTTAAAAATTGTCCTTGTATTGGAGTTTACAATATCTACGTAAACTCAGTTTTTAAAAATTCAGTATAATACAATAAAAACTCAAAATCATTCGCATTTATTTCAAGAGCTGCATGAAAAATATAATAATGAAAATAATCGTGTTGAACATCCTTGTATTCTGTCAATATACGTTTTATTTGATAAAAATTAATTTTAATAGCAAAACGAAGTAATAGGGTGCAACTATTTAGGTGTGCTGTGTGAAAGGAATGATTTTGTACACAAATCACTTGGTACCCCATCGGACTTTAAAGTATATAAACTTAGTTCATAAATATGCCATATAATAAAATGAAACAAAACACATGATTATTGCAACTATTCATGACCAATTGGTTTTAATCAAATTTTTTAAAAATTGGCCTTGTATTGGAGTTTACAATATCTACATAAACTTAGTTTTTAAAAATTCAGTATAATATAATGAAAACACAAAATCATTCGAATCTGTTTCTAGAGCTGCATGAAAAATATAATAACGAAAATAATCGTGTTGAACATCTTTGTATTATGTCAATATTAGTCTTATTTGATGAAAATGAATTTGCATAGCAAAACGAAGTAATAGGGTGCAACTATTTAGGTGTGCTGTGTGAAAGGATTGATTTTATACACAAATGAAATGGTACGCGATCGGACTTTAAAGTATATAAATTTAGTTCATAAATATCCCATATAATAAAATGATACAAAACACAAGATTATTGCAACTATTCATGACCAATTGGTGTAAATCAAATTTTTAAAAATTGGCCTTGTATTGGAGTTTACAATATCTACGTAAACTAAGTTTTTAAAAATTCAGTATAATATAATGAAAACACAAAATCATTCGAATCTGTTTCTAGACCTGCATGAAAAATATAATAATGAAAATAGTCGTGTTGAACATCTTTGTATTTTGTCAATATTAGTTTTATTAATTAAAAATGACCTTTAATAGCAAAACGAAGTAATAGGGTGCAACTATTTAGGTGTGCTTTGTGAAAGGAATGATTTTATACACAAATCACTTGGTACCCCATCGGACTTTAAAGTATATAAATTTAGTTCATAAATATCCCATATAATAAAATGATACAAAACACAAGATTATTGCAACTATTCATGACCAATTGGTGTAAATCAAATTTTTAAAAATTGGCCTTGTATTAGAGTTTACAATATTTAAGTAAACTCAGTTTTTAAAAATTCAGTATAATATAATGAAAACACAAAATCATTCGAATCTGTTTCTAGAGCTGCATGAAAAATATAATAATGAAAATAATCGTGTTGAACATCTTTGTATTATGTCAATATTAGTCTTATATGATAAAAATGAATTTGCATAACAAAACGAAGTAATAGGGTGCAACTATTTAGGTGTGCTGTGTGAAAGGATTGATTTTATACACAAATGAAATGGTACCCCATCGGACTTTAAAGTACATAAACTTAGTTCATAAATATGCCATATAATAAAATGAAACAAAACACAAGATTATTGCAAGTATTTATGACCAATTGGTGTAAATCAAATTTTTAAAAATTGGCCTTGTATTAGAGTTTACAATATTTACGTAAACTCAATTTTTAAAAATTCAGTATAAAACAATGAAAACACAAAATCATTCGCATCTATTTCTAGAGCTGCATTTAAAATATAATAATGAAAATAATCGTGTTGAACATCCTTGTATTCTGTCAATATAAGTTTTATTTGATAAAAATTAATTTTAATAGCAAAACGAAGTAATAGGGTGCAACTATTCAGAGTTGCTGTGTGAAAGGAATGATTTTGTACACAAATCACTTGGTACCCCATCGGACTTTAAAGTATATAAACTTAGTTCATAAATATGCCATATAATAAAATGAAACAAAACACATGATTATTGCAACTATTCATGACCAATTGGTTTTAATCAAATTTTTTAAAAATTGGCCTTGTATTGGAGTTTACAATATCTACGTAAGCTTAGTTTTTAAAAATTCAGTATAAAACAATGAAAACACAAAATCATTCGAATCTATTTCTAGAGCTGCATGAAAAATATAATAATGAAAATAATCGTGTTGAACATCTTTGTATTATGTCAATATTAGTTTTATTAATTAAAAATGACCTTTAATAGCAAAACGAAGTAATAGGGTGCAACTATTTAGGTGTGCTTTGTGAAAGGAATGATTTTATACACAAATGAAATGGTACGCGATCGGACTTTAAAGTACATAAACTTAGTTCATAAATATGCCATATAATAAAATGAAACAAAACACAAGATTATTGCAAGTATTTATGACCAATTGGTGTAAATCAAATTTTTAAAAATTGGCCTTGTATTAGAGTTTACAATATTTACGTAAACTCAATTTTTAAAAATTCAGTATAAAACAATGAAAACACAAAATCATTCGCATCTATTTCTAGAGCTGCATTTAAAATATAATAATGAAAATAATCGTGTTGAACATCCTTGTATTCTGTCAATATAAGTTTTATTTGATAAAAATTAATTTTAATAGCAAAACGAAATAATACGCAGCAACTATTCAGAGTACCTGTGTGAAAAGATTGACGTTATACAAAAATCACTTGGTACGCCATTGGACTTTAAAGTATATAAACTTAGTTCATGAATATGCCATATAATAAAATGAAACAAAACACAAGATTATTGCAACTATTTATGACCAATTGATGTAAATCAAATTTTTAAAAATTGGCCTTGTATTAGAGTTTACAATATTTACGTAAACTCAATTTTTAAAAATTCAGTATAAAACAATGAAAACACAAAATCATTCGAATCTATTTCTAGAGCTGCATGAAAAATATAATAATGAAAATAATCGTGTTGAACATCCTTGTATTCTGTCAATATAAGTTTTATTTGATAAAAATTAATTTTAATGGCAAAACGAAATAATACGCTGCAACTATTCAGAGGTGCTTTGTGAAAGGATTGACGTTATACACAAATAACTTGGTACCCCATTGGACTTTAAAGTAATAAATTTAGTTCATAAATATGCCATATAATAAAATGAAAAAAAACACAAGATTATTGCAACTATTTATGACCAATTGGTGAAAATCAAATTTTTAAAAATTGGCCTTGTATTAGAGTTTACAATATTTACGTAAACTCAATTTTTAAAAATTCAGTATAAAACAATGAAAACACAAAATCATTCGAATCTATTTCTAGAGCTGCATGAAAAATATAATAATGAAAATAATCGTGTTGAACATCTTTGTATTATGTCAATATTAGTTTTATTAATTAAAAATGACCTTTAATAGCAAAACGAAGTAATAGGGTGCAACTATTTAGGTGTGCTTTGTGAAAGGAATGATTTTATTCACAAATCACTTGGTACCCCATCGGACTTTAAAGTATATAAATTTAGTTCATAAATATCCCATATATTAAAACGATATAAAACACAAGATTATTGCAACTATTCATGACCAATTGGTGTAAATCAAATTTTTAAAAATTGGCCTTGTATTAGAGTTTACAATATTTAAGTAAACTCAGTTTTTAAAAATTCAGTATAATATAATGAAAACACAAAATCATTCGAATCTGTTTCTAGAGCTGCATGAAAAATATAATAATGAAAATAATCGTGTTGAACATCCTTGTATTCTGTCAATATACGTTTTATTTGATAAAAATTAATTTTAATAGCAAAACGAAGTAATATGGTGCAACTATTTAGGTGTGCTGTGTGAAAGGAATGATTTTGTACACAAATCACTTGGTACCCCATCGGACTTTAAAGTATATAAACTTAGTTCATAAATATGCCATATAATAAAATGAAACAAAACACATGATTATTGCAACTATTCATGACCAATTGGTTTTAATCAAATTTTTTAAAAATTGGCCTTGTATTGGAGTTTACAATATCTACATAAACTTAGTTTTTAAAAATTCAGTATAAAACAATGAAAACACAAAATCATTCGAATCTGTTTCTAGAACTGCATGAAAAATATAATAATGAAAATAATCGTGTTGAACATCTTTGTATTATGTCAATATTAGTCTTATATGATAAAAATGAATTTGCATAACAAAACGAAGTAATAGGGTGCAACTATTTAGGTGTGCTGTGTGAAAGGATTGATTTTATACACAAATGAAATGGTACGCAATCGGACTTTAAAGTACATAAACTTAGTTCATAAATATGCCATATAATAAAATGAAACAAAACACAAGATTATTGCAAGTATTTATGACCAATTGGTGTAAATCAAATTTTTAAAAATTGGCCTTGTATTAGAGTTTACAATATTTACGTAAACTCAATTTTTAAAAATTCAGTATAAAACAATGAAAACACAAAATCATTCGCATCTATTTCTAGAGCTGCATTTAAAATATAATAATGAAAATAATCGTGTTGAACATCCTTGTATTCTGTCAATATAAGTTTTATTTGATAAAAATTAATTTTAATAGCAAAACGAAATAATACGCAGCAACTATTCAGAGTACCTGTGTGAAAAGATTGACGTTATACAAAAATCACTTGGTACGCCATTGGACTTTAAAGTATATAAACTTAGTTCATGAATATGCCATATAATAAAATGAAACAAAACACAAGATTATTGCAACTATTTATGACCAATTGATGTAAATCAAATTTTTAAAAATTGGCCTTGTATTAGAGTTTACAATATTTACGTAAACTCAATTTTTAAAAATTCAGTATAAAACAATGAAAACACAAAATCATTCGAATCTATTTCTAGAGCTGCATGAAAAATATAATAATGAAAATAATCGTGTTGAACATCCTTGTATTCTGTCAATATAAGTTTTATTTGATAAAAATTAATTTTAATGGCAAAACGAAATAATACGCTGCAACTATTCAGAGGTGCTTTGTGAAAGGATTGACGTTATACACAAATAACTTGGTACCCCATTGGACTTTAAAGTAATAAATTTAGTTCATAAATATGCCATATAATAAAATGAAAAAAAACACAAGATTATTGCAACTATTTATGACCAATTGGTGAAAATCAAATTTTTAAAAATTGGCCTTGTATTAGAGTTTACAATATTTACGTAAACTCAATTTTTAAAAATTCAGTATAAAACAATGAAAACACAAAATCATTCGAATCTATTTCTAGAGCTGCATGAAAAATATAATAATGAAAATAGTCGTGTTGAACATCTTTGTATTTTGTCAATATTAGTTTTATTAATTAAAAATGACCTTTAATAGCAAAACGAAGTAATAGGGTGCAACTATTTAGGTGTGCTTTGTGAAAGGAATGATTTTATACACAAATCACTTGGAACCCCATCGGACTTTAAAGTATATAAATTTAGTTCATAAATATCCCATATAATAAAATGATACAAAACACAAGATTATTGCAACTATTCATGACCAATTGGTGTAAATCAAATTTTTAAAAATTGGCCTTGTATTGGAGTTTACAATATCTACGTAAACTAAGTTTTTAAAAATACAGTATAAAACAATGAAAACACAAAATCATTCGCATTTATTTCTAGACCTGCATGAAAAATATAATAATGAAAATAATCGTGTTGAACATCTTTGTATTATGTCAATATTAGTTTTATTAATTAAAAATGACCTTTAATAGCAAAACGAAGTAATAGGGTGCAACTATTTAGGGGTGCTTTGTGAAAGGAATGATTTTATACACAAATCACTTGGTACCCCATCGGACTTTAAAGTATATAAATTTAGTTCATAAATATCCCATATATTAAAACGATATAAAACACAAGATTATTGCAACTATTCATGACCAATTGGTGTAAATCAAATTTTTAAAAATTGGCCTTGTATTAGAGTTTACAATATTTAAGTAAACTCAGTTTTTAAAAATTCAGTATAATATAATGAAAACACAAAATCATTCGAATCTGTTTCTAGAGCTGCATGAAAAATATAATAATGAAAATAATCGTGTTGAACATCTTTGTATTATGTCAATATTAGTCTTATATGATAAAAATGAATTTGCATAACAAAACGAAGTAATAGTGTGCAACTATTTAGGTGTGCTGTGTGAAAGGATTGATTTTATACACAAATGAAATGGTACGCGATCGGACTTTAAAGTACATAAACTTAGTTCATAAATATGCCATATAATAAAATGAAACAAAACACAAGATTATTGCAAGTATTTATGACCAATTGGTGTAAATCAAATTTTTAAAAATTGTCCTTGTATTAGAGTTTACAATATTTACGTAAACTCAATTTTTAAAAATTCAGTATAAAACAATGAAAACACAAAATCATTCGAATCTATTTCTAGAGCTGCATTTAAAATATAATAATGAAAATAATCGTGTTGAACATCCTTGTATTCTGTCAATATAAGTTTTATTTGATTAAAATCAATTTTAGTAGCAAAACAAAGTAATACGCTGCAACTATTCAGAGTTCCTGTGTGAAAAGATTGACGTTATACAAAAATCACTTGGTACGCCATTGGACTTTAAAGTATATAAACTTAGTTCATAAATATGCCATATAATAAAATGAAACAAAACACAAGATTATTGCAACTATTTATGACCAATTGATGTAAATCAAATTTTTAAAAATTGGCCTTGTATTAGAGTTTACAATATTTACGTAAACTCAATTTTTAAAAATTCAGTATAATATAATTAAAACACAAAATCATTCGAATCTATTTCTAGAGCTGCATGAAAAATATAATAATGAAAATAATCGTGTTGAACATCTTTGTATTATGTCAATATTAGTCTTATTTGATAAAAATGAATTTGCATAGCAAAACGAAGTAATAGGGTGCAACTATTTAGGTGTGCTGTGTAAAAGGATTGATTTTATACACAAATGAAATGGTACGCGATCGGACTTTAAAGTACATAAACTTAGTTCATAAATATGCCATATAATAAAATGAAACAAAACACAAGATTATTCCAAGTATTTATGACCAATTGGTGTAAATCAAATTTTTAAAAATTGTCCTTGTATTAGAGTTTACAATATTTACGTAAACTCAATTTTCAAAAATTCAGTATAAAACAATGAAAACACAAAATCATTCGCATCTATTTCTAGAGCTGCATTAAAAATATAATAATGAAAATAATCGTGTTGAACATCCTTGTATTCTGTCAATATAAGTTTTATTTGATAAAAATTAATTTTAATAGCAAAACGAAATAATACGCAGCAACTATTCAGAGTACCTGTGTGAAAAGATTGACGTTATACAAAAATCACTTGGTACGCCATTGGACTTTAAAGTATATAAACTTAGTTCATAAATATGCCATATAATAAAATGAAACAAAACACAAGATTATTGCAACTATTTATGACCAATTGATGTAAATCAAATTTTTAAAAATTGGCCTTGTATTAGAGTTTACAATATTTACGTAAACTCAATTTTTAAAAATTCAGTATAAAACAATGAAAACACAAAATCATTCGAATCTATTTCTAGAGCTGCATGAAAAATATAATAATGAAAATAATCGTGTTGAACATCCTTGTATTCTGTCAATATAAGTTTTATTTGATAAAAATTAATTTTAATAGCAAAACGAAATAATACGCTGCAACTATTCAGAGGTGCTTTGTGAAAGGATTGACGTTGTACACAAATAACTTGGTACCCCATCGGACTTTAAAGTATATAAATTTAGTTCATAAATATGCCATATAATAAAATGAAAAAAAAACACAAGATTATTGCAACTATTTATGACCAATTGGTGAAAATCAAATTTTTAAAAATTGGCCTTGTATTAGAGTTTACAATATTTACGTAAACTCAGTTTAAAAAATTCAGTATAATATAATGAAAACACAAAATCATTCGAATCTATGTATAGAGTTGCATGAAAAATATAATATTGAAAATAATCGTGTTGTACATCTTTGTATTATGTCAATATTAGTTTTATTTAATAAAAATGAATTTTAATAGCAAAACGAAGTAATAGGGTGCAACTATTTAGGTGTGCTGTGTGAAAGGATTGATTTTATACACAAATTAAATGGTACCCCATCGGACTTTAAAGTATATAAATTTAGTTCATTAATATGCCATATAATAAAATGAAACAAAACACATGATTATTGCAACTATTCATGACCAATTGGTTTAAATCAAATTTTTTAAAAATTGGCCTTGTATTGGAGTTTACAATATCTACGTAAACTTAGTTTTTAAAAATTCAGTATAATACAATAAAAACTCAAAATCATTCGTATTTATTTCAAGAGCTGCATGAAAAATATAATAATGAAAATAATCGTGTTGAACATCCTTATATTCTGTCAATATACGTTTTATTTGATAAAAATTAATTTTAATAGCAAAACGAAGTAATAGGGTGCAACTATTCAGAGTTGCTGTGTGAAAGGAATGATTTTGTACACAAATCACTTGGTACCCCATCGGACTTTAAAGTATTTAAACTTAGTTCATAAATATGCCATATAATAAAATGAAACAAAACACAAGATTATTGCAACTATTTATGACCAATTGGTGTAAATCAAATTTTTAAAAATTGGCCTTGTATTAGAGTTTACAATATTTACGTAATCTCAGTTTTTAAAAATTCAGTATAAAACAATGAAAACACAAAATCATTCGAATCTATTTCTAGAGCTGCATGAAAAATATAATAATGAAAATAGTCGTGTTGAACATCTTTGTATTATGTCAATATTAGTTTTATTAATTAAAAATGACCTTTAATAGCAAAACGAAGTAATAGGGTGCAACTATTTAGGTGTGCTTTGTGAAAGGAATGATTTTATTCACAAATCACTTGGTACCCCATCGGACTTTAAAGTATATAAATTTAGTTCATAAATATCCCATATATTAAAACGATATAAAACACAAGATTATTGCAACTATTCATGACCAATTGGTGTAAATCAAATTTTTAAAAATTGGCCTTGTATTAGAGTTTACAATATTTAAGTAAACTCAGTTTTTAAAAATTCAGTATAATATAATGAAAACATAAAATCATTCGAATCTGTTTCTAGAGCTGCATGAAAAATATAATAACGAAAATAATCGTGTTGAACATCTTTGTATTATGTCAATATTAGTCTTATTTGATGAAAATGAATTTGCATAGCAAAACGAAGTAATAGGGTGCAACTATTTAGGTGTGCTGTGTGAAAGGATTGATTTTATACACAAATGAAATGGTACGCGATCGGACTTTAAAGTATATAAACTTAGTTCATAAATATGCCATATAATAAAATGAAACAAAACACATGATTATTGCAACTATTCATGACCAATTGGTTTTAATCAAATTTTTTAAAAATTGTCCTTGTATTGGAGTTTACAATATCTACGTAAACTTAGTTTTTAAAAATTCAGTATAAAACAATGAAAACTCAAAATCATTCGTATTTATTTCAAGAGCTGCATGAAAAATATAATAATGAAAATAATCGTATTGAACATCCTTGTATTCTGTCAATATAAGTTTTATTTGATAAAAATTAATTTTAATAGCAAAACGAAATAATACGCTGCAACTTTTCAGAGGTGCTTTGTGAAAGGATTGACGTTATACACAAATAACTTGGTACCCCATTGGACTTTAAAGTATATAAGTTTAGTTCATAAATATGCCATATAATAAAATGAAAAAAAACACAAGATTATTGCAACTATTTATGACCAATTGGTGAAAATAAAATTTTTAAAAATTGGCCTTGTATTAGAGTTTACAATATTTACGTAAACTCAGTTTAAAAAATTCAGTATAAGATAATGAAAACACAAAATCATTCGAATCTATGTATAGAGTTGCATGAAAAATATAATATTGAAAATAATCGTGTTGTACATCTTTGTATTATGTCAATATTAGTTTTATTTAATAAAAATGAATTTTAATAGCAAAACGAAGTAATAGGGTGCAACTATTTAGGTGTGCTGTGTGAAAGGATTGATTTTATACACAAATTAAATGGTACCCCATCGGACTTTAAAGTATATAAATTTAGTTCATTAATATGCCATATAATAAAATGAAACAAAACACATGATTATTGCAACTATTCATGACCAATTGGTTTTAATCAAATTTTTTAAAAATTGGCCTTGTATTGGAGTTTACAATATCTACGTAAACTTAGTTTTTAAAAATTCAGTATAATACAATAAAAACTCAAAATCATTCGTATTTATTTCAAGAGCTGCATGAAAAATATAATAATGAAAATAATCGTGTTGAACATCCTTATATTCTGTCAATATACGTTTTATTTGATAAAAATTAATTTTAATAGCAAAACGAAGTAATAGGGTGCAACTATTCAGAGTTGCTGTGTGAAAGGAATGATTTTGTACACAAATCACTTGGTACCCCATCGGACTTTAAAGTATTTAAACTTAGTTCATAAATATGCCATATAATAAAATGAAACAAAACACAAGATTATTGCAACTATTTATGACCAATTGGTGTAAATCAAATTTTTAAAAATTGGCCTTGTATTAGAGTTTACAATATTTACGTAATCTCAGTTTTTAAAAATTCAGTATAAAACAATGAAAACACAAAATCATTCGAATCTATTTCTAGAGCTGCATGAAAAATATAATAATGAAAATAGTCGTGTTGAACATCTTTGTATTATGTCAATATTAGTTTTATTAATTAAAAATGACCTTTAATAGCAAAACGAAGTAATAGGGTGCAACTATTTAGGTGTGCTTTGTGAAAGGAATGATTTTATTCACAAATCACTTGGTACCCCATCGGACTTTAAAGTATATAAATTTAGTTCATAAATATCCCATATATTAAAACGATATAAAACACAAGATAATTGCAACTATTCATGACCAATTGGTGTAAATCAAATTTTTAAAAATTGGCCTTGTATTAGAGTTTACAATATTTAAGTAAACTAAGTTTTTAAAAATTCAGTATAATATAATGAAAACATAAAATCATTCGAATCTGTTTCTAGAGCTGCATGAAAAATATAATAACGAAAATAATCGTGTTGAACATCTTTGTATTATGTCAATATTAGTCTTATTTGATGAAAATGAATTTGCATAGCAAAACGAAGTAATAGGGTGCAACTATTTAGGTGTGCTGTGTGAAAGGATTGATTTTATACACAAATGAAATGGTACGCGATCGGACTTTAAAGTATATAAACTTAGTTCATAAATATGCCATATAATAAAATGAAACAAAACACATGATTATTGCAACTATTCATGACCAATTGGTTTTAATCACATTTTTTAAAAATTGTCCTTGTATTGGAGTTTACAATATCTACGTAAACTTAGTTTTTAAAAATTCAGTATAAAACAATGAAAACTCAAAATCATTCGTATTTATTTCAAGAGCTGCATGAAAAATATAATAATGAAAATAATCGTGTTGAACATCCTTGTATTCTGTCAATATAAGTTTTATTTGATAAAAATTAATTTTAATAGCAAAACGAAATAATACGCTGCAACTATTCAGAGGTGCTTTGTGAAAGGATTGACGTTATACACAAATAACTTGGTACCCCATTGGACTTTAAAGTATATAAATTTAGTTCATAAATATGCCATATAATAAAATGAAAAAAAACACAAGATTATTGCAACTATTTATGACCAATTGGTGAAAATAAAATTTTTAAAAATTGGCCTTGTATTGGAGTTTTCAATATTTACGTAAACTCAGTTTAAAAAATTCAGTATAAGATAATGAAAACACAAAATCATTCGAATCTATGTATAGAGTTGCATGAAAAATATAATATTGAAAATAATCGTGTTGTACATCTTTGTATTATGTCAATATTAGTTTTATTTAATAAAAATGAATTTTAATAGCAAAACGAAGTAATAGGGTGCAACTATTTAGGTGTGCTGTGTGAAAGGATTGATTTTATACACAAATTAAATGGTACCCCATCGGACTTTAAAGTATATAAATTTAGTTCATTAATATGCCATATAATAAAATGAAACAAAACACATGATTATTGCAACTATTCATGACCAATTGGTTTTAATCAAATTTTTTAAAAATTGGCCTTGTATTGGAGTTTACAATATCTACGTAAACTTAGTTTTTAAAAATTCAGTATAATACAATAAAAACTCAAAATCATTCGTATTTATTTCAAGAGCTGCATGAAAAATATAATAATGAAAATAATCGTGTTGAACATCCTTGTATTCTGTCAATATACGTTTTATTTGATAAAAATTAATTTTAATAGCAAAACGAAGTAATAGGGTGCAACTATTCAGAGTTGCTGTGTGAAAGGAATGATTTTGTACACAAATCACTTGGTACCCCATCGGACTTTAAAGTATTTAAACTTAGTTCATAAATATGCCATATAATAAAATGAAACAAAACACAAGATTATTGCAACTATTTATGACCAATTGGTGTAAATCAAATTTTTAAAAATTGGCCTTGTATTAGAGTTTACAATATTTACGTAATCTCAGTTTTTAAAAATTCAGTATAAAACAATGAAAACAGAAAATCATTCGAATCTATTTCTAGAGCTGCATGAAAAATATAATAATGAAAATAGTCGTGTTGAACATCTTTGTATTATGTCAATATTAGTTTTATTAATTAAAAATGACCTTTAATAGCAAAACGAAGTAATAGGGTGCAACTATTTAGGTGTGCTTTGTGAAAGGAATGATTTTATTCACAAATCACTTGGTACCCCATCGGACTTTAAAGTATATAAATTTAGTTCATAAATATCCCATATAATAAAATGAAACAAAACAAAAGATTATTGCAACTATTTATGACCAATTGGTGTAAATCAAATTTTTAAAAATTGGCCTTGTATTGGAGTTTACAATATTTAAGTAAACTCAGTTTTTAAAAATTCAGTATAATATAATGAAAACATAAAATCATTCGAATCTGCTTCTAGAGCTGCATGAAAAATATAATAACGAAAATAATCGTGTTGAACATCTTTGTATTATGTCAATATTAGTCTTATTTGATGAAAATGAATTTGCATAGCAAAACGAAGTAATAGGGTGCAACTATTTAGGTGTGCTGTGTGAAAGGATTGATTTTATACACAAATGAAATGGTACGCGATCGGACTTTAAAGTATATAAACTTAGTTCATAAATATGCCATATAATAAAATGAAACAAAACACATGATTATTGCAACTATTCATGACCAATTGGTTTTAATCAAATTTTTTAAAAATTGTCCTTGTATTGGAGTTTACAATATCTACGTAAACTTAGTTTTTAAAAATTCAGTATAAAACAATGAAAACTCAAAATCATTCGTATTTATTTCAAGAGCTGCATGAAAAATATAATAATGAAAATAATCGTGTTGAACATCCTTGTATTCTGTCAATATAAGTTTTATTTGATAAAAATTAATTTTAATAGCAAAACGAAATAATACGCTGCAACTATTCAGAGGTGCTTTGTGAAAGGATTGACGTTATACACAAATAACTTGGTACCCCATTGGACTTTAAAGTATATAAACTTAGTTCATAAATATGCCATATAATAAAATGAAAAAAAACACAAGATTATTGCAACTATTTATGACCAATTGGTGAAAATCAAATTTTTAAAAATTGGCCTTGTATTAGAGTTTACAATATTTACGTAAACTCAGTTTAAAAAATTCAGTATAATATAATGAAAACACAAAATCATTCGAATCTATGTATAGAGTTGCATGAAAAATATAATATTGAAAATAATCGTGTTGTACATCTTTGTATTATGTCAATATTAGTTTTATTAATTAAAAATAACCTTTAATAGCAAAACGAAGTAATAGGGTGCAACTATTCAGAGTTGCTGTGTGAAAGGAATGATTTTGTACACAAATCACTTGGTACCCCATCGGACTTTAAAGTATTTAAACTTAGTTCATAAATATGCCATATAATAAAATGAAACAAAACAAAAGATTATTGCAACTATTTATGACCAATTGGTGTAAATCAAATTTTTAAAAATTGGCCTTGTATTAGAGTTTACAATATTTACGTAATCTCAGTTTTTAAAAATTCAGTATAAAACAATGAAAACACAAAAACATTCGAATCTATTTCTAGAGCTGCATGAAAAATATAATAATGAAAATAGTCGTGTTGAACATCTTTGTATTATGTCAATATTAGTTTTATTAATTAAAAATGACCTTTAATAGCAAAACGAAGTAATAGGGTGCAACTATTTAGGTGTGCTTTGTGAAAGGAATGATTTTATTCACAAATCACTTGGTACCCCATCGGACTTTAAAGTATATAAATTTAGTTCATAAATATCCCATATATTAAAACGATATAAAACACAAGATTATTGCAACTATTCATGACCAATTGGTGTAAATCAAATTTTTAAAAATTGGCCTTGTATTAGAGTTTACAATATTTAAGTAAACTCAGTTTTTAAAAATTCAGTATAATATATTGAAAACATAAAATCATTCGAATCTGTTTCTAGAGCTGCATGAAAAATATAATAACGAAAATAATCGTGTTGAACATCTTTGTATTATGTCAATATTAGTCTTATTTGATGAAAATGAATTTGCATAGCAAAACGAAGTAATAGGGTGCAACTATTTAGGTGTGCTGTGTGAAAGGATTGATTTTATACACAAATGAAATGGTACGCGATCGGACTTTAAAGTATATAAACTTAGTTCATAAATATGCCATATAATAAAATGAAACAAAACACATGATTATTGCAACTATTCATGACCAATTGGTTTTAATCAAATTTTTTAAAAATTGTCCTTGTATTGGAGTTTACAATATCTACGTAAACTTAGTTTTTAAAAATTCAGTATAAAACAATGAAAACTCAAAATCATTCGTATTTATTTCAAGAGCTGCATGAAAAATATAATAATGAAAATAATCGTGTTGAACATCCTTGTATTCTGTCAATATAAGTTTTATTTGATAAAAATTAATTTTAATAGCAAAACGAAATAATACGCTGCAACTATTCAGAGGTGCTTTGTGAAAGGATTGACGTTATACACAAATAACTTGGTACCCCATTGGACTTTAAAGTATATAAACTTAGTTCATAAATATGCCATATAATAAAATGAAAAAAAACACAAGATTATTGCAACTATTTATGACCAATTGGTGAAAATCAAATTTTTAAAAATTGGCCTTGTATTAGAGTTTACAATATTTACGTAAACTCAGTTTAAAAAATTCAGTATAATATAATGAAAACACAAAATCATTCGAATCTATGTATAGAGTTGCATGAAAAATATAATATTGAAAATAATCGTGTTGTACATCTTTGTATTATGTCAATATTAGTTTTATTAATTAAAAATAACCTTTAATAGCAAAACGAAGTAATAGGGTGCAACTATTCAGAGTTGCTGTGTGAAAGGAATGATTTTGTACACAAATCACTTGGTACCCCATCGGACTTTAAAGTATTTAAACTTAGTTCATAAATATGCCATATAATAAAATGAAACAAAACAAAAGATTATTGCAACTATTTATGACCAATTGGTGTAAATCAAATTTTTAAAAATTGGCCTTGTATTAGAGTTTACAATATTTACGTAATCTCAGTTTTTAAAAATTCAGTATAAAACAATGAAAACACAAAAACATTCGAATCTATTTCTAGAGCTGCATGAAAAATATAATAATGAAAATAGTCGTGTTGAACATCTTTGTATTATGTCAATATTAGTTTTATTAATTAAAAATGACCTTTAATAGCAAAACGAAGTAATAGGGTGCAACTATTTAGGTGTGCTTTGTGAAAGGAATGATTTTATTCACAAATCACTTGGTACCCCATCGGACTTTAAAGTATATAAATTTAGTTCATAAATATCCCATATATTAAAACGATATAAAACACAAGATTATTGCAACTATTCATGACCAATTGGTGTAAATCAAATTTTTAAAAATTGGCCTTGTATTGGAGTTTACAATATTTAAGTAAACTCAGTTTTTAAAAATTCAGTATAATATAATGAAAACATAAAATCATTCGAATCTGCTTCTAGAGCTGCATGAAAAATATAATAACGAAAATAATCGTGTTGAACATCTTTGTATTATGTCAATATTAGTCTTATTTGATGAAAATGAATTTGCATAGCAAAACGAAGTAATAGGGTGCAACTATTTAGGTGTGCTGTGTGAAAGGATTGATTTTATACACAAATGAAATGGTACGCGATCGGACTTTAAAGTATATAAACTTAGTTCATAAATATGCCATATAATAAAATGAAACAAAACACATGATTATTGCAACTATTCATGACCAATTGGTTTTAATCAAATTTTTTAAAAATTGTCCTTGTATTGGAGTTTACAATATCTACGTAAACTTAGTTTTTAAAAATTCAGTATAAAACAATGAAAACTCAAAATCATTCGTATTTATTTCAAGAGCTGCATGAAAAATATAATAATGAAAATAATCGTGTTGAACATCCTTGTATTCTGTCAATATAAGTTTTATTTGATAAAAATTAATTTTAATAGCAAAACGAAATAATACGCTGCAACTATTCAGAGGTGCTTTGTGAAAGGATTGACGTTATACACAAATAACTTGGTACCCCATTGGACTTTAAAGTATATAAACTTAGTTCATAAATATGCCATATAATAAAATGAAAAAAAACACAAGATTATTGCAACTATTTATGACCAATTGGTGAAAATCAAATTTTTAAAAATTGGCCTTGTATTAGAGTTTACAATATTTACGTAAACTCAGTTTAAAAAATTCAGTATAATATAATGAAAACACAAAATCATTCGAATCTATGTATAGAGTTGCATGAAAAATATAATATTGAAAATAATCGTGTTGTACATCTTTGTATTATGTCAATATTAGTTTTATTAATTAAAAATAACCTTTAATAGCAAAACGAAGTAATAGGGTGCAACTATTCAGAGTTGCTGTGTGAAAGGAATGATTTTGTACACAAATCACTTGGTACCCCATCGGACTTTAAAGTATTTAAACTTAGTTCATAAATATGCCATATAATAAAATGAAACAAAACAAAAGATTATTGCAACTATTTATGACCAATTGGTGTAAATCAAATTTTTAAAAATTGGCCTTGTATTAGAGTTTACAATATTTACGTAATCTCAGTTTTTAAAAATTCAGTATAAAACAATGAAAACACAAAAACATTCGAATCTATTTCTAGAGCTGCATGAAAAATATAATAATGAAAATAGTCGTGTTGAACATCTTTGTATTATGTCAATATTAGTTTTATTAATTAAAAATGACCTTTAATAGCAAAACGAAGTAATAGGGTGCAACTATTTAGGTGTGCTTTGTGAAAGGAATGATTTTATTCACAAATCACTTGGTACCCCATCGGACTTTAAAGTATATAAATTTAGTTCATAAATATCCCATATATTAAAACGATATAAAACACAAGATTATTGCAACTATTCATGACCAATTGGTGTAAATCAAATTTTTAAAAATTGGCCTTGTATTAGAGTTTACAATATTTAAGTAAACTCAGTTTTTAAAAATTCAGTATAATATATTGAAAACATAAAATCATTCGAATCTGTTTCTAGAGCTGCATGAAAAATATAATAACGAAAATAATCGTGTTGAACATCTTTGTATTATGTCAATATTAGTCTTATTTGATGAAAATGAATTTGCATAGCAAAACGAAGTAATAGGGTGCAACTATTTAGGTGTGCTGTGTGAAAGGATTGATTTTATACACAAATGAAATGGTACGCGATCGGACTTTAAAGTATATAAACTTAGTTCATAAATATGCCATATAATAAAATGAAACAAAACACATGATTATTGCAACTATTCATGACCAATTGGTTTTAATCAAATTTTTTAAAAATTGTCCTTGTATTGGAGTTTACAATATCTACGTAAACTTAGTTTTTAAAAATTCAGTATAATACAATAAAAACTCAAAATCATTCGCATTTATTTCAAGAGCTGCATGAAAAATATAATAATGAAAATAATCGTGTTGAACATCCTTGTATTCTGTCAATATACGTTTTATTTGATAAAAATTAATTTTAATAGCAAAACGAAGTAATAGGGTGCAACTATTCAGAGTTGCTGTGTGAAAGGAATGATTTTGTACACAAATCACTTGGTACCCCATCGGACTTTAAAGTATATAAACTTAGTTCATAAATATGCCATATAATAAAATGAAACAAAACACATGATTATTGCAACTATTCATGACCAATTGGTTTTAATCAAATTTTTTAAAAATTGGCCTTGTATTGGAGTTTACAATATCTACGTAAGCTTAGTTTTTAAAAATTCAGTATAAAACAATGAAAACACAAAATCATTCGAATCTATTTCTAGAGCTGCATGAAAAATATAATAATGAAAATAGTCGTGTTGAACATCTTTGTATTATGTCAATATTAGTTTTATTAATTAAAAATGACCTTTAATAGCAAAACGAAGTAATAGGGTGCAACTATTTAGGTGTGCTGTGTGAAAGGAATGATTTTGTACACAAATCACTTGGTACCCCATCGGACTTTAAAGTATATAAACTTAGTTCATAAATATGCCATATAATAAAATGAAACAAAACACATGATTATTGCAACTATTCATGACCAATTGGTTTTAATCAAATTTTTTAAAAATTGGCCTTGTATTGGAGTTTACAATATCTACGTGGGCTTAGTTTTTAAAAATTCAGTATAAAACAATGAAAACACAAAATCATTCGAATCTATTTCAAGAGCTGCATGAAAAATATAATAATGAAAATAATCGTGTTGAACATCCTCGTATTCTGTCAATATACGTTTTATTTGATAAAAATTAATTTTAATAGCAAAACGAAGTAATAGGGTGCAACTATTCAGAGTTGCTGTGTGAAAGGAATGATTTTGTACACAAATCACTTGGTACCCCATCGGACTTTAAAGTATATAAACTTAGTTCATAAATATGCCATATAATAAAATGAAACAAAACACATGATTATTGCAACTATTCATGACCAATTGGTTTTAATCAAATTTTTTAAAAATTGGCCTTGTATTGGAGTTTACAATATCTACGTAAGCTTAGTTTTTAAAAATTCAGTATAAAACAATGAAAACACAAAATCATTCGAATCTATTTCTAGAGCTGCATGAAAAATATAATAATGAAAATAGTCGTGTTGAACATCTTTGTATTATGTCAATATTAGTTTTATTAATTAAAAATGACCTTTAATAGCAAAACGAAGTTATAGGGTGCAACTATTCAGAGTTGCTGTGTGAAAGGATTGATTTTATACATAAATGAAATGGTACGCGATCGGACTTTAAAGTATATAAACTTAGTTCATAAATATGCCATATAATAAAATGAAACAAAACACATGATTATTGCAACTATTCATGACCAATTGGTTTTAATCAAATTTTTTAAAAATTGGCCTTGTATTGGAGTTTACAATATCTACGTAAGCTTAGTTTTTAAAAATTCAGTATAAAACAATGAAAACACAAAATCATTCGAATCTATTTCAAGAGCTGCATGAAAAATATAATAATGAAAATAATCGTGTTGAACATCCTTGTATTCTGTCAATATACGTTTTATTTGATAAAAATTAATTTTAATAGCAAAACGAAGTAATAGGGTGCAACTATTCAGAGTTGCTGTGTGAAAGGAATGATTTTGTACACAAATCACTTGGTACCCCATCGGACTTTAAAGTATATAAACTTAGTTCATAAATATGCCATATAATAAAATGAAACAAAACACATGATTATTGCAACTATTCATGACCAATTGGTTTTAATCAAATTTTTTAAAAATTGGCCTTGTATTGGAGTTTACAATATCTACGTAAGCTTAGTTTTTAAAAATTCAGTATAAAACAATGAAAACACAAAATCATTCGAATCTATTTCTAGAGCTGCATGAAAAATATAATAATGAAAATAGTCGTGTTGAACATCTTTGTATTATGTCAATATTAGTTTTATTAATTAAAAATGACCTTTAATAGCAAAACGAAGTAATAGGGTGCAACTATTCAGAGTTGCTGTGTGAAAGGAATGATTTTGTACACAAATCACTTGGTACCCCATCGGACTTTAAAGTATATAAACTTAGTTCATAAATATGCCATATAATAAAATGAAACAAAACACATGATTATTGCAACTATTCATGACCAATTGGTTTTAATCAAATTTTTTAAAAATTGGCCTTGTATTGGAGTTTACAATATCTACGTAAACTTAGTTTTTAAAAATTCAGTATAAAACAATGAAAACACAAAATCATTCGAATCTATTTCTAGAGCTGCATGAAAAATATAATAATGAAAATAATCGTGTTGAACATCTTTGTATTATGTCAATATTAGTTTTATTAATTAAAAATGACCTTTAATAGCAAAACGAAGTAATAGGGTGCAACTATTTAGGTGTGCTTTGTGAAAAGATTGACGTTATACAAAAATCACTTGGTACGCCATTGGACTTTAAAGTATATAAATTTAGTTCATAAATATGCCATATAATAAAATGAAGCAAAACACAAGATTATTGCAACTATTTATGACCAATTGGTGAAAATCAAATTTTTAAAAATTGGCCTTGTATTGGAGTTTACAATATTTACGTAAACTTAGTTTTTAAAAATTCAGTATAATACAATGAAAACACAAAATCATTCGAATCTATTTCTAGAGCTGCATGAAAAATATAATAACGAAAATAATCATGTTGAACATCTTTGTATTATGTCAATATTAGTCTTATTTGATAAAAATTAATTTGCATAGCAAAACGAAGTAATAGGGTGCAACTATTCAGAGTTGCTGTGTGAAAGGAATGATTTTGTACACAAATCACTTGGTACCCCATCGGACTTTAAAGTATATAAACTTAGTTCATAAATATGCCATATAATAAAATGAAACAAAACACATGATTATTGCAACTATTCATGACCAATTGGTTTTAATCAAATTTTTTAAAAATTGGCCTTGTATTGGAGTTTACAATATCTACGTAAACTTAGTTTTTAAAAATTCAGTATAAAACAATGAAAACACAAAATCATTCGAATCTATTTCTAGAGCTGCATGAAAAATATAATAATGAAAATAGTCGTGTTGAACATCTTTGTATTATGTCAATATTAGTTTTATTAATTAAAAATGACCTTTAATAGCAAAACGAAGTAATAGGGTGCAACTATTCAGAGTTGCTGTGTGAAAGGAATGATTTTGTACACAAATCACTTGGTACCCCATCGGACTTTAAAGTATATAAACTTAGTTCATAAATATGCCATATAATAAAATGAAACAAAACACATGATTATTGCAACTATTCATGACCAATTGGTTTTAATCAAATTTTTTAAAAATTGGCCTTGTATTGGAGTTTACAATATCGACGTAAACTTAGTTTTTAAAAATTCAGTATAAAACAATGAAAACACAAAATCATTCGAATCTATTTCTAGAGCTGCATGAAAAATATAATAATGAAAATAATCGTGTTGAACATCTTTGTATTATGTCAATATTAGTTTTATTAATTAAAAATGACCTTTAATAGCAAAACGAAGTAATAGGGTGCAACTATTTAGGTGTGCTTTGTGAAAAGATTGACGTTATACAAAAATCACTTGGTACGCCATTGGACTTTAAAGTATATAAATTTAGTTCATAAATATGCCATATAATAAAATGAAGCAAAACACAAGATTATTGCAACTATTTATGACCAATTGGTGAAAATCAAATTTTTAAAAATTGGCCTTGTATTGGAGTTTACAATATTTACGTAAACTTAGTTTTTAAAAATTCAGTATAATACAATGAAAACACAAAATCATTCGAATCTATTTCTAGAGCTGCATGAAAAATATAATAACGAAAATAATCGTGTTGAACATCTTTGTATTATGTCAATATTAGTCTTATTTGATAAAAATTAATTTTAATAGCAAAACGAAGTAATAGGGTGCAACTATTCAGAGTTGCTGTGTGAAAGGAATGATTTTGTACACAAATCACTTGGTACCCCATCGGACTTTAAAGTATATAAACTTAGTTCATAAATATGCCATATAATAAAATGAAACAAAACACATGATTATTGCAACTATTCATGACCAATTGGTTTTAATCAAATTTTTTAAAAATTGGCCTTGTATTGGAGTTTACAATATCTACGTAAACTTAGTTTTTAAAAATTCAGTATAAAACAATGAAAACACAAAATCAATCGAATCTATTTCTAGAGCTGCATGAAAAATATAATAATGAAAATAATCGTGTTGAACATCTTTGTATTATGTCAATATTAGTTTTATTAATTAAAAATGACCTTTAATAGCAAAACGAAGTAATAGGGTGCAACTATTTAGGTGTGCTTTGTGAAAAGATTGACGTTATACAAAAATCACTTGGTACGCCATTGGACTTTAAAGTATATAAATTTAGTTCATAAATATGCCATATAATAAAATGAAGCAAAACACAAGATTATTGCAACTATTTATGACCAATTGGTTTTAATCAAATTTTTTAAAAATTGGCCTTGTATTGGAGTTTACAATATCTACGTAAACTTAGTTTTTAAAAATTCAGTATAAAACAATGAAAACACAAAATCATTCGAATCTATTTCTAGAGCTGCATGAAAAATATAATAATGAAAATAATCGTGTTGAACATCTTTGTATTATGTCAATATTAGTTTTATTAATTAAAAATAACCTTTAATAGCAAAACGAAGTAATAGGGTGCAACTATTTAGGTGTGCTTTGTGAAAAGATTGACGTTATACAAAAATCACTTGGTACGCCATTGGACTTTAAAGTATATAAATTTAGTTCATAAATATGCCATATAATAAAATGAAGCAAAACACAAGATTATTGCAACTATTTATGACCAATTGGTGAAAATCAAATTTTTAAAAATTGGCCTTGTATTGGAGTTTACAATATTTACGTAAACTTAGTTTTTAAAAATTCAGTATAATACAATGAAAACACAAAATCATTCGAATCTATTTCTAGAGCTGCATGAAAAATATAATAACGAAAATAATCGTGTTGAACATCTTTGTATTATGTCAATATTAGTCTTATTTGATAAAAATGAATTTGCATAGCAAAACGAAGTAATAGGGTGCAACTATTTAGGTGTGCTGTGTGAAAGGAATGATTTTGTACACAAATCACTTGGTACCCCATCGGACTTTAAAGTATATAAACTTAGTTCATAAATATGCCATATAATAAAATGAAACAAAACACATGATTATTGCAACTATTCATGACCAATTGGTTTTAATCAAATTTTTTAAAAATTGGCCTTGTATTGGAGTTTACAATATCTACGTAAGCTTAGTTTTTAAAAATTCAGTATAAAACAATGAAAACACAAAATCATTCGAATCTATTTCTAGAGCTGCATGAAAAATATAATAATGAAAATAGTCGTGTTGAACATCTTTGTATTATGTCAATATTAGTTTTATTAATTAAAAATGACCTTTAATAGCAAAACGAAGTAATAGGGTGCAACTATTTAGGTGTGCTTTGTGAAAAGATTGACGTTATACAAAAATCACTTGGTACGCCATTGGACTTTAAAGTATATAAACTTAGTTCATAAATATGCCATATAATAAAATGAAACAAAACACAAGATTATTGCAACTATTTATGACCAATTGATGTAAATCAAATTTTTAAAAATTGGCCTTGTATTAGAGTTTACAATATTTACGTAAACTCAATTTTTAAAAATTCAGTATAATATAATGAAAACACAAAATCATTCGAATCTATTTCGAGAGCTGCATGAAAAATATAATAATGAAAATAATCGTGTTGAACATCCTTGTATTCTGTCAATATACGTTTTATTTGATAAAAATTAATTTTAATAGCAAAACGAAATAATACGCTGCAACTATTCAGAGGTGCTTTGTGAAAGGATTGACGTTATACAAAAATCACTTGGTACGCCATTGGACTTTAAAGTATATAAATTTAGTTCATAAATATGCCATATAATAAAATGAAACAAAACACAAGATTATTGCAACTATTTATGACCAATTGGTGAAAATCAAATTTTTAAAAATTGGCCTTGTATTGGAGTTTACAATATCTACGTAAACTTAGTTTTTAAAAATTCAGTATAATACAATGAAAACACAAAATCATTCGAATCTATTTCTAGAGCTGCATGAAAAATATAATAACGAAAATAATCGTGTTGAACATCTTTGTATTATGTCAATATTAGTCTTATTTGATGAAAATGAATTTGCATAGCAAAACGAAGTAATAGGGTGCAACTATTTAGGTGTGCTGTGTGAAAGGAATGATTTTGTACACAAATCACTTGGTACCCCATCGGACTTTAAAGTATATAAACTTAGTTCATAAATATGCCATATAATAAAATGAAACAAAACACATGATTATTGCAACTATTCATGACCAATTGGTTTTAATCAAATTTTTTAAAAATTGGCCTTGTATTGGAGTTTACAATATTTACGTAAACTTAGTTTTTAAAAATTCAGTATAATACAATGAAAACACAAAATCATTCGAATCTATTTCTAGAGCTGCATGAAAAATATAATAACGAAAATAATCGTGTTGAACATCTTTGTATTATGTCAATATTAGTCTTATTTGATAAAAATTAATTTTAATAGCAAAACGAAGTAATAGGGTGCAACTATTCAGAGTTGCTGTGTGAAAGGAATGATTTTGTACACAAATCACTTGGTACGCCATTGGACTTTAAAGTATATAAATTTAGTTCATAAATATGCCATATAATAAAATGAAGCAAAACACAAGATTATTGCAACTATTTATGACCAATTGGTGAAAATCAAATTTTTAAAAATTGGCCTTGTATTGGAGTTTACAATATTTACGTAAACTTAGTTTTTAAAAATTCAGTATAATACAATGAAAACACAAAATCATTCGAATCTATTTCTAGAGCTGCATGAAAAATATAATAACGAAAATAATCGTGTTGAACATCTTTGTATTATGTCAATATTAGTCTTATTTGATAAAAATTAATTTTAATAGCAAAACGAAGTAATAGGGTGCAACTATTCAGAGTTGCTGTGTGAAAGGAATGATTTTGTACACAAATCACTTGGTACCCCATCGGACTTTAAAGTATATAAACTTAGTTCATAAATATGCCATATAATAAAATGAAACAAAACACATGATTATTGCAACTATTCATGACCAATTGGTTTTAATCAAATTTTTTAAAAATTGGCCTTGTATTGGAGTTTACAATATCTACGTAAACTTAGTTTTTAAAAATTCAGTATAAAACAATGAAAACACAAAATCATTCGAATCTATTTCTAGAGCTGCATGAAAAATATAATAATGAAAATAGTCGTGTTGAACATCTTTGTATTATGTCAATATTAGTTTTATTAATTAAAAATGACCTTTAATAGCAAAACGAAGTAATAGGGTGCAACTATTTAGGTGTGCTGTGTGAAAGGAATGATTTTGTACACAAATCACTTGGTACCCCATCGGACTTTAAAGTATATAAACTTAGTTCATAAATATGCCATATAATAAAATGAAACAAAACACATGATTATTGCAACTATTCATGACCAATTGGTTTTAATCAAATTTTTTAAAAATTGGCCTTGTATTGGAGTTTACAATATCTACGTAAGCTTAGTTTTTAAAAATTCAGTATAAAACAATGAAAACACAAAATCATTCGAATCTATTTCTAGAGCTGCATGAAAAATATAATAATGAAAATAGTCGTGTTGAACATCTTTGTATTATGTCAATATTAGTTTTATTAATTAAAAATGACCTTTAATAGCAAAACGAAGTAATAGGGTGCAACTATTTAGGTGTGCTTTGTGAAAAGATTGACGTTATACAAAAATCACTTGGTACGCCATTGGACTTTAAAGTATATAAACTTAGTTCATAAATATGCCATATAATAAAATGAAACAAAACACAAGATTATTGCAACTATTTATGACCAATTGATGTTAATCAAATTTTTAAAAATTGGCCTTGTATTAGAGTTTACAATATTTACGTAAACTCAATTTTTAAAAATTCAGTATAATATAATGAAAACACAAAATCATTCGAATCTATTTCGAGAGCTGCATGAAAAATATAATAATGAAAATAATCGTGTTGAACATCCTTGTATTCTGTCAATATACGTTTTATTTGATAAAAATTAATTTTAATAGCAAAACGAAATAATACGCTGCAACTATTCAGAGGTGCTTTGTGAAAGGATTGACGTTATACAAAAATCACTTGGTACGCCATTGGACTTTAAAGTATATAAATTTAGTTCATAAATATGCCATATAATAAAATGAAACAAAACACAAGATTATTGCAACTATTTATGACCAATTGGTGAAAATCAAATTTTTAAAAATTGGCCTTGTATTGGAGTTTACAATATCTACGTAAACTTAGTTTTTAAAAATTCAGTATAATACAATGAAAACACAAAATCATTCGAATCTATTTCTAGAGCTGCATGAAAAATATAATAACGAAAATAATCATGTTGAACATCTTTGTATTATGTCAATATTAGTCTTATTTGATGAAAATGAATTTGCATAGCAAAACGAAGTAATAGGGTGCAACTATTTAGGTGTGCTGTGTGAAAGGAATGATTTTGTACACAAATCACTTGGTACCCCATCGGACTTTAAAGTATATAAACTTAGTTCATAAATATGCCATATAATAAAATGAAACAAAACACATGATTATTGCAACTATTCATGACCAATTGGTTTTAATCAAATTTTTTAAAAATTGGCCTTGTATTGGAGTTTACAATATTTACGTAAACTTAGTTTTTAAAAATTCAGTATAATACAATGAAAACACAAAATCATTCGAATCTATTTCTAGAGCTGCATGAAAAATATAATAACGAAAATAATCGTGTTGAACATCTTTGTATTATGTCAATATTAGTCTTATTTGATAAAAATTAATTTTAATAGCAAAACGAAGTAATAGGGTGCAACTATTCAGAGTTGCTGTGTGAAAGGAATGATTTTGTACACAAATCACTTGGTACGCCATTGGACTTTAAAGTATATAAATTTAGTTCATAAATATGCCATATAATAAAATGAAGCAAAACACAAGATTATTGCAACTATTTATGACCAATTGGTGAAAATCAAATTTTTAAAAATTGGCCTTGTATTGGAGTTTACAATATTTACGTAAACTTAGTTTTTAAAAATTCAGTATAATACAATGAAAACACAAAATCATTCGAATCTATTTCTAGAGCTGCATGAAAAATATAATAACGAAAATAATCGTGTTGAACATCTTTGTATTATGTCAATATTAGTCTTATTTGATAAAAATTAATTTTAATAGCAAAACGAAGTAATAGGGTGCAACTATTCAGAGTTGCTGTGTGAAAGGAATGATTTTGTACACAAATCACTTGGTACCCCATCGGACTTTAAAGTATATAAACTTAGTTCATAAATATGCCATATAATAAAATGAAACAAAACACATGATTATTGCAACTATTCATGACCAATTGGTTTTAATCAAATTTTTTAAAAATTGGCCTTGTATTGGAGTTTACAATATCTACGTAAACTTAGTTTTTAAAAATTCAGTATAAAACAATGAAAACACAAAATCATTCGAATCTATTTCTAGAGCTGCATGAAAAATATAATAATGAAAATAATCGTGTTGAACATCTTTGTATTATGTCAATATTAGTTTTATTAATTAAAAATGACCTTTAATAGCAAAACGAAGTAATAGGGTGCAACTATTTAGGTGTGCTTTGTGAAAAGATTGACGTTATACAAAAATCACTTGGTACGCCATTGGACTTTAAAGTATATAAATTTAGTTCATAAATATGCCATATAATAAAATGAAGCAAAACACAAGATTATTGCAACTATTTATGACCAATTGGTTTTAATCAAATTTTTTAAAAATTGGCCTTGTATTGGAGTTTACAATATCTACGTAAACTTAGTTTTTAAAAATTCAGTATAAAACAATGAAAACACAAAATCATTCGAATCTATTTCTAGAGCTGCATGAAAAATATAATAATGAAAATAATCGTGTTGAACATCTTTGTATTATGTCAATATTAGTTTTATTAATTAAAAATGACCTTTAATAGCAAAACGAAGTAATAGGGTGCAACTATTTAGGTGTGCTTTGTGAAAAGATTGACGTTATACAAAAATCACTTGGTACGCCATTGGACTTTAAAGTATATAAATTTAGTTCATAAATATGCCATATAATAAAATGAAGCAAAACACAAGATTATTGCAACTATTTATGACCAATTGGTGAAAATCAAATTTTTAAAAATTGGCCTTGTATTGGAGTTTACAATATTTACGTAAACTTAGTTTTTAAAAATTCAGTATAATACAATGAAAACACAAAATCATTCGAATCTATTTCTAGAGCTGCATGAAAAATATAATAATGAAAATAGTCGTGTTGAACATCTTTGTATTATGTCAATATTAGTCTTATTTGATAAAAATGAATTTGCATAGCAAAACGAAGTAATAGGGTGCAACTATTTAGGTGTGCTGTGTGAAAGGAATGATTTTGTACACAAATCACTTGGTACCCCATCGGACTTTAAAGTATATAAACTTAGTTCATAAATATGCCATATAATAAAATGAAACAAAACACATGATTATTGCAACTATTCATGACCAATTGGTTTTAATCAAATTTTTTAAAAATTGGCCTTGTATTGGAGTTTACAATATCTACGTAAGCTTAGTTTTTAAAAATTCAGTATAAAACAATGAAAACACAAAATCATTCGAATCTATTTCTAGAGCTGCATGAAAAATATAATAATGAAAATAGTCGTGTTGAACATCTTTGTATTATGTCAATATTAGTTTTATTAATTAAAAATGACCTTTAATAGCAAAACGAAGTAATAGGGTGCAACTATTTAGGTGTGCTTTGTGAAAAGATTGACGTTATACAAAAATCACTTGGTACGCCATTGGACTTTAAAGTATATAAACTTAGTTCATAAATATGCCATATAATAAAATGAAACAAAACACAAGATTATTGCAACTATTTATGACCAATTGATGTAAATCAAATTTTTAAAAATTGGCCTTGTATTAGAGTTTACAATATTTACGTAAACTCAATTTTTAAAAATTCAGTATAATATAATGAAAACACAAAATCATTCGAATCTATTTCGAGAGCTGCATGAAAAATATAATAATGAAAATAATCGTGTTGAACATCCTTGTATTCTGTCAATATACGTTTTATTTGATAAAAATTAATTTTAATAGCAAAACGAAATAATACGCTGCAACTATTCAGAGGTGCTTTGTGAAAGGATTGACGTTATACAAAAATCACTTGGTACGCCATTGGACTTTAAAGTATATAAATTTAGTTCATAAATATGCCATATAATAAAATGAAACAAAACACAAGATTATTGCAACTATTTATGACCAATTGGTGAAAATCAAATTTTTAAAAATTGGCCTTGTATTGGAGTTTACAATATCTACGTAAACTTAGTTTTTAAAAATTCAGTATAATACAATGAAAACACAAAATCATTCGAATCTATTTCTAGAGCTGCATGAAAAATATAATAACGAAAATAATCGTGTTGAACATCTTTGTATTATGTCAATATTAGTCTTATTTGATGAAAATGAATTTGCATAGCAAAACGAAGTAATAGGGTGCAACTATTTAGGTGTGCTGTGTGAAAGGAATGATTTTGTACACAAATCACTTGGTACCCCATCGGACTTTAAAGTATATAAACTTAGTTCATAAATATGCCATATAATAAAATGAAACAAAACACATGATTATTGCAACTATTCATGACCAATTGGTTTTAATCAAATTTTTTAAAAATTGGCCTTGTATTGGAGTTTACAATATTTACGTAAACTTAGTTTTTAAAAATTCAGTATAATACAATGAAAACACAAAATCATTCGAATCTATTTCTAGAGCTGCATGAAAAATATAATAACGAAAATAATCGTGTTGAACATCTTTGTATTATGTCAATATTAGTCTTATTTGATAAAAATTAATTTTAATAGCAAAACGAAGTAATAGGATGCAACTATTCAGAGTTGCTGTGTGAAAGGAATGATTTTGTACACAAATCACTTGGTACCCCATCGGACTTTAAAGTATATAAACTTAGTTCATAAATATGCCATATAATAAAATGAAGCAAAACACAAGATTATTGCAACTATTTATGACCAATTGGTTTTAATCAAATTTTTTAAAAATTGGCCTTGTATTGGAGTTTACAATATCTACGTAAACTTAGTTTTTAAAAATTCAGTATAAAACAATGAAAACACAAAATCATTCGAATCTATTTCTAGAGCTGCATGAAAAATATAATAATGAAAATAATCGTGTTGAACATCTTTGTATTATGTCAATATTAGTCTTATTTGATAAAAATTAATTTTAATAGCAAAACGAAGTAATAGGGTGCAACTATTCAGAGTTGCTGTGTGAAAGGAATGATTTTGTACACAAATCACTTGGTACCCCATCGGACTTTAAAGTATATAAACTTAGTTCATAAATATGCCATATAATAAAATGAAGCAAAACACAAGATTATTGCAACTATTTATGACCAATTGGTTTTAATCAAATTTTTTAAAAATTGGCCTTGTATTGGAGTTTACAATATCTACGTAAACTTAGTTTTTAAAAATTCAGTATAAAACAATGAAAACACAAAATCATTCGAATCTATTTCTAGAGCTGCATGAAAAATATAATAATGAAAATAATCGTGTTGAACATCTTTGTATTATGTCAATATTAGTTTTATTAATTAAAAATGACCTTTAATAGCAAAACGAAGTAATAGGGTGCAACTATTTAGGTGTGCTTTGTGAAAAGATTGACGTTATACAAAAATCACTTGGTACGCCATTGGACTTTAAAGTATATAAATTTAGTTCATAAATATGCCATATAATAAAATGAAGCAAAACACAAGATTATTGCAACTATTTATGACCAATTGGTGAAAATCAAATTTTTAAAAATTGGCCTTGTATTGGAGTTTACAATATTTACGTAAACTTAGTTTTTAAAAATTCAGTATAATACAATGAAAACACAAAATCATTCGAATCTATTTCTAGAGCTGCATGAAAAATATAATAACGAAAATAATCGTGTTGAACATCTTTGTATTATGTCAATATTAGTCTTATTTGATAAAAATGAATTTGCATAGCAAAACGAAGTAATAGGGTGCAACTATTTAGGTGTGCTGTGTGAAAGGAATGATTTTGTACACAAATCACTTGGTACCCCATCGGACTTTAAAGTATATAAACTTAGTTCATAAATATGCCATATAATAAAATGAAACAAAACACATGATTATTGCAACTATTCATGACCAATTGGTTTTAATCAAATTTTTTAAAAATTGGCCTTGTATTGGAGTTTACAATATCTACGTAAGCTTAGTTTTTAAAAATTCAGTATAAAACAATGAAAACACAAAATCATTCGAATCTATTTCTAGAGCTGCATGAAAAATATAATAATGAAAATAGTCGTGTTGAACATCTTTGTATTATGTCAATATTAGTTTTATTAATTAAAAATGACCTTTAATAGCAAAACGAAGTAATAGGGTGCAACTATTCAGAGTTGCTGTGTGAAAGGAATGATTTTGTACACAAATCACTTGGTACCCCATCGGACTTTAAAGTATATAAACTTAGTTCATAAATATGCCATATAATAAAATGAAACAAAACACATGATTATTGCAACTATTCATGACCAATTGGTTTTAATCAAATTTTTTAAAAATTGGCCTTGTATTGGAGTTTACAATATTTACGTAAACTTAGTTTTTAAAAATTCAGTATAATACAATGAAAACACAAAATCATTCGAATCTATTTCTAGAGCTGCATGAAAAATATAATAATGAAAATAATCGTGTTGAACATCTTTGTATTATGTCAATATTAGTCTTATTTGATAAAAATTAATTTTAATAGCAAAACGAAGTAATAGGGTGCAACTATTCAGAGTTGCTGTGTGAAAGGAATGATTTTGTACACAAATCACTTGGTACCCCATCGGACTTTAAAGTATATAAACTTAGTTCATAAATATGCCATATAATAAAATGAAGCAAAACACAAGATTATTGCAACTATTTATGACCAATTGGTTTTAATCAAATTTTTTAAAAATTGGCCTTGTATTGGAGTTTACAATATCTACGTAAACTTAGTTTTTAAAAATTCAGTATAAAACAATGAAAACACAAAATCATTCGAATCTATTTCTAGAGCTGCATGAAAAATATAATAATGAAAATAATCGTGTTGAACATCTTTGTATTATGTCAATATTAGTTTTATTAATTAAAAATGACCTTTAATAGCAAAACGAAGTAATAGGGTGCAACTATTTAGGTGTGCTTTGTGAAAAGATTGACGTTATACAAAAATCACTTGGTACGCCATTGGACTTTAAAGTATATAAATTTAGTTCATAAATATGCCATATAATAAAATGAAGCAAAACACAAGATTATTGCAACTATTTATGACCAATTGGTGAAAATCAAATTTTTAAAAATTGGCCTTGTATTGGAGTTTACAATATTTACGTAAACTTAGTTTTTAAAAATTCAGTATAATACAATGAAAACACAAAATCATTCGAATCTATTTCTAGAGCTGCATGAAAAATATAATAACGAAAATAATCGTGTTGAACATCTTTGTATTATGTCAATATTAGTCTTATTTGATAAAAATGAATTTGCATAGCAAAACGAAGTAATAGGGTGCAACTATTTAGGTGTGCTGTGTGAAAGGAATGATTTTGTACACAAATCACTTGGTACCCCATCGGACTTTAAAGTATATAAACTTAGTTCATAAATATGCCATATAATAAAATGAAACAAAACACATGATTATTGCAACTATTCATGACCAATTGGTTTTAATCAAATTTTTTAAAAATTGGCCTTGTATTGGAGTTTACAATATCTACGTAAACTTAGTTTTTAAAAATTCAGTATAAAACAATGAAAACACAAAATCATTCGAATCTATTTCTAGAGCTGCATGAAAAATATAATAATGAAAATAATCGTGTTGAACATCTTTGTATTATGTCAATATTAGTTTTATTAATTAAAAATGACCTTTAATAGCAAAACGAAGTAATAGGGTGCAACTATTTAGGTGTGCTTTGTGAAAAGATTGACGTTATACAAAAATCACTTGGTACGCCATTGGACTTTAAAGTATATAAATTTAGTTCATAAATATGCCATATAATAAAATGAAGCAAAACACAAGATTATTGCAACTATTTATGACCAATTGGTGAAAATCAAATTTTTAAAAATTGGCCTTGTATTGGAGTTTACAATATTTACGTAAACTTAGTTTTTAAAAATTCAGTATAATACAATGAAAACACAAAATCATTCGAATCTATTTCTAGAGCTGCATGAAAAATATAATAATGAAAATAATCGTGTTGAACATCTTTGTATTATGTCAATATTAGTTTTATTAATTAAAAATGACCTTTAATAGCAAAACGAAGTAATAGGGTGCAACTATTTAGGTGTGCTTTGTGAAAAGATTGACGTTATACAAAAATCACTTGGTACGCCATTGGACTTTAAAGTATATAAATTTAGTTCATAAATATGCCATATAATAAAATGAAACAAAACACATGATTATTGCAACTATTCATGACCAATTGGTTTTAATCAAATTTTTTAAAAATTGGCCTTGTATTGGAGTTTACAATATCTACGTAAGCTTAGTTTTTAAAAATTCAGTATAAAACAATGAAAACACAAAATCATTCGAATCTATTTCTAGAGCTGCATGAAAAATATAATAATGAAAATAGTCGTGTTGAACATCTTTGTATTATGTCAATATTAGTTTTATTAATTAAAAATGACCTTTAATAGCAAAACGAAGTAATAGGGTGCAACTATTCAGAGTTGCTGTGTGAAAGGAATGATTTTGTACACAAATCATTTGGTACCCCATCGGACTTTAAAGTATATAAACTTAGTTCATAAATATGCCATATAATAAAATGAAACAAAACACATGATTATTGCAACTATTCATGACCAATTGGTTTTAATCAAATTTTTTAAAAATTGGCCTTGTATTGGAGTTTACAATATCTACGTAAACTTAGTTTTTAAAAATTCAGTATAAAACAATGAAAACACAAAATCATTCGAATCTATTTCTAGAGCTGCATGAAAAATATAATAATGAAAATAATCGTGTTGAACATCTTTGTATTATGTCAATATTAGTTTTATTAATGAAAAATGACCTTTAATAGCAAAACGAAGTAATAGGGTGCAACTATTTAGGTGTGCTTTGTGAAAAGATTGACGTTATACAAAAATCACTTGGTACGCCATTGGACTTTAAAGTATATAAACTTAGTTCATAAATATGCCATATAATAAAATGAAACAAAACACAAGATTATTGCAACTATTTATGACCAATTGATGTAAATCAAATTTTTAAAAATTGGCCTTGTATTAGAGTTTACAATATTTACGTAAACTCAATTTTTAAAAATTCAGTATAATATAATGAAAACACAAAATCATTCGAATCTATTTCGAGAGCTGCATGAAAAATATAATAATGAAAATAATCGTGTTGAACATCCTTGTATTCTGTCAATATACGTTTTATTTGATAAAAATTAATTTTAATAGCAAAACGAAATAATACGCTGCAACTATTCAGAGGTGCTTTGTGAAAGGATTGACGTTATACAAAAATCACTTGGTACGCCATTGGACTTTAAAGTATATAAATTTAGTTCATAAATATGCCATATAATAAAATGAAACAAAACACAAGATTATTGCAACTATTTATGACCAATTGGTGAAAATCAAATTTTTAAAAATTGGCCTTGTATTGGAGTTTACAATATCTACGTAAACTTAGTTTTTAAAAATTCAGTATAATATAATGAAAACACAAAATCATTCGAATCTATTTCTAGAGCTGCATGAAAAATATAATAACGAAAATAATCGTGTTGAACATCTTTGTATTATGTCAATATTAGTCTTATTTGATGAAAATGAATTTGCATAGCAAAACGAAGTAATAGGGTGCAACTATTTAGGTGTGCTGTGTGAAAGGATTGATTTTATACACAAATGAAATGGTACGCGATCGGACTTTAAAGTATATAAACTTAGTTCATAAATATGCCATATAATAAAATGAAACAAAACACATGATTATTGCAACTATTCATGACCAATTGGTTTTAATCAAATTTTTTAAAAATTGTCCTTGTATTGGAATTTACAATATCTACGTAAACTTGGTTTTTAAAAATTCAGTATAATACAATAAAAACTCAAAATCATTCGCATTTATTTCAAGAGCTGCATGAAAAATATAATAATGAAAATAATCGTGTTGAACATCCTTGTATTCTGTCAATATACGTTTTATTTGATAAAAATTAATTTTAATAGCAAAACGAAGTAATAGGGTGCAACTATTCAGAGTTGCTGTGTGAAAGGAATGATTTTGTACACAAATCACTTGGTACCCCATCGGACTTTAAAGTATATAAACTTAGTTCATAAATATGCCATATAATAAAATGAAACAAAACACATGATTATTGCAACTATTCATGACCAATTGGTTTTAATCAAATTTTTTAAAAATTGGCCTTGTATTGGAGTTTACAATATCTACGTAAGCTTAGTTTTTAAAAATTCAGTATAAAACAATGAAAACACAAAATCATTCGAATCTATTTCTAGAGCTGCATGAAAAATATAATAATGAAAATAGTCGTGTTGAACATCTTTGTATTATGTCAATATTAGTTTTATTAATTAAAAATGACCTTTAATAGCAAAACGAAGTAATAGGGTGCAACTATTCAGAGTTGCTGTGTGAAAGGAATGATTTTGTACACAAATCACTTGGTACCCCATCGGACTTTAAAGTATATAAACTTAGTTCATAAATATGCCATATAATAAAATGAAACAAAACACATGATTATTGCAACTATTCATGACCAATTGGTTTTAATCAAATTTTTTAAAAATTGGCCTTGTATTGGAGTTTACAATATCTACGTAAACTTAGTTTTTAAAAATTCAGTATAAAACAATGAAAACACAAAATCATTCGAATCTATTTCTAGAGCTGCATGAAAAATATAATAATGAAAATAATCGTGTTGAACATCTTTGTATTATGTCAATATTAGTTTTATTAATTAAAAATGACCTTTAATAGCAAAACGAAGTAATAGGGTGCAACTATTTAGGTGTGCTTTGTGAAAAGATTGACGTTATACAAAAATCACTTGGTACGCCATTGGACTTTAAAGTATATAAACTTAGTTCATAAATATGCCATATAATAAAATGAAACAAAACACAAGATTATTGCAACTATTTATGACCAATTGATGTAAATCAAATTTTTAAAAATTGGCCTTGTATTAGAGTTTACAATATTTACGTAAACTCAATTTTTAAAAATTCAGTATAATATAATGAAAACACAAAATCATTCGAATCTATTTCGAGAGCTGCATGAAAAATATAATAATGAAAATAATCGTGTTGAACATCCTTGTATTCTGTCAATATACGTTTTATTTGATAAAAATTAATTTTAATAGCAAAACGAAATAATACGCTGCAACTATTCAGAGGTGCTTTGTGAAAGGATTGACGTTATACACAAATAACTTGGTACCCCATTGGACTTTAAAGTATATAAATTTAGTTCATAAATATGCCATATAATAAAATGAAACAAAACACAAGATTATTGCAACTATTTATGACCAATTGGTGTAAATCAAATTTTTAAAAATTGGCCTTGTATTGGAGTTTACAATATCTACGTAAACTTAGTTTTTAAAAATTCAGTATAATACAATGAAAACACAAAATCATTCGAATCTATTTCTAGAGCTGCATGAAAAATATAATAATGAAAATAGTCGTGTTGAACATCTTTGTATTATGTCAATATTAGTTTTATTAATTAAAAATGACCTTTAATAGCAAAACGAAGTAATAGGGTGCAACTATTCAGAGTTGCTGTGTGAAAGGAATGATTTTGTACACAAATCACTTGGTACCCCATCGGACTTTAAAGTATTTAAACTTAGTTCATAAATATGCCATATAATAAAATGAAACAAAACACAAGATTATTGCAACTATTTATGACCAATTGGTGTAAATCAAATTTTTAAAAATTGGCCTTGTATTAGAGTTTACAATATTTACGTAATCTCAGTTTTTAAAAATTCAGTATAAAACAATGAAAACACAAAATCATTCGAATCTATTTCTAGAGCTGCATGAAAAATATAATAATGAAAATAATCGTGTTGAACATCCTTGTATTCTGTCAATATTAGTTTTATTTGATAAAAATGACCTTTAATAGCAAAACGAAGTAATAGGGTGCAACTATTCAGAGTTGCTGTGTGAAAGGAATGATTTTGTACACAAATCACTTGGTACCCCATCGGACTTTAAAGTATATAAACTTAGTTCATAAATATGCCATATAATAAAATGAAACAAAACACATGATTATTGCAACTATTTATGACCAATTGATGTAAATCAAATTCTTAAAAATTGGCCTTGTATTGGAGTTTACAATATCTACGTAAACTTAGTTTTTAAAAATTCAGTATAAAACAATGAAAACACAAAATCATTCGAATCTATTTCTAGAGCTGCATGAAAAATATAATAATGAAAATAATCGTGTTGAACATCTTTGTATTATGTCAATATTAGTTTTATTAATTAAAAATGACCTTTAATAGCAAAACGAAGTAATAGGGTGCAACTATTTAGGTGTGCTTTGTGAAAAGATTGACGTTATACAAAAATCACTTGGTACGCCATTGGACTTTAAAGTATATAAATTTAGTTCATAAATATGCCATATAATAAAATGAAACAAAACACAAGATTATTGCAACTATTTATGACCAATTGGTGAAAATCAAATTTTTAAAAATTGGCCTTGTATTGGAGTTTACAATATTTACGTAAACTTAGTTTTTAAAAATTCAGTATAATACAATGAAAACACAAAATCATTCGAATCTATTTCTAGAGCTGCATGAAAAATATAATAACGAAAATAATCGTGTTGAACATCTTTGTATTATGTCAATATTAGTCTTATTTGATAAAAATGAATTTGCATAGCAAAACGAAGTAATAGGGTGCAACTATTTAGGTGTGCTGTGTGAAAGGAATGATTTTGTACACAAATCACTTGGTACCCCATCGGACTTTAAAGTATATAAACTTAGTTCATAAATATGCCATATAATAAAATGAAACAAAACACATGATTATTGCAACTATTCATGACCAATTGGTTTTAATCAAATTTTTTAAAAATTGGCCTTGTATTGGAGTTTACAATATCTACGTAAGCTTAGTTTTTAAAAATTCAGTATAAAACAATGAAAACACAAAATCATTCGAATCTACTTCTAGAGCTGCATGAAAAATATAATAATGAAAATAGTCGTGTTGAACATCTTTGTATTATGTCAATATTAGTTTTATTAATTAAAAATGACCTTTAATAGCAAAACGAAGTAATAGGGTGCAACTATTCAGAGTTGCTGTGTGAAAGGAATGATTTTGTACACAAATCATTTGGTACCCCATCGGACTTTAAAGTATATAAACTTAGTTCATAAATATGCCATATAATAAAATGAAACAAAACACATGATTATTGCAACTATTCATGACCAATTGGTTTTAATCAAATTTTTTAAAAATTGGCCTTGTATTGGAGTTTACAATATCTACGTAAACTTAGTTTTTAAAAATTCAGTATAAAACAATGAAAACACAAAATCATTCGAATCTATTTCTAGAGCTGCATGAAAAATATAATAATGAAAATAATCGTGTTGAACATCTTTGTATTATGTCAATATTAGTTTTATTAATTAAAAATGACCTTTAATAGCAAAACGAAGTAATAGGGTGCAACTATTTAGGTGTGCTTTGTGAAAAGATTGACGTTATACAAAAATCACTTGGTACGCCATTGGACTTTAAAGTATATAAACTTAGTTCATAAATATGCCATATAATAAAATGAAACAAAACACAAGATTATTGCAACTATTTATGACCAATTGATGTAAATCAAATTTTTAAAAATTGGCCTTGTATTAGAGTTTACAATTTTTACGTAAACTCAATTTTTAAAAATTCAGTATAATATAATGAAAACACAAAATCATTCGAATCTATTTCGAGAGCTGCATGAAAAATATAATAATGAAAATAATCGTGTTGAACATCCTTGTATTCTGTCAATATAAGTTTTATTTGATAAAAATTAATTTTAATAGCAAAACGAAATAATACGCTGCAACTATTCAGAGGTGCTTTGTGAAAGGATTGACGTTATACAAAAATCACTTGGTACGCCATTGGACTTTAAAGTATATAAATTTAGTTCATAAATATGCCATATAATAAAATGAAACAAAACACAAGATTATTGCAACTATTTATGACCAATTGGTGAAAATCAAATTTTTAAAAATTGGCCTTGTATTGGAGTTTACAATATCTACGTAAACTTAGTTTTTAAAAATTCAGTATAATACAATGAAAACACAAAATCATTCGAATCTATTTCTAGAGCTGCATGAAAAATATAATAACGAAAATAATCGTGTTGAACATCTTTGTATTATGTCAATATTAGTCCTATTTGATGAAAATGAATTTGCATAGCAAAACGAAGTAATAGGGTGCAACTATTTAGGTGTGCTGTGTGAAAGGATTGATTTTATACACAAATGAAATGGTACGCGATCGGACTTTAAAGTATATAAACTTAGTTCATAAATATGCCATATAATAAAATGAAACAAAACACATGATTATTGCAACTATTCATGACCAATTGGTTTTAATCAAATTTTTTAAAAATTGTCCTTGTATTGGAGTTTACAATATCTACGTAAACTTGGTTTTTAAAAATTCAGTATAATACAATAAAAACTCAAAATCATTCGCATTTATTTCGAGAGCTGCATGAAAAATATAATAATGAAAATAATCGTGTTGAACATCCTTGTATTCTGTCAATATACGTTTTATTTGATAAAAATTAATTTTAATAGCAAAACGAAGTAATAGGGTGCAACTATTCAGAGTTGCTGTGTGAAAGGAATGATTTTGTACACAAATCACTTGGTACCCCATCGGACTTTAAAGTATATAAACTTAGTTCATAAATATGCCATATAATAAAATGAAACAAAACACATGATTATTGCAACTATTCATGACCAATTGGTTTTAATCAAATTTTTTAAAAATTGGCCTTGTATTGGAGTTTACAATATCTACGTAAGCTTAGTTTTTAAAAATTCAGTATAAAACAATGAAAACACAAAATCATTCGAATCTATTTCGAGAGCTGCATGAAAAATATAATAATGAAAATAGTCGTGTTGAACATCTTTGTATTATGTCAATATTAGTTTTATTAATTAAAAATGACCTTTAATAGCAAAACGAAGTAATAGGGTGCAACTATTCAGAGTTGCTGTGTGAAAGGAATGATTTTGTACACAAATCACTTGGTACCCCATCGGACTTTAAAGTATATAAACTTAGTTCATAAATATGCCATATAATAAAATGAAACAAAACACATGATTATTGCAACTATTCATGACCAATTGGTTTTAATCAAATTTTTTAAAAATTGGCCTTGTATTGGAGTTTACAATATCTACGTAAACTTAGTTTTTAAAAATTCAGTATAAAACAATGAAAACACAAAATCATTCGAATCTATTTCTAGAGCTGCATGAAAAATATAATAATGAAAATAATCGTGTTGAACATCTTTGTATTATGTCAATATTAGTTTTATTAATTAAAAATGACCTTTAATAGCAAAACGAAGTAATAGGGTGCAACTATTTAGGTGTGCTTTGTGAAAAGATTGACGTTATACAAAAATCACTTGGTACGCCATTGGACTTTAAAGTATATAAACTTAGTTCATAAATATGCCATATAATAAAATGAAACAAAACACAAGATTATTGCAACTATTTATGACCAATTGATGTAAATCAAATTTTTAAAAATTGGCCTTGTATTAGAGTTTACAATATTTACGTAAACTCAATTTTTAAAAATTCAGTATAATATAATGAAAACACAAAATCATTCGAATCTATTTCGAGAGCTGCATGAAAAATATAATAATGAAAATAATCGTGTTGAACATCCTTGTATTCTGTCAATATAAGTTTTATTTGATAAAAATTAATTTTAATAGCAAAACGAAATAATACGCTGCAACTATTCAGAGGTGCTTTGTGAAAGGATTGACGTTATACACAAATAACTTGGTACCCCATTGGACTTTAAAGTATATAAATTTAGTTCATAAATATGCCATATAATAAAATGAAACAAAACACAAGATTATTGCAACTATTTATGACCAATTGGTGTAAATCAAATTTTTAAAAATTGGCCTTGTATTGGAGTTTACAATATCTACGTAAACTTAGTTTTTAAAAATTCAGTATAATACAATGAAAACACAAAATCATTCGAATCTATTTCTAGAGCTGCATGAAAAATATAATAATGAAAATAGTCGTGTTGAACATCTTTGTATTATGTCAATATTAGTTTTATTAATTAAAAATGACCTTTAATAGCAAAACGAAGTAATAGGGTGCAACTATTCAGAGTTGCTGTGTGAAAGGAATGATTTTGTACACAAATCACTTGGTACCCCATCGGACTTTAAAGTATTTAAACTTAGTTCATAAATATGCCATATAATAAAATGAAACAAAACACAAGATTATTGCAACTATTCATGACCAATTGGTGTAAATCAAATTTTTAAAAATTGGCCTTGTATTAGAGTTTACAATATTTACGTAATCTCAGTTTTTAAAAATTCAGTATAAAACAATGAAAACACAAAATCATTCGAATCTATTTCTAGAGCTGCATGAAAAATATAATAATGAAAATAGTCGTGTTGAACATCTTTGTATTATGTCAATATTAGTTTTATTAATTAAAAATGACCTTTAATAGCAAAACGAAGTAATAGGGTGCAACTATTTAGGTGTGCTTTGTGAAAGGAATGATTTTATTCACAAATCACTTGGTACCCCATCGGACTTTAAAGTATATAAATTTAGTTCATAAATATCCCATATATTAAAACGATATAAAACACAAGATTATTGCAACTATTCATGACCAATTGGTGTAAATCAAATTTTTAAAAATTGGCCTTGTATTAGAGTTTACAATATTTAAGTAAACTCAGTTTTTAAAAATTCAGTATAATATAATGAAAACACAAAATCATTCGAATCTGTTTCTAGAGCTGCATGAAAAATATAATAACGAAAATAATCGTGTTGAACATCTTTGTATTATGTCAATATTAGTCTTATTTGATAAAAATGAATTTGCATAGCAAAACGAAGTAATAGGGTGCAACTATTTAGGTGTGCTGTGTGAAAGGATTGATTTTATACACAAATGAAATGATACGCGATCGGACTTTAAAGTATATAAACTTAGTTCATAAATATGCCATATAATAAAATGAAACAAAACACATGATTATTGCAACTATTCATGACCAATTGGTTTTAATCAAATTTTTTAAAAATTGTCCTTGTATTAGAGTTTACAATATCTACGTAAACTTAGTTTTTAAAAATTCAGTATAATACAATAAAAACTCAAAATCATTCGTATTTATTTCAAGAGCTGCATGAAAAATATAATAATGAAAATAATCGTGTTGAACATCCTTATATTCTGTCAATATACGTTTTATTTGATAAAAATTAATTTTAATAGCAAAACGAAGTAATAGGGTGCAACTATTTAGGTGTGCTGTGTGAAAGGAATGATTTTGTACACAAATCACTTGGTACCCCATCGGACTTTAAAGTATATAAACTTAGTTCATAAATATGCCATATAATAAAATGAAACAAAACACATGATTATTGCAACTATTCATAACCAATTGGTTTTAATCAAATTTTTTAAAAATTGGCCTTGTATTGGAGTTTACAATATCTACGTAAACTTAGTTTTTAAAAATTCAGTATAAAACAATGAAAACACAAAATCATTCGCATCTATTTCTAGAGCTGCATGAAAAATATAATAATGAAAATAGTCGTGTTGAACATCTTTGTATTATGTCAATATTAGTTTTATTAATTAAAAATGACCTTTAATAGCAAAACGAAGTAATAGGGTGCAACTATTTAGGTGTGCTTTGTGAAAGGAATGATTTTATACACAAATCACTTGGTACCCCATCGGACTTTAAAGTATATAAATTTAGTTCATAAATATCCCATATAATAAAATGATACAAAACACAAGATTATTGCAACTATTCATGACCAATTGGTGTAAATCAAATTTTTAAAAATTGGCCTTGTATTGGAGTTTACAATATCTACGTAAACTCAATTTTTAAAAATTCAGTATAATATAATGAAAACACAAAATCATTCGAATCTATTTCTAGAGCTGCATGAAAAATATAATAATAAAAATAATCGTGTTGAACATCTTTGTATTATGTCAATATTAGTTTTATTAATTAAAAATGACCTTTAATAGCAAAACGAAGTAATAGGGTGCAACTATTTAGGTGTGCTTTGTGAAAGGAATGATTTTATACACAAATCACTTGGTACCCCATCGGACTTTAAAGTATATAAATTTAGTTCATAAATATCCCATATATTAAAATGAAACAAAACACATGATTATTGCAACTATTCATGACCAATTGGTGTAAATCAAATTTTTAAAAATTGGCCTTGTATTGGAGTTTACAATATCTACGTAAACTTAGTTTTTAAAAATTCAGTATAATACAATAAAAACTCAAAATCATTCGTATTTATTTCAAGAGCTGCATGAAAAATATAATAATGAAAATAGTCGTGTTGAACATCTTTGTATTATGTCAATATTAGTCTTATTTGATAAAAATGAATTTGCATAGCAAAACGAAGTAATAGGGTGCAACTATTTAGGTGTGCTGTGTGAAAGGATTGATTTTATACACAAATGAAATGGTACGCGATCGGACTTTAAAGTATATAAACTTAGTTCATAAATATGCCATATAATAAAATGAAACAAAACACATGATTATTGCAACTATTCATGACCAATTGGTTTTAATCAAATTTTTTAAAAATTGTCCTTGTATTGGAGTTTACAATATCTACGTAAACTTAGTTTTTAAAAATTCAGTATAATACAATAAAAACTCAAAATCATTCGTATTTATTTCAAGAGCTGCATGAAAAATATAATAATGAAAATAATCGTGTTGAACATCCTTATATTCTGTCAATATACGTTTTATTTGATAAAAATTAATTTTAATAGCAAAACGAAGTAATAGGGTGCAACTATTTAGGTGTGCTGTGTGAAAGGAATGATTTTGTACACAAATCACTTGGTACCCCATCGGACTTTAAAGTATATAAATTTAGTTCATAAATATCCCATATATTAAAACGATATAAAACACAAGATTATTGCAACTATTCATGACCAATTGGTGTAAATCAAATTTTTAAAAATTGGCCTTGTATTAGAGTTTACAATATTTAAGTAAACTCAGTTTTTAAAAATTCAGTATAATATAATGAAAACACAAAATCATTCGAATCTGTTTCTAGAGCTGCATTAAAAATATAATAATGAAAATAATCGTGTTGAACATCTTTGTATTATGTCAATATAAGTTTTATTTGATAAAAATCAATTTTAGTAGCAAAACAAAGTAATACGCAGCAACTATTCAGAGTTCCTGTGTGAAAAGATTGACGTTATACAAAAATCACTTGGTACGCCATTGGACTTTAAAGTATATAAACTTAGTTCATAAATATGCCATATAATAAAATGAAACAAAACACAAGATTATTGCAACTATTTATGACCAATTGATGTAAATCAAATTTTTAAAAATTGGCCTTGTATTAGAGTTTACAATATTTACGTAAACTCAGTTTAAAAAATTCAGTATAATATAATGAAAACACAAAATCATTCGAATCTATGTATAGAGTTGCATGAAAAATATAATAATGAAAATAATCGTGTTGAACATCCTTGTATTCTGTCAATATTAGTTTTATTTGATAAAAATGACCTTTAATAGCAAAACGAAGTAATAGGGTGCAACTATTTAGGTGTGCTGTGTGAAAGGATTGATTTTATACACAAATTAAATGGTACCCCATCGGACTTTAAAGTATATAAACTTAGTTCATAAATATGCCATATAATAAAATGAAACCAAACACAAGATTATTGCAACTATTCATGACCAATTGGTGTAAATCAAATTTTTAAAAATTGGCCTTGTATTAGAGTTTACAATATCTACGTAAACTCAATTTTTAAAAATTCAGTATAATATAATGAAAACACAAAATCATTCGAATCTATTTCTAGAGCTGCATGAAAAATATAATAATGAAAATAATCGTGTTGAACATCTTTGTATTATGTCAATATTAGTTTTATTAATTAAAAATGACCTTTAATAGCAAAACGAAGTAATAGGGTGCAACTATTTAGGTGTGCTTTGTGAAAGGAATGATTTTATACACAAATCACTTGGTACCCCATCGGACTTTAAAGTATATAAATTTAGTTCATAAATATCCCATATATTAAAATGAAACAAAACACATGATTATTGCAACTATTCATGACCAATTGGTTTTAATCAAATTTTTTAAAAATTGGCCTTGTATTGGAGTTTACAATATCTACGTAAACTTAGTTTTTAAAAATTCAGTATAATATAATGAAAACACAAAATCATTCGAATCTGTTTCTAGAGCTGCATGAAAAATATAATAACGAAAATAATCGTGTTGAACATCTTTGTATTATGTCAATATTAGTCTTATTTGATAAAAATGAATTTGCATAGCAAAACGAAGTAATAGGGTGCAACTATTTAGGTGTGCTGTGTGAAAGGATTGATTTTATACACAAATGAAATGGTACGCGATCGGACTTTAAAGTATATAAACTTAGTTCATAAATATGCCATATAATAAAATGAAACAAAACACATGATTATTGCAACTATTCATGACCAATTGGTTTTAATCAAATTTTTTAAAAATTGTCCTTGTATTGGAGTTTACAATATCTACGTAAACTTAGTTTTTAAAAATTCAGTATAATACAATAAAAACTCAAAATCATTCGTATTTATTTCAAGAGCTGCATGAAAAATATAATAATGAAAATAATCGTGTTGAACATCCTTATATTCTGTCAATATACGTTTTATTTGATAAAAATTAATTTTAATAGCAAAACGAAGTAATAGGGTGCAACTATTTAGGTGTGCTTTGTGAAAGGAATGATTTTATACACAAATCACTTGGTACCCCATCGGACTTTAAAGTATATAAATTTAGTTCATAAATATCCCATATAATAAAATGATACAAAACACAAGATTATTGCAACTATTCATGACCAATTGGTGTAAATCAAATTTTTAAAAATTGGCCTTGTATTGGAGTTTACAATATCTACGTAAACTCAATTTTTAAAAATTCAGTATAATATAATGAAAACACAAAATCATTCGAATCTATTTCTAGAGCTGCATGAAAAATAAAATAATGAAAATAATCGTGTTGAACATCTTTGTATTATGTCAATATTAGTTTTATTAATTAAAAATGACCTTTAATAGCAAAACGAAGTAATAGGGTGCAACTATTTAGGTGTGCTTTGTGAAAGGAATGATTTTATACACAAATCACTTGGTACCCCATCGGACTTTAAAGTATATAAATTTAGTTCATAAATATCCCATATATTAAAACGATATAAAACACAAGATTATTGCAACTATTCATGACCAATTGGTGTAAATCAAATTTTTAAAAATTGGCCTTGTATTAGAGTTTACAATATTTAAGTAAACTCAGTTTTTAAAAATTCAGTATAATATAATGAAAACACAAAATCATTCGAATCTGTTTCTAGAGCTGCATGAAAAATATAATAATGAAAATAATCGTGTTGAACATCTTTGTATTATGTCAATATAAGTTTTATTTGATAAAAATCAATTTTAGTAGCAAAACAAAGTAATACGCAGCAACTATTCAGAGTTCCTGTGTGAAAAGATTGACGTTATACAAAAATCACTTGGTACGCCATTGGACTTTAAAGTATATAAACTTAGTTCATAAATATGCCATATAATAAAATGAAACAAAACACAAGATTATTGCAACTATTTATGACCAATTGATGTAAATCAAATTCTTAAAAATTGGCCTTGTATTAGAGTTTACAATATTTACGTAAACTCAGTTTAAAAAATTCAGTATAATATAATGAAAACACAAAATCATTCGAATCTATGTATAGAGTTGCATGAAAAATATAATAATGAAAATAATCGTGTTGAACATCCTTGTATTCTGTCAATATTAGTTTTATTTGATAAAAATGACCTTTAATAGCAAAACGAAGTAATAGGGTGCAACTATTTAGGTGTGCTGTGTGAAAGGATTGATTTTATACACAAATTAAATGGTACCCCATCGGACTTTAAATTATATAAACTTAGTTCATAAATATGCCATATAATAAAATGAAACCAAACACAAGATTATTGCAACTATTCATGACCAATTGGTGTAAATCAAATTTTTAAAAATTGGCCTTGTATTAGAGTTTACAATATTTACGTAAACTTAGTTTTTAAAAATACAGTATAAAACAATGAAAACACAAAATCATTCGCATTTATTTCTAGAGCTGCATGAAAAATATAATAATGAAAATAATCGTGTTGAACATCCTTGTATTCTGTCAATATAAGTTTTATTTGATAAAAATTAATTTTAATAGCAAAACGAAATAATACGCTGCAACTATCCAGAGGTGCTTTGTGAAAGGATTGACGTTATACACAAATAACTTGGTACCCCATTGGACTTTAAAGTATATAAATTTAGTTCATAAATATGCCATATAATAAAATGAAACAAAACACAAGATTATTGCAAGTATTTATGACCAATTGGTGTAAATCAAATTTTTAAAAATTGTCCTTGTATTAGAGTTTACAATATTTACGTAAACTCAATTTTTCAAAATTCAGTATAAAACAATGAAAACACAAAATCATTCGCATCTATTTCTAGAGCTGCATTAAAAATATAATAATGAAAATAGTCGTGTTGAACATCCTTGTATTCTGTCAATATAAGTTTTATTTGATAAAAATCAATTTTAGTAGCAAAACAAAGTAATACGCAGCAACTATTCAGAGTTCCTGTGTGAAAAGATTGACGTTATACAAAAATCACTTGGTACGCCATTGGACTTTAAAGTATATAAACTTAGTTCATAAATATGCCATATAATAAAATGAAACAAAACACAAGATTATTGCAACTATTTATGACCAATTGATGTAAATCAAATTTTTAAAAATTGGCCTTGTATTAGAGTTTACAATATTTACGTAAACTCAGTTTAAAAAATTCAGTATAATATAATGAAAACACAAAATCATTCGAATCTATGTATAGAGTTGCATGAAAAATATAATAATGAAAATAATCGTGTTGAACATCCTTGTATTATGTCAATATTAGTCTTATATGATAAAAATGAATTTGCATAACAAAACGAAGTAATAGGGTGCAACTATTTAGGTGTGCTGTGTGAAAGGATTGATTTTATACACAAATGAAATGGTACGCGATCGGACTTTAAAGTATATAAACTTAGTTCATAAATATGCCATATAATAAAATGAAACAAAACACAAGATTATTGCAACTATTTATGACCAATTGATGTAAATCAAATTTTTAAAAATTGTCCTTGTATTAGAGTTTACAGTATTTACGTAAACTCAATTTTTAAAAATTCAGTATAAAACAATGAAAACACAAAATCATTCGCATCTATTTCTAGAGCTGCATTAAAAATATAATAATGAAAATAATCGTGTTGAACATCCTTGTATTCTGTCAATATAAGTTTTATTTGATAAAAATCAATTTTAGTAGCAAAACAAAGTAATACGCAGCAACTATTCAGAGTTCCTGTGTGAAAAGATTGACGTTATACACAAATAACTTGGTACCCCATTGGACTTTAAAGTATATAAATTTAGTTCATAAATATGCCATATAATAAAATGAAACAAAACACAAGATTATTGCAACTATTTATGACCAATTGGTGAAAATCAAATTTTTAAAAATTGGCCTTGTATTAGAGTTTAGAATATTTACGTAAACTTAGTTTTTAAAAATACAGTATAAAACAATGAAAACACAAAATCATTCGCATCTATTTCTAGACCTGCATGAAAAATATAATAATGAAAATAATCGTGTTTAATATCCTTGTATTCTGTTAATATTAGTTTTATTTGATAAAAATCAATTTGCATAGCAAAACGAAGTAATAGGGTGCAACTATTTAGGTGTGCTGTGTGAAAGGATTGATTTTATACATAAATCAAATGGTACCCCATCGGACTTTAAAGTATATAAACTTAATTCATAAATATGCCATATAATAAAATGAAACAAAACACAAGATTATTGCAACTATTCATGACCAATTGGTGTAAATCAAATTTTTAAAAATTGGCCTTGTATTAGAGTTTACAATATTTACGTAAACTCAGTTTAAAAAATTCAGTATAATATAATGAAAACACAAAATCATTCGAATCTATGTATAGAGTTGCATGAAAAATATAATATTGAAAATAATCGTGTTGTACATCTTTGTATCATGTCAATATTAGTTTTATTTAATAAAAATGACCTTTAATAGAAAAACGAAGTAATAGGGTGCAACTATTTAGGTGTGCTGTGTGAAAGGATTGATTTTATACAGAAATTAAATGGTACTCCATCGGACTTTAAAGTATAAAAACTTAGTTCATTAATATGCCATATAATAAAATGAAACAAAACACAAGATTATTGCAACTATTCATGACCAATTGGTGTAAATCAAATTTTTAAAAATTGGCCTTGTATAGGAGTTTACAATATCTACGTAAACTTAGTTTTTAAAAATTCAGTATAAAACAATGAAAACACAAAATCATTCGAATCTATTTCTAGAGCTGCATGAAAAATATAATAATGAAAATAGTCGTGTTGAACATCTTTGTATTATGTCAATATAAGTTTTATTAATTAAAAATGACCTTTAATAGCAAAACGAAGTAATAGGGTGCAACTATTTAGGTGTGCTTTGTGAAAGGAATGATTTTATACACAAATCACTTGGTACCCCATCGCACTTTAAAGTATATAAACTTAGTTCATAAATATCCCATATAATAAAATGAAACAAAACACAAGATTATTGTAACTATTTATGACCAATTGATGTAAATCAAATTTTTAAAAATTGGCCTTGTATTAGAGTTTACAATATTTACGTAAACTCAATTTTTAAAAATTCAGTATAATATAATGAAAACACAAAATCATTCGAATCTATTTCTAGAGCTGCATGAAAAAATAATAATGAAAATAATCGTGTTGAACATCCTTGTATTCTGTCAATATAAGTTTTATTTGATAAAAATTAATTTTAATAGCAAAACGAAGTAATACGCTGCAACTATTCAGAGGTGCTTTGTGAAAGGATTGACGTTATACACAAATCACTTTGTACCCCATTGGACTTTAAAGTATATAAATTTAGTTCATAAATATGCCATATAATAAAATGATACAAAACACAAGATTATTGCAACTATTCATGACCAATTGGTGTAAATCAAATTTTTAAAAATTGTCCTTGTATTAGAGTTTACAATATCTACGTAAACTAAGTTTTTAAAATTACAGTATAAAACAATGAAAACACAAAATCATTCGCATTTATTTCTAGACCTGCATGAAAAATATAATAATGAAAATAATCGTGTTGAACATCTTTGTATTATGTCAATATTAGTTTTATTTGATAAAAATTAATTTTTGTAGCAAAACAAAGTAATAGGGTGCAAATATTTAGGTGTGCTGTGTGAAAGGATTGATTTTATACACAAATCACTTGGTACCCCATCGGACTTTAAAGAATATAAACTTAGTTCATAAATATGCCTATAATAAAATGAAACAAAACACAAGATTATTGCAACTATTTATGACCAATTGGTTTTAATCAAATTTTTAAAAATTGGCCTTGAATTAGAGTTTACAATATTTACGTAAACTCAGTTTAAAAAATTCAGTATAATATAATGAAAACACAAAATCATTCGAATCTATTTCTAGAGCTGCATGAAAAATATAATAATGAAAATAATCGTGTTGAACATCCTTGTATTCTGTCAATATAAGTTTTATTTGATAAAAATGTATTTTAATAGCAAAACGAAGTAATACGCTGCAACTATTCAGAGGTGCTTTGTGAAAGGATTGACGTTATACACAAATCACTTTGTACCCCATTGGACTTTAAAGTATATAAACTTAGTTCATAAATATGCCATATAATAAAATGATACAAAACACAAGATTATTGCAACTATTCATGACCAATTGGTGTAAATCAAATTTTTAAAAATTGTCCTTGTATTAGAGTTTACAATATCTACGTAAACTAAGTTTTTAAAATTACAGTATAAAACAATGAAAACACAAAATCATTCGCATTTATTTCTAGACCTGCATGAAAAATATAATAATGAAAATAATCGTGTTGAACATCCTTGTATTATGTCAATATTAGTTTTATTTAATAAAAATGACCTTTAATAGCAAAACGAAGTAATAGGGTGCAACTATTTAGGTGTGCTGTGTGAAAGGATTGATTTTATACAGAAATTAAATGGTACCCCATCGGACTTTAAAGTATATAAATTTAGTTCATTAATATGCCATATAATAAAATGAAACAAAACACATGATTATTGAAACTATTCATGACCAATTGGTTTTAATCAAATTTTTTAAAAATTGGCCTTGTATTGGAGTTTACAATATCTACGTAAACTTAGTTTTTAAAAATTCAGTATAATACAATAAAAACTCAAAATCATTCGTATTTATTTCTAGAGCTGCATGAAAAATATAATAATGAAAATAATCGTGTTGAACATCCTTATATTCTGTCAATATACGTTTTATTTGATAAAAATTAATTTTAATAGCAAAACGAAGTAATAGGGTGCAACTATTCAGAGTTGCTGTGTGAAAGGAATGATTTTGTACACAAATCACTTGGTACCCCATCGGACTTTAAAGTATTTAAACTTAGTTCATAAATATGCCATATAATAAAATGAAACAAAACACAAGATTATTGCAACTATTTATGACCAATTGATGTAAATCAAATTTTTAAAAATTGGCCTTGTATTAGAGTTTACAATATTTACGTAATCTCAGTTTTTAAAAATTCAGTATAAAACAATGAAAACACAAAATCATTCGAATCTATTTCTAGAGCTGCATGAAAAATATAATAATGAAAATAGTCGTGTTGAACATCTTTGTATTATGTCAATATTAGTTTTATTAATTAAAAATGACCTTTAATAGCAAAACGATGTAATAGGGTGCAACTATTTAGGTGTGCTTTGTGAAAGGAATGATTTTATTCACAAATCACTTGGTACCCCATCGGACTTTAAAGTATATAAATTTAGTTCATAAATATCCCATATATTAAAACGATATAAAACACAAGATTATTGCAACTATTCATGACCAATTGGTGTAAATCAAATTTTTAAAAATTGGCCTTGTATTAGAGTTTACAATATTTACGTAAACTCAGTTTAAAAAATTCAGTATAATATAATGAAAACACAAAATCATTCGAATCTATGTATAGAGTTGCATGAAAAATATAATATTGAAAATAATCGTGTTGTACATCTTTGTATTATGTCAATATTAGTTTTATTTAATAAAAATGACCTTTAATAGCAAAACGAAGTAATAGGGTGCAACTATTTAGGTGTGCTGTGTGAAAGGATTGATTTTATACACAAATTAAATGGTACCCCATCGGACTTTAAAGTATATAAATTTAGTTCATTAATATGCCATATAATAAAATGAAACAAAACACAAGATTATTGCAACTATTTATGACCAATTGATGTAAATCAAATTTTTAAAAATTGGCCTTGTATTAGAGTTTACAATATTTACGTAATCTCAGTTTTTAAAAATTCAGTATAAAACAATGAAAACACAAAATCATTCGAATCTATTTCTAGAGCTGCATGAAAAATATAATAATGAAAATAGTCGTGTTGAACATCTTTGTATTATGTCAATATTAGTTTTATTAATTAAAAATGACCTTTAATAGCAAAACGATGTAATAGGGTGCAACTATTTAGGTGTGCTTTGTGAAAGGAATGATTTTATTCACAAATCACTTGGTACCCCATCGGACTTTAAAGTATATAAATTTAGTTCATAAATATCCCATATATTAAAACGATATAAAACACAAGATTATTGCAACTATTCATGACCAATTGGTGTAAATCAAATTTTTAAAAATTGGCCTTGTATTAGAGTTTACAATATTTAAGTAAACTCAGTTTTTAAAAATTCAGTATAATATAATGAAAACATAAAATCATTCGAATCTGCTTCTAGAGCTGCATGAAAAATATAATAACGAAAATAATCGTGTTGAACATCTTTGTATTATGTCAATATTAGTCTTATTTGATGAAAATGAATTTGCATAGCAAAACGAAGTAATAGGGTGCAACTATTTAGGTGTGCTGTGTGAAAGGATTGATTTTATACACAAATGAAATGGTACGCGATCGGACTTTAAAGTATATAAACTTAGTTCATAAATATGCCATATAATAATATGAAACAAAACACATGATTATTGCAACTATTCATGACCAATTGGTTTTAATCAAATTTTTTAAAAATTGTCCTTGTATTGGAGTTTACAATATCTACGTAAACTTAGTTTTTAAAAATTCAGTATAATACAATAAAAACTCAAAATCATTCGCATTTATTTCAAGAGCTGCATGAAAAATATAATAATGAAAATAATCGTGTTGAACATCCTTGTATTCTGTCAATATACGTTTTATTTGATAAAAATTAATTTTAATGGCAAAACGAAATAATACGCTGCAACTATTCAGAGGTGCTTTGTGAAAGGATTGACGTTATACACAAATAACTTGGTAACCCATTGGACTTTAAGGTATATAAATTTAGTTCATAAATATGCCATATAATAAAATGAAACAAAACACAAGATTATTGCAACTATTTATGACCAATTGGTGTAAATCAAATTTTTCAAAATTGGCCTTGTATTAGAGTTTACAATATTTACGTAAACTCAGTTTAAAAAATTCAGTATAATATAATGAAAACACAAAATCATTCGAATCTATGTATAGAGTTGCATGAAAAATATAATAATGAAAATAATCGTGTTGAACATCCTTGTATTCTGTCAATATACGTTTTATTTGATAAAAATGACCTTTAATAGCAAAACGAAGTAATACGCTGCAACTATTTAGGTGTGCTGTGTGAAAGGATTGATTTTATACACAAATTAAATGGTACCCCATCGGACTTTAAAGTATATAAACTTAGTTCATAAATATGCCATATAATAAAATGAAACAAAACACATGATTAATGCAACTATTCATGACCAATTGGTTTTAATCAAATTTTTTAAAAATTGGCCTTGTATTGGAGTTTACAATATCTACGTAAACTTAGTTTTTAAAAATTCAGTATAATACAATAAAAACTCAAAATCATTCGCATTTATTTCAAGAGCTGCATGAAAAATATAATAATGAAAATAATCGTGTTGAACATCCTTGTATTCTGTCAATATACGTTTTATTTGATAAAAATTAATTTTAATAGCAAAACGAAGTAATAGGGTGCAACTATTCAGAGTTGCTGTGTGAAAGGAATGATTTTGTACACAAATCACTTGGTACCCCATCGGACTTTAAAGTATATAAACTTAGTTCATAAATATGCCATATAATAAAATGAAACAGAACACATGATTATTGCAACTATTCATGACCAATTGGTTTTAATCAAATTTTTTAAAAATTGGCCTTGTATTGGAGTTTACAATATCTACGTAAACTTAGTTTTTAAAAATTCAGTATAAAACAATGAAAACACAAAATCATTCGAATCTATTTCTAGAGCTGCATGAAAAATATAATAATGAAAATAATCGTGTTGAACATCTTTGTATTATGTCAATATTAGTTTTATTAATTAAAAATGACCTTTAATAGCAAAACGAAGTAATAGGGTGCAACTATTTAGGTGTGCTTTGTGAAAAGATTGACGTTATACAAAAATCACTTAGTACGCCATTGGACTTTAAAGTATATAAACTTAGTTCATAAATATGCCATATAATAAAATGAAACAAAACCCAAGATTATTGCAACTATTCATGACCAATTGGTGTATATCAAATTTTTAAAAATTGGCCTTGTATTAGAGTTTACAATATTTAAGTAAACTCAGTTTTTAAAAATTCAGTATAATATAATGAAAACACAAAATCATTCGAATCTGTTTCTAGAGCTGCATGAAAAATATAATAATGAAAATAATCGTGTTGAACATCTTTGTATTATGTCAATATAAGTTTTATTTGATAAAAATCAATTTTAGTAGCAAAACAAAGTAATACGCAGCAACTATTCAGAGTTCCTGTGTGAAAAGATTGACGTTATACAAAAATCACTTGGTACGCCATTGGACTTTAAAGTATATAAACTTAGTTCATAAATATGCCATATAATAAAATGAAACAAAACCCAAGATTATTGCAACTATTCATGACCAATTGGTGTATATCAAATTTTTAAAAATTGTCCTTGTATTAGAGTTTACAATATCTACGTAAACTAAGTTTTTAAAATTACAGTATAAAACAATGAAAACACAAAATCATTCGCATTTATTTCTAGACCTGCATGAAAAATATAATAATGAAAATAATCGTGTTGAACATCTTTGTATTATGTCAATATTAGTTTTATTTGATAAAAATTAATTTTTGTAGCAAAACAAAGTAATAGGGTGCAAATATTTAGTTGTGCTGTGTGAAAGGATTGATTTTATACACAAATCACTTGGTACCCCATCGGACTTTAAAGAATATAAACTTAGTTCATAAATATGCCATATAATAAAATGAAACAAAACACAAGATTATTGCAACTATTTATGACCAATTGGTGTAAATCAAATTTTTAAAAATTGGCCTTGTATTAGAGTTTACAATATTTACGTAAACTCAGTTTAAAAAATTCAGTATAATATAATGAAAACACAAAATCATTCGAATCTATGTATAGAGTTGCATGAAAAATATAATATTGAAAATAATCGTGTTGTACATCTTTGTATTATGTCAATATTAGTTTTATTTAATAAAAATGACCTTTAATAGCAAAACGAAGTAATAGGGTGCAACTATTTAGGTGTGCTGTGTGAAAGGATTGATTTTATACACAAATTAAATGGTACCCCATCGGACTTTAAAGTATATAAATTTAGTTCATTAATATGCCATATAATAAAATGAAACAAAACACATGATTATTGAAACTATTCATGACCAATTGGTTTTAATCAAATTTTTTAAAAATTGTCCTTGTATTGGAGTTTACAATATCTACGTAAACTTGGTTTTTAAAAATTCAGTATAATACAATAAAAACTCAAAATCATTCGTATTTATTTCTAGAGCTGCATGAAAAATATAATAATGAAAATAATCGTGTTGAACATCCTTATATTCTGTCAATATACGTTTTATTTGATAAAAATTAATTTTAATAGCAAAACGAAGTAATAGGGTGCAACTATTCAGAGTTGCTGTGTGAAAGGAATGATTTTGTACACAAATCACTTGGTACCCCATCGGACTTTAAAGTATTTAAACTTAGTTCATAAATATGCCATATAATAAAATGAAACAAAACACAAGATTATTGCAACTATTTATGACCAATTGGTGTAAATCAAATTTTTAAAAATTGGCCTTGTATTAGAGTTTACAATATTTACGTAATCTCAGTTTTTAAAAATTCAGTATAAAACAATGAAAACACAAAATCATTCGAATCTATTTCTAGAGCTGCATGAAAAATATAATAATGAAAATAGTCGTGTTGAACATCTTTGTATTATGTCAATATTAGTTTTATTAATTAAAAATGACCTTTAATAGCAAAACGAAGTAATAGGGTGCAACTATTTAGGTGTGCTTTGTGAAAGGAATGATTTTATTCACAAATCACTTGGTACCCCATTGGACTTTAAAGTATATAAATTTAGTTCATAAATATCCCATATATTAAAACGATATAAAACACAAGATTATTGCAACTATTCATGACCAATTGGTGTAAATCAAATTTTTAAAGATTGGCCTTGTATTAGAGTTTACAATATTTACGTAAACTCAGTTTTTAAAAATTCAGTATAATATAATGAAAACACAAAAGCATTCGAATCTGTTTCTAGAGCTGCATGAAAAATATAATAATGAAAATAATCGTGTTGAACATCTTTGTATTATGTCAATATTAGTCTTATTTGATAAAAATGAATTTGCATAGCAAAACGAAGTAATAGGGTGCAACTATTTAGGTGTGCTGTGTGAAAGGATTGATTTTATACACAAATGAAATGGTACGCGATCGGACATTAAAGTATATAAACTTAGTTCATAAATATGCCATATAATAAAATGAAACAAAACACATGATTATTGCAACTATTCATGACCAATTGGTTTTAATCAAATTTTTTAAAAATTGTCCTTGTATTGGAGTTTACAATATCTACGTAAACTTAGTTTTTAAAAATTCAGTATAATACAAAAAAAACTCAAAATCATTCGCATTTATTTCAAGAGCGGCATGAAAAATATAATAATGAAAATAATCGTGTTGAACATCCTTGTATTCTGTCAATATACGTTTTTTTTGATAAAAATTAATTTTAATAGCAAAACGAAGTAATAGGGTGCAACTATTCAGAGTTGCTGTGTGAAAGGAATGATTTTGTACACAAATCACTTGGTACCCCATCGGACTTTAAAGTATATAAACTTAGTTCATAAATATGCCATATAATAAAATGAAACAAAACACATGATTATTGCAACTATTCATGACCAATTGGTTTTAATCAAATTTTTTAAAAATTGGCCTTGTATTGGAGTTTACAATATCTACGTAAACTTAGTTTTTAAAAATTCAGTATAAAACAATGAAAACACAAAATCATTCGCATCTATTTCTAGAGCTGCATGAAAAATATAATAATGAAAATAGTCGTGATGAACATCTTTGTATTAAGTTTTATTTGATAAAAATCAATTTTAGTAGCAAAACAAAGTAATACGCAGCAACTATTCAGAGTTCCTGTGTGAAAAGATTGACGTTATACAAAAATCACTTGGTACGCCATTGGACTTTAAAGTATATAAACTTAGTTCATAAATATGCCATATAATAAAATGAAACAAAACACAAGATTATTGCAACTATTTATGACCAATTGATGTTAATCAAATTTTTAAAAATTGGCCTTGTATTAGAGTTTACAATATTCACGTAAACTCAATTTTTAAAAATTCAGTATAATATAATGAAAACACAAAATCATTCGAATCTATTTCTAGAGCTGCATGAAAAATATAATAATGAAAATAATCGTGTTGAACATCCTTGTATTCTGTCAATATAAGTTTTATTTGATAAAAATTAATTTTAATAGCAAAACGAAGTAATACGCTGCAACTATTCAGAGGTGCTTTGTGAAAGGATTGACGTTATACACAAATCACTTTGTACCCCATTGGACTTTAAAGTATATAAATTTAGTTCATAAATATGCCATATAATAAAATGATACAAAACACAAGATTATTGCAACTATTCATGACCAATTGGTGTAAATCAAATTTTTAAAAATTGTCCTTGTATTAGAGTTTACAATATCTACGTAAACTAAGTTTTTAAAATTACAGTATAAAACAATGAAAACACAAAATCATTCGCATTTATTTCTAGACCTGCATGAAAAATATAATAATGAAAATAATCGTGTTGAACATCTTTGTATTATGTCAATATTAGTTTTATTTGATAAAAATTAATTTTTGTAGCAAAACAAAGTAATAGGGTGCAAATATTTAGTTGTGCTGTGTGAAAGGATTGATTTTATACACAAATCACTTGGTACCCCATCGGACTTTAAAGAATATAAACTTAGTTCATAAATATGCCATATAATAAAATGAAACAAAACACAAGATTATTGCAACTATTTATGACCAATTGGTGTAAATCAAATTTTTAAAAATTGGCCTTGTATTAGAGTTTACAATATTTACGTAAACTCAGTTTAAAAAATTCAGTATAATATAATGAAAACACAAAATCATTCGAATCTATGTATAGAGTTGCATGAAAAATATAATATTGAAAATAATCGTGTTGTACATCTTTGTATTATGTCAATATTAGTTTTATTTAATAAAAATGACCTTTAATAGCAAAACGAAGTAATAGGGTGCAACTATTTAGGTGTGCTGTGTGAAAGGATTGATTTTATACACAAATTAAATGGTACCCCATCGGACTTTAAAGTATATAAATTTAATTCATTAATATGCCATATAATAAAATGAAACAAAACACATGATTATTGAAACTATTCATGACCAATTGGTTTTAATCAAATTTTTTAAAAATTGGCCTTGTATTGGAGTTTACAATATCTACGTAAACTTAGTTTTTAAAAATTCAGTATAATACAATAAAAACTCAAAATCATTCGTATTTATTTCTAGAGCTGCATGAAAAATATAATAATGAAAATAATCGTGTTGAACATCCTTATATTCTGTCAATATACGTTTTATTTGATAAAAATTAATTTTAATAGCAAAACGAAGTAATAGGGTGCAACTATTCAGAGTTGCTGTGTGAAAGGAATGATTTTGTACACAAATCACTTGGTACCCCATCGGACTTTAAAGTATTTAAACTTAGTTCATAAATATGCCATATAATAAAATGAAACAAAACACAAGATTATTGCAACTATTTATGACCAATTGGTGTAAATCAAATTTTTAAAAATTGGCCTTGTATTAGAGTTTACAATATTTACGTAATCTCAGTTTTTAAAAATTCAGTATAAAACAATGAAAACACAAAATCATTCGAATCTATTTCTAGAGCTGCATGAAAAATATAATAATGAAAATAGTCGTGTTGAACATCTTTGTATTATGTCAATATTAGTTTTATTAATTAAAAATGACCTTTAATAGCAAAACGAAGTAATAGGGTGCAACTATTTAGGTGTGCTTTGTGAAAGGAATGATTTTATTCACAAATCACTTGGTACCCCATCGGACTTTAAAGTATATAAATTTAGTTCATAAATATCCCATATATTAAAACGATATAAAACACAAGATTATTGCAACTATTCATGACCAATTGGTGTAAATCAAATTTTTAAAGATTGGCCTTGTATTAGAGTTTACAATATTTACGTAAACTCAGTTTTTAAAAATTCAGTATAATATAATGAAAACACAAAATCATTCGAATCTGTTTCTAGAGCTGCATGAAAAATATAATAACGAAAATAATCGTGTTGAACATCTTTGTATTATGTCAATATTAGTCTTATTTGATAAAAATGAATTTGCATAGCAAAACGAAGTAATAGGGTGCAACTATTTAGGTGTGCTGTGTGAAAGGATTGATTTTATACACAAATGAAATGGTACGCGATCGGACATTAAAGTATATAAACTTAGTTCATAAATATGCCATATAATAAAATGAAACAAAACACATGATTATTGCAACTATTCATGACCAATTGGTTTTAATCAAATTTTTTAAAAATTGTCCTTGTATTGGAGTTTACAATATCTACGTAAACTTAGTTTTTAAAAATTCAGTATAATACAATAAAAACTCAAAATCATTCGCATTTATTTCAAGAGCGGCATGAAAAATATAATAATGAAAATAATCGTGTTGAACATCCTTGTATTCTGTCAATATACGTTTTTTTTGATAAAAATTAATTTTAATAGCAAAACGAAGTAATAGGGTGCAACTATTCAGAGTTGCTGTGTGAAAGGAATGATTTTGTACACAAATCACTTGGTACCCCATCGGACTTTAAAGTATATAAACTTAGTTCATAAATATGCCATATAATAAAATGAAACAAAACACATGATTATTGCAACTATTCATGACCAATTGGTTTTAATCAAATTTTTTAAAAATTGGCCTTGTATTGGAGTTTACAATATCTACGTAAACTTAGTTTTTAAAAATTCAGTATAAAACAATGAAAACACAAAATCATTCGCATCTATTTCTAGAGCTGCATGAAAAATATAATAATGAAAATAGTCGTGATGAACATCTTTGTATTAAGTTTTATTTGATAAAAATCAATTTTAGTAGCAAAACAAAGTAATACGCAGCAACTATTCAGAGTTCCTGTGTGAAAAGATTGACGTTATACAAAAATCACTTAGTACGCCATTGGACTTTAAAGTATATAAACTTAGTTCATAAATATGCCATATAATAAAATGAAACAAAACACAAGATTATTGCAACTATTTATGACCAATTGATGTTAATCAAATTTTTAAAAATTGGCCTTGTATTAGAGTTTACAATATTTACGTAAACTCAATTTTTAAAAATTCAGTATAATATAATGAAAACACAAAATCATTCGAATCTATTTCTAGAGCTGCATGAAAAATATAATAATGAAAATAATCGTGTTGAACATCCTTGTATTATGTCAATATAAGTTTTATTTGATAAAAATTAATTTTAATAGCAAAACGAAGTAATACGCTGCAACTATTCAGAGGTGCTTTGTGAAAGGATTGACGTTATACACAAATCACTTTGTACCCCATTGGACTTTAAAGTATATAAATTTAGTTCATAAATATGCCATATAATAAAATGATACAAAACACAAGATTATTGCAACTATTCATGACCAATTGGTGTAAATCAAATTTTTCAAAATTGTCCTTGTATTAGAGTTTACAATATCTACGTAAACTAAGTTTTTAAAATTACAGTATAATATAATGAAAACACAAAATCATTCGCATTTATTTCTAGACCTGCATGAAAAATATAATAATGAAAATAATCGTGTTGAACATCTTTGTATTATGTCAATATTAGTTTTATTTGATAAAAATTAATTTTTGTAGCAAAACAAAGTAATAGGGTGCAAATATTTAGTTGTGCTGTGTGAAAGGATTGATTTTATACACAAATCACTTGGTACCCCATCGGACTTTAAAGAATATAAACTTAGTTCATAAATATGCCATATAATAAAATGAAACAAAACACAAGATTATTGCAACTATTTATGACCAATTGGTGTAAATCAAATTTTTAAAAATTGGCCTTGTATTAGAGTTTACAATATTTACGTAAACTCAGTTTAAAAAATTCAGTATAATATAATGAAAACACAAAATCATTCGAATCTATGTATAGAGTTGCATGAAAAATATAATATTGAAAATAATCGTGTTGTACATCTTTGTATTATGTCAATATTAGTTTTATTTAATAAAAATGACCTTTAATAGCAAAACGAAGTAATAGGGTGCAACTATTTAGGTGTGCTGTGTGAAAGGATTGATTTTATACACAAATTAAATGGTACCCCATCGAACTTTAAAGTATATAAATTTAGTTCATTAATATGCCATATAATAAAATGAAACAAAACACATGATTATTGAAACTATTCATGACCAATTGGTTTTAATCAAATTTTTTAAAAATTGGCCTTGTATTGGAGTTTACAATATCTACGTAAACTTAGTTTTTAAAAATTCAGTATAATACAATAAAAACTCAAAATCATTCGTATTTATTTCTAGAGCTGCATGAAAAATATAGTAATGAAAATAATCGTGTTGAACATCCTTATATTCTGTCAATATACGTTTTATTTGATAAAAACTAATTTTAATAGCAAAACGAAGTAATAGGGTGCAACTATTCAGAGTTGCTGTGTGAAAGGAATGATTTTGTACACAAATCACTTGGTACCCCATCGGACTTTAAAGTATTTAAACTTAGTTCATAAATATGCCATATAATAAAATGAAACAAAACACAAGATTATTGCAACTATTTATGACCAATTGGTGTAAATCAAATTTTTAAAAATTGGCCTTGTATTAGAGTTTACAATATTTACGTAATCTCAGTTTTTAAAAATTCAGTATAAAACAATGAAAACACAAAATCATTCGAATCTATTTCTAGAGCTGCATGAAAAATATAATAATGAAAATAGTCGTGTTGAACATCTTTGTATTATGTCAATATTAGTTTTATTAATTAAAAATGACCTTTAATAGCAAAACGAAGTAATAGGGTGCAACTATTTAGGTGTGCTTTGTGAAAGGAATGATTTTATTCACAAATCACTTGGTACCCCATCGGACTTTAAAGTATATAAATTTAGTTCATAAATATCCCATATATTAAAACGATATAAAACACAAGATTATTGCAACTATTCATGACCAGTTGGTGTAAATCAAATTTTTAAAGATTGGCCTTGTATTAGAGTTTACAATATTTACGTAAACTCAGTTTTTAAAAATTCAGTATAATATAATGAAAACACAAAATCATTCGAATCTGTTTCTAGAGCTGCATGAAAAATATAATAACGAAAATAATCGTGTTGAACATCTTTGTATTATGTCAATATTAGTCTTATTTGATAAAAATGAATTTGCATAGCAAAACGAAGTAATAGGGTGCAACTATTTAGGTGTGCTGTGTGAAAGGATTGATTTTATACACAAATGAAATGGTACGCGATCGGACATTAAAGTATATAAACTTAGTTCATAAATATGCCATATAATAAAATGAAACAAAACACATGATTATTGCAACTATTCATGACCAATTGGTTTTAATCAAATTTTTTAAAAATTGTCCCTTTATTGGAGTTTACAATATCTACGTAAACTTAGTTTTTAAAAATTCAGTATAATACAATAAAAACTCAAAATCATTCGCATTTATTTCAAGAGCGGCATGAAAAATATAATAATGAAAATAATCGTGTTGAACATCCTTGTATTCTGTCAATATACGTTTTTTTTGATAAAAATTAATTTTAATAGCAAAACGAAGTAATAGGGTGCAACTATTCAGAGTTGCTGTGTGAAAGGAATGATTTTGTACACAAATCACTTGGTACCCCATCGGACTTTAAAGTATATAAACTTAGTTCATAAATATGCCATATAATAAAATGAAACAAAACACATGATTATTGCAACTATTCATGACCAATTGGTTTTAATCAAATTTTTTAAAAATTGTCCTTGTATTGGAGTTTACAATATCTACGTAAACTTAGTTTTTAAAAATTCAGTATAAAACAATGAAAACACAAAATCATTCGCATCTATTTCTAGAGCTGCATGAAAAATATAATAATGAAAATAGTCGTGATGAACATCTTTGTATTATGTCAATATTAGTTTTATTAATAAAACTGACCTTTAATAGCAAAACGAAGTAATAGGGTGCAACTATTTTGGTGTGCTTTGTGAAAGGAATGATTTTGTACACAAATCACTTGGTACCCCATCGGACTTTAAAGTATATAAACCTAGTTCATAAATATGCCATATAATAAAATGAAACAAAACACATGATTATTGCAACTATTCATGACCAATTGGTTTTAATCAAATTTTTTAAAAATTGGCCTTGTATTGGAGTTTACAATATCTACGTAAACTTAGTTTTTAAAAATTCAGTATAAAACAATGAAAACACAAAATCATTCGAATCTATTTCTAGAGCTGCATGAAAAATATAATAATGAAAATAATCGTGTTGAACATCTTTGTATTATGTCAATATTAGTCTTATTTGATAAAAATGAATTTGCATAACAAAACGAAGTAATAGGGTGCAACTATTTAGGTGTGCTGTGTGAAAGGATTGATTTTATACACAAATGAAATGGTACGCGATCGGAATTTAAAGTACATAAACTTAGTTCATAAATATGCCATATAATAAAATGAAACAAAACACAAGATTATTGCAAGTATTTATGACCAATTGGTGTAAATCAAATTTTTAAAAATTGTCCTTGTATTAGAGTTTACAATATTTACGTAAACTCAATTTTTAAAAATTCAGTATAAAACAATGAAAACACAAAATCATTCGCATCTATTTCTAGAGCTGCATTAAAAATATAATAATGAAAATAATCGTGTTGAACATCCTTGTATTCTGTCAATATAAGTTTTATTTGATAAAAATCAATTTTAGTAGCAAAACAAAGTAATACGCAGCAACTATTCAGAGTTCCTGTGTGAAAAGATTGACGTTATACAAAAATCACTTGGTACGCCATTGGACTTTAAAGTATATAAACTTAGTTCATAAATATGCCATATAATAAAATGAAACAAAACACAAGATTATTGCAACTATTTATGACCAATTGATGTAAATCAAATTTTTAAAAATTGGCCTTGTATTAGAGTTTACAATATTTACGTAAACTCAATTTTTAAAAATTCAGTATAATATAATGAAACCACATAATCATTCGAATCTATTTCTAGAGCTGCATGAAAAATATAATAATGAAAATAATCGTGTTGAACATCCTTGTATTCTGTCAATATAAGTTTTATTTGATAAAAATTAATTTTAATGGCAAAACGAAATAATACGCTGCAACTATTCAGAGGTGCTTTTTGAAAGGATTGACGTTATACACAAATAACTTGGTACCCCATTGGACTTTAAAGTATATAAATTTAGTTCATAAATATGCCATATAATAAAATGAAACAAAACACATGATTATTGCAACTATTCATGACCAATTGGTTTTAATCAAATTTTTAAAAATTGGCATTGTATTGGAGTTTACAATATTTAAGTAAACTCAGTTTTTAAAAATTCAGTATAATATAATGAAAACACAAAATCATTCGAATCTGTTTCTAGAACTGCATGAAAAATATAATAATGAAAATAATCGTGTTGAACATCTTTGTATTATGTCAATATTAGTCTTATTTGATAAAAATGAATTTGCATAGCAAAACGAAGAAATAGGGTGCAACTATTTAGGTGTGCTGTGTGAAAGGATTGATTTTATACACAAATTAAATGGTACGCGATCGGACTTTAAAGTATATAAACTTAGTTCATAAATATGCCATATAATAAAATAAAACAAAACACAAGATTATTGCAAGTATTTATGACCAATTGGTGTAAATCAAATTTTTAAAAATTGTCCTTGTATTAGAGTTTACAATATTTACGTAAACTCAATTTTTAAAAATTCAGTATAAAACAATGAAAACACAAAATCATTCGCATCTATTTCTAGAGCTGCATGAAAAATATAATAATGAAAATAATCGTGTTGAACATCCTTGTATTCTGTCAATATACGTTTTATTTGATTAAAAATAATTTTAATAGCAAAACGAAGTAATACGCTGCAACTATTCAGAGTTGCTGTGTGAAAGGAATGATATTGTACACAAATCACTTGGTACCCCATCGGACTTTAAAGTATATAAACTTAGTTCATAAATATGCCATATAATAAAATGAAACAAAACACAAGATTAATGCAACTATTTATGACCAATTGGTGTAAATCAAATTTTTAAAAATTGGCCTTGTATTAGAGTTTACAATATTTACGTAAACTCAATTTTTAAAAATTCAGTATAATATAATGAAAACACATAATCATTCGCATCTATTTCTAGAGCTGCATGAAAAATATAATAATGAAAATAATCGTGTTGAACATCCTTGTATTCTGTCAATATACGTTTTATTTGATGAAAATTAATTTTAATAGCAAAACGAAGTAATACGCTGCAACTATTCAGAGTTGCTGTGTGAAAGGAATGATATTGTACACAAATCACTTGGTACCCCATCGGACTTTAAAGTATATAAACTTAGTTCATAAATATGCCATATATTAAAATGATATAAAACACAAGATTATTGCAACTATTCATGACCAATTGGTGTAAATTAAATTTTTAAAAATTGGCCTTGTATTGGAGTTTACAATATTTAAGTAAACTCAATTTTTAAAAATTCAGTATAATATAATGAAAACACAAAATCATTCGAATCTGTTTCTAGAGCTGCATGAAAAATATAATAATGAAAATTATCGTGTTGAACATCCTTGTATTCTGTCAATATAAGTTTTATTTGATAAAAATTATTTTAATAGCAAAACGAAATAATACGCTGCAACTATTCAGAGGTGCTTTGTGAAAGGATTGACGTTATACACAAATCACTTTGTACCCCATTGGACTTTAAAGTATATAAATTTAGTTCATAAATATGCCATATAATAAAATGAAACAAAACACAAGATTATTGCAACTATTTATGACCAATTGGTGTAAATCAAATTTTTAAAAATTGGCCTTGTATTAGAGTTTACAATATTTACGTAAACTCAGTTTAAAAAATTCAGTGTAATATAATGAAAACACAAAATCATTCAAATCTATGTATAGAGTTGCATGAAAAATATAATAATGAAAATAATCGTGTTGAACATCTTTGTATTATGTCAATATTAGTTTTATTAATTAAAAATGACCTTTAATAGCAAAACGAAGTAATAGGGTGAACTATTTAGGTGTGCTTTGTGAAAGGAATGATTTTATACACAAATCACTTGGTACCCCATTGGACTTTAAAGTATATAAATTTAGTTCATAAATATCCCATATAATAAAATGATACAAAACACAAGATTATTGCAACTATTCATGACCAATTGGTGTAAATCAAATTTTTAAAAATTGGCCTTGTATTGGAGTTTACAATATCTACGTAAACTAAGTTTTTAAAAATACAGTATAAAACAATGAAAACACAAAATCATTCGCATTTATTTCTAGACCTGCATGAAAAATATAATAATGAAAATAATCGTGTTGAACATCCCTGTATTCTGTCAATATACGTTTTATTTGATAAAAATTAATTTCAATAGCAAAATGAAGTAATACGCTGCAACTATTCAGAGTTGCTGTGTGAAAGGATTGATTTTGTACACGAATCACTTGGTACCCCATCGGACTTTAAAGTATATAAATTTAGTTCATAAATATCCCATACATTAAAATGATATAAAACACAAGATTATTGCAACTATTCATGACCAATTGGTGTAAATCAAATTTTTAAAAATTGGCCTTGTATTGGAGTTTACAATATTTAAGTAAACTCAGTTTTTAAAAATTCAGTATAATATAATGAAAACACAAAATCATTCGAATCTGTTTCTAGAACTGCATGAAAAATATAATAATGAAAATAATAGTGTTGAACATCTTTGTATTATGTCAATATTAGTCTTATTTGATAAAAATGAATTTGCATAGCAAAACGAAGTAATAGGGTGCAACTATTTAGGTGTGCTGTGTGAAAGGATTGATTTTATACACAAATTAAATGGTACGCGATCGGACTTTAAAGTATATAAACTTAGTTCATAAATATGCCATATAATAAAATGAAACAAAACACAAGATTATTGCAAGTATTTATGACCAATTGGTGTAAATCAAATTTTTAAAAATTGTCCTTGTATTAGAGTTTACAATATTTACGTAAACTCAATTTTTAAAAATTCAGTATAATATAATGAAAACACAAAATCATTCGAATCTATTTCTAGAGCTGCATGAAAAATATAATAATGAAAATAATCGTGTTGAACATCCTTGTATTCTGTCAATTTACGTTTTATTTGATTAAAAATAATTTTAATAGCAAAACGAAGTAATACGCTGCAACTATTCAGAGTTGCTGTGTGAAAGGAATGATATTGTACACAAATCACTTGGTACCCCATCGGACTTTAAAGTATATAAACTTAGTTCATAAATATGCCATATAATAAAATGAAACAAAACACAAGATTAATGCAACTATTTATGACCAATTGGTGTAAATCAAATTTTTAAAAATTGACCTTGTATTAGAGTTTACAATATTTACGTAAACTCAGTTTTTAAAAATTCAGTATAATATAATGAAAACACAAAATCATTCGCATCTATTTCTAGAGCTGCATGAAAAATATAATAATGAAAATAATCGTGTTGAACATCCTTGTATTCTGTCAATATACGTTTTATTTGATAAAAATTAATTTTAATAGCAAAACAAAGTAATAGGGTGCAAATATTTAGTTGTGCTGTGTGAAAGGATTGATTTTATACACAAATCACTTGGTACCCCATCGGACTTTAAAGAATATAAACTTAGTTCATAAATATGCCATATAATAAAATGAAACAAAACACAAGATTATTGCAACTATTTATGACCAATTGGTGTAAATCAAATTTTTAAAAATTGGCCTTGTATTGGAGTTTACAATATTTAAGTAAACTCAGTTTTTAAAAATTCAGTATAATATAATGAAAACACAAAATCATTCGCATCTATTTCTAGAGCTGCATGAAAAATATAATAATGAAAATAATCGTGTTGAACATCCTTGTATTCTGTCAATATACGTTTTATTTGATAAAAATTAATTTTAATAGCAAAACAAAGTAATAGGGTGCAAATATTTAGTTGTGCTGTGTGAAAGGATTGATTTTATACACAAATCACTTGGTACCCCATCGGACTTTAAAGAATATAAACTTAGTTCATAAATATGCCATATAATAAAATGAAACAAAACACAAGATTATTGCAACTATTTATGACCAATTGGTGTAAATCAAATTTTTAAAAATTGGCCTTGTATTGGAGTTTACAATATTTAAGTAAACTCAGTTTTTAAAAATTCAGTATAATATAATGAAAACACAAAATCATTCGCATCTATTTCTAGAGCTGCATGAAAAATATAATAATGAAAATAATCGTGTTGAACATCCTTGTATTCTGTCAATATACGTTTTATTTGATAAAAATTAATTTTAATAGCAAAACAAAGTAATAGGGTGCAAATATTTAGTTGTGCTGTGTGAAAGGATTGATTTTATACACAAATCACTTGGTACCCCATCGGACTTTAAAGAATATAAACTTAGTTCATAAATATGCCATATAATAAAATGAAACAAAACACAAGATTATTGCAACTATTTATGACCAATTGGTGTAAATCAAATTTTTAAAAATTGGCCTTGTATTGGAGTTTACAATATTTAAGTAAACTCAGTTTTTAAAAATTCAGTATAATATAATGAAAACACAAAATCATTCGAATCTGTTTCTAGAACTGCATGAAAAATATAATAATGAAAATAATCGTGTTGAACATCTTTGTATTATGTCAATATTAGTCTTATTTGATAAAAATGAATTTTAATAGCAAAACGAAGTAATAGGGTGCAACTATTTAGGTGTGCTGTGTGAAAGGATTGATTTTATACACAAATTAAATGGTACGCGATCGGACTTTAAAGTATATAAACTTAGTTCATAAATATGCCATATAATAAAATGAAACAAAACACAAGATTATTGCAAGTATTTATGACCAATTGGTGTAAATCAAATTTTTAAAAATTGTCCTTGTATTAGAGTTTACAATATTTACGTAAACTCAATTTTTAAAAATTCAGTATAATATAATGAAAACACAAAATCATTCGAATCTATTTCTAGAGCTGCATGAAAAATATAATAATGAAAATAATCGTGTTGAACATCCTTGTATTCTGTCAATTTACGTTTTATTTGATTAAAAATAATTTTAATAGCAAAACGAAGTAATACGCTGCAACTATTCAGAGTTGCTGTGTGAAAGGAATGATATTGTACACAAATCACTTGGTACCCCATCGGACTTTAAAGTATATAAACTTAGTTCATAAATATGCCATATAATAAAATGAAACAAAACACAAGATTAATGCAACTATTTATGACCAATTGGTTTTAATCAAATTTTTTAAAAATTGGCCTTGTATTGGAGTTTACAATATCTACGTAAACTTAGTTTTTAAAAATTCAGTATAAAACAATGAAAACACAAAATCATTCGCATCTATTTCTAGAGCTGCATGAAAAATATAATAATGAAAATAGTCGTGATGAACATCTTTGTATTAAGTTTTATTTGATAAAAATCAATTTTAGTAGCAAAACAAAGTAATACGCAGCAACTATTCAGAGTTCCTGTGTGAAAAGATTGACGTTATACAAAAATCACTTAGTACGCCATTGGACTTTAAAGTATATAAACTTAGTTCATAAATATGCCATATAATAAAATGAAACAAAACACAAGATTATTGCAACTATTTATGACCAATTGATGTTAATCAAATTTTTAAAAATTGGCCTTGTATTAGAGTTTACAATATTTACGTAAACTCAATTTTTAAAAATTCAGTATAATATAATGAAAACACAAAATCATTCGAATCTATTTCTAGAGCTGCATGAAAAATATAATAATGAAAATAATCGTGTTGAACATCCTTGTACTCTGTCAATATAAGTTTTATTTCATAAAAATTAATTTTAATAGCAAAACGAAGTAATACGCTGAAACTATTCAGAGGTACTTTGTGAAAGGATTGACGTTATACACAAATCACTTTGTACCCCATTGGACTTTAAAGTATATAAATTTAGTTCATAAATATGCCATATAATAAAATGATACAAAACACAAGATTATTGCAACTATTCATGACCAATTGGTGTAAATCAAATTTTTAAAAATTGTCCTTGTATTAGAGTTTACAATATCTACGTAAACTAAGTTTTTAAAATTACAGTATAAAACAATGAAAACACAAAATCATTCGCATTTATTTCTAGACCTGCATGAAAAATATAATAATGAAAATAATCGTGTTGAACATCTTTGTATTATGTCAATATTAGTTTTATTTGATAAAAATTAATTTTTGTAGCAAAACAAAGTAATAGGGTGCAAATATTTAGTTGTGCTGTGTGAAAGGATTGATTTTATACACAAATCACTTGGTACCCCATCGGACTTTAAAGAATATAAACTTAGTTCATAAATATGCCATATAATAAAATGAAACAAAACACAAGATTATTGCAACTATTTATGACCAATTGGTGTAAATCAAATTTTTAAAAATTGGCCTTGTATTAGAGTTTACAATATTTACGTAAACTCAGTTTAAAAAATTCAGTATAATATAATGAAAACACAAAATCATTCGAATCTATGTATAGAGTTGCATGAAAAATATAATATTGAAAATAATCGTGTTGTACATCTTTGTATTATGTCAATATTAGTTTTATTTAATAAAAATGACCTTTAATAGCAAAACGAAGTAATAGGGTGCAACTATTTAGGTGTGCTGTGTGAAAGGATTGATTTTATACACAAATTAAATGGTACCCCATCGGACTTTAAAGTATATAAATTTAGTTCATTAATATGCCATATAATAAAATGAAACAAAACACATGATTATTGAAACTATTCATGACCAATTGGTTTTAATCAAATTTTTTAAAAATTGGCCTTGTATTGGAGTTTACAATATCTACGTAAACTTAGTTTTTAAAAATTCAGTATAATACAATAAAAACTCAAAATCATTCGTATTTATTTCTAGAGCTGCATGAAAAATATAATAATGAAAATAATCGTGTTGAACATCCTTATATTCTGTCAATATACGTTTTATTTGATAAAAACTAATTTTAATAGCAAAACGAAGTAATAGGGTGCAACTATTCAGAGTTGCTGTGTGAAAGGAATGATTTTGTACACAAATCACTTGGTACCCCATCGGACTTTAAAGTATTTAAACTTAGTTCATAAATATGCCATATAATAAAATGAAACAAAACACAAGATTATTGCAACTATTTATGACCAATTGGTGTAAATCAAATTTTTAAAAATTGGCCTTGTATTAGAGTTTACAATATTTACGTAATCTCAGTTTTTAAAAATTCAGTATAAAACAATGAAAACACAAAATCATTCGAATCTATTTCTAGAGCTGCATGAAAAATATAATAATGAAAATAGTCGTGTTGAACATCTTTGTATTATGTCAATATTAGTTTTATTAATTAAAAATGACCTTTAATAGCAAAACGAAGTAATAAGGTGCAACTATTTAGGTGTGCTTTGTGAAAGGAATGATTTTATTCACAAATCACTTGGTACCCCATCGGACTTTAAAGTATATAAATTTAGTTCATAAATATCCCATATATTAAAACGATATAAAACACAAGATTATTGCAACTATTCATGACCAATTGGTGTAAATCAAATTTTTAAAGATTGGCCTTGTATTAGAGTTTACAATATTTACGTAAACTCAGTTTTTAAAAATTCAGTATAATATAATGAAAACACAAAATCATTCGAATCTGTTTCTAGAGCTGCATGAAAAATATAATAACGAAAATAATCGTGTTGAACATCTTTGTATTATGTCAATATTAGTCTTATTTGATAAAAATGAATTTGCATAGCAAAACGAAGTAATAGGGTGCAACTATTTAGGTGTGCTGTGTGAAAGGATTGATTTTATACACAAATGAAATGGAACGCGATCGGACATTAAAGTATATAAACTTAGTTCATAAATATGCCATATAATAAAATGAAACAAAACACATGATTATTGCAACTATTCATGACCAATTGGTTTTAATCAAATTTTTTAAAAATTGTCCTTGTATTGGAGTTTACAATATCTACGTAAACTTAGTTTTTAAAAATTCAGTATAATACAATAAAAACTCAAAATCATTCGCATTTATTTCAAGAGCGGCATGAAAAATATAATAATGAAAATAATCGTGTTGAACATCCTTGTATTCTGTCAATATACGTTTTTTTTGATAAAAATTAATTTTAATAGCAAAACGAAGTAATAGGGTGCAACTATTCAGAGTTGCTGTGTGAAAGGAATGATTTTGTACACAAATCACTTGGTACCCCATCGGACTTTAAAGTATATAAACTTAGTTCATAAATATGCCATATAATAAAATGAAACAAAACACATGATTATTGCAACTATTCATGACCAATTGGTTTTAATCAAATTTTTTAAAAATTGGCCTTGTATTGGAGTTTACAATATCTACGTAAACTTAGTTTTTAAAAATTCAGTATAAAACAATGAAAACACAAAATCATTCGCATCTATTTCTAGAGCTGCATGAAAAATATAATAATGAAAATAGTCGTGATGAACATCTTTGTATTATGTCAATATTAGTTTTATTAATAAAAATGACCTTTAATAGCAAAACGAAGTAATAGGGTGCAACTATTTTGGTGTGCTTTGTGAAAGGAATGATTTTGTACACAAATCACTTGGTACCCCATCGGACTTTAAAGTATATAAACCTAGTTCATAAATATGCCATATAATAAAATGAAACAAAACACATGATTATTGCAACTATTCATGACCAATTGGTTTTAATCAAATTTTTTAAAAATTGGCCTTGTATTGGAGTTTACAATATCTACGTAAACTTAGTTTTTAAAAATTCAGTATAAAACAATGAAAACACAAAATCATTCGAATCTGTTTCTAGAGCTGCATGAAAAATATAATAATGAAAATAATCGTGTTGAACATCTTTGTATTATGTCAATATTAGTCTTATTTGATAAAAATGAATTTGCATAACAAAACGAAGTAATAGGGTGCAACTATTTAGGTGTGCTGTGTGAAAGGATTGATTTTATACACAAATGAAATGGTACGCGATCGGAATTTAAAGTACATAAACTTAGTTCATAAATATGCCATATAATAAAATGAAACAAAACACAAGATTATTGCAAGTATTTATGACCAATTGGTGTAAATCAAATTTTTAAAAATTGTCCTTGTATTAGAGTTTACAATATTTACGTAAACTCAATTTTTAAAAATTCAGTATAAAACAATGAAAACACAAAATCATTCGCATCTATTTCTAGAGCTGCATTAAAAATATAATAATGAAAATAATCGTGTTGAACATCCTTGTATTCTGTCAATATAAGTTTTATTTGATAAAAATCAATTTTAGTAGCAAAACAAAGTAATACGCAGCAACTATTCAGAGTTCCTGTGTGAAAAGATTGACGTTATACAAAAATCACTTGGTACGCCATTGGACTTTAAAGTATATAAACTTAGTTCATAAATATGCCATATAATAAAATGAAACAAAACACAAGATTATTGCAACTATTTATGACCAATTGATGTAAATCAAATTTTTAAAAATTGGCCTTGTATTAGAGTTTACAATATTTACGTAAACTCAATTTTTAAAAATTCAGTATAATATAATGAAACCACAAAATCATTCGAATCTATTTCTAGAGCTGCATGAAAAATATAATAATGAAAATAATCGTGTTGAACATCCTTGTATTCTGTCAATATAAGTTTTATTTGATAAAAATTAATTTTAATGGCAAAACGAAATAATACGCTGCAACTATTCAGAGGTGCTTTTTGAAAGGATTGACGTTATACACAAATAACTTGGTACCCCATTGGACTTTAAAGTATATAAATTTAGTTCATAAATATCCCATATAATAAAATGAAACAAAACACAAGATTATTGCAACTATTTATGACCAATTGGTGTAAATCAAATTTTTAAAAATTGGCCTTGAATTAGAGTTTACAATATTTACGTAAACTCAGTTTAAAAAATTCAGTATAATATAATGAAAACACAAAATCATTCGAATCTGTTTCTAGAACTGCATGAAAAATATAATAATGAAAATAATCGTGTTGAACATCCTTGTATTCTGTCAATATTAGTTTTATTTGATAAAAATGACCTTTAATAGCAAAACGCAGTAATACGCTGCAACTATTTAGGTGTGGTGTGTGAAAGGATTGATTTTATACACAAATTAAATGGTACCCCATCGGACTTTAAAGTATATAAACTTAGTTCATAAATATGCCATATAATAAAATGAAACAAAACACAAGATTATTGCAACTATTCATGACCAATTGGTGTAAATCAAATTTTTAAAAATTGTCCTTGTATTGGAGTTTACAATATCTACGTAAACTAAGTTTTTAAAAATACAGTATAAAACAATGAAAACACAAAATCATTCGCATCTATTTCTAGAGCTGCATGAAAAATATAATAATGAAAATAATCGTGTTGAACATCCTTGTATTCTGTCAATATACGTTTTATTTGATTAAAAATAATTTTAATAGCAAAACGAAGTAATACGCTGCAACTATTCAGAGTTGCTGTGTGAAAGGAATGATATTGTACACAAATCACTTGGTACCCCATCGGACTTTAAAGTATATAAACTTAGTTCATAAATATGCCATATAATAAAATGAAACAAAACACAAGATTAATGCAACTATTTATGACCAATTGGTGTAAATCAAATTTTTAAAAATTGGCCTTGTATTAGAGTTTACAATATTTACGTAAACTCAGTTTTTAAAAATTCAGTATAATATAATGAAAACACAAAATCATTCGAATCTGTTTCTAGACCTGCATGAAAAATATAATAATGAAAATAATCGTGTTGAACATCCCTGTATTCTGTCAATATACGTTTTATTTGATAAAAATTAATTTCAATAGCAAAATGAAGTAATACGCTGCAACTATTCAGAGTTGCTGTGTGAAAGGATTGATTTTGTACACGAATCACTTGGTACCCCATCGGACTTTAAAGTATATAAATTTAGTTCATAAATATCCCATACATTAAAATGATATAAAACACAAGATTATTGCAACTATTCTTGACCAATTGGTGTAAATCAAATTTTTAAAAATTGGCCTTGTATTGGAGTTTACAATATTTAAGTAAACTCAGTTTTTAAAAATTCAGTATAATATAATGAAAACACAAAATCATTCGAATCTGTTTCTAGAACTGCATGAAAAATATAATAATGAAAATAATCGTGTTGAACATCTTTGTATTATGTCAATATTAGTCTTATTTGATAAAAATGAATTTGCATAGCAAAACGAAGTAATAGGGTGCAACTATTTAGGTGTGCTGTGTGAAAGGATTGATTTTATACACAAATTAAATGGTACGCGATCGGACTTTAAAGTATATAAACTTATTTCATAAATATGCCATATAATAAAATAAAACAAAACACAAGATTATTGCAAGTATTTATGACCAATTGGTGTAAATCAAATTTTTAAAAATTGTCCTTGTATTAGAGTTTACAATATTTACGTAAACTCAATTTTTAAAAATTCAGTATAAAACAATGAAAACACAAAATCATTCGCATCTATTTCTAGAGCTGCATGAAAAATATAATAATGAAAATAATCGTGTTGAACATCCTTGTATTCTGTCAATATACGTTTTATTTGATTAAAAATAATTTTAATAGCAAAACGAAGTAATACGCTGCAACTATTCAGAGTTGCTGTGTGATAGGAATCATATTGTACACAAATCACTTGGTACCCCATCGGACTTTAAAGTATATAAACTTAGTTCATAAATATGCCATATAATAAAATGAAACAAAACACAAGATTAATGCAACTATTTATGACCAATTGGTGTAAATCAAATTTTTAAAAATTGGCCTTGTATTAGAGTTTACAATATTTACGTAAACTCAGTTTTTAAAAATTCAGTATAATATAATGAAAACACAAAATCATTCGCATCTATTTCTAGAGCTGCATGAAAAATATAATAATGAAAATAATCGTGTTGAACATCCTTGTATTCTGTCAATATACGTTTTATTTGATAAAAATTAATTTTAATAGCAAAACGAAGTAATACGCTGCAACTATTCAGAATTGCTGTGTGAAAGGATTGATTTTGTACACGAATCACTTGGTACCCCATCGGACTTTAAAGTATATAAATTTAGTTCATAAATATCCCATATATTAAAATGATATAAAACACAAGATTATTGCAACTATTCATGACCAATTGGTGTAAATTAAATTTTTAAAAATTGGCCTTGTATTTGAGTTTACAATATTTAAGTAAACTCAATTTTTAAAAATTCAGTATAATATAATGAAAACACAAAATCATTCGAATCTGTTTCTAGAGCTGCATGAAAAATATAATAATGAAAATAATCGTGTTGAACATCTTTGTATTATGTCAATATTAGTCTTATTTGATAAAAATGAATTTGCATAGCAAAACGAAGTAATAGGGTGGACTATTTAGGTGTGCTGTGTGAAAGGATTGATTTTATACACAAATGAAATGGTACGCGATCGGACTTTAAAGTATATAAACTTAGTTCATAAATATGCCATATAATAAAATAAAACAAAACACAAGATTATTGCAACTATTCATGACCAATTGGTGTAAATCAAATTTTTAAAAATTGTCTTTGTATTGGAGTTTACAATATTTACGTAAACTCAATTTTTAAAAATTCAGTATAAAACAATGAAAACACAAAATCATTCGCATCTATTTCTAGAGCTGCATGAAAAATATAATAATGAAAATAATCGTGTTGAACATCCTTGTATTCTGTCAATATAAGTTTTATTTGATAAAAATCAATTTTAGTAGCAAAACAAAGTAATACGCTGCAACTATTCAGAGTTCCTGTGTGAAAAGATTGACGTTATACAAAAATGACTTGGTACGCCATTGGACTTTAAAGTATATAAACTTAGTTCATAAATATGCCATATAATAAAATGAAACAAAACACAAGATTATTGCAACTATTTATGACCAATTGATGTAAATCAAATTTTTAAAAATTGGCCTTGTATTAGAGTTTACAATATTTAAGTAAACTCAATTTTTAAAAATTCAGTATAATATAATGAAAACACAAAATCATTCGAATCTATTTCTAGAGCTGCATGAAAAATATAATAATGAAAATTATCGTGTTGAACATCCTTGTATTCTGTCAATATAAGTTTTATTTGATAAAAATTATTTTAATAGCAAAACGAAATAATACGCTGCAACTATTCAGAGGTGCTTTGTGAAAGGATTGACGTTATACACAAATAACTTGGTACCCCATTGGACTTTAAAGTATATAAATTTAGTTCATAAATATGCCATATAATAAAATGAAACAAAACACAAGATTATTGCAACTATTTATGACCAATTGGTGTAAATCAAATTTTTAAAAATTGGCCTTGTATTAGAGTTTACAATATTTACGTAAACTCAGTTTAAAAAATTCAGTGTAATATAATGAAAACACAAAATCATTCGAATCTATGTATAGAGTTGCATGAAAAATATAATAATGAAAATAATCGTGTTGAACATCTTTGTATTATGTCAATATTAGTTTTATTAATTAAAAATGACCTTTAATAGCAAAACGAAGTAATAGGGTGAACTATTTAGGTGTGCTTTGTGAAAGGAATGATTTTATACACAAATCACTTGGTACCCCATTGGACTTTAAATTATATAAATTTAGTTCATAAATATCCCATATAATAAAATGATACAAAACACAAGATTATTGCAACTATTCATGACCAATTGGTGTAAATCAAATTTTTAAAAATTGGCCTTGTATTGGAGTTTACAATATCTACGTAAACTAAGTTTTTAAAAATACAGTATAAAACAATGAAAACACAAAATCATTCGCATTTATTTCTAGACCTGCATGAAAAATATAATAATGAAAATAATCGTGTTGAACATCCCTGTATTCTGTCAATATACGTTTTATTTGATAAAAATTAATTTCAATAGCAAAATGAAGTAATACGCTGCAACTATTCAGAGTTGCTGTGTGAAAGGATTGATTTTGTACACGAATCACTTGGTACCCCATCGGACTTTAAAGTATATAAATTTAGTTCATAAATATCCCATACATTAAAATGATATAAAACACAAGATTATTGCAACTATTCATGACCAATTGGTGTAAATCAAATTTTTAAAAATTGGCCTTGTATTGGAGTTTACAATATTTAAGTAAACTCAGTTTTTAAAAATTCAGTATAATATAATGAAAACACAAAATCATTCGAATCTGTTTCTAGAACTGCATGAAAAATATAATAATGAAAATAATCGTGTTGAACATCTTTGTATTATGTCAATATTAGTCTTATTTGATAAAAATGAATTTGCATAGCAAAACGAAGTAATAGGGTGCAACTATTTAGGTGTGCTGTGTGAAAGGATTGATTTTATACACAAATTAAATGGTACGCGATCGGACTTTAAAGTATATAAACTTAGTTCATAAATATGCCATATAATAAAATGAAACAAAACACAAGATTATTGCAAGTATTTATGACCAATTGGTGTAAATCAAATTTTTAAAAATTGTCCTTGTATTAGAGTTTACAATATTTACGTAAACTCAATTTTTAAAAATTCAGTATAATATAATGAAAACACAAAATCATTCGAATCTATTTCTAGAGCTGCATGAAAAATATAATAATGAAAATAATCGTGTTGAACATCCTTGTATTCTGTCAATTTACGTTTTATTTGATTAAAAATAATTTTAATAGCAAAACGAAGTAATACGCTGCAACTATTCAGAGTTGCTGTGTGAAAGGAATGATATTGTACACAAATCACTTGGTACCCCATCGGACTTTAAAGTATATAAACTTAGTTCATAAATATGCCATATAATAAAATGAAACAAAACACAAGATTAATGCAACTATTTATGACCAATTGGTGTAAATCAAATTTTTAAAAATTGGCCTTGTATTAGAGTTTACAATATTTACGTAAACTCAGTTTTTAAAAATTCAGTATAATATAATGAAAACACAAAATCATTCGCATCTATTTCTAGAGCTGCATGAAAAATATAATAATGAAAATAATCGTGTTGAACATCCTTGTATTCTGTCAATATACGTTTTATTTGATAAAAATTAATTTTAATAGCAAAACGAAGTAATACGCTGCAACTATTCAGAATTGCTGTGTGAAAGGATTGATTTTGTACACGAATCACTTGGTACCCCATCGGACTTTAAAGTATATAAATTTAGTTCATAAATATCCCATATATTAAAATGATATAAAACACAAGATTATTGCAACTATTCATGACCAATTGGTGTAAATTAAATTTTTAAAAATTGGCCTTGTATTGGAGTTTACAATATTTAAGTAAACTCAATTTTTAAAAATTCAGTATAATATAATGAAAACACAAAATCATTCGAATCTGTTTCTAGAGCTGCATGAAAAATATAATAATGAAAATAATCGTGTTGAACATCTTTGTATTATGTCAATATTAGTCTTATTTGATAAAAATGAATTTGCATAGCAAAACGATGTAATAGGGTGCAACTATTTAGGTGTGCTGTGTGAAAGGATTGATTTTATACATAAATGAAATGGTACGCGATCGGACTTTAAAGTATATAAACTTAGTTCATAAATATGCCATATAATAAAATAAAACAAAACACAAGATTATTGCAAGTATTTATGACCAATTGGTGTAAATCAAATTTTTAAAAATTGTCCTTGTATTAGAGTTTACAATATTTACGTAAACTCAATTTTTAAAAATTCAGTATAAAACAATGAAAACACAAAATCATTCGCATCTATTACTAGAGCTGCATGAAAAATATAATAATGAAAATAATCGTGTTGAACATCCTTGTATTCTGTCAATATTAGTTTTATTTGATAAAAATTAATTTTAATAGGAAAACGAAATAATACGCTGCAACTATTCAGAGGTGCTTTGTGAAAGGAATGATTTTGTACACAAATCACTTGGTACCCCATCGGACTTTAAAGTATATAAATTTAGTTCATAAATATGCCATATAATAAAGAGACACGAAACACAAGATTATTGCAACTTTTCATGAGCAAATGGAGTAAATCAAAATTTTAAAAATTGGCCTTGTAGTGGAGTTTACAATATTTACGTCAACTCAGTTTTTAAAAATACAGTATAAAACAATGAAAACACAAAATCATTCGCATCTATTTCTAGACCTTCATGAAAAATATAATAATGAAAATAATCGTGTTGAACATCTTTGTATTCTGTCAATATTAGTTTTATTTGATAAAAATCAATTTGCATAGCAAAACGAAGTAATACGCTGCAACTATTCAGAGCTGCTGTATGAAAGGATTGACGTTATACACAAATCACTTGGTACCCCATTGGACTTTAAAGTATATAAACTTAGTTCATAAATATGCCATATAATAAAATGAAACAATACACAAGATTATTGCAACTATTTTTGACCAATTGATGTAAATCAAATTTTTAAAAATTGGCCTTGTATTAGAGTTTACAATATTTAAGTAAACTCAATTTTTAAAAATTCTGTATAAAACAATGAAAACACAAAATCATTCGCATCTATTTCTAGAGCTGCATGAAAAATATAATAATGAAAATAATCGTGTTGAACATCCTTGTATTCTGTCAATATACGTTTTATTTGATAAAAATTAATTTTAATAGCAAAACGAAGTAATACGCTGCAACTATTCAGAGTTGCTGTGTGAAAGGAATGATATTGTACACAAATCACTTGGTACCCCATCGGACTTTAAAGTATATAAACTTAGTTCATAAATATGCCATATAATAAAATGAAACAAAACACAAGATTAATGCAACTATTTATGACCAATTGGTGTAAATCAAATTTTTAAAAATTGGCCTTGTATTAGAGTTTACAATATTTACGTAAACTCAGTTTTTAAAAATTCAGTATAATATAATGAAAACAAAACCTTAATGAACTGGCAAACAACCACAACAATATTTTGGTGAAGTGGGTGCCAGGTCATAAAGGAATAGCTGGTAACGAAAAAGCAGACGAGTTGGCCAGGAAGGGATCCAGTACACCCCTGATAGGGCCAGAGCCCGCCCTGGGAATTACTAAAAACTTCATTAGGAAAAAGGTGAATGATTGGGTACAAAACCAGCATAAAATTCACTGGATTTCTGATGGAGGAAAAAGACGCTCTGGGGGTCTTATAAAAGAACCGAACAGAGCGATTTCAGACCTGACACTGAAATGTGAAAGGAAAGTTATTAGACTTGTAATTGGACTAATAACAGGACATTACAAGTTTAAAGTACACCTACAAAAACTAGGCTTCAACATGAATAACCTAGACTGTAGGCTATGTCTTGAAGAGGAAGAAACAGCTACACACATCCTGAAGGAATGTGTGGCACTAGAAAGATGGAGATGGAAGACCACTGAGGGCAGAAATCTCGAGGATCTTTCAAATCTAGACTACATAAAGTACGTTATTCTCCTTGCCAAAAGGATAAATGCCTTTATGTAGACAAACAAAGGGTGAGGGATACAATAAGCTTTCTTAAGCTGCAGTGTCGAGGCAACCCAACCTCTTCTCACCCTTGTGAATTAAACTAAACTAAACTAATAATATAATGAAAACACAAAATCATTCGAATCTGTTTCTAGAGCTGCATGAAAAATATAATAATGAAAATAATCGTGTTGAACATCTTTGTATTATGTCAATATTAGTCTTATTTGATAAAAATTAATTTTAATAGCAAAACGAAGTAATACGCTGCAACTATTCAGAGTTGCTGTGTGAAAGGAATGATATTGTACACAAATCACTTGGTACCCCATCGTACTTTAAAGTATATAAATTTAGTTCATAAATATCCCATATAATAAAATGATACAAAACACAAGATTATTGCAACTATTCATGACCAATTGGTGTAAATCAAATTTTTAAAAATTGGTCTTGTATTGGAGTTTACAATATCTACGTAAACTTAGTTTTTAAAAATCCAGTATAAAACAATGAAAACACAAAATCATTCGCATCTATTTCTAGACCTGCATTAAAAATATAATAATGAAAATAATCGTGTTGAATATCCTTGTATTCTGTTAATATTAGTTTTATTTGATAAAAATCAATTTGCATAGCAAAACGAAGTAATAGGGTGCAACTATTTAGGTGTGCTGTGTGAAAGGATTGATTTTATACACAAATCAAATGGTACCCCATCGGACTTTAAAGTATATACACTTAATTCATAAATATGCCATATAATAAAATGAAACAAAACACATGATTATTGCAACTATTCATGACCAATTGGTTTTAATCAAATTTTTTAAAAATTGGCCTTGTATTAGAGTTTACAATATTTACGTAAACTCAGTTTAAAAAATTCAGTATAATATAATGAAAACACAAAATCATTCGACTCTATGTATAGAGTTGCATGAAAAATATAATAATGAAAATAATCGTGTTGAACATCCTTGTATTCTGTCAATATACGTTTTATTTGATAAAAATTAATTTTAATAGCAAAACGAAGTAATAGGGTGCAACTATTCAGAGTTGCTGTGTGAAAGGAATGATTTTGTACACAAATCACTTGGTACCCCATCGGACTTTAAAGTATATAAACTTAGTTCATAAATATGCCATATAATAAAATGAAACAAAACACAAGATTATTGCAAGTATTTATGACCAATTGGTGTAAATCAAATTTTTAAAAATTGTCCTTGTATTAGAGTTTACAATATTTACGTAAACTCAATTTTTAAAAATTCAGTATAAAACAATGAAAACACAAAATCATTCGCATCTATTTCTAGAGCTGCATGAAAAATATAATAATGAAAATAATCGTGTTGAACATCCTTGTATTCTGTCAATATACGTTTTATTTGATAAAAATTAATTTTAATAGCAAAACGAAGTAATACGCTGCAACTATTCAGAGTTCCTGTGTGAAAAGATTGACGTTATACAAAAATCACTTGGTACGCCATTGGACTTTAAAGTATATAAACTTAGTTCATAAATATGCCATATAATAAAATGAAACAAAACACAAGATTATTGCAACTATTTATGACCAATTGATGTAAATCAAATTTTTAAAAATTGGCCTTGTATTAGAGTTTACAATATTTACGTAAACTCAGTTTTTAAAAATTCAGTATAATATAATGAAAACACAAAATCATTCGAATCTATGTATAGAGCTGCATGAAAAATATAATAATGAAAATAATCGTGTTGAACATCCTAGTATTCTGACAATATAAGTTTTATTTGATAAAAATTAATTTTAGTAGCAAAACGAAATAATACGCTGCAACTATTCCGAGGTGCTTTGTGAAAGGATTGACGTTATACACAAATAACTTGGTACCCCATTGGACTTTAAAGTATATAAACTTAGTTCATAAATATGCCATATAATAAAATGAAACAAAACACAAGTTTATTGCAACTATTTATGACCAATTGGTGAAAATCAAATTTTTAAAAATTGGCCTTGTATTAGAGTTTACAATATTTACGTAAACTCAGTTTAAAAAATTCAGTATAATATAATGAAAACACAAAATCATTCGAATCTATGTATAGAGTTGCATGAAAAATATAATAATGAAAATAATCGTGTTGAACATCTTTGTATTATGTCAATATTAGTTTTATTAATTAAAAATGACCTTTAATAGCAAAACGAAGTAATAGGGTGAACTATTTAGGTGTGCTTTGTGAAAGGAATGATTTTGTACACAAATCACTTTGTACCCCATTGGACTTTTAAGTATATAAATTTAGTTCATAAATATCCCATATAATAAAATGATACAAAACACAAGATTATTGCAACTATTCATGACCAATTGGTGTAAATCAAATTTTTAAAAATTGGCCTTGTATTGGAGTTTACAATATCTACGTAAACTAAGTTTTTAAAAATACAGTATAAAACAATGAAAACACAAAATCATTCGCATTTATTTCTAGACCTGCATGAAAAATATAATAATGAAAATAATCGTGTTGAACATCCTTGTATTCTGTCAATATACGTTTTATTTGATAAAAATTAATTTTAATGGCAAAACGAAATAATACGCTGCAACTATTCAGAGGTGCTTTGTGAAAGGATTGACGTTATACACAAATAACTTGGTAACCCATTGGACTTTAAGGTATATAAATTTAGTTCATAAATATCCCATACATTAAAATGATATAAAACACAAGATTATTGCAACTATTCATGACCAATTGGTGTAAATCAAATTTTTAAAAATTGGCCTTGTATTGGAGTTTACAATATTTAAGTAAACTCAGTTTTTAAAAATTCAGTATAATATAATGAAAACACAAAATCATTCGAATCTGTTTCTAGAACTGCATGAAAAATATAATAATGAAAATAATCGTGTTGAACATCTTTGTATTATGTCAATATTAGTCTTATTTGATAAAAATGAATTTGCATAGCAAAACGAAGTAATAGGGTGCAACTATTTAGGTGTGCTGTGTGAAAGGATTGATTTTATACACAAATTGAATGGTACGCGATCGGACTTTAAAGTATATAAACTTAGTTCATAAATATGCCATATAATAAAATGAAACAAAACACAAGATTATTGCAAGTATTTATGACCAATTGGTGTAAATCAAATTTTTAAAAATTGTCCTTGTATTAGAGTTTACAATATTTACGTAAACTCAATTTTTAAAAATTCAGTATAATATAATGAAAACACAAAATCATTCGAATCTATTTCTAGAGCTGCATGAAAAATATAATAATGAAAATAATCGTGTTGAACATCCTTGTATTCTGTCAATTTACGTTTTATTTGATTAAAAATAATTTTAATAGCAAAACGAAGTAATAGGGTGAACTATTTAGGTGTGCTGTGTGAAAGGAATGATATTGTACACAAATCACTTGGTACCCCATCGGACTTTAAAGTATATAAACTTAGTTCATAAATATGCCATATATTAAAATGATATAAAACACAAGATTATTGCAACTATTCATGACCAATTGGTGTAAATTAAATTTTTAAAAATTGGCCTTGTATTGGAGTTTACAATATTTAAGTAAACTCAATTTTTAAAAATTCAGTATAATATAATGAAAACACAAAATCATTCGAATCTGTTTCTAGAACTGCATGAAAAATATAATAATGAAAATAATCGTGTTGAACATCTTTGTATTATGTCAATATTAGTCTTATTTGATAAAAATGAATTTGCATAGCAAAACGATGTAATAGGGTGCAACTATTTAGGTGTGCTGTGTGAAAGGATTGATTTTATACACAAATTGAATGGTACGCGGTCGGACTTTAAAGTATATAAACTTAGTTCATAAATATGCCATATAATAAAATGAAACAAAACACAAGATTAATGCAACTATTTATGACCAATTGGTGTAAATCAAATTTTTAAAAATTGGCCTTGTATTAGAGTTTACAATATTTACGTAAACTCAGTTTTTAAAAATTCAGTATAATATAATGAAAACACAAAATCATTCGCATCTATTTCTAGAGCTGCATGAAAAATATAATAATGAAAATAATCGTGTTGAACATCCTTGTATTCTGTCAATATACGTTTTATTTGATAAAAATTAATTTTAATAGCAAAACGAAGTAATACGCTGCAACTATTCAGAATTGCTGTGTGAAAGGATTGATTTTGTACACGAATCACTTGGTACCCCATTGGACTTTAAAGTATATAAATTTAGTTCATAAATATCCCATATATTAAAATGATATAAAACACAAGATTATTGCAACTATTCATGACCAATTGGTGTAAATTAAATTTTTAAAAATTGGCCTTGTATTGGAGTTTACAATATTTAAGTAAACTCAATTTTTAAAAATTCAGTATAATATAATGAAAACACAAAATCATTCGAATCTGTTTCTAGAACTGCATGAAAAATATAATAATGAAAATAATCGTGTTGAACATCTTTGTATTATGTCAATATTAGTCTTATTTGATAAAAATGAATTTGCATAGCAAAACGATGTAATAGGGTGCAACTATTTAGGTGTGCTGTGTGAAAGGATTGATTTTATACATAAATGAAATGGTACGCGATCGGACTTTAAAGTATATAAACTTAGTTCATAAATATGCCATATAATAAAATAAAACAAAACACAAGATTATTGCAAGTATTTATGACCAATTGGTGTAAATCAAATTTTTAAAAATTGTCCTTGTATTAGAGTTTACAATATTTACGTAAACTCAATTTTTAAAAATTCAGTATAAAACAATGAAAACACAAAATCATTCGCATCTATTACTAGAGCTGCATGAAAAATATAATAATGAAAATAATCGTGTTGAACATCCTTGTATTCTGTCAATATTAGTTTTATTTGATAAAAATTAATTTTAATAGGAAAACGAAATAATACGCTGCAACTATTCAGAGGTGCTTTGTGAAAGGAATGATTTTGTACACAAATCACTTGGTACCCCATCGGACTTTAAAGTATATAAATTTAGTTCATAAATATGCCATATAATAAAGAGACACGAAACACAAGATTATTGCAACTTTTCACGAGCAAATGGAGTAAATCAAAATTTTAAAAATTGGCCTTGTAGTAGAGTTTACAATATTTACGTCAACTCAGTTTTTAAAAATACAGTATAAAACAATGAAAACACAAAATCATTCGCATCTATTACTAGAGCTGCATGAAAAATATAATAATGAAAATAATCGTGTTGAACATCTTTGTATTCTGTCAATATTAGTTTTATTTGATAAAAATCAATTTGCATAGCAAAACGAAGTAATACGCTGCAACTATTCAGAGCTGCTGTATGAAAGGATTGACGTTATACACAAATCACTTGGTACCCCATTGGACTTTAAAGTATATAAACTTAGTTCATAAATATGCCATATAATAAAATTAAACAATACACAAGATTATTGCAACTATTTATGACCAATTGATGTAAATCAAATTTTTAAAAATTGGCCTTGTATTAGAGTTTACAATATTTAAGTAAACTCAATTTTTAAAAATTCTGTATAAAACAATGAAAACACAAAATCATTCGCATCTATTTCTAGAGCTGCATGAAAAATATAATAATGAAAATAATCGTGTTGAACATCTTTGTATTCTGTCAATATACGTTTTATTTGATAAAAATTAATTTTAATAGCAAAACGAAGTAATACGCTGCAACTATTCAGAGTTGCTGTGTGAAAGGAATGATATTGTACACAAATCACTTGGTACCCCATCGGACTTTAAAGTATATAAACTTAGTTCATAAATATGCCATATAATAAAATGAAACAAAACACAAGATTAATGCAACTATTTATGACCAATTGGTGTAAATCAAATTTTTAAAAATTGGCCTTGTATTAGAGTTTACAATATTTACGTAAACTCAGTTTTTAAAAATTCAGTATAATATAATGAAAACAAAACCTTAATGAACTGGCAAACAACCACAACAATATTTTGGTGAAGTGGGTGCCAGGTCATAAAGGAATAGCTGGTAACGAAAAAGCAGACGAGTTGGCCAGGAAGGGATCCAGTACACCCCTGATAGGGCCAGAGCCCGCCCTGGGAATTACTAAAAACTTCATTAGGAAAAAGGTGAATGATTGGGTACAAAACCAGCATAAAATTCACTGGATTTCTGATGGAGGAAAAAGACGCTCTGGGGGTCTTATAAAAGAACCGAACAGAGCGATTTCAGACCTGACACTGAAATGTGAAAGGAAAGTTATTAGACTTGTAATTGGACTAATAACAGGACATTACAAGTTTAAAGTACACCTACAAAAACTAGGCTTCAACATGAATAACCTAGACTGTAGGCTATGTCTTGAAGAGGAAGAAACAGCTACACACATCCTGAAGGAATGTGTGGCACTAGAAAGATGGAGATGGAAGACCACTGAGGGCAGAAATCTCGAGGATCTTTCAAATCTAGACTACATAAAGTACGTTATTCTCCTTGCCAAAAGGATAAATGCCTTTATGTAGACAAACAAAGGGTGAGGGATACAATAAGCTTTCTTAAGCTGCAGCGTCGAGGCAACCCAACCTCTTCTCACCCTTGTGAATTAAACTAAACTAAACTAATAATATAATGAAAACACAAAATCATTCGAATCTGTTTCTAGAGCTGCATGAAAAATATAATAATGAAAATAATCGTGTTGAACATCTTTGTATTCTGTCAATTTACGTTTTATTTGATTAAAAATAATTTTAATAGCAAAACGAAGTAATACGCTGCAACTATTCAGAGTTGCTGTGTGAAAGGAATGATATTGTACACAAATCACTTGGTACCCCATCGGACTTTAAAGTATATAAACTTAGTTCATAAATATGCCATATAATAAAATGAAACAAAACACAAGATTAATGCAACTATTTATGACCAATTGGTGTAAATCAAATTTTTAAAAATTGGCCTTGTATTAGAGTTTACAATATTTACGTAAACTCAGTTTTTAAAAATTCAGTATAATATAATGAAAACACAAAATCATTCGAATCTATTTCTAGAGCTGCATGAAAAATATAATAATGAAAATAATCGTGTTGAACATCCTTGTATTCTGTCAATATACGTTTTATTTGATAAAAATTAATTTTAATAGCAAAACGAAGTAATACGCTGCAACTATTCAGAATTGCTGTGTGAAAGGATTGATTTTGTACACGAATCACTTGGTACCCCATCGGACTTTAAAGTATATAAATTTAGTTCATAAATATCCCATATATCAAAATGATATAAAACACAAGATTATTGCAACTATTCATGACCAATTGGTGTAAATTAAATTTTTAAAAATTGGCCTTGTATTGGAGTTTACAATATTTAAGTAAACTCAATTTTTAAAAATTCAGTATAATATAATGAAAACACAAAATCATTCGAATCTGTTTCTAGAGCTGCATGAAAAATATAATAATGAAAATAATCGTGTTGAACATCTTTGTATTATGTCAATATTAGTCTTATTTGATAAAAATGAATTTGCATAGCAAAACGATGTAATAGGGTGCAACTATTTAGGTGTGCTGTGTGAAAGGATTGATTTTATACATAAATCAAATGGTACGCGATCGGACTTTAAAGTATATAAACTTAGTTCATAAATATGCCATATAATAAAATAAAACAAAACACAAGATTATTGCAAGTATTTATGACCAATTGGTGTAAATCAAATTTTTAAAAATTGTCCTTGTATTAGAGTTTACAATATTTACGTAAACTCAATTTTTAAAAATTCAGTATAAAACAATGAAAACACAAAATCATTCGCATCTATTACTAGAGCTGCATGAAAAATATAATAATGAAAATAATCGTGTTGAACATCCTTGTATTCTGTCAATATTAGTTTTATTTGATAAAAATTAATTTTAATAGGAAAACGAAATAATACGCTGCAACTATTCAGAGGTGCTTTGTGAAAGGAATGATTTTGTACACAAATCACTTGGTACCCCATCGGACTTTAAAGTATATAAATTTAGTTCATAAATATGCCATATAATAAAGAGACACGAAACACAAGATTATTGCAACTTTTCATGAGCAAATGGAGTAAATCAAAATTTTAAAAATTGGCCTTGTAGTAGAGTTTACAATATTTACGTCAACTCAGTTTTTAAAAATACAGTATAAAACAATGAAAACACAAAATCATTCGCATCTATTTCTAGACCTTCATGAAAAATATAATAATGAAAATAATCGTGTTGAACATCTTTGTATTCTGTCAATATTAGTTTTATTTGATAAAAATCAATCTGCATAGCAAAACGAAGTAATACGCTGCAACTATTCAGAGCTGCTGTATGAAAGGATTGACGTTATACACAAATCACTTGGTACCCCATTGGACTTTAAAGTATATAAACTTAGTTCATAAATATGCCATATAATAAAATGAAACAATACACAAGATTATTGCAACTATTTTTGACCAATTGATGTAAATCAAATTTTTAAAAATTGGCCTTGTATTAGAGTTTACAATATTTAAGTAAACTCAATTTTTAAAAATTCAGTATAATATAATGAAAACACAAAATCATTCGAATCTGTTTCTAGAGCTGCATGAAAAATATAATAATGAAAATAATCGTGTTGAACATCTTTGTATTCTGTCAATATTAGTTTTATTTGATAAAAATCAATTTGCATAGCAAAACGAAGTAATACGCTGCAACTATTCAGAGCTGCTGTATGAAAGGATTGACGTTATACACAAATCACTTGGTACCCCATTGGACTTTAAAGTATATAAACTTAGTTCATAAATATGCCATATAATAAAATGAAACAATACACAAGATTATTGCAACTATTTTTGACCAATTGATGTAAATCAAATTTTTAAAAATTGGCCTTGTATTAGAGTTTACAATATTTAAGTAAACTCAATTTTTAAAAATTCTGTATAAAACAATGAAAACACAAAATCATTCGCATCTATTTCTAGAGCTGCATGAAAAATATAATAATGAAAATAATCGTGTTGAACATCCTTGTATTCTGTCAATATACGTTTTATTTGATAAAAATTAATTTTAATAGCAAAACGAAGTAATACGCTGCAACTATTCAGAGTTGCTGTGTGAAAGGAATGATATTGTACACAAATCACTTGGTACCCCATTGGACTTTAAAGTATATAAACTTAGTTCATAAATATGCCATATAATAAAATGAAACAAAACACAAGATTAATGCAACTATTTATGACCAATTGGTGTAAATCAAATTTTTAAAAATTGGCCTTGTATTAGAGTTTACAATATTTACGTAAACTCAGTTTTTAAAAATTCAGTATAATATAATGAAAACAAAACCTTAATGAACTGGCAAACAACCACAACAATATTTTGGTGAAGTGGGTGCCAGGTCATAAAGGAATAGCTGGTAACGAAAAAGCAGACGAGTTGGCCAGGAAGGGATCCAGTACACCCCTGATAGGGCCAGAGCCCGCCCTGGGAATTACTAAAAACTTCATTAGGAAAAAGGTGAATGATTGGGTACAAAACCAGCATAAAATTCACTGGATTTCTGATGGAGGAAAAAGACGCTCTGGGGGTCTTATAAAAGAACCGAACAGAGCGATTTCAGACCTGACACTGAAATGTGAAAGGAAAGTTATTAGACTTGTAATTGGACTAATAACAGGACATTACAAGTTTAAAGTACACCTACAAAAACTAGGCTTCAACATGAATAACCTAGACTGTAGGCTATGTCTTGAAGAGGAAGAAACAGCTACACACATCCTGAAGGAATGTGTGGCACTAGAAAGATGGAGATGGAAGACCACTGAGGGCAGAAATCTCGAGGATCTTTCAAATCTAGACTACATAAAGTACGTTATTCTCCTTGCCAAAAGGATAAATGCCTTTATGTAGACAAACAAAGGGTGAGGGATACAATAAGCTTTCTTAAGCTGCAGTGTCGAGGCAACCCAACCTCTTCTCACCCTTGTGAATTAAACTAAACTAAACTAATAATATAATGAAAACACAAAATCATTCGAATCTGTTTCTAGAGCTGCATGAAAAATATAATAATGAAAATAATCGTGTTGAACATCTTTGTATTATGTCAATATTAGTCTTATTTGATAAAAATTAATTTTAATAGCAAAACGAAGTAATACGCTGCAACTATTCAGAGTTGCTGTGTGAAAGGAATGATATTGTACACAAATCACTTGGTACCCCATCGTACTTTAAAGTATATAAATTTAGTTCATAAATATCCCATATAATAAAATGATACAAAACACAAGATTATTGCAACTATTCATGACCAATTGGTGTAAATCAAATTTTTAAAAATTGGTCTTGTATTGGAGTTTACAATATCTACGTAAACTTAGTTTTTAAAAATCCAGTATAAAACAATGAAAACACAAAATCATTCGCATCTATTTCTAGACCTGCATTAAAAATATAATAATGAAAATAATCGTGTTGAATATCCTTGTATTCTGTTAATATTAGTTTTATTTGATAAAAATCAATTTGCATAGCAAAACGAAGTAATAGGGTGCAACTATTTAGGTGTGCTGTGTGAAAGGATTGATTTTATACACAAATCAAATGGTACCCCATCGGACTTTAAAGTATATACACTTAATTCATAAATATGCCATATAATAAAATGAAACAAAACACATGATTATTGCAACTATTCATGACCAATTGGTTTTAATCAAATTTTTTAAAAATTGGCCTTGTATTAGAGTTTACAATATTTACGTAAACTCAGTTTAAAAAATTCAGTATAATATAATGAAAACACAAAATCATTCGACTATATGTATAGAGTTGCATGAAAAATATAATAATGAAAATAATCGTGTTGAACATCCTTGTATTCTGTCAATATACGTTTTATTTGATAAAAATTAATTTTAATAGCAAAACGAAGTAATAGGGTGCAACTATTCAGAGTTGCTGTGTGAAAGGAATGATTTTGTACACAAATCACTTGGTACCCCATCGGACTTTAAAGTATATAAACTTAGTTCATAAATATGCCATATAATAAAATGAAACAAAACACAAGATTATTGCAAGTATTTATGACCAATTGGTGTAAATCAAATTTTTAAAAATTGTCCTTGTATTAGAGTTTACAATATTTACGTAAACTCAATTTTTAAAAATTCAGTATAAAACAATGAAAACACAAAATCATTCGCATCTATTTCTAGAGCTGCATGAAAAATATAATAATGAAAATAATCGTGTTGAACATCCTTGTATTCTGTCAATATACGTTTTAATTGATAAAAATTAATTTTAATAGCAAAACGAAGTAATACGCTGCAACTATTCAGAGTTCCTGTGTGAAAAGATTGACGTTATACAAAAATCACTTGGTACGCCATTGGACTTTAAAGTATATAAACTTAGTTCATAAATATGCCATATAATAAAATGAAACAAAACACAAGATTATTGCAACTATTTATGACCAATTGATGTAAATCAAATTTTTAAAAATTGGCCTTGTATTAGAGTTTACAATATTTACGTAAACTCAGTTTTTAAAAATTCAGTATAATATAATGAAAACACAAAATCATTCGAATCTATGTATAGAGCTGCATGAAAAATATAATAATGAAAATAATCGTGTTGAACATCCTAGTATTCTGACAATATAAGTTTTATTTGATAAAAATTAATTTTAGTAGCAAAACGAAATAATACGCTGCAACTATTCAGAGGTGCTTTGTGAAAGGATTGACGTTATACACAAATAACTTGGTACCCCATTGGACTTTAAAGTATATAAACTTAGTTCATAAATATGCCATATATTAAAATGAAACAAAACACAAGATTATTGCAACTATTTATGACCAATTGGTGAAAATCAAATTTTTAAAAATTGGCCTTGTATTAGAGTTTACAATATTTACGTAAACTCAGTTTAAAAAATTCAGTATAATATAATGAAAACACAAAATCATTCGAATCTATGTATAGAGTTGCATGAAAAATATAATAATGAAAATAATCGTGTTGAACATCTTTGTATTATGTCAATATTAGTTTTATTAATTAAAAATGACCTTTAATAGCAAAACGAAGTAATAGGGTGAACTATTTAGGTGTGCTTTGTGAAAGGAATGATTTTGTACACAAATCACTTTGTACCCCATTGGACTTTTAAGTATATAAATTTAGTTCATAAATATCCCATATAATAAAATGATACAAAACACAAGATTATTGCAACTATTCATGACCAATTGGTGTAAATCAAATTTTTAAAAATTGGCCTTGTATTGGAGTTTACAATATCTACGTAAACTAAGTTTTTAAAAATACAGTATAAAACAATGAAAACACAAAATCATTCGCATTTATTTCTAGACCTGCATGAAAAATATAATAATGAAAATAATCGTGTTGAACATCCCTGTATTCTGTCAATATACGTTTTATTTGATAAAAATTAATTTCAATAGCAAAATGAAGTAATACGCTGCAACTATTCAGAGTTGATGTGTGAAAGGATTGATTTTGTACACGAATCACTTGGTACCCCATCGGACTTTAAAGTATATAAATTTAGTTCATAAATATCCCATACATTAAAATGATATAAAACACAAGATTATTGCAACTATTCATGACCAATTGGTGTAAATCAAATTTTTAAAAATTGGCCTTGTATTGGAGTTTACAATATTTAAGTAAACTCAGTTTTTAAAAATTCAGTATAATATAATGAAAACACAAAATCATTCGAATCTGTTTCTAGAACTGCATGAAAAATATAATAATGAAAATAATCGTGTTGAACATCTTTGTATTATGTCAATATTAGTCTTATTTGATAAAAATGAATTTGCATAGCAAAACGAAGTAATAGGGTGCAACTATTTAGGTGTGCTGTGTGAAAGGATTGATTTTATACACAAATTAAATGGTACGCGATCGGACTTTAAAGTATATAAACTTAGTTCATAAATATGCCATATAATAAAATGAAACAAAACACAAGATTATTGCAAGTATTTATGACCAATTGGTGTAAATCAAATTTTTAAAAATTGTCCTTGTATTAGAGTTTACAATATTTACGTAAACTCAATTTTTAAAAATTCAGTATAATATAATGAAAACACAAAATCATTCGAATCTATTTCTAGAGCTGCATGAAAAATATAATAATGAAAATAATCGTGTTGAACATCCTTGTATTCTGTCAATTTACGTTTTATTTGATTAAAAATAATTTTAATAGCAAAACGAAATAATACGCTGCAACTATTCATAGTTGCTGTGTGAAAGGAATGATATTGTACACAAATCACTTGGTACCCCATCGGACTTTAAAGTATATAAACTTAGTTCATAAATATGCCATATAATAAAATGAAACAAAACACAAGATTAATGCAACTATTTATGACCAATTGGTGTAAATCAAATTTTTAAAAATTGGCCTTGTATTAGAGTTTACAATATTTACGTAAACTCAGTTTTTAAAAATTCAGTATAATATAATGAAAACACAAAATCATTCGCATCTATTTCTAGAGCTGCATGAAAAATATAATAATGAAAATAATCGTGTTGAACATCCTTGTATTCTGTCAATATACGTTTTATTTGATAAAAATTAATTTTAATAGCAAAACGAAGTAATACGCTGCAACTATTCAGAATTGATGTGTGAAAGGATTGATTTTGTACACGAATCACTTGGTACCCCATCGGACTTTAAAGTATATAAATTTAGTTCATAAATATCCCATACATTAAAATGATATAAAACACAAGATTATTGCAACTATTCATGACCAATTGGTGTAAATCAAATTTTTAAAAATTGGCCTTGTATTGGAGTTTACAATATTTAAGTAAACTCAGTTTTTAAAAATACAGTATAAAACAATGAAAACACAAAATCATTCGCATTTATTTCTAGACCTGCATGAAAAATATAATAATGAAAATAATCGTGTTGAACATCCCTGTATTCTGTCAATATACGTTTTATTTGATAAAAATTAATTTCAATAGCAAAATGAAGTAATACGCTGCAACTATTCAGAGTTGATGTGTGAAAGGATTGATTTTGTACACGAATCACTTGGTACCCCATCGGACTTTAAAGTATATAAATTTAGTTCATAAATATCCCATACATTAAAATGATATAAAACACAAGATTATTGCAACTATTCATGACCAATTGGTGTAAATCAAATTTTTAAAAATTGGCCTTGTATTGGAGTTTACAATATTTAAGTAAACTCAGTTTTTAAAAATTCAGTATAATATAATGAAAACACAAAATCATTCGAATCTGTTTCTAGAACTGCATGAAAAATATAATAATGAAAATAATCGTGTTGAACATCCCTGTATTCTGTCAATATACGTTTTATTTGATAAAAATTAATTTCAATAGCAAAATGAAGTAATACGCTGCAACTATTCAGAGTTGATGTGTGAAAGGATTGATTTTGTACACGAATCACTTGGTACCCCATCGGACTTTAAAGTATATAAACTTAGTTCATAAATATGCCATATAATAAAATGAAACAAAACACAAGATTATTGCAACTATTTATGACCAATTGATGTAAATCAAATTTTTAAAAATTGGCCTTGTATTAGAGTTTACAATATTTACGTAAACTCAGTTTTTAAAAATTCAGTATAATATAATGAAAACACAAAATCATTCGAATCTATGTATAGAGCTGCATGAAAAATATAATAATGAAAATAATCGTGTTGAACATCCTAGTATTCTGACAATATAAGTTTTATTTGATAAAAATTAATTTTAGTAGCAAAACGAAATAATACGCTGCAACTATTCAGAGGTGCTTTGTGAAAGGATTGACGTTATACACAAATAACTTGGTACCCCATTGGACTTTAAAGTATATAAACTTAGTTCATAAATATGCCATATATTAAAATGAAACAAAACACAAGATTATTGCAACTATTTATGACCAATTGGTGAAAATCAAATTTTTAAAAATTGGCCTTGTATTAGAGTTTACAATATTTACGTAAACTCAGTTTAAAAAATTCAGTATAATATAATGAAAACACAAAATCATTCGAATCTATGTATAGAGTTGCATGAAAAATATAATAATGAAAATAATCGTGTTGAACATCTTTGTATTATGTCAATATTAGTTTTATTAATTAAAAATGACCTTTAATAGCAAAACGAAGTAATAGGGTGAACTATTTAGGTGTGCTTTGTGAAAGGAATGATTTTGTACACAAATCACTTTGTACCCCATTGGACTTTTAAGTATATAAATTTAGTTCATAAATATCCCATATAATAAAATGATACAAAACACAAGATTATTGCAACTATTCATGACCAATTGGTGTAAATCAAATTTTTAAAAATTGGCCTTGTATTGGAGTTTACAATATCTACGTAAACTAAGTTTTTAAAAATACAGTATAAAACAATGAAAACACAAAATCATTCGCATTTATTTCTAGACCTGCATGAAAAATATAATAATAAAAATAATCGTGTTGAACATCCCTGTATTCTGTCAATATACGTTTTATTTGATAAAAATTAATTTCAATAGCAAAATGAAGTAATACGCTGCAACTATTCAGAGTTGATGTGTGAAAGGATTGATTTTGTACACGAATCACTTGGTACCCCATCGGACTTTAAAGTATATAAATTTAGTTCATAAATATCCCATACATTAAAATGATATAAAACACAAGATTATTGCAACTATTCATGACCAATTGGTGTAAATCAAATTTTTAAAAATTGGCCTTGTATTGGAGTTTACAATATTTAAGTAAACTCAGTTTTTAAAAATTCAGTATAATATAATGAAAACACAAAATCATTCGAATCTGTTTCTAGAACTGCATGAAAAATATAATAATGAAAATAATCGTGTTGAACATCTTTGTATTATGTCAATATTAGTCTTATTTGATAAAAATGAATTTGCATAGCAAAACGAAGTAATAGGGTGCAACTATTTAGGTGTGCTGTGTGAAAGGATTGATTTTATACACAAATTAAATGGTACGCGATCGGACTTTAAAGTATATAAACTTAGTTCATAAATATGCCATATAATAAAATGAAACAAAACACAAGATTATTGCAACTATTTATGACCAATTGGTGTAAATCAAATTTTTAAAAATTGGCCTTGTATTAGAGTTTACAATATTTACGTAATCTCAGTTTTTAAAAATTCAGTATAAAACAATGAAAACACAAAATCATTCGAATCTATTTCTAGAGCTGCATGAAAAATATAATAATGAAAATAATCGTGTTGAACATCTTTGTATTATGTCAATATAAGTTTTATTTAATAAAAATGAATTTGCATAGCAAAACGAAGTAATAGGGTGCAACTATTTAGGTGTGCTGTGTGAAAGGATTGATTTTATACACAAATTAAATGGTACGCGATCGGACTTTAAAGTATATAAACTTAGTTCATAAATATGCCATATAATAAAATGAAACAAAACACAAGATTATTGCAAGTATTTATGACCAATTGGTGTAAATCAAATTTTTAAAAATTGTCCTTGTATTAGAGTTTACAATATTTACGTAAACTCAATTTTTAAAAATTCAGTATAATATAATGAAAACACAAAATCATTCGAATCTATTTCTAGAGCTGCATGAAAAATATAATAATGAAAATAATCGTGTTGAACATCCTTGTATTCTGTCAATTTACGTTTTATTTGATTAAAAATAATTTTAATAGCAAAACGAAGTAATACGCTGCAACTATTCATAGTTGCTGTGTGAAAGGAATGATATTGTACACAAATCACTTGGTACCCCATCGGACTTTAAAGTATATAAACTTAGTTCATAAATATGCCATATAATAAAATGAAACAAAACACAAGATTAATGCAACTATTTATGACCAATTGGTGTAAATCAAATTTTTAAAAATTGGCCTTGTATTAGAGTTTACAATATTTACGTAAACTCAGTTTTTAAAAATTCAGTATAATATAATGAAAACACAAAATCATTCGCATCTATTTCTAGAGCTGCATGAAAAATATAATAATGAAAATAATCGTGTTGAACATCCTTGTATTCTGTCAATATACGTTTTATTTGATAAAAATTAATTTTAATAGCAAAACGAAGTAATACGCTGCAACTATTCAGAATTGCTGTGTGAAAGGATTGATTTTGTACACGAATCACTTGGTACGCCACTGGACTTTAAAGTATATAAATTTAGTTCATAAATATCCCATATATTAAAATGATATAAAACACAAGATTATTGCAACTATTCATGACCAATTGGTGTAAATTAAATTTTTAAAAATTGGCCTTGTATTGGAGTTTACAATATTTAAGTAAACTCAATTTTTAAAAATTCAGTATAATATAATGAAAACACAAAATCATTCGAATCTGTTTCTAGAGCTGCATGAAAAATATAATAATGAAAATAATCGTGTTGAACATCTTTGTATTATGTCAATATTAGTCTTATTTGATAAAAATGAATTTGCATAGCAAAACGATGTAATAGGGTGCAACTATTTAGGTGTGCTGTGTGAAAGGATTGATTTTATACATAAATGAAATGGTACGCGATCGGACTTTAAAGTATATAAACTTAGTTCATAAATATGCCATATAATAAAATAAAACAAAACACAAGATTATTGCAAGTATTCATGACCAATTGGTGTAAATCAAATTTTTAAAAATTGTCCTTGTATTAGAGTTTACAATATTTACGTCAACTCAATTTTTAAAAATTCAGTATAAAACAATGAAAACACAAAATCATTCGAATCTATGTATAGAGCTGCATGAAAAATATAATAATGAAAATAATCGTGTTGAACATCCTTGTATTCTGTCAATATTAGTTTTATTTGATAAAAATTAATTTTAATAGGAAAACGAAATAATACGCTGCAACTATTCAGAGCTGCTGTATGAAAGGATTGACGTTATACACAAATCACTTGGTACCCCATTGGACTTTAAAGTATATAAACTTAGTTCATAAATATGCCATATAATAAAATGAAACAATACACAAGATTATTGCAACTATTTTTGACCAATTGATGTAAATCAAATTTTTAAAAATTGGCCTTGTATTGGAGTTTACAATATTTAAGTAAACTCAATTTTTAAAAATTCAGTATAATATAATGAAAACACAAAATCATTCGAATCTGTTTCTAGAGCTGCATGAAAAATATAATAATGAAAATAATCGTGTTGAACATCTTTGTATTCTGTCAATATTAGTTTTATTTGATAAAAATCAATTTGCATAGCAAAACGAAGTAATACGCTGCAACTATTCAGAGCTGCTGTATGAAAGGATTGACGTTATACACAAATCACTTGGTACCCCATTGGACTTTAAAGTATATAAACTTAGTTCATAAATATGCCATATAATAAAATGAAACAATACACAAGATTATTGCAACTATTTTTGACCAATTGATGTAAATCAAATTTTTAAAAATTGGCCTTGTATTAGAGTTTACAATATTTAAGTAAACTCAATTTTTAAAAATTCTGTATAAAACAATGAAAACACAAAATCATTCGCATCTATTTCTAGAGCTGCATGAAAAATATAATAATGAAAATAATCGTGTTGAACATCCTTGTATTCTGTCAATATACGTTTTATTTGATAAAAATTAATTTTAATAGCAAAACGAAGTAATACGCTGCAACTATTCAGAGTTGCTGTGTGAAAGGAATGATATTGTACACAAATCACTTGGTACCCCATTGGACTTTAAAGTATATAAACTTAGTTCATAAATATGCCATATAATAAAATGAAACAAAACACAAGATTAATGCAACTATTTATGACCAATTGGTGTAAATCAAATTTTTAAAAATTGGCCTTGTATTAGAGTTTACAATATTTACGTAAACTCAGTTTTTAAAAATTCAGTATAATATAATGAAAACAAAACCTTAATGAACTGGCAAACAACCACAACAATATTTTGGTGAAGTGGGTGCCAGGTCATAAAGGAATAGCTGGTAACGAAAAAGCAGACGAGTTGGCCAGGAAGGGATCCAGTACACCCCTGATAGGGCCAGAGCCCGCCCTGGGAATTACTAAAAACTTCATTAGGAAAAAGGTGAATGATTGGGTACAAAACCAGCATAAAATTCACTGGATTTCTGATGGAGGAAAAAGACGCTCTGGGGGTCTTATAAAAGAACCGAACAGAGCGATTTCAGACCTGACACTGAAATGTGAAAGGAAAGTTATTAGACTTGTAATTGGACTAATAACAGGACATTACAAGTTTAAAGTACACCTACAAAAACTAGGCTTCAACATGAATAACCTAGACTGTAGGCTATGTCTTGAAGAGGAAGAAACAGCTACACACATCCTGAAGGAATGTGTGGCACTAGAAAGATGGAGATGGAAGACCACTGAGGGCAGAAATCTCGAGGATCTTTCAAATCTAGACTACATAAAGTACGTTATTCTCCTTGCCAAAAGGATAAATGCCTTTATGTAGACAAACAAAGGGTGAGGGATACAATAAGCTTTCTTAAGCTGCAGTGTCGAGGCAACCCAACCTCTTCTCACCCTTGTGAATTAAACTAAACTAAACTAATAATATAATGAAAACACAAAATCATTCGAATCTGTTTCTAGAGCTGCATGAAAAATATAATAATGAAAATAATCGTGTTGAACATCTTTGTATTCTGTCAATATTAGTCTTATTTGATAAAAATCAATTTGCATAGCAAAACGAAGTAATACGCTGCAACTATTCAGAGCTGCTGTATGAAAGGATTGACGTTATACACAAATCACTTGGTACCCCATTGGACTTTAAAGTATATAAACTTAGTTCATAAATATGCCATATAATAAAATTAAACAATACACAAGATTATTGCAACTATTTATGACCAATTGATGTAAATCAAATTTTTAAAAATTGGCCTTGTATTAGAGTTTACAATATTTAAGTAAACTCAATTTTTAAAAATTCTGTATAAAACAATGAAAACACAAAATCATTCGAATCTATTTCTAGAGCTGCATGAAAAATATAATAATGAAAATAATCGTGTTGAACATCTTTGTATTCTGTCAATATACGTTTTATTTGATAAAAATTAATTTTAATAGCAAAACGAAGTAATACGCTGCAACTATTCAGAGTTGCTGTGTGAAAGGAATGATATTGTACACAAATCACTTGGTACCCCATCGGACTTTAAAGTATATAAACTTAGTTCATAAATATGCCATATAATAAAATGAAACAAAACACAAGATTAATGCAACTATTTATGACCAATTGGTGTAAATCAAATTTTTAAAAATTGGCCTTGTATTAGAGTTTACAATATTTACGTAAACTCAGTTTTTAAAAATTCAGTATAATATAATGAAAACAAAACCTTAATGAACTGGCAAACAACCACAACAATATTTTGGTGAAGTGGGTGCCAGGTCATAAAGGAATAGCTGGTAACGAAAAAGCAGACGAGTTGGCCAGGAAGGGATCCAGTACACCCCTGATAGGGCCAGAGCCCGCCCTGGGAATTACTAAAAACTTCATTAGGAAAAAGGTGAATGATTGGGTACAAAACCAGCATAAAATTCACTGGATTTCTGATGGAGGAAAAAGACGCTCTGGGGGTCTTATAAAAGAACCGAACAGAGCGATTTCAGACCTGACACTGAAATGTGAAAGGAAAGTTATTAGACTTGTAATTGGACTAATAACAGGACATTACAAGTTTAAAGTACACCTACAAAAACTAGGCTTCAACATGAATAACCTAGACTGTAGGCTATGTCTTGAAGAGGAAGAAACAGCTACACACATCCTGAAGGAATGTGTGGCACTAGAAAGATGGAGATGGAAGACCACTGAGGGCAGAAATCTCGAGGATCTTTCAAATCTAGACTACATAAAGTACGTTATTCTCCTTGCCAAAAGGATAAATGCCTTTATGTAGACAAACAAAGGGTGAGGGATACAATAAGCTTTCTAAAGCTCCAGTGTCGAGGCAACCCAACCTCTTCTCACCCTTGTGAATTAAACTAAACTAAACTAATAATATAATGAAAACACAAAATCATTCGAATCTGTTTCTAGAGCTGCATGAAAAATATAATAATGAAAATAATCGTGTTGAACATCTTTGTATTATGTCAATATTAGTCTTATTTGTTAAAAATTAATTTTAATAGCAAAACGAAGTAATAGGGTGCAACTATTCAGAGTTGCTGTGTGAAAGGAATGATATTGTACACAAATCACTTGGTACCCCATCGTACTTTAAAGTATATAAATTTAGTTCATAAATATCCCATATAATAAAATGATACAAAACACAAGATTATTGCAACTATTCATGACCAATTGGTGTAAATCAAATTTTTAAAAATTGGTCTTGTATTGGAGTTTACAATATCTACGTAAACTTAGTTTTTAAAAATCCAGTATAAAACAATGAAAACACAAAATCATTCGCATCTATTTCTAGACCTGCATTAAAAATATAATAATGAAAATAATCGTGTTGAATATCCTTGTATTCTGTTAATATTAGTTTTATTTGATAAAAATCAATTTGCATAGCAAAACGAAGTAATAGGGTGCAACTATTTAGGTGTGCTGTGTGAAAGGATTGATTTTATACACAAATCAAATGGTACCCCATCGGACTTTAAAGTATATAAACTTAATTCATAAATATGCCATATAATAAAATGAAACAAAACACATGATTATTGCAACTATTCATGACCAATTGGTTTTAATCAAATTTTTTAAAAATTGGCCTTGTATTAGAGTTTACAATATTTAAGTAAACTCAGTTTAAAAAATTCAGTATAATATAATGAAAACACAAAATCATTCGACTCTATGTATAGAGTTGCAAGAAAAATATAATAATGAAAATAATCGTGTTGAACATCCTTGTATTCTGTCAATATACGTTTTATTTGATAAAAATTAATTTTAATAGCAAAACGAAGTAATAGGGTGCAACTATTCAGAGTTGCTGTGTGAAAGGAATGATTTTGTACACAAATCACTTGGTACCCCATCGGACTTTAAAGTATATAAACTTAGTTCATAAATATGCCATATAATAAAATGAAACAAAACACAAGATTACTGCAAGTATTTATGACCAATTGGTGTAAATCAAATTTTTAAAAATTGTCCTTGTATTAGAGTTTACAATATTTACGTAAACTCAATTTTTAAAAATTCAGTATAAAACAATGAAAACACAAAATCATTCGCATCTATTTCTAGAGCTGCATGAAAAATATAATAATGAAAATAATCGTGTTGAACATCCTTGTATTCTGTCAATATACGTTTTATTTGATAAAAATTAATTTTTATTAGCAAAACGAAGTAATACGCTGCAACTATTCAGAGTTCCTGTGTGAAAAGATTGACGTTATACAAAAATCACTTGGTACGCCATTGGACTTTAAAGTATATAAACTTAGTTCATAAATATGCCATATAATAAAATGAAACAAAACACAAGATTATTGCAACTATTTATGACCAATTGATGTAAATCAAATTTTTAAAAATTGGCCTTGTATTAGAGTTTACAATATTTACGCAAACTCAGTTTTTAAAAATTCAGTAAAATATAATGAAAACACAAAATCATTCGAATCTATGTATAGAGCTGCATGAAAAATATAATAATGAAAATAATCGTGTTGAACATCCTTGTATTCTGTCAATATAAGTTTTATTTGATAAAAATTAATTTTAGTAGCAAAACGAAATAATACGCTGCAACTATTCAGAGGTGCTTTGTGAAAGGATTGACGTTATACACAAATAACTTGGTACCCCATTGGACTTTAAAGTATATAAACTTAGTTCATAAATATGCCATATATTAAAATGAAACAAAACACAAGATTATTGCAACTATTTATGACCAATTGGTGAAAATCAAATTTTTAAAAATTGGCCTTGTATTAGAGTTTACAATATTTACGTAAACTCAGTTTAAAAAATTCAGTATAATATAGTGAAAACACAAAATCATTCGAATCTATGTATAGAGTTGCATGAAAAATATAATAATGAAAATAATCGTGTTGAACATCCTTGTATTCTGTCAATATTAGTTTTATTTGATAAAAATGACCTTTAATAGCAAAACGAAGTAATAGGGTGCAACTATTTAGGTGTGCTGTGTGAAAGGATTGATTTTATACACAAATCACTTGGTACCCCATCGGACTTTAAAGTATATAAATTTAGTTCATAAATATCCCATATATTAAAATGATATAAAACACAAGATTATTGCAACTATTCATGACCAATTGGTGTAAATTAAATTTTTAAAAATTGGCCTTGTATTGGAGTTTACAATATTTAAGTAAACTCAATTTTTAAAAATTCAGTATAATATAATGAAAACACAAAATCATTCGAATCTGTTTCTAGAGCTGCATGAAAAATATAATAATGAAAATAATCGTGTTGAACATCTTTGTATTATGTCAATATTAGTCTTATTTGATAAAAATGAATTTGCATAGCAAAACGAAGTAATAGGGTGGACTATTTAGGTGTGCTGTGTGAAAGGATTGATTTTATACACAAATGAAATGGTACGCGATCGGACTTTAAAGTATATAAACTTAGTTCATAAATATGCCATATAATAAAATAAAACAAAACACAAGATTATTGCAAGTATTTATGACCAATTGGTGTAAATCAAATTTTTAAAAATTGTCCTTGTATTGGAGTTTACAATATTTACGTAAACTCAATTTTTAAAAATTCAGTATAAAACAATGAAAACACAAAATCATTCGAATCTATTTCTAGAGCTGCATGAAAAATATAATAATGAAAATAATCGTGTTGAACATCCTTGTATTCTGTCAATATAAGTTTTATTTGATAAAAATCAATTTTAGTAGCAAAACAAAGTAATACGCTGCAACTATTCAGAGTTCCTGTGTGAAAAGATTGACGTTATACAAAAATGACTTGGTACGCCATTGGACTTTAAAGTATATAAGCTTAGTTCATAAATATGCCATATAATAAAATGAAACAAAACACAAGATTATTGCAACTATTTATGACCAATTGATGTAAATCAAATTTTTAAAAATTGGCCTTGTATTAGAGTTTACAATATTTAAGTTAACTCAATTTTTAAAAATTCAGTATAATATAATGAAAATACAAAATCATTCGAATCTATTTCTACAGCTGCATGAAAAATATAATAATGAAAATAATCGTGTTGAACATCCTTGTATTCTGTCAATATAAGTTTTATTTGATAAAAATTTTTTTAATAGCAAAACGAAATAATACGCTGCAACTATTCAGAGGTGCTTTGTGAAAGGATTGATTTTATACACAAATAACTTGGTACCCCATTGAACTTTAAAGTATATAAATTTAGTTCATAAATATGCCATATAATAAAATGAAACAAAACACAAGATTATTGCAACTATTTATGACCAATTGGTGTAAATCAAATTTTTAAAAATTGGCCTTGTATTAGAGTTTACAATATTTACGTAAACTCAGTTTAAAAAATTCAGTATAATATAATGAAAACACAAAATCATTCGAATCTATGTATAGAGTTGCATGAAAAATATAATAATGAAAATAATCGTGTTGAACATCTTTGTATTATGTCAATATTAGTTTTATTAATTAAAAATGACCTTTAATAGCAAAACGAAGTAATAGGGTGAACTATTTAGGTGTGCTTTGTGAAAGGAATGATTGTATACACAAATCACTTGGTACCCCATCGGACTTTAAAGTATATAAATTTAGTTCATAAATATCCCATATAATAAAATGATACAAAACACAAGATTATTGCAACTATTTATGACCAATTGGTATAAATCAAATTTTTAAAAATTGTCCTTGTATTAGAGTTTACAATATTTACGTAAACTCAGTTTTTAAAAATTCAGTATAAAACAATGAAAACACAAAATCATTCGAATCTATTTCTAGAGCTGCATGAAAAATATAATAATGAAAATAATCGTGTGGAACATCTTTGTATTATGTCAATATACGTTTTATTTGATAAAAATTAATTTTAATAGCAAAACGAAGTAATAGGGTGCAACTATTCAGAGTTGCTGTTTGAAAGGAATGATTTTGTACACAAATCACTTGGTACCCCATCGGACTTTAAAGTATATAAACTTAGTTCATAAATATGCCATATAATAAAATGAAACAAAACACAAGATTAATGCAACTATTTATGACCAATTGATGTAAATCAAATTTTTAAAAATTGGCCTTGTATTAGAGTTTACAATATTTACGTAATCTCAGTTTTTAAAAATTCAGTATAAAACAATGAAAACACAAAATCATTCGAATCTATTTCTAGAGCTGCATGAAAAATATAATAATGAAAACAGTCGTGTTGAACATCTTTGTATTATGTCAATATAAGTTTTATTTAATAAAAATGACCTTTAATAGCAAAACGAAGTAATAGGGTGCAACTATTTAGGTGTGCTTTGTGAAAGGAATGTTTTTATACACAAATCACTTGGTACCCCATCGGACTTTAAAGTATATAAATTTAGTTCATAAATATCCCATATAATAAAATGATACAAAACACAAGATTATTGCAACTATTCATGACCAATTGGTGTAAATCAAATTTTTAAAAATTGGTCTTGTATTGGAGTTTACAATATCTACGTAAACTTAGTTTTTAAAAATCCAGTATAAAACAATGAAAACACAAAATCATTCGCATCTATTTCTAGAGCTGCATGAAAAATATAATAATGAAAATAATCGTGTTGAACATCTTTGTATTCTGTCAATATAAGTTTTATTTGATAAAAATCAATTTTAGTAGCAAAACAAAGTAATACGCTGCAACTATTCAGAGTTCCTGTGTGAAAAGATTGACGTTATACAAAAATGACTTGGTACGCCATTGGACTTTAAAGTATATAAACTTAGTTCATAAATATGCCATATAATAAAATGAAACAAAACACAAGATTATTGCAACTATTTATGACCAATTGATGTAAATCAAATTTTTAAAAATTGGCCTTGTATTAGAGTTTACAATATTTAAGTAAACTCAATTTTTAAAAATTCAGTATAGTGTTAGAAAAATTACGAGATTGTTTGTTTTTCGTATAGGGGTACGTTCCCGAAATAAACGTGAGTACAAACTACCGGCACTTGTAAATTTATATGTAACAAAAGAAGTCGCGAATTTTTTTGTTACGAATTAACGAGCAAGGGAAAAAAAACGCGACTAGCGGTTCCCGAGAGGTTTTTTTTTTTTTTTTTTTAATGTTATGATTTGATTTTGTACAAGGGGTGTTCAAGAAAAAAAAAATGCACTTAACACGTTTAATTTTTTTTTTTTATTTTTCACTGTTTTCTTCAACTTACCCTTTTTTTTTTTGGTCCTTTTTAATATAGTTCGTCCTTTTTGTTTGTCCTTTTTATTTTATCCTTATTTATTTTATTTCTTTCTTTTTTTTTTTATGGGCGCCCTTTAACACACTTCACTATTGTCTTTTATTGTTTTTATTTTTTTTTTACGAAATAAGTCAAATTACACCGCGCGAAATTTCAAGAATTAAATTTTAAAATTTAATTTGTCTATTTTTTCGTCCCGAATTGAATTTAAGTTTAAAATTTTTAAATTTTTATTTTTCTTGGAAAAAACACCGCACCGCACAAACTATTCAAAAAAACACGTCTGACTTGGTCAACGTCTACCTTGCGAAGAAGGAAAAAATGATGGCCGACCACCCACGTTTTTCAAGATCACTCAAGATCATGGTGTGCGAATCGATATTCGAAAATTTGTTTAATCGATCGCACACGATGGATTCGTTCGATAATCTTGAAAAACGTTACAGACGGGGTGGCGCCATCTGTTAGCAATTTTGCAACATTGCCCCCCCCCGTTAAAAGCTCGAAGTTCCAACCGAGCTCAATGCACCAGCGGAACAAGGAGAGAGGGACACAGAAAGGGCGTTAGGTTGGTGCAATAAAGAAGTTAAGAGCCAAATGATCGTGATGAACGACAGTCTTACGGAGAGAGTCATTATGTGGATGCGCGACACCCGAAATGCATAAGGTCCGTCCCAGTCATTCTCGGACAGGGAAAAGGCGGACTGACACTCTGTAAACAACCGTTTCAAAGGGGCTTCCTGAGGGAATAAAAGGTCTGCGTTACTAGACTGGAAAAGTTATTCCGGTCTGAGCTTGATGACATTGATCAATTGGTTTGTTTCGGCCTAAAAGGGGACAATGTCCGGCACGAAATATGTGGCGTATGTCAAATTATTGATCGTGGTTAACACCGTACCATTGGAAACTCTGGTTCAATGTCGACAGCACACTCAGTTGCTTAGAAAGGGAAGCAAATGGCTGAGTGGCAAACGACTTCATCAGAGGCCAAGGCGGTACAAGGGGTGTCATTGCCACTTAATTAAAGAAACCAAGCTCCAAAAGAATGCGACAATTCAGAACCAAGTCTAGAATGCAGTGATTGTCTTCAACACTTCATCCCCAGTTTGCAAAGTTCAAATATTTCGGCTACATGGGCGGGATAAACAAGGAGAAAATTCCCGGCCGAAATTTGAACTACAGCCTTTACTTTGACAGGCGTTGTTTTCAAGAGACACTGTCAATGCAGGTAGACAAAGGTAGACTTTCACCGTAAGAGCCGTCAAGCAGAACCCAGGGGTGTTAACAGTTCGCGTGGCTCCTTTGTGGATTATCATCCTACACAGGGTGTCGTTAACTGAACCAGAAGATGGGGTCTGGCAGTTACGACAGTAATTAGGATGACAAGTGGGCCTGATACTTCCACTGACTCCTGCCCAATGGGGTCAGTGGACGTCAGTTGGATTATGAGGTGGTGTGCATAGAAGAGGCACTCAGCAAACTAAGTTTGCAAGCAACATATTTGGGAGGAGCCTTCGGAGCAGAGGGCTTCACTAAAGCCGCTCCAGTAGTGGAAGTATTTCGCCGACAGTCCTTAGTATACGCGACACGTGCGTGATATGGCGCTGAAGGCGCTGCGCGCGATAGCATATTACGGATAGACGCGGCGGAGGACTTCGGTGGGCAAGAGGCAGGCGGACAGTTGGGGCGCGAAGGAGGAGGCGCTGTCCGTGGCGGCCTTTTCCGTAGAAGCTTGGGTTCGCGACATACCTTTAGAGCTCGGGGCGTACGATCCGTGGCGACAATAAAAAACGAAACGACGTCGCCACTCCGTAAAGCTCGTCGTTCACCATTGGACTTACGGAAGTCGCCACGAAGCACGAACACTTCTTGTCCATTATCTCGCCGCTTAATAAAGCCGTAACCTTTTTTACGATTGAGAAATTTTATCGTCCCGATTTTCCGGTCTTTGTTTTTATCCGCAGGAAACTTTAGCGGAGTTTTAATTCGCGGCGTGGAAACGGCGGGCGCAGCGTTGTCACTGATAGGAGTGCGAGACGACGAGGGTGAACCGGAAAATTTATGTCTATCAGCGGTCGGTGGATATGCGGGAAACGGTGGAGTGGACGACTTTGAAAATTTAGGGGGCGCGTTGATCACGGCATCTTCAGCGTGAACAGGGGCGTCGTTGATGGCCGTGGGCGCGGCACAATTAAGCACTAGGGGCTGATTAAATGGTGCAGGAGGCGCCGGAAAATCAAACAAATCTATTGAACTCGAAAAATGGCCGTGTTCTTGTTCGTGAACATCACCCACGGAAGCATATTCGAGAGGCGGTGCCACCAAGTGCTCCGCTGAAGGACAGGGTTGCTCCCTAAATACTCCGTAGGACTCTACGAATGACTTCATGGTGTTGCACAACTCCGCGAACATTCGGTTTTGAACACTCATTTGACCCGATAATTTCACAAGCTGGTCATGTAAATCGGCGTGTTCGGTTACCTGCAAGAAAGGGGCAGTTAACGGGGGAGACAAAGGCGAGGCCTGACCATGCGAAATATTTATAACGTCCATTTCGAAGGAAAAAAAAATTAGAATAAAGGGCAAAAACAAAACTTAAAACGACAGGCGTGAAACCGTGATATTTCGCGTGAAAATTTTCACTTCGCGTGAACTTGTTTTATCACTAAAACAGAACGTACCCCACACCTGACACCAAATGTTAGAAAAATTACGAGATTGTTTGTTTTTCGTATAGGGGTACGTTCCCGAAATAAACGTGAGTACAAACTACCGGCACTTGTAAATTTATATGTAACAAAAGAAGTCGCGAATTTTTTTGTTACGAATTAACGAGCAAGGGAAAAAAAACGCGACTAGCGGTTCCCGAGAGGTTTTTTTTTTTTTTTTTTTTAATGTTATGATTTGATTTTGTACAAGGGGTGTTCAAGAAAAAAAAAATGCACTTAACACGTTTATTTTTTATTTTTTTTATTTTTCACTGTTTTCTTCAACTTACCCTTTTTTTTTTTGGTCCTTTTTAATATAGTTCGTCCTTTTTGTTTGTCCTTTTTATTTTATCCTTATTTATTTTATTTCTTTCTTTTTTTTTTTATGGGCGCCCTTTAACACACTTCACTATTGTCTTTTATTGTTTTTATTTTTTTTTTACGAAATAAGTCAAATTACACCGCGCGAAATTTCAAGAATTAAATTTTAAAATTTAATTTGTCTATTTTTTCGTCCCGAATTGAATTTAAGTTTAAAATTTTTAAATTTTTATTTTTCTTGGAAAAAACACCGCACCGCACAAACTATTCAAAAAAACACGTCTGACTTGGTCAACGTCTACCTTGCGAAGAAGGAAAAAATGATGGCCGACCACCCACGTTTTTCAAGATCACTCAAGATCATGGTGTGCGAATCGATATTCGAAAATTTGTTTAATCGATCGCACACGATGGATTCGTTCGATAATCTTGAAAAACGTTACAGACGGGGTGGCGCCATCTGTTAGCAATTTTGCAACAATAGTATAATGAAAACACAAAATCATTCGAATCTATTTCTACAGCTGCATGAAAAATATAATAATGAAAATAATCGTGTTGAACATCCTTGTATTCTGTCAATATAAGTTTTATTTGATAAAAATTAATTTTAATAGCAAAACGAAGTAATAGGGTGCAACTATTCAGAGTTGCTGTGTGAAAGGAATGATTTTGTACACAAATCACTTGGTACCCCATCGGACTTTAAAGTATTTAAACTTAGTTCATAAATATGCCATATAATAAAATGAAACAAAACACAAGATTATTGCAACTATTTATGACCAATTGGTGTAAATCAAATTTTTAAAAATTGGCCTTGTATTAGAGTTTACAATATTTACGTAATCTCAGTTTTTAAAAATTCAGTATAAAACAATGAAAACACAAAATCATTCGAATCTATTTCTAGAGCTGCATGAAAAATATAATAATGAAAATAATCGTGTTGAACATCCTTGTATTCTGTCAATATACGTTTTATTTGATAAAAATTAATTTTAATAGCAAAACGAAGTAATAGGGTGCAACTATTCAGAGTTCCTGTGTGAAAAGATTGACGTTATACAAAAATCACTTGGTACGCCATTGGACTTTAAAGTATATAAACTTAGTTCATAAATATGCCATATAATAAAATGAAACAAAACACAAGATTATTGCAACTATTTATGACCAATTGATGTAAATCAAATTTTTAAAAATTGGCCTTGTATTAGAGTTTACAATATTTACGTAAACTCAGTTTTTAAAAATTCAGTATGATATAATGAAAACACAAAATCATTCGCATTTATTTCTAGACCTGCATGAAAAATATAATAATGAAAATAATCGTGTTGAACATCCTTGTATTCTGTCGATATACGTTTTATTTGATAAAAATTAATTTTAATAGCAAAACGAAGTAATAGGGTGCAACTATTCAGAGTTGCTGTTTGAAAGGAATGATTTTGTACACAAATCACTTGGTACCCCATCGGACTTTAAAGTATTTAAACTTAGTTCATAAATATGCCATATAATAAAATGAAACAAAACACAAGATTATTGCAACTATTTATGACCAATTGGTGTAAATCAAATTTTTAAAAATTGGCCTTGTATTAGAGTTTACAATATTTACGTAATCTCAGTTTTTAAAAATTCAGTATAAAACAATGAAAACACAAAATCATTCGAATCTATTTCTAGAGCTGCATGAAAAATATAATAATGAAAATAGTCGTGTTGAACATCTTTGTATTATGTCAATATAAGTTTTATTTAATAAAAATGACCTTTAATTGCAAAACGAAGTAATAGGGTGCAACTATTTAGGTGTGCTTTGTGAAAGGAATGATTTTATACACAAATAACTTGGTACCCCATCGGACTTTAAAGTATATAAATTTAGTTCATAAATATCCCATATAATAAAATGATACAAAACACAAGATTATTGCAACTATTCATGACCAATTGGTGTAAATCAAATTTTTAAAAATTGGCTTTGTATTGGAGTTTACAATATCTACGTAAACTAAGTTTTTAAAAATACAGTATAAAACAATGAAAACACAAAATCATTCGAATCTGTTTCTAGAGCTGCATGAAAAATATAATAATGAAAATAATCGTGTTGAACATCTTTGTATTATGTCAATATTAGTCTTATTTGATAAAAACGAATTTGCATAGCAAAACGAAGTAATAGGGTGCAACTATTCAGAGTTGCTGTTTGAAAGGAATGATTTTGTACACAAATCACTTGGTACCCCATCGGACTTTAAAGTATTTAAACTTAGTTCATAAATATGCCATATAATAAAATGAAACAAAACAAAAGATTATTGCAACTATTTATGACCAATTGGTGTAAATCAAATTTTTAAAAATTGGCCTTGTATTAGAGTTTACAATATTTACGTAATCTCAGTTTTTAAAAATTCAGTATAAAACAATGAAAACACAAAATCATTCGAATCTATTTCTAGAGCTGCATGAAAAATATAATAATGAAAATAGTCGTGTTGAACATCTTTGTATTATGTCAATATACGTTTTATTTGATAAAAATTAATTTTAATAGCAAAACGAAATAATACGCTGCAACTATTCAGAGGTGCTTTGTGAAAGGATTGATTTTGTACACAAATCACTTGGTACCCCATCGGACTTTAAAGTATATAAATTTAGTTCATAAATATCCCATATAATAAAATGATACAAAACACAAGATTATTGCAACTATTCATGACCAATTGGTGTAAATCAAATTTTTAAAAATTGGCTTTGTATTGGAGTTTACAATATCTACGTAAACTAAGTTTTTAAAAATACAGTATAAAACAATGAAAACACAAAATCATTCGCATTTATTTCTAGACCTGCATGAAAAATATAATAATGAAAATAATCGTGTTGAACATCTTTGTATTATGTCAATATTAGATTTATTAATTAAAAATGAAATTTAATAGCAAAACGAAGTAATAGGGTGCAACTATTTAGGTGTGCTGTGTGAAAGGAATGATTTTGTACACAAATCACTTGGTACCCCATCGGACTTTAAAGTATATAAACTTAGTTCATAAATATGCCATATATTAAAATGAAACAAAACACAAGCTTATTGCAACTATTCATGACCAATTGGTGTAAATCAAATTTTTAAAAATTGGCTTTGTATTGGAGTTTACAATATCTACGTAAACTAAGTTTTTAAAAATACAGTATAAAACAATGAAAACACAAAAACATTCGCATTTATTTCTAGACCTGCATGAAAAATATAATAATGAAAATAATCGTGTTGAACATCTTTGTATTATGTCAATATTAGATTTATTAATTAAAAATGAAATTTAATAGCAAAACGAAGTAATAGGGTGCAACTATTTAGGTGTGCTGTGTGAAAGGAATGATTTTGTACACAAATCACTTGGTACCCCATCGGACTTTAAAGTATATAAACTTAGTTCATAAATATGCCATATATTAAAATGAAACAAAACACAAGATTATTGCAACTATTCATGACCAATTGGTGTAAATCAAATTTTTAAAAATTGGCTTTGTATTGGAGTTTACAATATCTACGTAAACTAAGTTTTTAAAAATACAGTATAAAACAATGAAAACACAAAATCATTCGCATTTATTTCTAGACCTGCATGAAAAATATAATAATGAAAATAATCGTGTTGAACATCCTTGTATTCTGTCAATATACGTTTTATTTGATAAAAATTAATTTTAATAGCAAAACGAAGTAATAGGGTGCAACTATTCAGAGTTGCTGTTTGAAAGGAATGATTTTGTACACAAATCACTTGGTACCCCATCGGACTTTAAAGTATTTAAACTTAGTTCATAAATATGCCATATAATAAAATGAAACAAAACACAAGATTATTGCAACTATTTATGACCAATTGATGTAAATCAAATTTTTAAAAATTGGCCTTGTATTAGAGTTTACAATATTTACGTAATCTCAGTTTTTAAAAATACAGTATAAAACAATGAAAACACAAAATCATTCGCATTTATTTCTAGAGCTGCATGAAAAATATAATAATGAAAATAGTCGTGTTGAACATCTTTGTATTATGTCAATATAAGTTTTATTTAATAAAAATGACCTTTAATTGCAAAACGAAGTAATAGGGTGCAACTATTTAGGTGTGCTGTTTGAAAGGAATGATTTTGTACACAAATCACTTGGTACCCCATCGGACTTTAAAGTATATAAAGTTAGTTTATAAATATGCCATATATTAAAATGAAACAAAACACAAGATTATTGCAACTATTCATGACCAATTGGTGTAAATCAAATTTTTAAAAATTGGCCTTGTATTAGAGTTTACAATATTTAAGTAAACTCAGTTTTTAAAAATTCAGTATAATATAATGAAAACACAAAATCATTCGAATCTGTTTCTAGAGCTGCATGAAAAATATAATAATGAAAATAATCGTGTTGAACATCTTCGTATTATGTCAATATTAGTCTTATTTGATAAAAACGAATTTGCATAGCAAAACGAAGTAATAGGGTGCAACTATTCAGAGTTGCTGTTTGAAAGGAATGATTTTGTACACAAATCACTTGGTACCCCATCGGACTTTAAAGTATTTAAACTTAGTTCATAAATATGCCATATAATAAAATGAAACAAAACAAAAGATTATTGCAACTATTTATGACCAATTGGTGTAAATCAAATTTTTAAAAATTGGCCTTGTATTAGAGTTTACAATATTTACGTAATCTCAGTTTTTAAAAATTCAGTATAAAACAATGAAAACACAAAATCATTCGAATCTATTTCTAGAGCTGCATGAAAAATATAATAATGAAAATAGTCGTGTTGAACATCTTTGTATTATGTCAATATTAGTTTTATTTAATAAAAATGACCTTTAATAGCAAAACGAAGTAATAGGGTGCAACTATTTAGGTGTGCTTTGTGAAAGGAATGATTTTATACACAAATCACTTGGTACCCCATCGGACTTTAAAGTATATAAATTTAGTTCATAAATATCCCATATAATAAAATGATACAAAACACAAGATTATTGCAACTATTCATGACCAATTGGTGTAAATCAAATTTTTAAAAATTGGCTTTGTATTGGAGTTTACACTATCTACGTAAACTAAGTTTTTAAAAATACAGTATAAAACAATGAAAACACAAAATCATTCGCATTTATTTCTAGACCTGCATGAAAAATATAATAATGAAAATAATCGTGTTGAACATCCTTGTATTCTGTCGATATACGTTTTATTTGATAAAAATTAATTTTAATAGCAAAACGAAGTAATAGGGTGCAACTATTCAGAGTTGCTGTTTGAAAGTAATGATTTTGTACACAAATCACTTGGTACCCCATCGGACTTTAAAGTATTTAAACTTAGTTCATAAATATGCCATATAATAAAATGAAACAAAACACAAGATTATTGCAACTATTTATGACCAATTGGTGTAAATCAAATTTTTAAAAATTGGCCTTGTATTAGAGTTTACAATATTTACGTAATCTCAGTTTTTAAAAATTCAGTATAAAACAATGAAAACACAAAATCATTCGAATCTATTTCTAGAGCTGCATGAAAAATATAATAATGAAAATAGTCGTGTTGAACATCTTTGTATTATGTCAATATAAGTTTTATTTAATAAAAATGACCTTTAATTGCAAAACGAAGTAATAGGGTGCAACTATTTAGGTGTGCTTTGTGAAAGGAATGATTTTATACACAAATAACTTGGTACCCCATCGGACTTTAAAGTATATAAATTTAGTTCATAAATATCCCATATAATAAAATGATACAAAACACAAGATTATTGCAGCTATTCATGACCAATTGGTGTAAATCAAATTTTTAAAAATTGGCTTTGTATTGGAGTTTACAATATCTACGTAAACTAAGTTTTTAAAAATACAGTATAAAACAATGAAAACACAAAATCATTCGAATCTGTTTCTAGAGCTGCATGAAAAATATAATAATGAAAATAATCGTGTTGAACATCTTTGTATTATGTCAATATTAGTCTTATTTGATAAAAACGAATTTGCATAGCAAAACGAAGTAATAGGGTGCAACTATTCAGAGTTGCTGTTTGAAAGGAATGATTTTGTACACAAATCACTTGGTATCCCATCGGACTTTAAAGTATTTAAACTTAGTTCATAAATATGCCATATAATAAAATGAAACAAAACAAAAGATTATTGCAACTATTTATGACCAATTGGTGTAAATCAAATTTTTAAAAATTGGCCTTGTATTAGAGTTTACAATATTTACGTAATCTCAGTTTTTAAAAATTCAGTATAAAACAATGAAAACACAAAATCATTCGAATCTATTTCTAGAGCTGCATGAAAAATATAATAATGAAAATAGTCGTGTTGAACATCTTTGTATTATGTCAATATTAGTTTTATTTAATAAAAATGACCTTTAATAGCAAAACGAAGTAATAGGGTGCAACTATTTAGGTGTGCTTTGTGAAAGGAATGATTTTATACACAAATCACTTGGTACCCCATCGGACTTTAAAGTATATAAATTTAGTTCATAAATATCCCATATAATAAAATGATACAAAACACAAGATTATTGCAACTATTCATGACCAATTGGTGTAAATCAAATTTTTAAAAATTGGCTTTGTATTGGAGTTTACAATATCTACGTAAACTAAGTTTTTAAAAATACAGTATAAAACAATGAAAACACAAAATCATTCGCATTTATTTCTAGACCTGCATGAAAAATATAATAATGAAAATAATCGTGTTGAACATCTTTGTATTATGTCAATATTAGATTTATTAATTAAAAATGAAATTTAATAGCAAAACGAAGTAATAGGGTGCAACTATTTAGGTGTGCTGTGTGAAAGGAATGATTTTGTACACAAATCACTTGGTACCCCATCGGACTTTAAAGTATATAAACTTAGTTCATAAATATGCCATATATTAAAATGAAACAAAACACAAGATTATTGCAACTATTCATGACCAATTGGTGTAAATCAAATTTTTAAAAATTGGCTTTGTATTGGAGTTTACAATATCTACGTAAACTAAGTTTTTAAAAATACAGTATAAAACAATGAAAACACAAAAACATTCGCATTTATTTCTAGACCTGCATGAAAAATATAATAATGAAAATAATCGTGTTGAACATCTTTGTATTATGTCAATATTAGATTTATTAATTAAAAATGAAATTTAATAGCAAAACGAAGTAATAGGGTGCAACTATTTAGGTGTGCTGTGTGAAAGGAATGATTTTGTACACAAATCACTTGGTACCCCATCGGACTTTAAAGTATATAAACTTAGTTCATAAATATGCCATATATTAAAATGAAACAAAACACAAGATTATTGCAACTATTCATGACCAATTGGTGTAAATCAAATTTTTAAAAATTGGCTTTGTATTGGAGTTTACAATATCTACGTAAACTAAGTTTTTAAAAATACAGTATAAAACAATGAAAACACAAAATCATTCGCATTTATTTCTAGACCTGCATGAAAAATATAATAATGAAAATAATCGTGTTGAACATCCTTGTATTCTGTCAATATACGTTTTATTTGATAAAAATTAATTTTAATAGCAAAACGAAGTAATAGGGTGCAACTATTCAGAGTTGCTGTTTGAAAGGAATGATTTTGTACACAAATCACTTGGTACCCCATCGGACTTTAAAGTATTTAAACTTAGTTCATAAATATGCCATATAATAAAATGAAACAAAACACAAGATTATTGCAACTATTTATGACCAATTGATGTAAATCAAATTTTTAAAAATTGGCCTTGTATTAGAGTTTACAATATTTACGTAATCTCAGTTTTTAAAAATACAGTATAAAACAATGAAAACACAAAATCATTCGCATTTATTTCTAGAGCTGCATGAAAAATATAATAATGAAAATAGTCGTGTTGAACATCTTTGTATTATGTCAATATAAGTTTTATTTAATAAAAATGACCTTTAATTGCAAAACGAAGTAATAGGGTGCAACTATTTAGGTGTGCTGTTTGAAAGGAATGATTTTGTACACAAATCACTTGGTACCCCATCGGACTTTAAAGTATATAAAGTTAGTTTATAAATATGCCATATATTAAAATGAAACAAAACACAAGATTATTGCAACTATTCATGACCAATTGGTGTAAATCAAATTTTTAAAAATTGGCCTTGTATTAGAGTTTACAATATTTAAGTAAACTCAGTTTTTAAAAATTCAGTATAATATAATGAAAACACAAAATCATTCGAATCTGTTTCTAGAGCTGCATGAAAAATATAATAATGAAAATAATCGTGTTGAACATCTTCGTATTATGTCAATATTAGTCTTATTTGATAAAAACGAATTTGCATAGCAAAACGAAGTAATAGGGTGCAACTATTCAGAGTTGCTGTTTGAAAGGAATGATTTTGTACACAAATCACTTGGTACCCCATCGGACTTTAAAGTATTTAAACTTAGTTCATAAATATGCCATATAATAAAATGAAACAAAACAAAAGATTATTGCAACTATTTATGACCAATTGGTGTAAATCAAATTTTTAAAAATTGGCCTTGTATTAGAGTTTACAATATTTACGTAATCTCAGTTTTTAAAAATTCAGTATAAAACAATGAAAACACAAAATCATTCGAATCTATTTCTAGAGCTGCATGAAAAATATAATAATGAAAATAGTCGTGTTGAACATCTTTGTATTATGTCAATATTAGTTTTATTTAATAAAAATGACCTTTAATAGCAAAACGAAGTAATAGGGTGCAACTATTTAGGTGTGCTTTGTGAAAGGAATGATTTTATACACAAATCACTTGGTACCCCATCGGACTTTAAAGTATATAAATTTAGTTCATAAATATCCCATATAATAAAATGATACAAAACACAAGATTATTGCAACTATTCATGACCAATTGGTGTAAATCAAATTTTTAAAAATTGGCTTTGTATTGGAGTTTACACTATCTACGTAAACTAAGTTTTTAAAAATACAGTATAAAACAATGAAAACACAAAATCATTCGCATTTATTTCTAGACCTGCATGAAAAATATAATAATGAAAATAATCGTGTTGAACATCTTTGTATTATGTCAATATTAGATTTATTAATTAAAAATGAAATTTAATAGCAAAACGAAGTAATAGGGTGCAACTATTTAGGTGTGCTGTGTGAAAGGAATGATTTTGTACACAAATCACTTGGTACCCCATCGGACTTTAAAGTATATAAACTTAGTTCATAAATATGCCATATATTAAAATGAAACAAAACACAAGATTATTGCAACTATTCATGACCATTTGGTGTAAATCAAATTTTTAAAAATTGGCTTTGTATTGGAGTTTACAATATCTACGTAAACTAAGTTTTTAAAAATACAGTATAAAACAATGAAAACACAAAATCATTCGCATTTATTTCTAGACCTGCATGAAAAATATAATAATGAAAATAATCGTGTTGAACATCTTTGTATTATGTCAATATTAGATTTATTAATTAAAAATGAAATTTAATAGCAAAACGAAGTAATAGGGTGCAACTATTTAGGTGTGCTTTGTGAAAGGAATGATTTTATACGCAAATGAAATGGTACGCGATCGGACTTTAAAGTACATAAATTTAGTTCATAAATATGCCATATAATAAAATGAAACCAAACACAAGATTATTGCAACTATTCATGACCAATTGGTGTAAATCAAATTTTTAAAAATTGTCCTTGTATTGGAGTTTACAATATCTACGTAAACTTAGTTTTTAAAAATACAGTATAAAACAATGAAAACACAAAATCATTCGCATTTATTTCTAGACCTGCATGAAAAATATAATAATGAAAATAATCGTGTTGAACATCCTTGTATTCTGTCAATATACGTTTTATTTGATAAAAATTAATTTTAACAGCAAAACGAAGTAATAGGGTGCAACTATTCAGAGTTGCTGTTTGAAAGGAATGATTTTGTACACAAATCACTTGGTACCCCATCGGACTTTAAAGTATTTAAACTTAGTTCATAAATATGCCATATAATAAAATGAAACAAAACACAAGATTATTGCAACTATTTATGACCAATTGGTGTAAATCAAATTTTTAAAAATTGGCCTTGTATTAGAGTTTACAATATTTACGTAATCTCAGTTTTTAAAAATTCAGTATAAAACAATGAAAACACAAAATCATTCGAATCTATTTCTAGAGCTGCATGAAAAATATAATAATGAAAATAGTCGTGTTGAACATCTTTGTATTGTATTATGTCAATATTAGTTTTATTAATTAAAAATGACCTTTAATAGCAAAACGAAGTAATAGGGTGCAACTATTTAGGTGTGCTTTGTGAAAGGAATGATTTTATACACAAATCACTTGGTACCCCATCGGACTTTAAAGTATATAAACTTAGTTCATAAATATGCCATATATTAAAATGAAACAAAACACAAGATTATTGCAACTATTCATGACCAATTGGTGTAAATCAAATTTTTAAAAATTGGCCTCGTATTGGAGTTTACAATATCTACGTAAACTAAGTTTTTAAAAATACAGTATAAAACAATGAAAACACAAAATCATTCGCATTTATTTCTAGACCTGCATGAAAAATATAATAATGAAAATAATCGTGTTGAACATCTTTGTATTATGTCAATATTAGTTTTATTAATTAAAAATGACCTTTAATAGCAAAACGAAGTAATAGGGTGCAACTATTTAGGTGTGCTTTGTGAAAGGAATGATTTTATACACAAATCACTTGGTACCCCATCGGACTTTAAAGTATATAAATTTAGTTCATAAATATCCCATATAATAAAATGATACAAAACACAAGATTATTGCAACTATTTATGACCAATTGGTGTAAATCAAATTTTTAAAAATTGGCCTTGTATTAGAGTTTACAATATCTACGTAAACTAAGTTTTTAAACATACAGTATAAAACAATGAAAACACAAAATCATTCGCATTTATTTCTAGACCTGCATGAAAAATATAATAATGAAAATAATCGTGTTGAACATCTTTGTATTATGTCAATATTAGTTTTATTAATTAAAAATGACCTTTAATAGCAAAACGAAGTAATAGGGTGCAACTATTTAGGTGTGCTTTGTGAAAGGAATGATTTTATACACAAATCACTTGGTACCCCATCGGACTTTAAAGTATATAAATTTAGTTCATAAATATCCCATATAATAAAATGATACAAAACACAAGATTATTGCAACTATTCATGACCAATTGGTGTAAATCAAATTTTTAAAAATTGGCCTCGTATTGGAGTTTACAATATCTACGTAAACTAAGTTTTTAAACATACAGTATAAAACAATGAAAACACAAAATCATTCGCATTTATTTCTAGACCTGCATGAAAAATATAATAATGAAAATAATCGTGTTGAACATCTTTGTATTATGTCAATATTAGATTTATTAATTAAAAATGAAATTTAATAGCAAAACGAAGTAATAGGGTGCAACTATTTAGGTGTGCTTTGTGAAAGGAATGATTTTGTACACAAATCACTTGGTACCCCATCGGACTTTAAAGTATATAAACTTAGTTCATAAATATGCCATATATTAAAATGAAACAAAACACAAGATTATTGCAACTATTCATGACCAATTGGTGTAAATCGAATTTTTAAAAATTGGCCTCGTATTGGAGTTTACAATATCTACGTAAACTAAGTTTTTAAAAATACAGTATAAAACAATGAAAACACAAAATCATTCGCATTTATTTCTAGACCTGCATGAAAAATATAATAATGAAAATAATCGTGTTGAACATCTTTGTATTATGTCAATATTAGTTTTATTAATTAAAAATGACCTTTAATAGCAAAACGAAGTAATAGGGTGCAACTATTTAGGTGTGCTTTGTGAAAGGAATGATTTTATACACAAATCAATTGGTACCCCATCGGACTTTAAAGTATATAAATTTAGTTCATAAATATCCCATATAATAAAATGATACAAAACACAAGATTATTGCAACTATTTATGACCAATTGGTGTAAATCAAATTTTTAAAAATTGGCCTTGTATTAGAGTTTACAATATTTACGTAATCTCAGTTTTTAAAAATTCAGTATAAAACAATGAAAACACAAAATCATTCGAATCTATTTCTAGAGCTGCATGAAAAATATAATAATGAAAATAGTCGTGTTGAACATCTTTGTATTATGTCAATATTAGTTTTATTAATTAAAAATGACCTTTAATAGCAAAACGAAGTAATAGGGTGCAACTATTTAGGTGTGCTTTGTGAAAGGAATGATTTTGTACACAAATCACTTGGTACCCCATCGGACTTTAAAGTATATAAACTTAGTTCATAAATATCCCATATATTAAAATGAAACAAAACACAAGATTATTGCATCTATTCATGACCAATTGGTGTAAATCAAATTTTTAAAAATTGGTCTTGTATTGGAGTTTACAATATCTACGTAAACTAAGTTTTTAAAAATACAGTATAAAACAATGAAAACACAAAATCATTCGAATCTGTTTCTAGAACTGCATGAAAAATATAATAATGAAAATAATCGTGTTGAACATCTTTGTATTATGTCAATATTAGTTTTATTAATTAAAAATGACCTTTAATAGCAAAACGAAGTAACAGGATGCAACTATTTAGGTGTGCTTTGTGAAAGGAATGATTTTATACACAAATCACTTGGTACCCCATCGGACTTTAAAGTATATAAATTTAGTTCATAAATATCCCATATATTAAAACGATATAAAACACAAGATTATTGCAACTATTCATGACCAATTGGTGTAAATCAAATTTTTAAAAATTGGCCTTGTATTAGAGTTTACAATATTTACGTAAACTCAGTTTAAAAAATTCAGTATAATATAATGAAAACACAAAATCATTCGAATCTATGTATAGAGTTGCATGAAAAATATAATAATGAAAATAATCGTGTTGAACATCCTTGTATTCTGTCAATATTAGTTTTATTTGATAAAAATGACCTCTAATAGCAAAACGAAGTAATAGGGTGCAACTATTTAGGTGTGCTGTGTGAAAAGATTGACGTTATACAAAAATCACTTGGTACGCCATTGGACTTTAAAGTATATAAACTTAGTTCATAAATATGCCATATAATAAAATGAAACAAAACACAAGATTATTGCAACTATTTATGACCAATTGATGTAAATCAAATTTTTAAAAATTGGCCTTGTATTAGAGTTTACAATATTTACGTAAACTCAGTTTTTAAAAATTCAGTATAATATAATGAAAACACAAAATCATTCGCATTTATTTCTAGACCTGCATGAAAAATATAATAATGAAAATAATCGTGTTGAACATCCTTGTATTCTGTCAATATACGTTTTATTTGATAAAAATTAATTTTAATAGCAAAACGAAATAATACGCTGCAACTATTCAGAGGTGCTTTGTGAAAGGATTGATTTTGTACACAAATAACTTGGTACCCCATTGGACTTTAAAGTATATAAATTTAGTTCATAAATATGCCATTTATTAAAATGAAACAAAACACAAGATTATTGCAACTATTTATGACCAATTGGTGTAAATCAAATTTTTAAAAATTGGCCTTGTATTAGAGTTTACAATATTTACGTAAACTCAGTTTTTAAAAATTCAGTATAAAACAATGAAAACACAAAATCATTCGAATCTATTTCTAGAGCTGCATGAAAAATATAATAATGAAAATAATCGTGTTGAACATCTTTGTATTATGTCAATATTAGTTTTATTAATTAAAAATGACCTTTAATAGCAAAACGAAGTAATAGGGTGCAACTATTTAGGTGTGCTTTGTGAAAGGAATGATTTTATACACAAATCACTTGGTACCCCATCGGACTTTAAAGTATATAAATTTAGTTCATAAATATCCCATATAATAAAATGATACAAAACACAAGATTATTGCAACTATTCATGACCAATTGGTGTAAATCAAATTTTTAAAAATTGGCCTTGTATTAGAGTTTACAATATTTAAGTAAACTCAGTTTTTAAAAATTCAGTATAATATAATGAAAACACAAAATCATTCGAATCAGTTTCTAGAGCTGCATGAAAAATATAATAATGAAAATAATCGTGTTGAACATCCTTGTATTCTGTCAATATACGTTTTATTTGATAAAAATTAATTTTAATAGCAAAACGAAGTAATACGCTGCAACTATTCAGAGTTGCTGTGTGAAAGGAATGATTTTGTACACAAATCACTTGGTACCCCATCGGACTTTAAAGTATTTAAACTTAGTTCATAAATATGCCATATAATAAAATGAAACAAAACACAAGATTATTGCAACTATTTATGACCAATTGGTGTAAATCAAATTTTTAAAAATTGGCCTTGTATTAGAGTTTACAATATTTACGTAATCTCAGTTTTTAAAAATTCAGTATAAAACAATGAAAACACAAAATCATTCGAATCTATTTCTAGAGCTGCATGAAAAATATAATAATGAAAATAATCGTGTTGAACATCTTTGTATTATGTCAATATAAGTTTTATTTAATAAAAATGACCTTTAATAGCAAAACGAAGTAATAGGGTGCAACTATTTAGGTGTGCTTTGTGAAAGGAATGATTTTATACACAAATCACTTGGTACCCCATCGGACTTTAAAGTATATAAATTTAGTTCATAAATATCCCATATAATAAAATGATACAAAACACAAGATTATTGCAACTATTCATGACCAATTGGTGTAAATCAAATTTTTAAAAATTGTCCTTGTATTAGAGTTTACAATATTTACGTAATCTCAGTTTTTAAAAATTCAGTATAAAACAATGAAAACACAAAATCATTCGAATCTATTTCTAGAGCTGCATGAAAAATATAATAATGAAAATAGTCGTGTTGAACATCTTTGTATTATGTCAATATAAGTTTTATTTAATAAAAATGACCTTTAATAGCAAAACGAAGTAATAGGGTGCAACTATTTAGGTGTGCTTTGTGAAAGGAATGATTTTATACACAAATCACTTGGTACCACATCGGACTTTAAAGTATATAAGCTTAGTTCATAAATATGCCATATATTAAAATGAAACAAAACACAAGATTATTGCAACTATTCATGACCAATTGGTGTAAATCAAATTTTTAAAAACTGGCCTTGTATTAGAGTTTACAATATTTAAGTAAACTCAGTTTTTAAAAATTCAGTATAATATAATAAAAACACAAAATCATTCGAATCTGTTTCTAGAGCTGCATGAAAAATATAATAATGAAAATAATCGTGTTGAACATCTTTGTATTATGTCAATATTAGTCTTATTTGATAAAAACGAATTTGCATAGCAAAACGAAGTAATAGGGTGCAACTATTCAGAGTTGCTGTTTGAAAGGAATGATTTTGTACACAAATCACTTGGTACCCCATCGGACTTTAAAGTATTTAAACTTAGTTCATAAATATGCCATATAATAAAATGAAACAAAACACAAGATTATTGCAACTATTTATGACCAATTGGTGTAAATCAAATTTTTAAAAATTGGCCTTGTATTAGAGTTTACAATATTTACGTAATCTCAGTTTTTAAAAATTCAGTATAAAACAATGAAAACACAAAATCATTCGAATCTATTTCTAGAGCTGCATGAAAAATATAATAATGAAAATAATCGTGTTGAACATCTTTGTATTATGTCAATATAAGTTTTATTTAATAAAAATGACCTTTAATAGCAAAACGAAGTAATAGGGTGCAACTATTTAGGTGTGCTTTGTGAAAGGAATGATTTTATACACAAATCATTTGGTACCCCATCGGACTTTAAAGTATATAAATTTAGTTCATAAATATCCCATATAATAAAATGATACAAAACACAAGATTATTGCAACTATTCATGACCAATTGGTGTAAATCAAATTTTTAAAAATTGGCCTTGTATTAGAGTTTACAATATTTACGTAATCTCAGTTTTTAAAAATTCAGTATAAAACAATGAAAACACAAAATCATTCGAATCTATTTCTAGAGCTGCATGAAAAATATAATAATGAAAATAGTCGTGTTGAACATCTTTGTATTCTGTCAATATAAGTTTTATTTAATAAAAATGACCTTTAATAGCAAAACGAAGTAATAGGGTGCAACTATTTAGGTGTGCTTTGTGAAAGGAATGATTTTATACACAAATCACTTGGTACCCCATCGGACTTTAAAGTATATAAACTTAGTTCATAAATATGCCATATATTAAAATGAAACAAAACACAAGATTATTGCAACTATTCATGACCAATTGGTGTAAATCAAATTTTTAAAAATTGGCCTTGTATTAGAGTTTACAATATTTAAGTAAACTCAGTTTTTAAAAATTCAGTATAATATAATAAAAACACAAAATCATTCGAATCTGTTTCTAGAGCTGCATGAAAAATATAATAATGAAAATAATCGTGTTGAACATCTTTGTATTATGTCAATATAAGTTTTATTTAATAAAAATGACCTTTAATAGCAAAACGAAGTAATAGGGTGCAACTATTTAGGTGTGCTTTGTGAAAGGAATGATTTTATACACAAATCACTTGGTACCCCATCGGACTTTAAAGTATATAAACTTAGTTCATAAATATGCCATATATTAAAATGAAACAAAACACAAGATTATTGCAACTATTCATGACCAATTGGTGTAAATCAAATTTTTAAAAACTGGCCTTGTATTAGAGTTTACAATATTTAAGTAAACTCAGTTTTTAAAAATTCAGTATAATATAATAAAAACACAAAATCATTCGAATCTGTTTCTAGAGCTGCATGAAAAATATAATAATGAAAATAATCGTGTTGAACATCTTTGTATTATGTCAATATTAGTCTTATTTGATAAAAACGAATTTGCATAGCAAAACGAAGTAATAGGGTGCAACTATTCAGAGTTGCTGTTTGAAAGGAATGATTTTGTACACAAATCACTTGGTACCCCATCGGACTTTAAAGTATTTAAACTTAGTTCATAAATATGCCATATAATAAAATGAAACAAAACACAAGATTATTGCAACTATTTATGACCAATTGGTGTAAATCAAATTTTTAAAAATTGGCCTTGTATTAGAGTTTACAATATTTACGTAATCTCAGTTTTTAAAAATTCAGTATAAAACAATGAAAACACAAAATCATTCGAATCTATTTCTAGAGCTGCATGAAAAATATAATAATGAAAATAATCGTGTTGAACATCTTTGTATTATGTCAATATAAGTTTTATTTAATAAAAATGACCTTTAATAGCAAAACGAAGTAATAGGGTGCAACTATTTAGGTGTGCTTTGTGAAAGGAATGATTTTATACACAAATCACTTGGTACCCCATCGGACTTTAAAGTATATAAACTTAGTTCATAAATATGCCATATATTAAAATGAAACAAAACACAAGATTATTGCAACTATTCATGACCAATTGGTGTAAATCAAATTTTTAAAAATTGGCTTTGTATTGGAGTTTACAATATCTACGTAAACTAAGTTTTTAAAAATACAGTATAAAACAATGAAAACACAAAATCATTCGCATTTATTTCTAGACCTGCATGAAAAATATAATAATGAAAATAATCGTGTTGAACATCTTTGTATTATGTCAATATTAGATTTATTAATTAAAAATGAAATTTAATAGCAAAACGAAGTAATAGGGTGCAACTATTTAGGTGTGCTTTGTGAAAGGAATGATTTTATACACAAATCACTTGGTACCCCATCGGACTTTAAAGTATATAAACTTAGTTCATAAATATGCCATATATTAAAATGAAACAAAACACAAGATTATTGCAACTATTCATGACCAATTGGTGTAAATCAAATTTTTAAAAATTGGCTTTGTATTGGAGTTTACAATATCTACGTAAACTAAGTTTTTAAAAATACAGTATAAAAGAATGAAAACACAAAATCATTCGCATTTATTTCTAGACCTGCATGAAAAATATAATAATGAAAATAATCGTGTTGAACATCTTTGTATTATGTCAATATTAGATTTATTAATTAAAAATGAAATTTAATAGCAAAACGAAGTAATAGGGTGCAACTATTTAGGTGTGCTTTGTGAAAGGAATGATTTTGTACACAAATAACTTGGTACCCCATCGGACTTTAAAGTATATAAACTTAGTTCATAAATATGCCATATATTAAAATGAAACAAAACACAAGATTATTGCAACTATTCATGACCAATTGGTGTAAATCAAATTTTTAAAAATTGGCTTTGTATTGGAGTTTACAATATCTACGTAAACTAAGTTTTTAAAAATACAGTATAAAACAATGAAAACACAAAATCATTCGAATCTATTTCTAGAGCTGCATGAAAAATATAATAATGAAAATAGTCGTGTTGAACATCTTTGTATTATGTCAATATAAGTTTTATTTAATAAAAATGACCTTTAATAGCAAAACGAAGTAATAGGGTGCAACTATTTAGGTGTGCTTTGTGAAAGGAATGATTTTATACACAAATCACTTGGTACCCCATCGGACTTTAAAGTATATAAACTTAGTTCATAAATATGCCATATATTAAAATGAAACAAAACACAAGATTATTGCAACTATTCATGACCAATTGGTGTAAATCAAATTTTTAAAAATTGGCCTTGTATTAGAGTTTACAATATTTAAGTAAACTCAGTTTTTAAAAATTCAGTATAATATAATAAAAACACAAAATCATTCGAATCTGTTTCTAGAGCTGCATGAAAAATATAATAATGAAAATAATCGTGTTGAACATCTTTGTATTATGTCAATATTAGTCTTATTTGATAAAAACGAATTTGCATAGCAAAACGAAGTAATAGGGTGCAACTATTCAGAGTTGCTGTTTGAAAGGAATGATTTTATACACAAATCACTTGGTACCACATCGGACTTTAAAGTATATAAGCTTAGTTCATAAATATGCCATATATTAAAATGAAACAAAACACAAGATTATTGCAACTATTCATGACCAATTGGTGTAAATCAAATTTTTAAAAACTGGCCTTGTATTAGAGTTTACAATATTTAAGTAAACTCAGTTTTTAAAAATTCAGTATAATATAATAAAAACACAAAATCATTCGAATCTGTTTCTAGAGCTGCATGAAAAATATAATAATGAAAATAATCGTGTTGAACATCTTTGTATTATGTCAATATTAGTCTTATTTGATAAAAACGAATTTGCATAGCAAAACGAAGTAATAGGGTGCAACTATTCAGAGTTGCTGTTTGAAAGGAATGATTTTGTACACAAATCACTTGGTACCCCATCGGACTTTAAAGTATTTAAACTTAGTTCATAAATATGCCATATAATAAAATGAAACAAAACACAAGATTATTGCAACTATTTATGACCAATTGGTGTAAATCAAATTTTTAAAAATTGGCCTTGTATTAGAGTTTACAATATTTACGTAATCTCAGTTTTTAAAAATTCAGTATAAAACAATGAAAACACAAAATCATTCGAATCTATTTCTAGAGCTGCATGAAAAATATAATAATGAAAATAATCGTGTTGAACATCTTTGTATTATGTCAATATAAGTTTTATTTAATAAAAATGACCTTTAATAGCAAAACGAAGTAATAGGGTGCAACTATTTAGGTGTGCTTTGTGAAAGGAATGATTTTATACACAAATCACTTGGTACCCCATCGGACTTTAAAGTATATAAACTTAGTTCATAAATATGCCATATATTAAAATGAAACAAAACACAAGATTATTGCAACTATTCATGACCAATTGGTGTAAATCAAATTTTTAAAAATTGGCTTTGTATTGGAGTTTACAATATCTACGTAAACTAAGTTTTTAAAAATACAGTATAAAACAATGAAAACACAAAATCATTCGCATTTATTTCTAGACCTGCATGAAAAATATAATAATGAAAATAATCGTGTTGAACATCTTTGTATTATGTCAATATTAGATTTATTAATTAAAAATGAAATTTAATAGCAAAACGAAGTAATAGGGTGCAACTATTTAGGTGTGCTTTGTGAAAGGAATGATTTTGTACACAAATAACTTGGTACCCCATCGGACTTTAAAGTATATAAACTTAGTTCATAAATATGACATATATTAAAATGAAACAAAACACAAGATTATTGCAACTATTCATGACCAATTGGTGTAAATCAAATTTTTAAAAATTGGCTTTGTATTGGAGTTTACAATATCTACGTAAACTAAGTTTTTAAAAATACAGTATAAAACAATGAAAACACAAAATCATTCGCATTTATTTCTAGACCTGCATGAAAAATATAATAATGAAAATAATCGTGTTCAACATCTTTGTATTATGTCAATATTAGATTTATTAATTAAAAATGAAATTTAATAGCAAAACGAAGTAATAGGGTGCAACTATTTAGGTGTGCTTTGTGAAAGGAATGATTTCATACACAAATGAAATGGTACGCGATCGGACTTTAAAGTACATAAACTTAGTTCATAAATATGCCATATAATAAAATGAAACAAAACACAAGATTATTGCAACTATTCATGACCAATTGGTGTAAATCAAATTTTTAAAAACTGGCCTTGTATTAGAGTTTACAATATTTAAGTAAACTCAGTTTTTAAAAATTCAGTATAATATAATAAAAACACAAAATCATTCGAATCTGTTTCTAGAGCTGCATGAAAAATATAATAATGAAAATAATCGTGTTGAACATCTTTGTATTATGTCAATATTAGTCTTATTTGATAAAAACGAATTTGCATAGCAAAACGAAGTAATAGGGTGCAACTATTCAGAGTTGCTGTTTGAAAGGAATGATTTTGTACACAAATCACTTGGTACCCCATCGGACTTTAAAGTATTTAAACTTAGTTCATAAATATGCCATATAATAAAATGAAACAAAACACAAGATTATTGCAACTATTTATGACCAATTGGTGTAAATCAAATTTTTAAAAATTGGCCTTGTATTAGAGTTTACAATATTTACGTAATCTCAGTTTTTAAAAATTCAGTATAAAACAATGAAAACACAAAATCATTCGAATCTATTTCTAGAGCTGCATGAAAAATATAATAATGAAAATAATCGTGTTGAACATCTTTGTATTATGTCAATATAAGTTTTATTTAATAAAAATGACCTTTAATAGCAAAACGAAGTAATAGGGTGCAACTATTTAGGTGTGCTTTGTGAAAGGAATGATTTTATACACAAATCACTTGGTACCCCATCGGACTTTAAAGTATATAAACTTAGTTCATAAATATGCCATATATTAAAATGAAACAAAACACAAGATTATTGCAACTATTCATGACCAATTGGTGTAAATCAAATTTTTAAAAATTGGCCTTGTATTGGAGTTTACAATATCTACGTAAACTAAGTTTTTAAAAATACAGTATAAAACAATGAAAACACAAAATCATTCGCATTTATTTCTAGACCTGCATGAAAAATATAATAATGAAAATAATCGTGTTGAACATCTTTGTATTATGTCAATATTAGATTTATTAATTAAAAATGAAATTTAATAGCAAAACGAAGTAATAGGGTGCAACTATTTAGGTGTGCTTTGTGAAAGGAATGATTTTGTACACAAATAACTTGGTACCCCATCGGACTTTAAAGTATATAAACTTAGTTCATAAATATGACATATATTAAAATGAAACAAAACACAAGATTATTGCAACTATTCATGACCAATTGGTGTAAATCAAATTTTTAAAAATTGGCTTTGTATTGGAGTTTACAATATCTACGTAAACTAAGTTTTTAAAAATACAGTATAAAACAATGAAAACACAAAATCATTCGCATTTATTTCTAGACCTGCATGAAAAATATAATAATGAAAATAATCGTGTTCAACATCTTTGTATTATGTCAATATTAGATTTATTAATTAAAAATGAAATTTAATAGCAAAACGAAGTAATAGGGTGCAACTATTTAGGTGTGCTTTGTGAAAGGAATGATTTCATACACAAATGAAATGGTACGCGATCGGACTTTAAAGTACATAAACTTAGTTCATAAATATGCCATATAATAAAATGAAACAAAACACATGATTATTGCAACTATTCATGACCAATTGGTTTTAATCAAATTTTTTAAAAATTGGCCTTGTATTGGAGTTTACAATATCTACGTAAACTTAGTTTTTAAAAATTCAGTATAATACAATAAAAACTCAAAATCATTCGCATTTATTTCTAGACCTGCATGAAAAATATAATAATGAAAATAATCGTGTTGAACATCCTTGTATTCTGTCAATATACGTTTTATTTGATAAAAATTAATTTTAATAGCAAAACGAAGTAATACGCTGCAACTATTCAGAGTTGCTGTTTGAAAGGAATGATTTTGTACACAAATCACTTGGTACCCCATCGGACTTTAAAGTATTTAAACTTAGTTCATAAATATGCCATATAATAAAATGAAACAAAACACAAGATTATTGCAACTATTTATGACCAATTGGTGTAAATCAAATTTTTAAAAATTGGCCTTGTATTAGAGTTTACAATATTTACGTAATCTCAGTTTTTAAAAATTCAGTATAAAACAATGAAAACACAAAATCATTCGAATCTATTTCTAGAGCTGCATGAAAAATATAATAATGAAAATAGTCGTGTTGAACATCTTTGTATTATGTCAATATTAATTTTATTAATTAAAAATGACCTTTAATAGCAAAACGAAGTAATAGGGTGCAACTATTCAGAGGTGCTTTGTGAAAGGAATGATTTTATACACAAATCAATTGGTACCCCATCGGACTTGAAAGTATATAAATTTAGTTCATAAATATCCCATATAATAAAATGATACAAAACACATGATTATTGCAACTATTCATGACCAATTGGTGTAAATCAAATTTTTAAAAATTGGTCTTGTATTGGAGTTTACAATATCTACGTAAACTAAGTTTTTAAAAATACAGTATAAAACAATGAAAACACAAAATCATTCGCATTTATTTCTAGACCTGCATGAAAAATATAATAATGAAAATAATCGTGTTGAACATCTTTGTATTATGTCAATATTAGTTTTATTAATTAAAAATGACCTTTAATAGCAAAACGAAGTAACAGGATGCAAATATTTAGGTGTGCTTTGTGAAAGGAATGATTTTATACACAAATCACTTGGTACCCCATCGGACTTTAAAGTATATAAATTTAGTTCATAAATATCCCATATATTAAAACGATATAAAACACAAGATTATTGCAACTATTCATGACCAATTGGTGTAAATCAAATTTTTAAAAATTGGCCTTGTATTAGAGTTTACAATATTTAAGTAAACTCAGTTTTTAAAAATTCAGTATAAAACAATGAAAACACAAAATCATTCGAATCTATTTCTAGAGCTGCATGAAAAATATAATAATGAAAATAGTCGTGTTGAACATCTTTGTATTATGTCAATATTAATTTTATTTGATAAAAATGAATTTGCATAGCAAAACGAAGTAATAGGGTGCAACTATTTAGGTGTGCTGTGTGAAAGGATTGATTTTATACACAAATGAAATGGTACCCCATCGGACTTTAAAGTATATAAACTTAGTTCATAAATATGCCATATAATAAAATGAAACAAAACACAAGATTATTGTAACTATTTATGACCAATTGGTGTAAATCAAATTTTTAAAAACTGGCCTTGTATTAGAGTTTACAATATTTAAGTAAACTCAGTTTTTAAAAATTCAGTATAATATAATAAAAACACAAAATCATTCGAATCTGTTTCTAGAGCTGCATGAAAAATATAATAATGAAAATAATCGTGTTGAACATCTTTGTATTATGTCAATATTAGTCTTATTTGATAAAAACGAATTTGCATAGCAAAACGAAGTAATAGGGTGCAACTATTCAGAGTTGCTGTTTGAAAGGAATGATTTTGTACACAAATCACTTGGTACCCCATCGGACTTTAAAGTATTTAAACTTAGTTCATAAATATGCCATATAATAAAATGAAACAAAACACAAGATTATTGCAACTATTTATGACCAATTGGTGTAAATCAAATTTTTAAAAATTGGCCTTGTATTAGAGTTTACAATATTTACGTAATCTCAGTTTTTAAAAATTCAGTATAAAACAATGAAAACACAAAATCATTCGAATCTATTTCTAGAGCTGCATGAAAAATATAATAATGAAAATAATCGTGTTGAACATCTTTGTATTATGTCAATATAAGTTTTATTTAATAAAAATGACCTTTAATAGCAAAACGAAGTAATAGGGTGCAACTATTTAGGTGTGCTTTGTGAAAGGAATGATTTTATACACAAATCACTTGGTACCCCATCGGACTTTAAAGTATATAAATTTAGTTCATAAATATCCCATATAATAAAATGATACAAAACACAAGATTATTGCAACTATTCATGACCAATTGGTGTAAATCAAATTTTTAAAAATTGGCCTTGTATTAGAGTTTACAATATTTACGTAATCTCAGTTTTTAAAAATTCAGTATAAAACAATGAAAACACAAAATCATTCGAATCTATTTCTAGAGCTGCATGAAAAATATAATAATGAAAATAGTCGTGTTGAACATCTTTGTATTATGTCAATATAAGTTTTATTTAATAAAAATGACCTTTAATAGCAAAACGAAGTAATAGGGTGCAACTATTTAGGTGTGCTTTGTGAAAGGAATGATTTTATACACAAATCACTTGGTACCCCATCGGACTTTAAAGTATATAAACTTAGTTCATAAATATGCCATATATTAAAATGAAACAAAACACAAGATTATTGCAACTATTCATGACCAATTGGTGTAAATCAAATTTTTAAAAATTGGCTTTGTATTGGAGTTTACAATATCTACGTAAACTAAGTTTTTAAAAATACAGTATAAAACAATGAAAACACAAAATCATTCGCATTTATTTCTAGACCTGCATGAAAAATATAATAATGAAAATAATCGTGTTGAACATCTTTGTATTATGTCAATATTAGATTTATTAATTAAAAATGAAATTTAATAGCAAAACGAAGTAATAGGGTGCAACTATTTAGGTGTGCTTTGTGAAAGGAATGATTTTGTACACAAATCACTTGGTACCCCATCGGACTTTAAAGTATATAAACTTAGTTCATAAATATGCCATATATTAAAATGAAACAAAACACAAGATTATTGCAACTATTCATGACCAATTGGTGTAAATCAAATTTTTAAAAATTGGCTTTGTATTGGAGTTTACAATATCTACGTAAACTAAGTTTTTAAAAATACAGTATAAAACAATGAAAACACAAAATCATTCGCATTTATTTCTAGACCTGCATGAAAAATATAATAATGAAAATAATCGTGTTGAACATCTTTGTATTATGTCAATATTAGATTTATTAATTAAAAATGAAATTTAATAGCAAAACGAAGTAATAGGGTGCAACTATTTAGGTGTGCTTTGTGAAAGGAATGATTTCATACACAAATGAAATGGTACGCGATCGGACTTTAAAGTACATAAACTTAGTTCATAAATATGCCATATAATAAAATGAAACAAAACACATGATTATTGCAACTATTCATGACCAATTGGTTTTAATCAAATTTTTTAAAAATTGGCCTTGTATTGGAGTTTACAATATCTACGTAAACTTAGTTTTTAAAAATTCAGTATAATACAATAAAAACTCAAAATCATTCGCATTTATTTCTAGACCTGCATGAAAAATATAATAATGAAAATAATCGTGTTGAACATCCTTGTATTCTGTCAATATACGTTTTATTTGATAAAAATTAATTTTAATAGCAAAACGAAGTAATACGCTGCAACTATTCAGAGTTGCTGTTTGAAAGGAATGATTTTGTACACAAATCACTTGGTACCCCATCGGACTTTAAAGTATTTAAACTTAGTTCATAAATATGCCATATAATAAAATGAAACAAAACACAAGATTATTGCAACTATTTATGACCAATTGGTGTAAATCAAATTTTTAAAAATTGGCCTTGTATTAGAGTTTACAATATTTACGTAATCTCAGTTTTTAAAAATTCAGTATAAAACAATGAAAACACAAAATCATTCGAATCTATTTCTAGAGCTGCATGAAAAATATAATAATGAAAATAGTCGTGTTGAACATCTTTGTATTATGTCAATATTAATTTTATTAATTAAAAATGACCTTTAATAGCAAAACGAAGTAATTGGGTGCAACTATTCAGAGGTGCTTTGTGAAAGGAATGATTTTATACACAAATCAATTGGTACCCCATCGGACTTGAAAGTATATAAATTTAGTTCATAAATATCCCATATAATAAAATGATACAAAACACATGATTATTGCAACTATTCATGACCAATTGGTGTAAATCAAATTTTTAAAAATTGGTCTTGTATTGGAGTTTACAATATCTACGTAAACTAAGTTTTTAAAAATACAGTATAAAACAATGAAAACACAAAATCATTCGCATTTATTTCTAGACCTGCATGAAAAATATAATAATGAAAATAATCGTGTTGAACATCTTTGTATTATGTCAATATTAGTTTTATTAATTAAAAATGACCTTTAATAGCAAAACGAAGTAACAGGATGCAAATATTTAGGTGTGCTTTGTGAAAGGAATGATTTTATACACAAATCACTTGGTACCCCATCGGACTTTAAAGTATATAAATTTAGTTCATAAATATCCCATATATTAAAACGATATAAAACACAAGATTATTGCAACTATTCATGACCAATTGGTGTAAATCAAATTTTTAAAAATTGGCCTTGTATTAGAGTTTACAATATTTAAGTAAACTCAGTTTTTAAAAATTCAGTATAATATAATGAAAACACAAAATCATTCGAATCTGTTTCTAGAGCTGCATGAAAAATATAATAATGAAAATAATCGTGTTGAACATCTTTGTATTATGTCAATATAAGTTTTATTTAATAAAAATGACCTTTAATAGCAAAACGAAGTAATAGGGTGCAACTATTTAGGTGTGCTTTGTGAAAGGAATGATTTTATACACAAATCACTTGGTACCCCATCGGACTTTAAAGTATATAAATTTAGTTCATAAATATCCCATATAATAAAATGATACAAAACACAAGATTATTGCAACTATTCATGACCAATTGGTGTAAATCAAATTTTTAAAAATTGGCCTTGTATTAGAGTTTACAATATTTACGTAATCTCAGTTTTTAAAAATTCAGTATAATATAATAAAAACACAAAATCATTCGAATCTGTTTCTAGAGCTGCATGAAAAATATAATAATGAAAATAATCGTGTTGAACATCTTTGTATTATGTCAATATTAGTCTTATTTGATAAAAACGAATTTGCATAGCAAAACGAAGTAATAGGGTGCAACTATTCAGAGTTGCTGTTTGAAAGGAATGATTTTGTACACAAATCACTTGGTACCCCATCGGACTTTAAAGTATTTAAACTTAGTTCATAAATATGCCATATAATAAAATGAAACAAAACACAAGATTATTGCAACTATTTATGACCAATTGGTGTAAATCAAATTTTTAAAAATTGGCCTTGTATTAGAGTTTACAATATTTACGTAATCTCAGTTTTTAAAAATTCAGTATAAAACAATGAAAACACAAAATCATTCGAATCTATTTCTAGAGCTGCATGAAAAATATAATAATGAAAATAATCGTGTTGAACATCTTTGTATTATGTCAATATAAGTTTTATTTAATAAAAATGACCTTTAATAGCAAAACGAAGTAATAGGGTGCAACTATTTAGGTGTGCTTTGTGAAAGGAATGATTTTATACACAAATCACTTGGTACCCCATCGGACTTTAAAGTATATAAATTTAGTTCATAAATATCCCATATAATAAAATGATACAAAACACAAGATTATTGCAACTATTCATGACCAATTGGTGTAAATCAAATTTTTAAAAATTGGCCTTGTATTAGAGTTTACAATATTTACGTAATCTCAGTTTTTAAAAATTCAGTATAAAACAATGAAAACACAAAATCATTCGAATCTATTTCTAGAGCTGCATGAAAAATATAATAATGAAAATAGTCGTGTTGAACATCTTTGTATTATGTCAATATAAGTTTTATTTAATAAAAATGACCTTTAATAGCAAAACGAAGTAATAGGGTGCAACTATTTAGGTGTGCTTTGTGAAAGGAATGATTTTATACACAAATCACTTGGTACCCCATCGGACTTTAAAGTATATAAACTTAGTTCATAAATATGCCATATATTAAAATGAAACAAAACACAAGATTATTGCAACTATTCATGACCAATTGGTGTAAATCAAATTTTTAAAAATTGGCTTTGTATTGGAGTTTACAATATCTACGTAAACTAAGTTTTTAAAAATACAGTATAAAACAATGAAAACACAAAATCATTCGCATTTATTTCTAGACCTGCATGAAAAATATAATAATGAAAATAATCGTGTTGAACATCTTTGTATTATGTCAATATTAGATTTATTAATTAAAAATGAAATTTAATAGCAAAACGAAGTAATAGGGTGCAACTATTTAGGTGTGCTTTGTGAAAGGAATGATTTTGTACACAAATCACTTGGTACCCCATCGGACTTTAAAGTATATAAACTTAGTTCATAAATATGCCATATATTAAAATGAAACAAAACACAAGATTATTGCAACTATTCATGACCAATTGGTGTAAATCAAATTTTTAAAAATTGGCTTTGTATTGGAGTTTACAATATCTACGTAAACTAAGTTTTTAAAAATACAGTATAAAACAATGAAAACACAAAATCATTCGCATTTATTTCTAGACCTGCATGAAAAATATAATAATGAAAATAATCGTGTTGAACATCTTTGTATTATGTCAATATTAGATTTATTAATTAAAAATGAAATTTAATAGCAAAACGAAGTAATAGGGTGCAACTATTTAGGTGTGCTTTGTGAAAGGAATGATTTCATACACAAATGAAATGGTACGCGATCGGACTTTAAAGTACATAAACTTAGTTCATAAATATGCCATATAATAAAATGAAACAAAACACATGATTATTGCAACTATTCATGACCAATTGGTTTTAATCAAATTTTTTAAAAATTGGCCTTGTATTGGAGTTTACAATATCTACGTAAACTTAGTTTTTAAAAATTCAGTATAATACAATAAAAACTCAAAATCATTCGCATTTATTTCTAGACCTGCATGAAAAATATAATAATGAAAATAATCGTGTTGAACATCCTTGTATTCTGTCAATATACGTTTTATTTGATAAAAATTAATTTTAATAGCAAAACGAAGTAATACGCTGCAACTATTCAGAGTTGCTGTTTGAAAGGAATGATTTTGTACACAAATCACTTGGTACCCCATCGGACTTTAAAGTATTTAAACTTAGTTCATAAATATGCCATATAATAAAATGAAACAAAACACAAGATTATTGCAACTATTTATGACCAATTGGTGTAAATCAAATTTTTAAAAATTGGCCTTGTATTAGAGTTTACAATATTTACGTAATCTCAGTTTTTAAAAATTCAGTATAAAACAATGAAAACACAAAATCATTCGAATCTATTTCTAGAGCTGCATGAAAAATATAATAATGAAAATAGTCGTGTTGAACATCTTTGTATTATGTCAATATTAATTTTATTAATTAAAAATGACCTTTAATAGCAAAACGAAGTAATTGGGTGCAACTATTCAGAGGTGCTTTGTGAAAGGAATGATTTTATACACAAATCAATTGGTACCCCATCGGACTTGAAAGTATATAAATTTAGTTCATAAATATCCCATATAATAAAATGATACAAAACACATGATTATTGCAACTATTCATGACCAATTGGTGTAAATCAAATTTTTAAAAATTGGTCTTGTATTGGAGTTTACAATATCTACGTAAACTAAGTTTTTAAAAATACAGTATAAAACAATGAAAACACAAAATCATTCGCATTTATTTCTAGACCTGCATGAAAAATATAATAATGAAAATAATCGTGTTGAACATCTTTGTATTATGTCAATATTAGTTTTATTAATTAAAAATGACCTTTAATAGCAAAACGAAGTAACAGGATGCAAATATTTAGGTGTGCTTTGTGAAAGGAATGATTTTATACACAAATCACTTGGTACCCCATCGGACTTTAAAGTATATAAATTTAGTTCATAAATATCCCATATATTAAAACGATATAAAACACAAGATTATTGCAACTATTCATGACCAATTGGTGTAAATCAAATTTTTAAAAATTGGCCTTGTATTAGAGTTTACAATATTTAAGTAAACTCAGTTTTTAAAAATTCAGTATAATATAATGAAAACACAAAATCATTCGAATCTGTTTCTAGAGCTGCATGAAAAATATAATAATGAAAATAATCGTGTTGAACATCTTTGTATTATGTCAATATAAGTTTTATTTAATAAAAATGACCTTTAATAGCAAAACGAAGTAATAGGGTGCAACTATTTAGGTGTGCTTTGTGAAAGGAATGATTTTATACACAAATCACTTGGTACCCCATCGGACTTTAAAGTATATAAATTTAGTTCATAAATATCCCATATAATAAAATGATACAAAACACAAGATTATTGCAACTATTCATGACCAATTGGTGTAAATCAAATTTTTAAAAATTGGCCTTGTATTAGAGTTTACAATATTTACGTAATCTCAGTTTTTAAAAATTCAGTATAAAACAATGAAAACACAAAATCATTCGAATCTATTTCTAGAGCTGCATGAAAAATATAATAATGAAAATAGTCGTGTTGAACATCTTTGTATTATGTCAATATAAGTTTTATTTAATAAAAATGACCTTTAATAGCAAAACGAAGTAATAGGGTGCAACTATTTAGGTGTGCTTTGTGAAAGGAATGATTTTATACACAAATCACTTGGTACCCCATCGGACTTTAAAGTATATAAACTTAGTTCATAAATATGCCATATATTAAAATGAAACAAAACACAAGATTATTGCAACTATTCATGACCAATTGGTGTAAATCAAATTTTTAAAAATTGGCTTTGTATTGGAGTTTACAATATCTACGTAAACTAAGTTTTTAAAAATACAGTATAAAACAATGAAAACACAAAATCATTCGCATTTATTTCTAGACCTGCATGAAAAATATAATAATGAAAATAATCGTGTTGAACATCTTTGTATTATGTCAATATTAGATTTATTAATTAAAAATGAAATTTAATAGCAAAACGAAGTAATAGGGTGCAACTATTTAGGTGTGCTTTGTGAAAGGAATGATTTTGTACACAAATCACTTGGTACCCCATCGGACTTTAAAGTATATAAACTTAGTTCATAAATATGCCATATATTAAAATGAAACAAAACACAAGATTATTGCAACTATTCATGACCAATTGGTGTAAATCAAATTTTTAAAAATTGGCTTTGTATTGGAGTTTACAATATCTACGTAAACTAAGTTTTTAAAAATACAGTATAAAACAATGAAAACACAAAATCATTCGCATTTATTTCTAGACCTGCATGAAAAATATAATAATGAAAATAATCGTGTTGAACATCTTTGTATTATGTCAATATTAGATTTATTGATTAAAAATGAAATTTAATAGCAAAACGAAGTAATAGGGTGCAACTATTTAGGTGTGCTTTGTGAAAGGAATGATTTCATACACAAATGAAATGGTACGCGATCGGACTTTAAAGTACATAAACTTAGTTCATAAATATGCCATATAATAAAATGAAACAAAACACAAGATTATTGCAACTATTTATGACCAATTGGTGTAAATCAAATTTTTAAAAATTGGCCTTGTATTAGAGTTTACAATATTTACGTAATCTCAGTTTTTAAAAATTCAGTATAAAACAATGAAAACACAAAATCATTCGAATCTATTTCTAGAGCTGCATGAAAAATATAATAATGAAAATAGTCGTGTTGAACATCTTTGTATTATGTCAATATTAATTTTATTAATTAAAAATGACCTTTAATAGCAAAACGAAGTAATAGGGTGCAACTATTCAGAGGTGCTTTGTGAAAGGAATGATTTTATACACAAATCAATTGGTACCCCATCGGACTTGAAAGTATATAAATTTAGTTCATAAATATCCCATATAATAAAATGATACAAAACACATGATTATTGCAACTATTCATGACCAATTGGTGTAAATCAAATTTTTAAAAATTGGTCTTGTATTGGAGTTTACAATATCTACGTAAACTAAGTTTTTAAAAATACAGTATAAAACAATGAAAACACAAAATCATTCGCATTTATTTCTAGACCTGCATGAAAAATATAATAATGAAAATAATCGTGTTGAACATCTTTGTATTATGTCAATATTAGTTTTATTAATTAAAAATGACCTTTAATAGCAAAACGAAGTAACAGGATGCAAATATTTAGGTGTGCTTTGTGAAAGGAATGATTTTATACACAAATCACTTGGTACCCCATCGGACTTTAAAGTATATAAATTTAGTTCATAAATATCCCATATATTAAAACGATATAAAACACAAGATTATTGCAACTATTCATGACCAATTGGTGTAAATCAAATTTTTAAAAATTGGCCTTGTATTAGAGTTTACAATATTTAAGTAAACTCAGTTTTTAAAAATTCAGTATAATATAATGAAAACACAAAATCATTCGAATCTGTTTCTAGAGCTGCATGAAAAATATAATAATGAAAATAATCGTGTTGAACATCTTTGTATTATGTCAATATTAGTCTTATTTGATAAAAATGAATTTGCATAGCAAAACGAAGTAATAGGGTGCAACTACTTAGGTGTGCTGTGTGAAAGGATTGATTTTATACACAAATGAAATGGTACCCCATCGGACTTTAAAGTATATAAACTTAGTTCATAAATATGCCATATAATAAAATGAAACAAAACACAAGATTATTGTAACTATTTATGACCAATTGATGTAAATCAAATTTTTAAAAATTGGCCTTGTATTAGAGTTTACAATATTTACGTAAACTCAGTTTTTAAAAATTCAGTATAATATAATGAAAACACAAAATCATTCGCATTTATTTCTAGACCTGCATGAAAAATATAATAATGAAAATAATCGTGTTGAACATCTTTGTATTATGTCAATATTAGTTTTATTAATTAAAAATGACCTTTAATAGCAAAACGAAGTAATAGGGTGCAACTATTTAGGTGTGCTGTGTGAAAGGATTGATTTTATACACAAATAACTTGGTACCCCATTGGACTTTAAAGTATATAAACTTAGTTCATAAATATGCCATATATTAAAATGAAACAATACACAAGATTATTGCAACTATTTATGACCAATTGGTGTAAATCAAATTTTTAAAAATTAGCCTTGTATTAGAGTTTACAATATTTACGTAAACTCAGTTTAAAATATTCAGTATAATATAATGAAAACACAAAATCATTCGCATTTATTTCTAGACCTGCATGAAAAATATAATAATGAAAATAATCGTGTTGAACATCTTTGTATTATGTCAATATTAGTTTTATTAATTAAAAATGACCTTTAATAGCAAAACGAAGTAATAGGGTGCAACTATTTAGGTGTGCTGTGTGAAAGGATTGATTTTATACACAAATTAAATGGTACCCCATCGGACTTTAAAGTATATAAACTTAGTTCATAAATATGCCATATAATAAAATGAAACCAAACACAAGATTATTGCAACTATTCATGACCAATTGGTGTAAATCAAATTTTTAAAAATTGTCCTTGTATTGGAGTTTACAATATCTACGTAAACTTAGTTTTTAAAAATACAGTATAAAACAATGAAAACACAAAATCATTCGCATTTATTTCTAGACCTGCATGAAAAATATAATAATGAAAATAATCGTGTTGAACATCCTTGTATTCTGTCAATATACGTTTTATTTGATAAAAATTAATTTTAATAGCAAAACGAAATAATACGCTGCAACTATTCAGAGGTGCTTTGTGAAAGGATTGACGTTATACACAAATAACTTGGTACCCCATTGGACTTTAAAGTATATAAACTTTGTTCATAAATATGCCATATATTAAAATGAAACAATACACAAGATTATTGCAACTATTCATGACCAATTGGTGTAAATCAAATTTTTAAAAATTAGCCTTGTATTAGAGTTTACAATATTTACGTAAACTCAGTTTAAAATATTCAGTATAATATAATGAAAACACAAAATCATTCGCATTTATTTCTAGACCTGCATGAAAAATATAATAATGAAAATAATCGTGTTGAACATCTTTGTATTATGTCAATATTAGTTTTATTAATTAAAAATGACCTTTAATAGCAAAACGAAGTAATAGGGTGCAACTATTTAGGTGTGCTTTGTGAAAGGAATGATTTTATACACAAATCACTTGGTACCCCATCGGACTTTAAAGTATATAAATTTAGTTCATAAATATCCCATATAATAAAATGATACAAAACACAAGATTATTGCAACTATTCATGACCAATTGGTGTAAATCAAATTTTTAAAAATTAGCCTTGTATTAGAGTTTACAATATTTACGTAAACTCAGTTTAAAATATTCAGTATAATATAATGAAAACACAAAATCATTCGCATTTATTTCTAGACCTGCATGAAAAATATAATAATGAAAATAATCGTGTTGAACATCTTTGTATTATGTCAATATTAGATTTATTAATTAAAAATGAAATTTAATAGCAAAACGAAGTAATAGGGTGCAACTATTTAGGTGTGCTGTGTGAAAGGAATGATTTTGTACACAAATCACTTGGTACCCCATTGGACTTTAAAGTATATAAACTTAGTTCATAAATATGCCATATATTAAAATGAAACAAAACACAAGATTATTGCAACTATTCATGACCAATTGGTGTAAATCAAATTTTTAAAAATTAGCCTTGTATTAGAGTTTACAATATTTACGTAAACTCAGTTTAAAATATTCAGTATAATATAATGAAAACACAAAATCATTCGCATTTATTTCTAGACCTGCATGAAAAATATAATAATGAAAATAATCGTGTTGAACATCTTTGTATTATGTCAATATTAGTTTTATTAATTAAAAATGACCTTTAATAGCAAAACGAAGTAATAGGGTGCAACTATTTAGGTGTGCTTTGTGAAAGGAATGATTTTATACACAAATCACTTGGTACCCCATCGGACTTGAAAGTATATAAATTTAGTTCATAAATATCCCATATAATAAAATGATACAAAACACAAGATTATTGCAACTATTCATGACCAATTGGTGTAAATCAAATTTTTAAAAATTGTCCTTGTATTGGAGTTTACAATATCTACGTAAACTAAGTTTTTAAAAATACAGTATAAAACAATGAAAACACAAAATCATTCGCATTTATTTCTAGACCTGCATGAAAAATATAATAATGAAAATAATCGTGTTGAACATCCTTGTATTCTGTCAATATACGTTTTATTTGATAAAAATTAATTTTAATAGCAAAACGAAATAATACGCTGCAACTATTTAGGTGTGCTGTGTGAAAGGATTGATTTTATACACAAATTAAATGGTACCCCATCGGACTTTAAAGTATATAAACTTAGTTCATAAATATGCCATATAATAAAATGAAACCAAACACAAGATTATTGCAACTTTTCATGACCAATTGGTGTAAATCAAATTTTTAAAAATTGTCCTTGTATTGGAGTTTACAATATCTACGTAAACTTAGTTTTTAAAAATACAGTATAAAACAATGAAAACACAAAATCATTCGCATTTATTTCTAGACCTGCATGAAAAATATAATAATGAAAATAATCGTGTTGAACATCCTTGTATTCTGTCAATATACGTTTTATTTGATAAAAATTAATTTTAATAGCAAAACGAAGTAATAGGGTGCAACTATTCAGAGTTGCTGTTTGAAAGGAATGATTTTGTACACAAATCACTTGGTACCCCATTGGACTTTAAAGTATTTAAACTTAGTTCATAAATATGCCATATAATAAAATGAAACAAAACACAAGATTATTGCAACTATTTATGACCAATTGGTGTAAATCAAATTTTTAAAAATTGGCCTTGTATTAGAGTTTACAATATTTACGTAATCTCAGTTTTTAAAAATTCAGTATAAAACAATGAAAACACAAAATCATTCGCATTTATTTCTAGAGCTGCATGAAAAATATAATAATGAAAATAGTCGTGTTGAACCTCTTTGTATTATGTCAATATTAGTTTTATTAATTAAAAATGACCTTTAATAGCAAAACGAAGTAATAGGGTGCAACTATTTAGGTGTGCTTTGTGAAAGGAATGATTTTATACACAAATCACTTGGTACCCCATCGGACTTTAAAGTATATAAATTTAGTTCATAAATATCCCATATAATAAAATGATACAAAACACAAGATTATTGCAACTATTCATGACCAATTGGTGTAAATCAAATTTTTAAAAATTGGCCTTGTATTGGAGTTTACAATATCTACGTAAACTAAGTTTTTAAAAATACACTATAAAACAATGAAAACACAAAATCATTCGCATTTATTTCTAGACCTGCATGAAAAATATAATAATGAAAATAATCGTGTTGAACATCTTTGTATTATGTCAATATTAGATTTATTAATTAAAAATGAAATTTAATAGCAAAACGAAGTAATAGGGTGCAACTATTTAGGTGTGCTTTGTGAAAGGAATGATTTTGTACACAAATCACTTGGTACCCCATCGAACTTTAAAGTATATAAATTTAGTTCATAAATATGCCATATATTAAAATGAAACAAAACACAAGATTATTGCAACTATTTATGACCAATTGGTGTAAATCAAATTTTTAAAAATTGGCCTTGTATTAGAGTTTACAATATTTACGTAAACTCAGTTTAAAAAATTCAGTATAATATAATGAAAACACAAAATCATTCGAATCTATGTATAGAGTTGCATGAAAAATATAATAATGAAAATAATCGTGTTGAACATCCTTGTATTATGTCAATATTAGATTTATTAATTAAAAATGAAATTTAATAGCAAAACGAAGTAATAGGGTGCAACTATTTAGGTGTGCTGTGTGAAAGGATTGATTTTATACACAAATTAAATGGTACCCCATCGGACTTTAAAGTATATAAACTTAGTTCATAAATATGCCATATAATAAAATGAAACCAAACACAAGATTATTGCAACTATTCATGACCAATTGGTGTAAATCAAATTTTTAAAAATTGTCCTTGTATTGGAGTTTACAATATCTACGTAAACTTAGTTTTTAAAAATACAGTATAAAACAATGAAAACACAAAATCATTCGCATTTATTTCTAGACCTGCATGAAAAATATAATAATGAAAATAATCGTGTTGAACATCCTTGTATTCTGTCAATATACGTTTTATTTGATAAAAATTAATTTTAATAGCAAAACGAAATAATACGCTGCAACTATTCAGAGGTGCTTTGTGAAAGGATTGACGTTATACACAAATAACTTGGTACCCCATTGGACTTTAAAGTATATAAACTTTGTTCATAAATATGCCATATATTAAAATGAAACAATACACAAGATTATTGCAACTATTTATGACCAATTGGTGTAAATCAAATTTTTAAAAATTAGCCTTGTATTAGAGTTTACAATATTTACGTAAACTCAGTTTAAAATATTCAGTATAATATAATGAAAACACAAAATCATTCGCATTTATTTCTAGACCTGCATGAAAAATATAATAATGAAAATAATCGTGTTGAACATCTTTGTATTATGTCAATATTAGTTTTATTAATTAAAAATGACCTTTAATAGCAAAACGAAGTAATAGGGTGCAACTATTTAGGTGTGCTTTGTGAAAGGAATGATTTTATACACAAATCACTTGGTACCCCATCGGACTTTAAAGTATATAAATTTAGTTCATAAATATCCCATATAATAAAATGATACAAAACACAAGATTATTGCAACTATTCATGACCAATTGGTGTAAATCAAATTTTTAAAAATTGGCCTTGTATTGGAGTTTACAATATTTACGTAAACTCAGTTTAAAATATTCAGTATAATATAATGAAAACACAAAATCATTCGCATTTATTTCTAGACCTGCATGAAAAATATAATAATGAAAATAATCGTGTTGAACATCTTTGTATTATGTCAATATTAGTTTTATTAATTAAAAATGACCTTTAATAGCAAAACGAAGTAATAGGGTGCAACTATTTAGGTGTGCTTTGTGAAAGGAATGATTTTATACACAAATCACTTGGTACCCCATCGGACTTGAAAGTATATAAATTTAGTTCATAAATATCCCATATAATAAAATGATACAAAACACAAGATTATTGCAACTATTCATGACCAATTGGTGTAAATCAAATTTTTAAAAATTGTCCTTGTATTGGAGTTTACAATATCTACGTAAACTAAGTTTTTAAAAATACAGTATAAAACAATGAAAACACAAAATCATTCGCATTTATTTCTAGACCTGCATGAAAAATATAATAATGAAAATAATCGTGTTGAACATCCTTGTATTCTGTCAATATACGTTTTATTTGATAAAAATTAATTTTAATAGCAAAACGAAATAATACGCTGCAACTATTTAGGTGTGCTGTGTGAAAGGATTGATTTTATACACAAATTAAATGGTACCCCATCGGACTTTAAAGTATATAAACTTAGTTCATAAATATGCCATATAATAAAATGAAACCAAACACAAGATTATTGCAACTTTTCATGACCAATTGGTGTAAATCAAATTTTTAAAAATTGTCCTTGTATTGGAGTTTACAATATCTACGTAAACTTAGTTTTTAAAAATACAGTATAAAACAATGAAAACACAAAATCATTCGCATTTATTTCTAGACCTGCATGAAAAATATAATAATGAAAATAATCGTGTTGAACATCCTTGTATTCTGTCAATATACGTTTTATTTGATAAAAATTAATTTTAATAGCAAAACGAAGTAATAGGGTGCAACTATTCAGAGTTGCTGTTTGAAAGGAATGATTTTGTACACAAATCACTTGGTACCCCATTGGACTTTAAAGTATTTAAACTTAGTTCATAAATATGCCATATAATAAAATGAAACAAAACACAAGATTATTGCAACTATTTATGACCAATTGGTGTAAATCAAATTTTTAAAAATTGGCCTTGTATTAGAGTTTACAATATTTACGTAATCTCAGTTTTTAAAAATTCAGTATAAAACAATGAAAACACAAAATCATTCGCATTTATTTCTAGAGCTGCATGAAAAATATAATAATGAAAATAGTCGTGTTGAACATCTTTGTATTATGTCAATATTAGTTTTATTAATTAAAAATGACCTTTAATAGCAAAACGAAGTAATAGGGTGCAACTATTTAGGTGTGCTTTGTGAAAGGAATGATTTTATACACAAATCACTTGGTACCCCATCGGACTTTAAAGTATATAAATTTAGTTCATAAATATCCCATATAATAAAATGATACAAAACACAAGATTATTGCAACTATTCATGACCAATTGGTGTAAATCAAATTTTTAAAAATTGGCCTTGTATTGGAGTTTACAATATCTACGTAAACTAAGTTTTTAAAAATACACTATAAAACAATGAAAACACAAAATCATTCGCATTTATTTCTAGACCTGCATGAAAAATATAATAATGAAAATAATCGTGTTGAACATCTTTGTATTATGTCAATATTAGATTTATTAATTAAAAATGAAATTTAATAGCAAAACGAAGTAATAGGGTGCAACTATTTAGGTGTGCTTTGTGAAAGGAATGATTTTGTACACAAATCACTTGGTACCCCATCGAACTTTAAAGTATATAAATTTAGTTCATAAATATGCCATATATTAAAATGAAACAAAACACAAGATTATTGCAACTATTTATGACCAATTGGTGTAAATCAAATTTTTAAAAATTGGCCTTGTATTAGAGTTTACAATATTTACGTAAACTCAGTTTAAAAAATTCAGTATAATATAATGAAAACACAAAATCATTCGAATCTATGTATAGAGTTGCATGAAAAATATAATAATGAAAATAATCGTGTTGAACATCCTTGTATTATGTCAATATTAGATTTATTAATTAAAAATGAAATTTAATAGCAAAACGAAGTAATAGGGTGCAACTATTTAGGTGTGCTGTGTGAAAGGATTGATTTTATACACAAATTAAATGGTACCCCATCGGACTTTAAAGTATATAAACTTAGTTCATAAATATGCCATATAATAAAATGAAACCAAACACAAGATTATTGCAACTATTCATGACCAATTGGTGTAAATCAAATTTTTAAAAATTGTCCTTGTATTGGAGTTTACAATATCTACGTAAACTTAGTTTTTAAAAATACAGTATAAAACAATGAAAACACAAAATCATTCGCATTTATTTCTAGACCTGCATGAAAAATATAATAATGAAAATAATCGTGTTGAACATCCTTGTATTCTGTCAATATACGTTTTATTTGATAAAAATTAATTTTAATAGCAAAACGAAATAATACGCTGCAACTATTCAGAGGTGCTTTGTGAAAGGATTGACGTTATACACAAATAACTTGGTACCCCATTGGACTTTAAAGTATATAAACTTTGTTCATAAATATGCCATATATTAAAATGAAACAATACACAAGATTATTGCAACTATTTATGACCAATTGGTGTAAATCAAATTTTTAAAAATTAGCCTTGTATTAGAGTTTACAATATTTACGTAAACTCAGTTTAAAATATTCAGTATAATATAATGAAAACACAAAATCATTCGCATTTATTTCTAGACCTGCATGAAAAATATAATAATGAAAATAATCGTGTTGAACATCTTTGTATTATGTCAATATTAGTTTTATTAATTAAAAATGACCTTTAATAGCAAAACGAAGTAATAGGGTGCAACTATTTAGGTGTGCTTTGTGAAAGGAATGATTTTATACACAAATCACTTGGTACCCCATCGGACTTTAAAGTATATAAATTTAGTTCATAAATATCCCATATAATAAAATGATACAAAACACAAGATTATTGCAACTATTCATGACCAATTGGTGTAAATCAAATTTTTAAAAATTGGCCTTGTATTGGAGTTTACAATATCTACGTAAACTAAGTTTTTAAAAATACAGTATAAAACAATGAAAACACAAAATCATTCGCATTTATTTCTAGACCTGCATGAAAAATATAATAATGAAAATAATCGTGTTGAACATCCTTGTATTCTGTCAATATACGTTTTATTTGATAAAAATTAATTTTAATAGCAAAACGAAATAATACGCTGCAACTATTTAGGTGTGGTGTGTGAAAGGATTGATTTTATACACAAATTAAATGGTACCCCATCGGACTTTAAAGTATATAAACTTAGTTCATAAATATGCCATATAATAAAATGAAACCAAACACAAGATTATTGCAACTATTCATGACCAATTGGTGTAAATCAAATTTTTAAAAATTGTCCTTGTATTGGAGTTTACAATATCTACGTAAACTTAGTTTTTAAAAATACAGTATAAAACAATGAAAACACAAAATCATTCGCATTTATTTCTAGACCTGCATGAAAAATATAATAATGAAAATAATCGTGTTGAACATCCTTGTATTCTGTCAATATACGTTTTATTTGATAAAAATTAATTTTAATAGCAAAACGAAGTAATAGGGTGCAACTATTCAGAGTTGCTGTTTGAAAGGAATGATTTTGTACACAAATCACTTGGTACCCCATTGGACTTTAAAGTATTTAAACTTAGTTCATAAATATGCCATATAATAAAATGAAACAAAACACAAGATTATTGCAACTATTTATGACCAATTGGTGTAAATCAAATTTTTAAAAATTGGCCTTGTATTAGAGTTTACAATATTTACGTAATCTCAGTTTTTAAAAATTCAGTATAAAACAATGAAAACACAAAATCATTCGAATCTATTTCTAGAGCTGCATGAAAAATATAATAATGAAAATAGTCGTGTTGAACATCTTTGTATTATGTCAATATTAGTTTTATTAATTAAAAATGACCTTTAATAGCAAAACGAAGTAATAGGGTGCAACTATTTAGGTGTGCTTTGTGAAAGGAATGATTTTATACACAAATCACTTGGTACCCCATCGGACTTTAAAGTATATAAATTTAGTTCATAAATATCCCATATAATAAAATGATACAAAACACAAGATTATTGCAACTATTCATGACCAATTGGGGTAAATCAAATTTTTAAAAATTGGCCTTGTATTGTAGTTTACAATATCTACGTAAACTAAGTTTATAAAAATACAGTATAAAACAATGAAAACACAAAATCATTCGCATTTATTTCTAGACCTGCATGAAAAATATAATAATGAAAATAATCGTGTTGAACATCTTTGTATTATGTCAATATTAGATTTATTAATTAAAAATGAAATTTAATAGCAAAACGAAGTAATAGGGTGCAACTATTTAGGTGTGCTTTGTGAAGGGAATGATTTTGTACACAAATCACTTGGTACCCCATCGAACTTTAAAGTATATAAACTTAGTTCATAAATATGCCATATATTAAAATGAAACAAAACACAAGATTATTGCAACTATTTATGACCAATTGGTGTAAATCAAATTTTTAAAAATTGTCCTTGTATTGGAGTTTACAATATCTACGTAAACTTAGTTTTTAAAAATACAGTATAAAACAATGAAAACACAAAATCATTCGCATTTATTTCTAGACCTGCATGAAAAATATAATAATGAAAATAATCGTGTTGAACATCCTTGTATTCTGTCAATATACGTTTTATTCGATAAAAATTAATTTTAATAGCAAAACGAAGTAATAGGGTGCAACTATTCAGAGTTGCTGTTTGAAAGGAATGATTTTGAAAAATATGAATATATAATATATAATGAAAAATATAATAATGAAAATAATCGTGTTGAACATCTTGGTATTATGTCAATATTAGATTTATTAATTAAAAATGACCTTTAATAGCAAAACGAAGTAATAGGGTGCAACTATTTAGGTGTGCTTTTTGAAAGGAATGATTTTATACACAAATCACTTGGTACCCCATCGGACTTTAAAATATATAAACTTAGTTCATAAATATGCCATATATTAAAATGAAACAAAACACAAGATTATTGCAACTATTTATGACCAATTGGTGTAAATCAAATTTTTAAAAATTGGCCTTGTATTGTAGTTTACAATATCTACGTAAACTAAGTTTTTAAAAATACAGTATAAAACAATGAAAACACAAAATCATTCGCATTTATTTCTAGACCTGCATGAAAAATATAATAATGAAAATAATCGTGTTGAACATCTTTGTATTATGTCAATATTAGATTTATTAATTAAAAATGAAATTTAATAGCAAAACGAAGTAATAGGGTGCAACTATTTAGGTGTGCTTTGTGAAAGGAATGATTTTATACACAAATCACTTGGTACCCCATCGAACTTTAAAGTATATAAACTTAGTTCATAAATATGCCATATATTAAAATGAAACAAAACACAAGATTATTGCAACTATTTATGACCAATTGGTGTAAATCAAATTTTTAAAAATTGGCCTTGTATTAGAGTTTACAATATTTACGTAAACTCAGTTTAAAAAATTCAGTATAATATAATGAAAACACAAAATCATTCGAATCTATGTATAGAGTTGCATGAAAAATATAATAATGAAAATAATCGTGTTGAACATCCTTGTATTCTGTCAATATTAGTTTTATTTGATAAAAATGACCTTTAATAGCAAAACGAAGTAATAGGGTGCAACTATTTAGGTGTGCTGTGTGAAAGGATTGATTTTATACACAAATCAAATGGTACCCCATCGGACTTTAAAGTATATAAACTTAGTTCATAAATATGCCATATAATAAAATGAAACCAAACACAAGATTATTGCAACTATTCATGACCAATTGGTGTAAATCAAATTTTTAAAAATTGTCCTTGTATTGGAGTTTACAATATCTACGTAAACTTAGTTTTTAAAAATACAGTATAAAACAATGAAAACACAAAATCATTCGCATTTATTTCTAGACCTGCATGAAAAATATAATAATGAAAATAATCGTGTTGAACATCCTTGTATTCTGTCAATATACGTTTTATTCGATAAAAATTAATTTTAATAGCAAAACGAAGTAATAGGGTGCAACTATTCAGAGTTGCTGTTTGAAAGGAATGATTTTGAAAAATATGAATATATAATATATAATGAAAAATATAATAATGAAAATAATCGTGTTGAACATCTTGGTATTATGTCAATATTAGATTTATTAATTAAAAATGACCTTTAATAGCAAAACGAAGTAATAGGGTGCAACTATTTAGGTGTGCTTTTTGAAAGGAATGATTTTATACACAAATCACTTGGTACCCCATCGGACTTTAAAATATATAAACTTAGTTCATAAATATGCCATATATTAAAATGAAACAAAACACAAGATTATTGCAACTATTCATGACCAATTGGTGAAAATCAAATTTTTAAAAATTGGCCTTGTATTAGAGTTTACAATATTTAAGTAAACTCAGTTTTTAAAAATACAGTATAATATAATGAAAACACAAAATCATTCGCATTTATTTCTAGACCTGCATGAAAAATATAATAATGAAAATAATCGTGTTGAACATCCTTGTATTCTGTCAATATACGTTTTATTTGATAAAAATTAAGGGCGTGCTTTTCGTAACCTGTGCCAACCAGGCTGCCAAGGACTGGTTGAAACTTACAGTCCCTTTGATCACCCCATGGGAGGGCGCGATCCTCCGAGTTGGGGAAGCAAAGGAGATTGTAAGGACAACCAAAGTCCTGGTTACAATCCCGAATACGGATCTTTTGGGGGAGAAATCACCCCAAAAAATACTCCAGCTTCTGAAGACCCAGAACATGGGGCTGAACACAGAAGACTGGAGTATTTGCAGCTCCAGGGAAGAGGAACAGGGCATGAACCTGGTCCTCTACCTTGATGAGAAGTCTGCGGAAGCGTTGAGAGAAACGGGATACAAAGCGTACCTCGGTTTCTCTAAACTAAACTTCCGAGTGCTGTCAAAGCCCACACATGCTGAAGGTTGTGCAAATAAACCTTCAGCATAGTAGGGCTGCTACAGCGTCTCTCTGCAGGCTGATTACTGCAGAGGGAATAGACGTGGCCCTAATCCAGGAACCCTGGATAGTGAAGAACAGGGTTATGGGGCTCGGAACACTAGCAGGTAAGGTTATTTACGACTTACATGCAGACAAGCCAAGGTCTTGCATATTTGTCAAGAATGGCTTACAGATCTTGCAAAATCTCTTTTTCAGGGACCTGATTGCAGGGAATCTGGCAATCGTTACGGAGGGAGGATGTAGGACAATTACCCTAGCATCTGCCTACCTTCCGTACGATTCGACAGACCCTCCACCAACCAAAGAGCTGGAGAGTCTGGTTGAGTACTGTGAGGACAATAACCTCCAGTACCTTATTGGAGCAGATGCCAATGCGCACCACACCATTTGGGGGAGCTCCAATACAAATAGAAGAGGTGAGTACCTTTTAGACTTTATTATTACTCATAATATAAGTATAATCAACAAAGGTAACGAACCCACTTTTATAAACGCGATACGCGAAGAAGTAATCGACATAACCCTGTCGTCAAGTAAAGTAGAGCCCAATATCTGTAAGTGGGAGGTCTCTAGAGAACCGTCTCTCTCTGACCATAGGTACATAATGATGGCTATCGAGGGCATAGATAGACCAAACATTATGTATCGTAACCCGCGCAGAACAAATTGGGCCTTGTTCAGTGAAAAAGTGAACGAGGGGGTAAAAAGCCTTAAAAAGTCCATTAAGGATACACTTGACTTAGAGGTAGCCTCAGAACAACTAACGGAGGTTGTTCTCGCCTCTTATCAAGAAAGCTGTCCTATATCAAGGCGGTCCAGCAGGAAGCCAATAAACTGGTGGACCAAAGAACTTGATGCTTTAAGGACAAAAGTAAGAAAATTCTTCAATAAAGCGAAGAAGACAGGACAGTGGGATGTCTATAGACAAACACTGACTCATTATAACAAAAAGATTCGTGAAGCCAAAAGTAACTCGTGGAAATCCTTCTGTGGGGAGATAACTTCAATCTCAGAAGGGGCCAGACTCCACAGGGCTTTGGCCAAAAATCCCACCAATCCCTTGGGCCTTCTAAAGACCAAGGATGGGATTTACACGAAAAACGAAAGGGACACACTGGAGGTACTGTTACATACGCACTTTCCAGAATGTGAAACCTTTCTGGAAACCGATGACCAATCTGCCTTCGATGAGCTCAATCTAAGGGCGAAGAAGGTAGATTGGGAGTTGGCTAAAAGAGTGGTCACGCTGAACAGGACAATATGGGCTGTCAATACTTTTGAACCATATAAAAGTCCTGGTCCAGACGAAATCTATCCAGTACTACTACAGAAAGGAGGAGAAGCTGTAGCACTGGAACTAATCAGGCTTTTCAGGGGCAGCCTAGCACTAGGCTACATACCCAAAGCCGGAGGAAAGCTAATGTGGTATTTATATACAAACCTGGGAAGGACTGCTCCCAGGCAAAGTCGTATAGACCAATTAGTCTATCGTCCTTCATCTTGAAGACGTTGGAGAGACTGGTCGAAAGGCACATCAGGGAAACCTGTCTGATTGAGAGACCCTTGAGCTCCAATCAGCATGCCTATCAGCCAGGTAAATCATGTGAAACTGCTCTGCACCAACTGGTTGCAAAAATAGAGCATAGTTTACATAACAAGGAAACCACTCTGGGGGTTTTCCTTGACATAGAGGGGGCGTTTGATAACACCTCTTATAACTCTATCATAAGTTCTGCTCAAAAACATGGGGTAAGCAACACCATATGCAGGTGGATAAGCCACATGTTAAGAAGCAGAATAGTACAAGCCACTCTGACAGGAGTGGACATACGGATGTCGGTCACCAGAGGGACCCCACAAGGAGGTGTCTTATCACCACTTTTGTGGGATCTAGTAGTGGATGACCTGATTACCGAACTAAACAATAAAGGATTTTACACCCAGGGCTATGCGGATGACATAGTCATCTTAACCCGGGGAAAATTCCTAAATACGATATCAGAGTTACTGCAGAAGGCTCTGAAAATAGTGGAGCAATGGTGTGGCAGGGAAAACCTGAAGGTAAACCCAGCTAAAACCGCCCTTGTTCCCTTCACGAGGAAAAAGACGTTGGAGGGTCTAAAACCTCTTATCTTTTTCAACAGTCAGTTAGAGATTTCCAAACAAGTTAAATATCTAGGACTTATCCTAGATAGTAAACTGACCTGGAATGAGCAGCTGACTGAAATTACGAGAAAGGCAAAAACCTCCCTTTTCAATCTTAAAAGGGCACTCGATAATACATGGGGAATTAGGCCACATATGGTACTTTGGATGTACGATGTGATCCTAAAACCTATGATAAGCTACGGGTCACTGGTGTGGTGGCCCAAAACAGAACAGAAAAAGGCCAAAATTGAATTGGAACGAATTCAAAGATTGGCCCTTCTGTGTACAACGGGAGCATTCAGAAGCACCCCGACGGCAGCCTTAGAAGCTATACTAAACGTACCTCCCCTTGAATTCGTTATCAAGGGGCAAGCTAGGATAGCGGCGTACAGGCTGTATATGAACAGACACTGGAAGCCCCTGGTGGAAGCCGGGCATACCAGTATTCTACAAACAATCAAAGATAGAAGTTTCGAAATGAGACATGATTTCATTGAAACTTCTATGAACTTTGAAAAGAGATTCCTCACCCAGATAACAAGCTGGGAGGAAACGCGTGACAGTCACCTGGAGGGAGATCTCATCTGGTATACGGATGGATCAAAGACAGGTGAAGGAACGGGAGCCGGAATACATGGGATAAGACCTAGAAGGGATATAATAATCCCACTCGGGGAATATGCCACTGTGTTCCAGGCTGAAGTATGCGCCATAAACCTGTGCGTCCTAGAGAATTTAAGAAGGAGATATAGAAATAAAACGATCCTCATTCTCACGGACAGTCAGGCGGCGATTAAAGCACTGGAAAGTGTTAAAATCAACTCTAGGGTAGTACTAGAGTGCAAACAAAACCTTAATGAACTGGCAAACAACCACAACAATATTTTGGTGAAGTGGGTGCCAGGTCATAAAGGAATAGCTGGTAACGAAAAAGCAGACGAGTTGGCCAGGAAGGGATCCAGTACACCCCTGATAGGGCCAGAGCCCGCCCTGGGAATTACTAAAAACTTCATTAGGAAAAAGGTGAATGATTGGGTACAAAACCAGCATAAAATTCACTGGATTTCTGATGGAGGAAAAAGACGCTCTGGGGGTCTTATAAAAGAACCGAACAGAGCGATTTCAGACCTGACACTGAAATGTGAAAGGAAAGTTATTAGACTTGTAATTGGACTAATAACAGGACATTACAAGTTTAAAGTACACCTACAAAAACTAGGCTTCAACATGAATAACCTAGACTGTAGGCTATGTCTTGAAGAGGAAGAAACAGCTACACACATCCTGAAGGAATGTGTGGCACTAGAAAGATGGAGATGGAAGACCACTGAGGGCAGAAATCTCGAAGATCTTTCAAATCTAGACTACATAAAGTACGTTATTCTCCTTGCCAAAAGGATAAATGCCTTTATATAGACAAACAAAGGGTGAGAGATACAATAAGCTTTCTTAAGCTGCAGTGTCGAGGCAAACCAACCTCTTCTCACCCTTGTGAATTAAACTAAACTAAACTAAACTAACTAAACTAAACTCAGTTTTTAAAAATTCAGTATAATATAATGAAAACACAAAATCATTCGAATCTGTTTCTAGAGCTGCATGAAAAATATAATAATGAAAATAATCGTGTTGAACATCTTTGTATTATGTCAATATTAGTCTTATTTGATAAAAATGAATTTGCATAGCAAAACGAAGTAATAGGGTGCAACTATTTAGGTGTGCTGTGTGAAAGGATTGATTTTGTACACAAATGAAATGGTACGCGATCGGACTTTAAAGTACATAAACTTAGTTCATAAATATGCCATGTATTAAAATGAAACAAAACACAAGATTATTGCAAGTATTTATGACCAATTGGTGTAAATCAAATTTTTAAAAATTGTCCTTGTATTAGAGTTTACAATATTTACGTAAACTCAATTTTTAAAAATTCAGTATAAAACAATGAAAACACAAAATCATTCGCATCTATTTCTAGAGCTGCATGAAAAATATAATAATGAAAATAATCGTGTTGAACATCCTTGTATTCTGTCAATATAAGTTTTATTTGATAAAAATTAATTTTAGTAGCAAAACGAAATAATACGCTGCAAATATTCAGAGTTCCTGTGTGAAAAGATTGACGTTAAACAAAAATCACTTGGTACGCCATTGGACTTTAAAGTATATAAACTTAGTTCATAAATATGCCATATAATAAAATGAAACAAAACACAAGATTATTGCAACTATTTATGACCAATTGATGTAAATCAAATTTTTAAAAATTGGCCTTGTATTAGAGTTTACAATAGTTACGTAAACTCAGTTTTTAAAAATTCAGTATAATATAATGAAAACACAAAATCATTCGAATCTATTTCTAGAGCTGCATGAAAAATATAATAATGAAAATAATCGTGTTGAACATCCTTGTATTCTGTCAATATAAGTTTTATTTGATAAAAATTAATTTTAATAGCAAAACGAAATAATACGCTGCAACTATTCAGAGGTGCTTTTTGAAAGGATTGACGTTATACACAAATAACTTGCTACTCCATTGGACTTTAAAGTATATAAACTTAGTTCATAAATATGCCATATAATAAAATGAAACCAAACACAAGATTATTGCAACTATTCATGACCAATTGGAGTAAATCAAATTTTTAAAAATTGAGCTTGTATTAGAGTTTACAATATTTACGTAAACTCAGTTTTTAAAAATTCAGTATAAAACAATGAAAACACAAAATCATTCGAATCTATTTCTAGAGCTGCATGAAAAATATAATAATGAAAATAATCGTGTTGAACATCTTTGTATTATGTCAATATTAGATTTATTAATTAAAAATGACCTTTAATAGCAAAACGAAGTAATAGGGTGCAACTATTTAGGTGTACTTTGTGAAAGGAATGATTTTATACACAAATCACTTGGTACCCCATCGGACTTTAAAGTATATAAATTTAGTTCATAAATATCCCATATAATAAAATGATACAAAACACAAGATTAATGCAACTATTTATGACCAATTGGAGTAAATCAAATTTTTAAAAATTGGGCTTGTATTAGAGTTTACAATATTTACGTAAACTCAATTTTTAAAAATTCAGTATAAAACAATGAAAACACAAAATCATTCGAATCTATTTCTAGAGCTGCATGAAAAATATAATAATGAAAATAATCGTGTTGAACATCCCTGTATTCTGTCAATATACGTTTTATTTGATAAAAATTAATTTTAATAGCAAAACGAAGTAATACGCTGCAACTATTCAGAGTTGCTGTGTGAAAGGATTGATTTTGTACACGAATCACTTGGTACCCCATCGGACTTTAAAGTATATAAATTTAGTTCATAAATATCCCATATATTAAAACGATATAAAACACAAGATTATTGCAACTATTCATGACCAATTGGTGTAAATCAAATTTTTAAAAATTGGCCTTGTATTGGAGTTTACAATATTTAAGTAAACTCAGTTTTTAAAAATTCAGTATAATATAATGAAAACACAAAATCATTCGAATCTGTTTCTAGAGCTGCATGAAAAATATAATAATGAAAATAATCGTGTTGAACATCTTTGTATTATGTCAATATTAGTCTTATTTGGTAAAAATGAATTTGCATAGCAAAACGATGTAATAGGGTGAACTATTTAGGTGTGCTGTGTGAAAGGATTGATTTTATACACAAATGAAATGGTACGCGATCGGACTTTAAAGTATATAAACTTAGTTCATAAATATGCCATATAATAAAATAAAACAAAACACAAGATTATTGCAAGTATTTATGACCAATTGGTGTAAATCAAATTTTTAAAAATTGTCCTTGTATTAGAGTTTACGATATTTACGTAAACTCAATTTTTAAAAATTAAGTATAAAACAATGAAAACACAAAATCATTCGCATCTATTTCTAGAGCTGCATGAAAAATATAATAATGAAAATAATCGTGTTGAACATCCTTGTATTCTGTCAATATACGTTTTATTTGAAAAAAATTAATTTTAATAGCAAAACAAAGTAATACGCTGCAACTATTCAGAGTTCCTGTGTGAAAAGATTGACGTTATACAAAAATCACTTGGTACGCCATTGGACTTTAAAGTATATAAACTTAGTTCATAAATATGCCATATAATAAAATGAAACAAAACACAAGATTATTGCAACTATTTATGACCAATTGATGTAAATCAAATTTTTAAAAATTGGCCTTGTATTAGAGTTTACAATATTTACGTAAACTCAGTTTTTAAAAATTCAGTATAATATAATGAAAACACAAAATCATTCGCATTTATTTCTAGACCTGCATGAAAAATATAATAATGAAAATAATCGTGTTGAACATCCTTGTATTCTGTCAATATACGTTTTATTTGATAAAAATTAATTTTAATAGCAAAACGAAATAATACGCTGCAACTATTCAGAGGTGCTTTGTGAAAGGATTGATTTTGTACACAAATAACTTGGTACCCCATTGGACTTTAAAGTATATAAATTTAGTTCATAAATATGCCATTTATTAAAATGAAACAAAACACAAGATTATTGCAACTATTTATGACCAATTGGTGTAAATCAAATTTTTAAAAATTGGCCTTGTATTAGAGTTTACAATATTTAAGTAAACTCAGTTTTTAAAAATTCAGTATAAAACAATGAAAACACAAAATCATTCGAATCTATTTCTAGAGCTGCATGAAAAATATAATAATGAAAATAATCGTGTTGAACATCTTTGTATTATGTCAATATTAGTTTTATTAATTAAAAATGACCTTTAATAGCAAAACGAAGTAATAGGGTGCAACTATTTAGGTGTGCTTTGTGAAAGGAATGATTTTATACACACATCACTTGGTACCCCATCGGACTTTAAAGTATATAAATTTAGTTCATAAATATCCCATATAATAAAATGATACAAAACACAAGATTATTGCAACTATTCATGACCAATTGGTGTAAATCAAATTTTTAAAAATTGGCCTTGTATTGGAGTTTACAATATCTACGTAAACTAAGTTTTTAAAAATACAGTATAAAACAATGAAAACATAAAATCATTCGCATTTATTTCTAGAGCTGCATGAAAAATATAATAATGAAAATAATCGTGTTGAACATCTTTGTATTATGTCAATATTAGTCTTATTTGGTAAAAATGGATTTGCATAGCAAAACGATGTAATAGGGTGAACTATTTAGGTGTGCTGTGTGAAAGGATTGATTTTATACACAAATGAAATGGTACGCGATCGGACTTTAAAGTATATAAACTTAGTTCATAAATATGCCATATAATAAAATAAAACAAAACACAAGATTATTGCAAGTATTTATGACCAATTGGTGTAAATCAAATTTTTAAAAATTGTCCTTGTATTAGAGTTTACGATATTTACGTAAACTCAATTTTTAAAAATTAAGTATAAAACAATGAAAACACAAAATCATTCGCATCTATTTCTAGAGCTGCATGAAAAATATAAAAATGAAAATAATCGTGTTGAACATCCTTGTATTCTGTCAATATACGTTTTATTTGAAAAAAATTAATTTTAATAGCAAAACGAAGTAATACGCTGCAACTATTCAGAGTTGCTGTGTGAAAGGAATGATATTGTACACAAATCACTTGGTACCCCATCGGACTTTAAAGTATATAAACTTAGTTCATAAATATGCCATATATTAAAATGAAACAAAACACAAGATTATTGCAACTATTTATGACCAATTGGTGTAAATCAAATTTTTAAAAATTGGCCTTGTATTAGAGTTTACAATATATACGTAAACTCAGTTTAAAAAATTCAGTATAATATAATGAAAACACAAAATCATTCGAATCTATGTATGGAGTTGCATGAAAAATATAATAATGAAAATAATCGTGTTGAACATCCTTGTATTCGGTCAATATACGTTTTATTTGAAAAAAATTAATTTTAATAGCAAAACGAAGTAATACGCTGCAACTATTCAGAGTTGCTGTGTGAAAGGAATGATATTGTACACAAATCACTTGGTACCCCATCGGACTTTAAAGTATATAAACTTAGTTCATAAATATGCCATATAATAAAATGAAACAAAACACAAGATTATTGCAACTATTTATGACCAATTGGTGTAAATCAAATTTTTAAAAATTGGCCTTGTATTAGAGTTTACAATATTTACGTAAACTCAGTTTAAAAAATTCAGTATAATATAATGAAAACACAAAATCATTCGACTCTATGTATAGAGTTGCATGAAAAATATAATAATGAAAATAATCGTGTTGAACATCCTTGTATTCTGTCAATATACGTTTTATTTGATAAAAATCAATTTGCATAGCAAAACGAAGTAATAGGGTGCAACTATTTAGGTGTTCTGTGTGAAAGGATTGATTTTATACACAAATCAAATGGTACCCCATCGGACTTTAAATTATATAAACTTAGTTCATAAATATGCCATATAATAAAATGAAACAAAACACAAAATTATTGCAACTATTTATGACCAATTGGTGTAAATCAAATTTTTAAAAATTGGCCTTGTATTAGAGTTTACAATATATACGTAAACTCAGTTTAAAAAATTCAGTATAATATAATGAAAACACAAAATCATTCGAATCTATGTATGGAGTTGCATGAAAAATATAAAAATGAAAATAATCGTGTTGAACATCCTTGTATTCTGTCAATATACGTTTTATTTGAAAAAAATTAATTTTAATAGCAAAACGAAGTAATACGCTGCAACTATTCAGAGTTGCTGTGTGAAAGGAATGATATTGTACACAAATCACTTGGTACCCCATAGGACTTTAAAGTATATAAACTTAGTTCATAAATATGCCATATAATAAAATAAAACAAAACACAAAATTATTGCAACTATTTATGACCAATTGGTGTAAATCAAATTTTTAAAAATTGGCCTTGTATTAGAGTTTACAATATATACGTAAACTCAGTTTAAAAAATTCAGTATAATATAATGAAAACACAAAATCATTCGAATCTATGTATGGAGTTGCATGAAAAATATAATAATGAAAATAATCGTGTTGTACATCTTTGTATTATGTCAATATTAGTTTTATTTAATAAAAATGACCTTTAATAGCAAAACGAAGTAATAGGGTGCAACTATTTAGGTGTGCTGTGTGAAAGGATTGATTTTATACACAAATTAAATGGTACCCCATCGGACTTTAAAGTATATAAACTTAGTTCATGATTATGCCATTATAATAATAAAACAAAACACAAGATTATTGCAACTATTCATGACCAAATGGTTTTAATCAAATTTTTTAAAAATTGGCCTTGTATTGGAGTTTACAATATCTACGTAAACTTAGTTTTTATAAATACAGTATAAAACAATGAAAACACAAAATCATTCGCATGTATTTCTAGAGCTGCATGAAAAATATAATAATGAAAATAATCGTGTTGAACATCCTTGTATTCTGTCAATATACGTTTTATTTGATAAAAATTAATTTTAATAGCAAAACGAAGTAAAAGGGTGCAACTATTCAGAGTTGCTGTGTGAAAGGAATGATTTTGTACACAAATCACTTGGTACCCCATCGGACTTTAAAGTATATAAATTTAGTTCATAAATATCCCATATAATAAAATGATACAAAACACAAGATTATTGCAACTATTCATGACCAATTGGTGTAAATCAAATTTTTAAAAATTGGCCTTGTATTGGAGTTTACAATATTTACGTAAACTCAGTTTTTAAAAATTCAGTATAAAACAATGAAAACACAAAATCATTCGCATTTATTTCTAGACCTGCATGAAAAATATAATAATGAAAATAATCGTGTTGAACATCTTTGTATTATGTCAATATTAGTTTTATTAATTAAAAATGACCTTTAATAGCAAAACGAAGTAATAGGGTGCAACTATTTAGGTGTGCTTTGTGAAGGGAATGATTTTATACACAAATCACTTGGTACCCCATCGGACTTTAAAGTATATAAATTTAGTTCATAAATATCCCATATAATAAAATGATACAAAACACAAGATTATTGCAACTATTCATGACCAATTGGTGTAAATCAAATTTTTAAAAATTGGCCTTGTATTGGAGTTTACAATATTTAAGTAAACTCAGTTTTTAAAATTACAGTATAAAACAATGAAAACATAAAATCATTCGCATTTATTTCTAGAGCTGCATGAAAAATATAATAATGAAAATAATCGTGTTGAACATCCCTGTATTCTGTCAATATACGTTTTATTTGATAAAAATTAATTTTAATAGCAAAACGAAGTAATACGCTGCAACTATTCAGAGTTGCTGTGTGAAAGGATTGATTTTGTACACGAATCACTTGGTACCCCATCGGACTTTAAAGTATATAAATTTAGTTCATAAATATCCCATATATTAAAATGATATAAAACACAAGATTATTACAACTATTCATGACCAATTGGTGTAAATCAAATTTTTAAAAATTGGCCTTGTATTGGAGTTTACAATATTTAAGTAAACTCAGTTTTTAAAAATTCAGTATAATATAATGAAAACACAAAATCATTCGAATCTGTTTCTAGAGCTGCATGAAAAATATAATAATGAAAATAATCGTGTTGAACATCTTTGTATTATGTCAATATTAGTCTTATTTGGTAAAAATGGATTTGCATAGCAAAACGATGTAATAGGGTGAACTATTTAGGTGTGCTGTGTGAAAGGATTGATTTTATACACAAATGAAATGGTACGCGATCGGACTTTAAAGTATATAAACTTAGTTCATAAATATGCCATATAATAAAATAAAACAAAACACAAGATTATTGCAAGTATTTATGACCAATTGGTGTAAATCAAATTTTTAAAAATTGTCCTTGTATTAGAGTTTACGATATTTACGTAAACTCAATTGTTAAAAATTAAGTATAAAACAATGAAAACACAAAATCATTCGCATCTATTTCTAGAGCTGCATGAAAAATATAAAAATGAAAATAATCGTGTTGAACATCCTTGTATTCTGTCAATATACGTTTTATTTGAAAAAAATTAATTTTAATAGCAAAACGAAGTAATACGCTGCAACTATTCAGAGTTGCTGTGTGAAAGGAATGATATTGTACACAAATCACTTGGTACCCCATCGGACTTTAAAGTATATAAACTTAGTTCATAAATATGCCATATATTAAAATGAAACAAAACACAAGATTATTGCAACTATTTATGACCAATTGGTGTAAATCAAATTTTTAAAAATTGGCCTTGTATTAGAGTTTACAATATATACGTAAACTCAGTTTAAAAAATTCAGTATAATATAATGAAAACACAAAATCATTCGAATCTATGTATGGAGTTGCATGAAAAATATAATAATGAAAATAATCGTGTTGAACATCCTTGTATTCGGTCAATATACGTTTTATTTGAAAAAAATTAATTTTAATAGCAAAACGAAGTAATACGCTGCAACTATTCAGAGTTGCTGTGTGAAAGGAATGATATTGTACACAAATCACTTGGTACCCCATCGGACTTTAAAGTATATAAACTTAGTTCATAAATATGCCATATAATAAAATGAAACAAAACACAAGATTATTGCAACTATTTATGACCAATTGGTGTAAATCAAATTTTTAAAAATTGGCCTTGTATTAGAGTTTACAATATTTACGTAAACTCAGTTTAAAAAATTCAGTATAATATAATGAAAACACAAAATCATTCGACTCTATGTATAGAGTTGCATGAAAAATATAATAATGAAAATAATCGTGTTGAACATCCTTGTATTCTGTCAATATACGTTTTATTTGATAAAAATCAATTTGCATAGCAAAACGAAGTAATAGGGTGCAACTATTTAGGTGTTCTGTGTGAAAGGATTGATTTTATACACAAATCAAATGGTACCCCATCGGACTTTAAAGTATATAAACTTAGTTCATAAATATGCCATATAATAAAATGAAACAAAACACAATATTATTGCAACTATTTATGACCAATTGGTGTAAATCAAATTTTTAAAAATTGGCCTTGTATTAGAGTTTACAATATATACGTAAACTCAGTTTAAAAAATTCAGTATAATATAATGAAAACACAAAATCATTCGAATCTATGTATGGAGTTGCATGAAAAATATAAAAATGAAAATAATCGTGTTGAACATCCTTGTATTCTGTCAATATACGTTTTATTTGAAAAAAATTAATTTTAATAGCAAAACGAAGTAATACGCTGCAACTATTCAGAGTTGCTGTGTGAAAGGAATGATATTGTACACAAATCACTTGGTACCCCATCGGACTTTAAAGTATATAAACTTAGTTCATAAATATGCCATATAATAAAATGAAACAAAACACAAAATTATTGCAACTATTTATGACCAATTGGTGTAAATCAAATTTTTAAAAATTGGCCTTGTATTAGAGTTTACAATATATACGTAAACTCAGTTTAAAAAATTCAGTATAATATAATGAAAACACAAAATCATTCGAATCTATGTATGGAGTTGCATGAAAAATATAATAATGAAAATAATCGTGTTGTACATCTTTGTATTATGTCAATATTAGTTTTATTTAATAAAAATGACCTTTAATAGCAAAACGAAGTAATAGGGTGCAACTATTTAGGTGTGCTGTGTGAAAGGATTGATTTTATACACAAATTAAATGGTACCCCATCGGACTTTAAAGTATATAAACTTAGTTCATGATTATGCCATTATAATAATAAAACAAAACACAAGATTATTGCAACTATTCATGACCAATTGGTTTTAATCAAATTTTTTAAAAATTGGCCTTGTATTGGAGTTTACAATATCTACGTAAACTTAGTTTTTATAAATACAGTATAAAACAATGAAAACACAAAATCATTCGCATGTATTTCTAGACCTGCATGAAAAATATAATAATGAAAATAATCGTGTTGAACATCTTTGTATTATGTCAATATTAGTTTTATTAATTAAAAATGACCTTTAATAGCAAAACGAAGTAATAGGGTGCAACTATTTAGGTGTGCTTTGTGAAGGGAATGATTTTATACACAAATCAAATGGTACCCCATCGGACTTTAAAGTATATAAACTTAGTTCATAAATATGCCATATAATAAAATGAAACAAAACACAAAATTATTGCAACTATTTATGACCAATTGGTGTAAATCAAATTTTTAAAAATTGGCCTTGTATTAGAGTTTACAATATATACGTAAACTCAGTTTAAAAAATTCAGTATAATATAATGAAAACATAAAATCATTCGAATCTATGTATGGAGTTGCATGAAAAATATAAAAATGAAAATAATCGTGTTGAACATCCTTGTATTCTGTCAATATACGTTTTATTTGAAAAAAATTAATTTTAATAGCAAAACGAAGTAATACGCTGCAACTATTCAGAGTTGCTGTGTGAAAGGAATGATATTGTACACAAATCACTTGGTACCCCATCGGACTTTAAAGTATATAAACTTAGTTCATAAATATGCCATATAATAAAATGAAACAAAACACAAGATTATTGCAACTATTTATGACCAATTGGTGTAAATCAAATTTTTAAAAATTGGCCTTGTATTAGAGTTTACAATATTTACGTAAACTCAGTTTAAAAAATTCAGTATAATATAATGAAAACACAAAATCATTCGACTCTATGTATAGAGTTGCATGAAAAATATAATAATGAAAATAATCGTGTTGAACATCCTTGTATTCTGTCAATATACGTTTTATTTGATAAAAATCAATTTGCATAGCAAAACGAAGTAATAGGGTGCAACTATTTAGGTGTTCTGTGTGAAAGGATTGATTTTATACACAAATCAAATGGTACCCCATCGGACTTTAAATTATATAAACTTAGTTCATAAATATGCCATATAATAAAATGAAACAAAACACAAAATTATTGCAACTATTTATGACCAATTGGTGTAAATCAAATTTTTAAAAATTGGCCTTGTATTAGAGTTTACAATATATACGTAAACTCAGTTTAAAAAATTCAGTATAATATAATGAAAACACAAAATCATTCGAATCTATGTATGGAGTTGCATGAAAAATATAATAATAAAAATAATCGTGTTGTACATCTTTGTATTATGTCAATATTAGTTTTATTTAATAAAAATGACCTTTAATAGCAAAACGAAGTAATAGGGTGCAACTATTTAGGTGTGCTGTGTGAAAGGATTGATTTTATACACAAATTAAATGGTACCCCATCGGACTTTAAAGTATATAAACTTAGTTCATGATTATGCCATTATAATAATAAAACAAAACACAAGATTATTGCAACTATTCATGACCAATTGGTTTTAATCAAATTTTTTAAAAATTGGCCTTGTATTGGAGTTTACAATATCTACGTAAACTTAGTTTTTATAAATACAGTATAAAACAATGAAAACACAAAATCATTCGCATGTATTTCTAGAGCTGCATGAAAAATATAATAATGAAAATAATCGTGTTGAACATCCTTGTATTCTGTCAATATACGTTTTATTTGATAAAAATTAATTTTAATAGCAAAACGAAGTAAAAGGGTGCAACTATTCAGAGTTGCTGTGTGAAAGGAATGATTATGTACACAAATCACTTGGTACCCCATCGGACTTTAAAGTATATAAATTTAGTTCATAAATATCCCATATAATAAAATGATACAAAACACAAGATTATTGCAACTATTCATGACCAATTGGTGTAAATCAAATTTTTAAAAATTGGCCTTGTATTGGAGTTTACAATATTTACGTAAACTCAGTTTTTAAAAATTCAGTATAAAACAATGAAAACACAAAATCATTCGCATTTATTTCTAGACCTGCATGAAAAATATAATAATGAAAATAATCGTGTTGAACATCTTTGTATTATGTCAATATTAGTTTTATTAATTAAAAATGACCTTTAATAGCAAAACGAAGTAATAGGGTGCAACTATTTAGGTGTGCTTTGTGAAGGGAATGATTTTATACACAAATCACTTGGTACCCCATCGGACTTTAAAGTATATAAATTTAGTTCATAAATATCCCATATAATAAAATGATACAAAACACAAGATTATTGCAACTATTCATGACCAATTGGTGTAAATCAAATTTTCAAAAATTGGCCTTGTATTGGAGTTTACAATATTTAAGTAAACTCAGTTTTTAAAATTACAGTATAAAACAATGAAAACATAAAATCATTCGCATTTATTTCTAGAGCTGCATGAAAAATATAATAATGAAAATAATCGTGTTGAACATCCCTGTATTCTGTCAATATACGTTTTATTTGATAAAAATTAATTTTAATAGCAAAACGAAGTAATACGCTGCAACTATTCAGAGTTGCTGTGTGAAAGGATTGATTTTGTACACGAATCACTTGGTACCCCATCGGACTTTAAAGTATATAAATTTAGTTCATAAATATCCCATATATTAAAATGATATAAAACACAAGATTATTACAACTATTCATGACCAATTGGTGTAAATCAAATTTTTAAAAATTGGCCTTGTATTGGAGTTTACAATATTTAAGTAAACTCAGTTTTTAAAAATTCAGTATAATATAATGAAAACACAAAATCATTCGAATCTGTTTCTAGAGCTGCATGAAAAATATAATAATGAAAATAATCGTGTTGAACATCTTTGTATTATGTCAATATTAGTCTTATTTGGTAAAAATGGATTTGCATAGCAAAACGATGTAATAGGGTGAACTATTTAGGTGTGCTGTGTGAAAGGATTGATTTTATACACAAATGAAATGGTACCCCATCGGACTTTAAAGTATATAAACTTAGTTCATAAATATGCCATATAATAAAATAAAACAAAACACAAGATTATTGCAAGTATTTATGACCAATTGGTGTAAATCAAATTTTTAAAAATTGTCCTTGTATTAGAGTTTACGATATTTACGTAAACTCAATTTTTAAAAATTAAGTATAAAACAATGAAAACACAAAATCATTCGCATATATTTCTAGAGCTGCATGAAAAATATAAAAATGAAAATAATCGTGTTGAACATCCTTGTATTCTGTCAATATACGTTTTATTTGAAAAAAATTAATTTTAATAGCAAAACGAAGTAATACGCTGCAACTATTCAGAGTTGCTGTGTGAAAGGAATGATATTGTACACAAATCACTTGGTACCCCATCGGACTTTAAAGTATATAAACTTAGTTCATAAATATGCCATATATTAAAATGAAACAAAACACAAGATTATTGCAACTATTTATGACCAATTGGTGTAAATCAAATTTTTAAAAATTGGCCTTGTATTAGAGTTTACAATATATACGTAAACTCAGTTTAAAAAATTCAGTATAATATAATGAAAACACAAAATCATTCGAATCTATGTATGGAGTTGCATGAAAAATATAATAATGAAAATAATCGTGTTGAACATCCTTGTATTCGGTCAATATACGTTTTATTTGAAAAAAATTAATTTTAATAGCAAAACGAAGTAATACGCTGCAACTATTCAGAGTTGCTGTGTGAAAGGAATGATAATGTACACAAATCACTTGGTACCCCATCGGACTTTAAAGTATATAAACTTAGTTCATAAATATGCCATATAATAAAATGAAACAAAACACAAGATTATTGCAACTATTTATGACCAATTGGTGTAAATCAAATTTTTAAAAGTTGGCCTTGTATTAGAGTTTACAATATTTACGTAAACTCAGTTTAAAAAATTCAGTATAATATAATGAAAACACAAAATCATTCGACTCTATGTATAGAGTTGCATGAAAAATATAATAATGAAAATAATCGTGTTGAACATCCTTGTATTCTGTCAATATACGTTTTATTTGAAAAAAATTAATTTTAATAGCAAAACGAAGTAATACCTTGCAACTATTCAGAGTTGCTGTGTGAAAGGAATGATATTGTACACAAATCACTTGGTACCCCATCGGACTTTAAAGTATATAAACTTAGTTCATAAATATGCCATATATTAAAATGAAACAAAACACAAGATTATTGCAACTATTTATGACCAATTGGTGTAAATCAAATTTTTAAAAATTGGCCTTGTATTAGAGTTTACAATATATACGTAAACTCAGTTTAAAAAATTCAGTATAATATAATGAAAACACAAAATCATTCGAATCTATGTATGGAGTTGCATGAAAAATATAATAATGAAAATAATCGTGTTGAACATCCTTGTATTCTGTCAATATACGTTTTATTTGAAAAAAATTAATTTTAATAGCAAAACGAAGTAATACGCTGCAACTATTCAGAGTTGCTGTGTGAAAGGAATGATATTGTACACAAATCACTTGGTACCCCATCGGACTTTAAAGTATATAAACTTAGTTCATAAATATGCCATATATTAAAATGAAACAAAACACAAGATTATTGCAACTATTTATGACCAATTGGTGTAAATCAAATTTTTAAAAATTGGCCTTGTATTAGAGTTTACAATATATACGTAAACTCAGTTTAAAAAATTCAGTATAATATAATGAAAACACAAAATCATTCGAATCTATGTATGGAGTTGCATGAAAAATATAATAATGAAAATAATCGTGTTGAACATCCTTGTATTCGGTCAATATACGTTTTATTTGAAAAAAATTAATTTTAATAGCAAAACGAAGTAATACGCTGCAACTATTCAGAGTTGCTGTGTGAAAGGAATGATATTGTACACAAATCACTTGGTACCCCATCGGACTTTAAAGTATATAAACTTAGTTCATAAATATGCCATATAATAAAATGAAACAAAACACAAAATTATTGCAACTATTTATGACCAATTGGTGTAAATCAAATTTTTAAAAATTGGCCTTGTATTAGAGTTTACAATATATACGTAAACTCAGTTTAAAAAATTCAGTATAATATAATGAAAACACAAAATCATTCGAATCTATGTATGGAGTTGCATGAAAAATATAATAATGAAAATAATCGTGTTGTACATCTTTGTATTATGTCAATATTAGTTTTATTTAATAAAAATGACCTTTAATAACAAAACGAAGTAATAGGGTGCAACTATTAAGGTGTGCTGTGTGAAAGGATTGATTTTATACACAAATTAAATGGTACCCCATCGGACTTTAAAGTATATAAACTTAGTTCATGATTATGCCATTATAATAATAAAACAAAACACAAGATTATTGCAACTATTCATGACCAATTGGTTTTAATCAAATTTTTTAAAAATTGGCCTTGTATTGGAGTTTACAATATCTACGTAAACTTAGTTTTTATAAATACAGTATAAAACAATGAAAACACAAAATCATTCGCATGTATTTCTAGAGCTGCATGAAAAATATAATAATGAAAATAATCGTGTTGAACATCCTTGTATTCTGTCAATATACGTTTTATTTGATAAAAATTAATTTTAATAGCAAAACGAAGTAAAAGGGTGCAACTATTCAGAGTTGCTGTGTGAAAGGAATGATTTTGTACACAAATCACTTGGTACCCCATCGGACTTTAAAGTATATAAATTTAGTTCATAAATATCCCATATAATAAAATGATACAAAACACAAGATTATTGCAACTATTCATGACCAATTGGTGTAAATCAAATTTTTAAAAATTGGCCTTGTATTGGAGTTTACAATATTTACGTAAACTCAGTTTTTAAAAATTCAGTATAAAACAATGAAAACACAAAATCATTCGCATTTATTTCTAGACCTGCATGAAAAATATAATAATGAAAATAATCGTGTTGAACATCTTTGTATTATGTCAATATTAGTTTTATTAATTAAAAATGACCTTTAATAGCAAAACGAAGTAATAGGGTGCAACTATTTAGGTGTGCTTTGTGAAGGGAATGATTTTATACACAAATCACTTGGTACCCCATCGGACTTTAAAGTATATAAATTTAGTTCATAAATATCCCATATAATAAAATGATACAAAACACAAGATTATTGCAACTATTAATGACCAATTGGTGTAAATCAAATTTTTAAAAATTGGCCTTGTATTGGAGTTTACAATATTTACGTAAACTCAGTTTTTAAAATTACAGTATAAAACAATGAAAACACAAAATCATTCGAATCTGTTTCAAGAGCTGCATGAAAAATATAATAATGAAAATAATCGTGTTGAACATCCTTGTATTCTGTCAATATACGTTTTATTTGATAAAAATTAATTTTAATAGCAAAACGAAGTAATACGCTGCAACTATTCAGAGTTGCTGTGTGAAAGGAATGATTTTGTACACCAATCACTTGGTACCCCATCGGACTTTAAAGTATATAAATTTAGTTCATAAATATCCCATATATTAAAATGATACAAAACACAAGATTATTGCAACTATTCATGACCAATTGGTGTAAACCAAATGTTTAAAAATTGGCCTTGTTTGAGAGTTTACAATATTTACGTAAACTCAGTTTTTAAAAATTCAGTATAAAACAATGAAAACACAAAATCATTCGAATCTGTTTCTAGAGCTGCATGAAAAATATAATAATGAAAATAATCGTGTTGAACATCTTTGTATTATGTCAATATTAGATTTATTAATTAAAAATGACATTTAATAGCAAAACGAAGTAATAGGGTGCAACTATTTAGGTGTGCTGTGTGAAAGGATTGATTTTATACACAAATTAAATGGTACCCCATCGGACTTTAAAGTATATAAACTTAGTTCATAAATATGCCATATAATAAAATGAAACAAAACACAAGATTATTGCAAGTATTTATGACCAATTGGTGTAAATCAAATTTTTAAAAATTGGCCTTGTATTAGAGTTTACAATATTTACGTAAACTCAGTTTTTAAAAATTCAGTATAAAACAATGAAAACACAAAATCATTCGAATCTGTTTCTAGAGCTGCATGAAAAATATAATAATGAAAATAATCGTGTTGAACATCTTTGTATTATGTCAATATTAGATTTATTAATTAAAAATGACCTTTAATAGCAAAACGAAGTAATAGGGTGCAACTATTTAGGTGTGCTTTGTGAAGGGAATGATTTTATACACAAATCACTTGGTACCCCATCGGACTTTAAAGTAAGTATATAAATTTAGTTCATAAATGTCCCATATAATAAAATGATACAAAACACAAGATTATTGCAACTATTCATGACCAATTGGTGTAAATCAAATTTTTAAAAATTGTCCTTGTATTGGAGTTTACAATATCTACGTAAACTTAGTTTTTAAAAATACAGTATAATATAATGAAAACACAAAATCATTCGCATTTATTTCTAGACCTGCATGAAAAATATAATAATGAAAATAATCGTGTTGAACATCCTTGTATTCTGTCAATATACGTTTTATTTGATAAAAATTAATTTAAATAGCAAAACGAAGTAATACGCTGCAACTATTCAGAGTTGTTGTGTGAAAGGAATGATTTTGTACACAAATCACTTGGTACCCCATCGGACTTTAAAGTATATAAATTTAGTTCATAAATATCCCATATATTAAAATGATACAAAACACAAGATTATTGCAACTATTCATGACCAATTGGTGTAAACCAAATTTTTAAAAATTGGCCTTGTATGAGAGTTTACAATATTTACGTAAACTCAGTTTTTAAAAATTCAGTATAATATAATGAAAACACAAAATCATTCGAATCTGTTTCTAGAGCTGCATGAAAAATATAATAATGAAAATAATCGTGTTGAACATCTTTGTATTATGTCAATATTAGTCTTATTTGATAAAAATGAATTTGCATAGCAAAACGAAGTAATAGGGTGCAACTATTTAGGTGTGCTTTGTGAAGGGAATGATTTTATACACAAATCACTTGGTACCCCATCGGACTTTAAAGTAAGTATATAAATTTAGTTCATAAATGTCCCATATAATAAAATGATACAAAACACAAGATTATTGCAACTATTCATGACCAATTGGTGTAAATCAAATTTTTAAAAATTGTCCTTGTATTGGAGTTTACAATATCTACGTAAACTTAGTTTTTAAAAATACAGTATAATATAATGAAAACACAAAATCATTCGCATTTATTTCTAGACCTGCATGGAAAATATAATAATGAAAATAATCGTGTTGAACATCCTTGTATTCTGTCAATATACGTTTTATTTGATAAAAATTAATTTAAATAGCAAAACGAAGTAATACGCTGCAACTATTCAGAGTTGCTGTGTGAAAGGAATGATTTTGTACACCAATCACTTGGTACCCCATCGGACTTTAAAGTATATAAACTTAGTTCATAAATATGCCATATAATAAAATGAAACAAAACACAAGATTTTTGCAAGTATTTATGACCAATTGGTGTAAATCAAATTTTTAAAAATTGGGCTTGTATTAGAGTTTACAATATTTACGTAAACTCAGTTTTTAAAAATTCAGTATAAAACAATGAAAACACAAAATCATTCGAATCTATTTCTAGAGCTGCATGAAAAATATAATAATGAAAATAATCGTGTTGAACATCTTTGTATTATGTCAATATTAGTTTTATTAATTAAAAATGACCTTTAATAGCAAAACGAAGTAATAGGGTGCAACTATTTAGGTGTGCTTTGTGAAGGGAATGATTTTATACACAAATCACTTGGTACCCCATCGGACTTTAAAGTAAGTATATAAATTTAGTTCATAAATGTCCCATATAATAAAATGATACAAAACACAAGATTATTGCAACTATTCATGACCAATTGGTGTAAATCAAATTTTTAAAAATTGGCCTTGTATTGGAGTTTACAATATTTACGTAAACTCAGTTTTTAAAATTACAGTATAAAACAATGAAAACACAAAATCATTCGAATCTGTTTCAAGAGCTGCATGAAAAATATAATAATGAAAATAATCGTGTTGAACATCCTTGTATTCTGTCAATATACGTTTTATTTGATAAAAATTAATTTTAATAGCAAAACGAAGTAATACGCTGCAACTATTCAGAGTTGCTGTGTGAAAGGAATGATTTTGTACACCAATCACTTGGTACCCCATCGGACTTTAAAGTATATAAATTTAGTTCATAAATATCCCATATATTAAAATGATACAAAACACAAGATTATTGCAACTATTCATGACCAATTGGTGTAAACCAAATGTTTAAAAATTGGCCTTGTTTGAGAGTTTACAATATTTACGTAAACTCAGTTTTTAAAAATTCAGTATAAAACAATGAAAACACAAAATCATTCGAATCTGTTTCTAGAGCTGCATGAAAAATATAATAATGAAAATAATCGTGTTGAACATCTTTGTATTATGTCAATATTAGATTTATTAATTAAAAATGACATTTAATAGCAAAACGAAGTAATAGGGTGCAACTATTTAGGTGTGCTGTGTGAAAGGATTGATTTTATACACAAATTAAATGGTACCCCATCGGACTTTAAAGTATATAAACTTAGTTCATAAATATGCCATATAATAAAATGAAACAAAACACAAGATTATTGCAAGTATTTATGACCAATTGGTGTAAATCAAATTTTTAAAAATTGGCCTTGTATTAGAGTTTACAATATTTACGTAAACTCAGTTTTTAAAAATTCAGTATAAAACAATGAAAACACAAAATCATTCGAATCTGTTTCTAGAGCTGCATGAAAAATATAATAATGAAAATAATCGTGTTGAACATCTTTGTATTATGTCAATATTAGATTTATTAATTAAAAATGACCTTTAATAGCAAAACGAAGTAATAGGGTGCAACTATTTAGGTGTGCTTTGTGAAGGGAATGATTTTATACACAAATCACTTGGTACCCCATCGGACTTTAAAGTAAGTATATAAATTTAGTTCATAAATGTCCCATATAATAAAATGATACAAAACACAAGATTATTGCAACTATTCATGACCAATTGGTGTAAATCAAATTTTTAAAAATTGTCCTTGTATTGGAGTTTACAATATCTACGTAAACTTAGTTTTTAAAAATACAGTATAATATAATGAAAACACAAAATCATTCGCATTTATTTCTAGACCTGCATGAAAAATATAATAATGAAAATAATCGTGTTGAACATCCTTGTATTCTGTCAATATACGTTTTATTTGATAAAAATTAATTTAAATAGCAAAACGAAGTAATACGCTGCAACTATTCAGAGTTGTTGTGTGAAAGGAATGATTTTGTACACAAATCACTTGGTACCCCATCGGACTTTAAAGTATATAAATTTAGTTCATAAATATCCCATATATTAAAATGATACAAAACACAAGATTATTGCAACTATTCATGACCAATTGGTGTAAACCAAATTTTTAAAAATTGGCCTTGTATGAGAGTTTACAATATTTACGTAAACTCAGTTTTTAAAAATTCAGTATAATATAATGAAAACACAAAATCATTCGAATCTGTTTCTAGAGCTGCATGAAAAATATAATAATGAAAATAATCGTGTTGAACATCTTTGTATTATGTCAATATTAGATTTAATAATTAAAAATGACATTTAAGAGCAAAACGAAGTAATAGGGTGCAACTATTTAGGTGTGCTGTGTGAAAGGAATGATTTTATACACAAATCACTTGGTACCCCATCGGACTTTAAAGTATATAAATTAAGTTCATAAAAATCCCATATATTAAAATGATACAAAACACAAGATTATTGCAACTATTCATGACCAATTGGTGTAAATCAAATTTTTAAAAATTGGCCTTGTATTAGAGTTTACAATATTTGCGTGAACTCAGTTTTTAAAAATTCAGTATAATATAATGAAAACACAAAATCATTCGAATCTGTTTCTAGAGCTGCATGAAAAATATAATAATGAAAATAATCGTGTTGAACATCTTTGTATTATGTCAATATTAGATTTATTAATTAAAAATGACCTTTAATAGCAAAACGAAGTAATAGGGTGCCACTATTTAGGTGTGCTTTGTGAAAGGAATGATTTTATACACAAATCACTTGGTACCCCATCGGACTTTAAAGTATATAAATTTAGTTCATAAAAATCCCATATATTAAAATGATACAAAACACAAGATTATTGCAACTTTTCATGACCAATTGGTTTTAATCAAATTTTTTAAAAATTGGCCTTGTATTAGAGTTTACAATATTTACGTAAACTCAGTCTTTAAAAATTCAGTATAAAACAATGAAAACACAAAATCATTCGCATCTATTTCTAGAGCTGCATGAAAAATATAATAATGAAAATAATCGTGTTGAACATCTTTGTATTATGTCAATATTAGATTTATTAATTAAAAATGACCTTTAATAGCAAAACGAAGTAATAGGGTGCAACTATTTAGGTGTGCTTTGTGAAAGAAATGATTTTATACACAAATCACTTGGTACCCCATCGGACTTTAAAGTATATAAATTTAGTTCATAAAAATCCCATATATTAAAATGATACAAAACACAAGATTATTGCAACTATTCATGACCAATTGGTGTATATCAAATTTTTAAAAATTGGCCTTGTATTGGAGTTTACAATATTTACGTAAACTCAGTTTTTAAAAATTCAGTATAAAACTATGAAAACACAAAATCATTCGAATCTATTTCTTGAGCTGCATGAAAAATATAATAATGAAAATAATCGTGTTGAACATCTTTGTATTATGTCAATATTAGTCTTATTTGATAAAAATGAATTTGCATAGCAAAACGAAGTAATAGGGTGCAACTATTTAGGTGTGCTTTGTGAAGGGAATGATTTTATACACAAATCACTTGGTACCCCATCGGACTTTAAAGTAAGTATATAAATTTAGTTCATAAATGTCCCATATAATAAAATGATACAAAACACAAGATTATTGCAACTATTCATGACCAATTGGTGTAAATCAAATTTTTAAAAATTGTCCTTGTATTGGAGTTTACAATATCTACGTAAACTTAGTTTTTAAAAATACAGTATAATATAATGAAAACACAAAATCATTCGCATTTATTTCTAGACCTGCATGGAAAATATAATAATGAAAATAATCGTGTTGAACATCCTTGTATTCTGTCAATATACGTTTTATTTGATAAAAATTAATTTAAATAGCAAAACGAAGTAATACGCTGCAACTATTCAGAGTTGCTGTGTGAAAGGAATGATTTTGTACACCAATCACTTGGTACCCCATCGGACTTTAAAGTATATAAACTTAGTTCATAAATATGCCATATAATAAAATGAAACAAAACACAAGATTTTTGCAAGTATTTATGACCAATTGGTGTAAATCAAATTTTTAAAAATTGGGCTTGTATTAGAGTTTACAATATTTACGTAAACTCAGTTTTTAAAAATTCAGTATAAAACAATGAAAACACAAAATCATTCGAATCTATTTCTAGAGCTGCATGAAAAATATAATAATGAAAATAATCGTGTTGAACATCTTTGTATTATGTCAATATTAGTTTTATTAATTAAAAATGACCTTTAATAGCAAAACGAAGTAATAGGGTGCAACTATTTAGGTGTGCTTTGTGAAGGGAATGATTTTATACACAAATCACTTGGTACCCCATCGGACTTTAAAGTAAGTATATAAATTTAGTTCATAAATGTCCCATATAATAAAATGATACAAAACACAAGATTATTGCAACTATTCATGACCAATTGGTGTAAATCAAATTTTTAAAAATTGGCCTTGTATTGGAGTTTACAAAAGCTACGTAAACTAAGTTTTTAAAAATACAGTATAAAACAATGAAAACACAAAATCATTCGCATTTCTTTCTAGACCTGCATGAAAAATATAATAATGAAAATAATCGTGTTGAACATCTTTGTATTATGTCAATATTAGTCTTATTTGATAAAAATGAATTTGCATAGCAACACGAAGTAATAGGGTGCAACTATTTAGGTGTGCTGTGTGAAAGGATTGATTTTATACACAAATGAAATGGTACGCGATCGGACTTTAAAGTACATAAACTTAGTTCATAAATATGCCATATAATAAAATGAAACAAAACACAAGATTATTGCAAGTATTTATGACCAATTGGTGTAAATCAAATTTTTAAAAATTGTCCTTGTATTAGAGTTTACAATATTTACGTAAACTCAATTTTTAAAAATTCAGTATAAAACAATGAAAACACAAAATCATTCGCATCTATTTCTAGAGCTGCATGAAAAATATAATAATGAAAATAATCGTGTTGAACATCCTTGTATTCTGTCAATATAAGTTTTATTTGATAAAAATCAATTTAAGTAGCAAAACAAAGTAATACGCTGCAACTATTCAGAGTTCCTGTGTGAAAAGATTGACGTTATACAAAAATCACTTGGTACGCCATTGGACTCTAAAGTATATAAATTTAGTTCATAAATATCCCATATAATAAAATGATACAAAACACAAGATTATTGCAACTATTTATGACCAATTGATGTAAATCAAATTTTTAAAAATTGGCCTTGTATTAGAGTTTACAATATTTACCGAAACTCAGTTTGTAAAAATTCAGTATAATATAATGAAAACACAAAATCATTCGAATCTATTTCTAGAGCTGCATGAAAAATATAATAATGAAAATAATCGTGTTGAACATCGTTGTATTATGTCAATATTAGATTTATTAATAAAAAATGACCTTTAATAGCAAAACGAAGTAATAGGGTGCAACTATTTAGGTGTGCTTTGTGAAAGGAATGATTTTATACACAAATCACTTGGTACCCCATCGGACTTTAAAGTATATAAACTTAGTTCATAAATATGCCATGTATTAAAATGAAACAAAACACAAGATTATTGCAACTATTCATGACCAATTGGTGTAAATCAAATTTTTAAAAATTGGCCTTGTATTAGAGTTTACAATATTTAAGTAAACTCAGTTTTTAAAAATTCAGTATAATATAATGAAAACACAAAATCATTCGAATCTGTTTCTAGAGCTGCATGAAAAATATAATAATGAAAATAATCGTGTTGAACATCTTTGTATTATGTCAATATTAGTCTTATTTGATAAAAATGAATTTGCATAGCAAAACGAAGTAATAGGGTGAACTATTTAGGTGTGCTGTGTGAAAGAATTGATTTTATACACAAATGAAATGGTACGCGATCGGACTTTAAAGTACATAAACTTAGTTCATAAATATGCCATATAATAAAATGAAACCAAACACAAGATTATTGCAAGTATTTATGACCAATTGGTGTAAATCAAATTTTTAAAAATTGTCCTTGTATTAGAGTTTACAATATTTACGTAAACTCAATTTTTAAAAATTCAGTATAAAACAATGAAAACACAAAATCATTCGCATCTATTACTAGAGCTGCATGAAAAATATAATAATGAAAATAATCGTGTTGAACATCTTTGTATTATGTCAATATTAGTCTTATTTGATAAAAATGAATTTTAATAACAAAACGAAATAATACGCTGCAACTATTCAGAGGTGCTTTGTGAAAGGATTGACGTTATACACAAATAACTTGGTACCCCATTGGACTTTAAAGTATATAAACTTAGTTCATAAATATGCCATGTATTAAAATGAAACAAAACACAAGATTATTGCAACTATTTATGACCAATTGGTGTAAATCAAATTTTTAAAAATTGGCCTTGTATTAGAGTTTACAATATTTACGTAAACTCAGTTTTAAAAAATTCAGTATAAAACAATGAAAACACAAAATCATTCGAATCTATTTCTAGAGCTGCATGAAAAATATAATAATGAAAATAATCGTGTTGAACATCGTTGTATTATGTCAATATTAGATTTATTAATTAAAAATGACCTTTAATAGCAAAACGAAGTAATAGGGTGCAACTATTTAGGTGTGCTTTGTGAAAGGAATGATTTTATACACAAATCACTTGGTACCCCATCGGACTTTAAAGTATATAAACTTAGTTCATAAATATGCCATGTATTAAAATGAAACAAAACACAAGATTATTGCAACTATTCATGACCAATTGGTGTAAATCAAATTTTTAAAAATTGGCCTTGTATTAGAGTTTACAATATTTAAACTCAGTTTTAAAAATTCAGTATAATATAATGAAAACACAAAATCATTCGAATCTGTTTCTAGAGCTGCATGAAAAATATAATAATGAAAATAATCGTGTTGAACATCTTTGTATTATGTCAATATTAGTCTTATTTGATAAAAATGAATTTGCATAGCAAAACGAAGTAATAGGGTGAACTATTTAGGTGTGCTGTGTGAAAGAATTGATTTTATACACAAATGAAATGGTACGCGATCGGACTTTAAAGTACATAAACTTTGTTCATAAATATGCCATATAATAAAATGAAACCAAACACAAGATTATTGCAAGTATTTATGACCAATTGGTGTAAATCAAATTTTTAAAAATTGTCCTTGTATTAGAGTTTACAATATTTACGTAAACTCAATTTTTAAAAATTCAGTATAAAACAATGAAAACACAAAATCATTCGAATCTATTTCTAGAGCTGCATGAAAAATATAATAATGAAAATAATCGTGTTGAACATCCTTGTATTCTGTCAATATACGTTTTATTTGATAAAAATTAATTTTAATAGCAAAACGAAGTAATACGCTGCAACTATTCAGAGTTGCTGTGTGAAAGGAATGATTTTGTACACCAATCACTTGGTACCCCATCGGACTTTAAAGTATATAAACTTAGTTCATAAATATGCCATATAATAAAATGAAACAAAACACAAGATTAATGCAACTATTTATGACCAATTGGAGTAAATCAAATTTTTAAAAATTGGCCTTGTATTGGAGTTTACAATATTTACGTAAACTCAGTTTTTAAAAATTCAGTATAAAACAATGAAAACACAAAATCATTCGAATCTATTTCTAGAGCTGCATGAAAAATATAATAATGAAAATAATCGTGTTGAACATCTTTGTATTATGTCAATATTAGTTTTATTAATTAAAAATGACCTTTAATAGGGTGCAACTATTTAGGTGTGCTTTGTGAAAGGAATGATTTTATACACAAATCACTTGGTACCCCATCGGACTTTAAAGTATATAAATTTAGTTCATAAATATGCCATATAATAAAATGAAACAAAACACAAGATTATTGCAACTATTCATGACCAATTGGTGTAAATCAAATTTTTAAAAATTGGCCTTGTATTGGAGTTTACAATATCTACGTAAACTAAGTTTTTAAAAATACAGTATAAAACAATGAAAACACAAAATCATTCGCATTTATTTCTAGACCTGCATGAAAAATATAATAATGAAAATAATCGTGTTGAACATCCCTGTATTCTGTCAATATACGTTTTATTTGATAAAAATTAATTTTAATAGCAAAACGAAGTAATACGCTGCAACTATTCAGAGTTGCTGTGTGAAAGGATTGATTTTGTACACGAATCACTTGGTACCCCATCGGACTTTAAAGTATATAAATTTAGTTCATAAATATCCCATATATTAAAATGATATAAAACACAAGATTATTACAACTATTCATGACCAATTGGTTTTAATCAAATTTTTAAAAATTGGCCTTGTATTGGAGTTTACAATATTTAAGTAAACTCAGTTTTTAAAAATTCAGTATATATAATGAAAACACAAAATCATTCGAATCTGTTTCTAGAGCTGCATGAAAAATATAATAATGAAAATAATCGTGTTGAACATCTTTGTATTATGTCAATATTAGTCTTATTTGATAAAAATGAATTTGCATAGCAAAACGATGTAATAGGGTGAACTATTTAGGTGTGCTGTGTGAAAGGATTGATTTTATACACAAATGAAATGGTACGCGATCGGACTTTAAAGTATATAAACTTAGTTCATAAATATGCCATATAATAAAATAAAACAAAACACAAGATTATTGCAAGTATTTATGACCAATTGGTGTAAATCAAATTTTTAAAAATTGTCCTTGTATTAGAGTTTACGATATTTACGTAAACTCAATTTTTAAAAATTAAGTATAAAACAATGAAAACACAAAATCATTCGAATCTATTTCTAGAGCTGCATGAAAAATATAATAATGAAAATAATCGTGTTGAACATCCTTGTATTCTGTCAATATAAGTTTTATTTGATAAAAATTAATTTTAATAGCAAAACGAAATAATACGCTGCAACTATTCAGAGGTGCTTTGTGAAAGGAATGATTTTGTACACCAATCACTTGGTACCCCATCGGACTTTAAAGTATATAAACTTAGTTCATAAATATGCCATATAATAAAATGAAACAAAACACAAGATTATTGCAAGTATTTATGACCAATTGGTGTAAATCAAATTTTTAAAAATTGTCCTTGTATTAGAGTTTACGATATTTACGTAAACTCAATTTTTAAAAATTAAGTATAAAACAATGAAAACACAAAATCATTCGAATCTATTTCTAGAGCTGCATGAAAAATATAATAATGAAAATAATCGTGTTGAACATCCTTGTATTCTGTCAATATAAGTTTTATTTGATAAAAATTAATTTTAATAGCAAAACGAAATAATACGCTGCAACTATTCAGAGGTGCTTTGTGAAAGGAATGATTTTGTACACCAATCACTTGGTACCCCATCGGACTTTAAAGTATATAAACTTAGTTCATAAATATGCCATATAATAAAATGAAACAAAACACAAAATTAATGCAACTATTTATAACCAATTGGAGTAAATCAAATTTTTAAAAATTGGGCTTGTATTAGAGTTTACAATATTTACGTAAACTCAGTTTTTAAAAATTCAGTATAAAACAATGAAAACACAAAATCATTCGAATCTGTTTCTAGAGCTGCATGAAAAATATAATAATGAAAATAATCGTGTTGAACATCTTTGTATTATGTCAATATTAGTCTTATTTGATAAAAATGAATTTGCATAGCAAAACGATGTAATAGGGTGAACTATTTAGGTGTGCTGTGTGAAAGGATTGATTTTATACACAAATGAAATGGTACGCGATCGGACTTTAAAGTGTATAAACTTAGTTCATAAATATGCCATATAATAAAATAAAACAAAACACACGATTATTGCAAGTATTTATGACCAATTGGTATAAATCAAATTTTTAAAAATTGTCCTTGTATTAGAGTTTACAATATTTACGTAAACTCAGTTTTTAAAAATTCAGTATAAAACAATGAAAACACAAAATCATTCGAATCTATTTCTAGAGCTGCATGAAAAATATAATAATGAAAATAATCGTGTTGAACATCTTTGTATTATGTCAATATTAGTCTTATTTGATAAAAATGAATTTGCATAGCAAAACGATGTAATAGAGTGAACTATTTAGGTGTGCTGTGTGAAAGGATTGATTTTATACACAAATGAAATGGTACGCGATCGGACTTTAAAGTATATAAACTTAGTTCATAAATATGTCATATAATAAAATAAAACAAAACACAAGATTATTGCAAGTATTTATGACCAATTGGTGTAAATCAAATTTTTAAAAATTGTCCTTGTATTAGAGTTTACGATATTTACGTAAACTCAATTTTTAAAAATTAAGTATAAAACAATGAAAACACAAAATCATTCGAATCTATTTCTAGAGCTGCATGAAAAATATAATAATGAAAATAATCGTGTTGAACATCCTTGTATTCTCTCAATATAAGTTTTATTTGATAAAAATTAATTTTAATAGCAAAACGAAATAATACGCTGCAACTATTCAGAGGTGCTTTGTGAAAGGAATGATTTTGTACACCAATCACTTGGTACCCCATCGGACTTTAAAGTATATAAACTTAGTTCATAAATATGCCATATAATAAAATGAAACAAAACACAAAATTAATGCAACTATTTATAACCAATTGGAGTAAATCAAATTTTTAAAAATTGGGCTTGTATTAGAGTTTACAATATTTACGTAAACTCAGTTTTTAAAAATTCAGTATAAAACAATGAAAACACAAAATCATTCGAATCTGTTTCTAGAGCTGCATGAAAAATATAATAATGAAAATAATCGTGTTGAACATCTTTGTATTATGTCAATATTAGTCTTATTTGATAAAAATGAATTTGCATAGCAAAACGATGTAATAGGGTGAACTATTTAGGTGTGCTGTGTGAAAGGATTGATTTTATACACAAATGAAATGGTACGCGATCGGACTTTAAAGTATATAAACTTAGTTCATAAATATGCCATATAATAAAATAAAACAAAACACACGATTATTGCAAGTATTTATGACCAATTGGTATAAATCAAATTTTTAAAAATTGTCCTTGTATTAGAGTTTACAATATTTACGTAAACTCAGTTTTTAAAAATTCAGTATAAAACAATGAAAACACAAAATCATTCGAATCTATTTCTAGAGCTGCATGAAAAATATAATAATGAAAATAATCGTGTTGAACATCTTTGTATTATGTCAATATTAGTCTTATTTGATAAAAATGAATTTGCATAGCAAAACGATGTAATAGAGTGAACTATTTAGGTGTGCTGTGTGAAAGGATTGATTTTATACACAAATGAAATGGTACGCGATCGGACTTTAAAGTATATAAACTTAGTTCATAAATATGCCATATAATAAAATAAAACAAAACACAAGATTATTGCAAGTATTTATGACCAATTGGTGTAAATCAAATTTTTAAAAATTGTCCTTGTATTAGAGTTTACAATATTTACGTAAACTCAGTTTTTAAAAATTCAGTATAAAACAATGAAAACACAAAATCATTCGAATCTATTTCTAGAGCTGCATGAAAAAGATAATAATGAAAATAATCGTGTTGAACATCTTTGTATTATGTCAATATTAGATTTATTAATTAAAAATGACCTTTAATAGCAAAACGAAGTAATAGGGTGCAACTATTTAGGTGTGCTGTGTGAAAGGATTGATTTTATACACAAATGAAATGGTACCCCATCGGACTTTAAAGTATATAAACTTAGTTCATATATATGCCATGTATTAAAATGAAACAAAACACAAGATTATTGCAACTATTCATGACCAATTGGTGTAAATCAAATTTTTAAAAATTGGGCTTGTATTAGAGTTTACAATATTTAAGTAAACTCAGTTTTTAAAAATTCAGTATAATATAATGAAAACACAAAATCATTCGAATCTGTTTCTAGAGCTGCATGAAAAATATAATAATGAAAATAATCGTGTTGAACATCTTTGTATTATGTCAATATTAGTCTTATTTGATAAAAATGAATTTGCATAGCAAAACGATGTAATAGGGTGAACTATTTAGGTGTGCTGTGTGAAAGGATTGATTTTATACACAAATGAAATGGTACGCGATCGGACTTTAAAGTATATAAACTTAGTTCATAAATATGCCATATAATAAAATAAAACAAAACACACGATTATTGCAAGTATTTATGACCAATTGGTATAAATCAAATTTTTAAAAATTGTCCTTGTATTAGAGTTTACAATATTTACGTAAACTCAGTTTTTAAAAATTCAGTATATATAATGAAAACACAAAATCATTCGAATCTATTTCTAGAGCTGCATGAAAAATATAATAATGAAAATAATCGTGTTGAACATCTTTGTATTATGTCAATATTAGATTTATTAATTAAAAATGACCTTTAATAGCAAAACGAAGTAATAGGGTGCAACTATTTAGGTGTGCTTTGTGAAAGGAATGATTTTATACACAAATCACTTGGTACCCCATCGGACTTTAAAGTATATAAACTTAGTTCATATATATGCCATGTATTAAAATGAAACAAAACACAAGATTATTGCAACTATTCATGACCAATTGGTGTAAATCAAATTTTTAAAAATTGGGCTTGTATTAGAGTTTACAATATTTAAGTAAACTCAGTTTTTAAAAATTCAGTATAATATAATGAAAACACAAAATCATTCGAATCTGTTTCTAGAGCTGCATAAAAAATATAATAATGAAAATAATCGTGTTGAACATCTTTGTTTTATGTCAATATTAGTCTTATTTGATAAAAATGAATTTGCATAGCAAAACGATGTAATAGGGTGAACTATTTAGGTGTGCTTTGTGAAAGGATTGATTTCATACACAAATGAAATGGTACGCGATCGGACTTTAAAGTACATAAACTTAGTTCATAAATATGCCATATAATAAAATGAAACAAAACACAAGATTATTGCAACTATTTATGACCAATTGGTGTAAATCAAATTTTTAAAAATTGGCCTTGTATTAGAGTTTACAATATTTAAGTAAACTCAGTTTTTAAAAATTCAGTATAATATAATGAAAACACAAAATCATTCGAATCTGTTTCTAGAGCTGCATGAAAAATATAATAATGAAAATAATCGTGTTGAACATCTTTGTATTATGTCAATATTAGTCTTATTTGATAAAAATGAATTTGCATAGCAAAACGATGTAATAGGGTGCAACTATTTAGGTGTGCTTTGTGAAAGGATTGATTTTATACACAAATCACTTGGTACCCCATCGGACTTTAAAGTATATAAACTTAGTTCATATATATGCCATGTATTAAAATGAAACAAAACACAAGATTATTGCAACTATTCATGACCAATTGGTGTAAATCAAATTTTTAAAAATTGTCCTTGTATTAGAGTTTACAATATTTACGTAAACTCAATTTTTAAAAATTCAGTATAAAACAATGAAAACACAAAATCATTCGCATCTATTTCTAGAGCTGCATGAAAAATATAATAATGAAAATAATCGTGTTGAACATCTTTGTATTATGTCAATATTAGTCTTATTTGATAAAAATGAATTTGCATAGCAAAACGATGTAATAGGGTGAACTATTTAGGTGTGCTGTGTGAAAGGATTGATTTCATACACAAATGAAATGGTACGCGATCGGACTTTAAAGTACATAAACTTAGTTCATAAATATGCCATATAATAAAATGAAACAAAACACAAGATTATTGCAACTATTCATGACCAATTGGTGTAAATCAAATTTTTAAAAATTGGCCTTGTATTAGAGTTTACAATATTTAAGTAAACTCAGTTTTTAAAAATTCAGTATAATATAATGAAAACACAAAATCATTCGAATCTGTTTCTAGAGCTGCATGAAAAATATAATAATGAAAATAATCGTGTTGAACATCCTTGTATTCTGTCAATATAAGTTTTATTTGATAAAAATCAATTTAAGTAGCAAAACAAAGTAATACGCAGCAACTATTCAGAGTTCCTGTGTGAAAAGATTGACGTTATACAAAAATCACTTGGTACGCCATTGGACTCTAAAGTATATAAATTTAGTTCATAAATATCCCATATAATAAAATGATACAAAACACAAGATTATTGCAACTATTTATGACCAATTGATGTAAATCAAATTTTTAAAAATTGGCCTTGTATTAGAGTTTACAATATTTACCGAAACTCAGTTTTTAAAAATTCAGTATAATATAATGAAAACACAAAATCATTCGAATCTATTTCTAGAGCTGCATGAAAAATATAATAATGAAAATAATCTTATTGAACATTCTTGTATTCTGTCAATATAAGTTTTATTTGATAAAAATTAATTTTAATAGCAAAACGAAATAATACACTGCAACTATTCAGAGGTGCTTTGTGAAAGGATTGACGTTATACACAAATAACTTGGTACCCCATTGGACTTTAAAGTATATAAACTTAGTTCATATATATGCCATGTATTAAAATGAAACAAAACACAAGATTATTGCAACTATTCATGACCAATTGGTGTAAATCAAATTTTTAAAAATTGGTCTTGTATTAGAGTTTACAATATTTAAGTAAACTCAGTTTTTAAAAATTCAGTATAATATAATGAAAACACAAAATCATTCGAATCTGTTTCTAGAGCTGCATGAAAAATATAATAATGAAAATAATCGTGTTGAACATCTTTGTATTATGTCAATATTAGTTTTAATAATTAAAAATGACCTTTAATAGCAAAACGAAGTAATAGGGTGAACTATTTAGGTGTGCTGTGTGAAAGGATTGATTTTATACACAAATGAAATGGTACGCGATCGGACTTTAAAGTATATAAACTTAGTTCATAAATATGCCATATAATAAAATAAAACAAAACACAAGATTATTGCAAGTATTTATGACCAATTGGTGTAAATCAAATTTTTAAAAATTGTCCTTGTATTAGAGTTTACAATATTTACGTAAACTCAATTTTTAAAAATTCAGTATAAAACAATGAAAACACAAAATCATTCGCATCTATTTCTAGAGCTGCATGAAAAATATAATAATGAAAATAATCGTGTTGAACATCCTTGTATTCTGTCAATATAAGTTTTATTTGATAAAAATCAATTTAAGTAGCAAAACAAAGTAATACGCTGCAACTATTCAGAGTTCCTGTGTGAAAAGATTGACGTTATACAAAAATCACTTGGTACGCCATTGGACTCTAAAGTATATAAATTTAGTTCATAAATATCCCATATAATAAAATGATACAAAACACAAGATTATTGCAACTATTCATGACCAATTGGTGTACATCAAATTTTTAAAAATTGGCCTTGTATTAGAGTTTACAATATTTACCGAAACTCAGTTATTAAAAATTCAGTATAATATAATGAAAACACAAAATCATTCGAATCTATTTCTAGAGCTGCATGAAAAATATAATAATGAAAATAATCTTATTGAACATTCTTGTATTCTGTCAATATAAGTTTTATTTGATAAAAATTAATTTTAATAGCAAAACGAAATAATACGCTGCAACTATTCAGAGGTGCTTTGTGAAAGGATTGACGTTATACACAAATAACTTGGTACCCCATTGGACTTTAAAGTATATAAATTTAGTTCATAAATATGTCATATATTAAAATGAAACAAAACACAAGATTATTGCAACTATTTATGACCAATTGGTGTAAATCAAATTTTTAAAAATTGGCCTTGTATTAGAGTTTACAATATTTACGTAAACTCAGTTTTAAAAAATTCAGTATAAAACAATGAAAACACAAAATCATTCGAATCTATTTCTAGAGCTGCATGAAAAATATAATAATGAAAATAATCGTGTTGAACATCTTTGTATTATGTCAATATTAGATTTATTAATTAAAAATGACCTTTAATAGCAAAACGAAGTAATAGGGTGCAACTATTTAGGTGTGCTTTGTGAAAGGAATGATTTTATACACAAATCACTTGGTACCCCATCGGACTTTAAAGTATATAAACTTAGTTCTTAAATATGCCATGTATTAAAATGAAACAAAACACAAGATTATTGCAACTATTCATGACCAATTGGTGTAAAACAAATTTTTAAAAATTGGCCTTGTATTAGAGTTTACCATATTTAAGTAAACTCAGTTTTTAAAAATTCAGTATAATATAATGAAAACACAAAATCATTCGAATCTGTTTCTAGAGCTGCATTAAAAATATAATAATGAAAATAATCGTGTTGAACATCTTTGTATTATGTCAATATTAGTCTTATTTGATAAAAATGAATTTGCATAGCAAAACGAAGTAATAGGGTGCAACTATTTAGGTGTGCTGTGTGAAAGGATTGATTTCATACACAAATGAAATGGTACGCGATCGGACTTTAAAGTACATAAACTTAGTTCATAAATATGCCATATAATAAAATGAAACAAAACACAAGATTATTGCAACTATTCATGACCAATTGGTGTAAATCAAATTTTTAAAAATTGGCCTTGTATTGGAGTTTACAATATCTACGTAAACTAAGTTTTTAAAAATACAGTATAAAACAATGAAAACACAAAATCATTCGCATTTATTTCTAGACCTGCATGAAAAATATAATAATGAAAATAATCGTGTTGAACATCCCTGTATTCTGTCAATATACGTTTTATTTGATAAAAATTAATTTTAATAGCAAAACGAAGTAATACGCTGCAACTATTCAGAGTTGCTGTGTGAAAGGATTGACGTTATACACAAATAACTTGGTACCCCATTGGACTTTAAAGTATATAAATTTAGTTCATAAATATGCCATATATTAAAATGAAACAAAACACAAGATTATTGCAACTATTTATGACCAATTGGTGTAAATCAAATTTTTAAAAATTGGCCTTGTATTAGAGTTTACAATATTTACGTAAACTCAGTTTTAAAAAATTCAGTATAAAACAATGAAAACACAAAATCATTCGAATCTATTTCTAGAGCTGCATGAAAAATATAATAATGAAAATAATCGTGTTGAACATCTTTGTATTATGTCAATATTAGATTTATTAATTAAAAATGACCTTTAATAGCAAAACGAAGTAATAGGGTGCAACTATTTAGGTGTGCTTTGTGAAAGGATTGACGTTATACACAAATCACTTGGTACCCCATCGGACTTTAAAGTATATAAATTTAGTTCATAAATATCCCATATATTAAAATGATATAAAACACAAGATTATTACAACTATTCATGACCAATTGGTGTAAATCAAATTTTTAAAAATTGGCCTTGTATTGGAGTTTACAATATCTACGTAAACTTAGTTTTTAAAAATACAGTATAAAACAATGAAAACACAAAATCATTCGCATTTATTTCTAGACCTGCATGAAAAATATAATAATGAAAATAATCGTGTTGAACATCCTTGTATTCTGTCAATATACGTTTTATTTGATAAAAATTAATTTTAATAGCAAAACGAAATAATACGCTGCAACTATTCAGAGTTGCTGTGTGAAAGGAATGATTTTGTACACCAATCACTTGGTACCCCATCGGACTTTAAAGTATATAAACTTAGTTCATAAATATGCCATATAATAAAATGAAACAAAACACAAGATTAATGCAACTATTTATGACCAATTGGAGTAAATCAAATTTTTAAAAATTGGGCTTGTATTAGAGTTTACAATATTTACGTAAACTCAGTTTTTAAAAATTCAGTATAAAACAATGAAAACACAAAATCATTCGAATCTATTTCTAGAGCTGCATGAAAAATATAATAATGAAAATAATCGTGTTGAACATCTTTGTATTATGTCAATATTAGTTTTATTAATTAAAAATGACCTTTAATAGCAAAACGAAGTAATAGGGTGCAACTATTTAGGTGTGCTTTGTGAAAGGAATGATTTTATACACAAATCACTTGGTACCCCATCGGACTTTAAAGTATATAAATTTAGTTCATAAATATCCCATATAATAAAATGATACAAAACACAAGATTATTGCAACTATTCATGACCAATTGGTGTAAATCAAATTTTTAAAAATTGGCCTTGTATTGGAGTTTACAATATCTACGTAAACTAAGTTTTTAAAAATACAGTATAAAACAATGAAAACACAAAATCATTCGCATTTATTTCTAGACCTGCATGAAAAATATAATAATGAAAATAATCGTGTTGAACATCCCTGTATTTAGTCAATATACGTTTTATTTGATAAAAATTAATTTTAATAGCAAAACGAAGTAATACGCTGCAACTATTCAGAGTTGCTGTGTGAAAGGATTGATTTTGTACACGAATCACTTGGTACCCCATCGGACTTTAAAGTATATAAATTTAGTTCATAAATATCCCATATATTAAAATGATATAAAACACAAGATTATTACAACTATTCATGACCAATTGGTGTAAATCAAATTTTTAAAAATTGGCCTTGTATTGGAGTTTACAATATTTAAGTAAACTCAGTTTTTAAAAATTCAGTATAATATAATGAAAACACAAAATCATTCGAATCTGTTTCTAGAGCTGCATGAAAAATATAATAATGAAAATAATCGTGTTGAACATCTTTGTATTATATCAATATTAGTCTTATTTGATAAAAATGAATTTGCATAGCAAAACGATGTAATAGGGTGAACTATTTAGGTGTGCTGTGTGAAAGGATTGATTTTATACACAAATGAAATGGTACGCGATCGGACTTTAAAGTATATAAACTTAGTTCATAAATATGCCATATAATAAAATAAAACAAAACACAAGATTATTGCAAGTATTTATGACCAATTGGTGTAAATCAAATTTTTAAAAATTGTCCTTGTATTAGAGTTTACGATATTTACGTAAACTCAATTTTTAAAAATTAAGTATAAAACAATGAAAACACAAAATCATTCGAATCTTTTTCTAGAGCTGCATGAAAAATATAATAATGAAAATAATCGTGTTGAACATCCTTGTATTCTGTCAATATAAGTTTTATTTGATAAAAATTAATTTTAATAGCAAAACGAAATAATACGCTGCAACTATTCAGAGGTGCTTTGTGAAAGGATTGACGTTATACACAAATAACTTGGTACCCCATTGGACTTTAAAGTATATAAATTTAGTTCATAAATATGCCATATATTAAAATGAAACAAAACACAAGATTATTGCAACTATTTATGACCAATTGGTGTAAATCAAATTTTTAAAAATTGGCCTTGTATTAGAGTTTACAATATTTACGTAAACTCAGTTTAAAAAATTCAGTATAATATAATGAAAACACAAAATCATTCGAATCTATGTATAGAGTTGCATGAAAAATATAATAATGAAAATAATCGTGTTGAACATCCTTGTATTATGTCAATATTAGTTTTATTTGATAAAAATGACCTTTAATAGCAAAACGAAGTAATAGGGTGCAACTATTTAGGTGTGCTGTGTGAAAGGATTGATTTTATACACAAATTAAATGGTACCCCATCGGACTTTAAAGTATATAAACTTAGTTCATAAATATGCCATATAATAAAATGAAACCAAACACAAGATTATTGCAACTATTCATGACCAATCGGTGTAAATCAAATTTTTAAAAATTGGCCTTGTATTGGAGTTTACAATATCTACGTAAACTTAGTTTTTAAAAATACAGTATAAAACAATGAAAACACAAAATCATTCGCATTTATTTCTAGACCTGCATGGAAAATATAATAATGAAAATAATCGTGTTGAACATCCTTGTATTCTGTCAATATACGTTTTATTTGATAAAAATTAATTTTAATAGCAAAACGAAGTAATACGCTGCAACTATTCAGAGTTGCTGTGTGAAAGGAATGATTTTGTACACCAATCACTTGGTACCCCATCGGACTTTAAAGTATATAAACTTAGTTCATAAATATGCCATATAATAAAATGAAACAAAACACAAGATTAATGCAACTATTTATGACCAATTGGAGTAAATCAAATTTTTAAAAATTGGGCTTGTATTAGAGTTTACAATATTTACGTAAACTCAGTTTTTAAAAATTCAGTATAAAACAATGAAAATACAAAGTCATTCGAATATATTTCTAGAGCTGCATGAAAAATATAATAATGAAAATAATCGTGTTGAACATCTTTGTATTATGTCAATATTAGTTTTATTAATTAAAAATGACCTTTAATAGCAAAACGAAGTAATAGGGTGCAACTATAGTATTTAAGTGTGCTTTGTGAAAGGAATGATTTTATACACAAATCACTTGGTACCCCATCGGACTTTAAAGTATATAAACTTAGTTCATAAATATCCCATATAATAAAATGATACAAAACTCAAGATTATTGCAACTATTCCTGACCAATTGGTGTAAATCAAATTTTTAAAAATTGGCCTTGTATTGGAGTTTACAATATCTACGTAAACTAAGTTTTTAAAAATACAGTATAAAACAATGAAAACACAAAATCATTCGCATTTATTTCTAGACCTGCATGAAAAATATAATAATGAAAATAATCGTGTTGAACATCCCTGTATTCTGTCAATATACGTTTTATTTGATAAAAATTAATTTTAATAGCAAAACGAAGTAATACGCTGCAACTATTCAGAGTTGCTGTGTGAAAGGATTGACGTTATACACAAATAACTTGGTACCCCATTGGACTTTAAAGTATATAAATTTAGTTCATAAATATGCTGTGTTGCCGTCTCTGTTTTTCTAATATCTAGAAATGGCAGAGAATGACAATACAATGTTAATAAGTTTGAAGTGCCGCTGTTTCGTAAACCAGAATTAGGGTGTTGGGCAGCAAAAATGAAAAAAAAGTCGAGTTTCAAATTCGTTATAAAACTTAATTTATTTAACTTAAAAATTAGGAAAAACAATTTACAAAATAGAAATTCAAGCAAATTTATAAAAAATAAAAATCTAAGGCAAATATTAAAAATAAAAAATTCAAGCAAATAATAAAAAATAAAATGCAATTAAATAAAAAAAATTCAAGCAAATAAGTTAGAAGAAAACAAAATTAATAGTAAATTAAGAATTAATAATTAAATAAGAATTCAAAAATAAAATAAAATAAAAAGTAAAATGCAATTAAATAAATATAAATTAAAATAAAAAAAAATGAATAACTAAACCAAGTTAGTGTTTAGATTTATCCCACCTTTCTATGTCCAAGGCGGTCTATGAAAGAAGAAAAAGAAAAATAATAAAAGAATTAAAAAAGTTATAAATTATATATGCAATTAGTGTTAGTCAGACTTATTGAAATTGTTTGGGTTCAAAATTATTGTACCGGATCTTCAGCGGAAGATCGGTTTAAATGTAGATGATATCCAAGTTAAGATTCGCTTGAGATATCACTACGAAGGTACTTTGGATTCTAGTTAAGATTCGCTAGAATCCGGATTAGTATAAAAATATTTTTTTGATTTAACGATCCAGTTAAGATTCGCTGTCTCGTTAAATCTGGGGTACCTTTTAGTTAAGATTCGCTAAAAGGCTCTAGAGGTTCGAAGGATTAAGATTCGTCCTTCTTGATTCTCAGTTAAGATTCGCTGAGACTGAATAAGCAGACAAGGAATTAGTGAAGTATTCACTTGGAAAGTTTGATCAAAAAATGATGATTTCTGTTGGATTTCATCTCGTTTATATACGATCTGGGTAAACTGTATTTTTATTGTTTCCCAGTGTAAACAATGGAACAATGTAAACAATGAATTCTATGTTTATTGCACTTGTCAAATAATAAAAATAAATAGTTTGACAAGTGCAGTAATGTATAGTAATGTGTGTGTGAATAAATATAAATAAATAAAAAATGATCGTGAAAATTAATAAATGTGAAAGTAAGAATTGAAAAAATAATAAATGTGAAAAATAAATAAATATGGAAAAAGATGTGAAAAATAAAAATGTGAAAAATAATAATTATGAAAAAATAATATGTGAAAATAAATGTGAAAAGGTGGTGATAAAATAATAATGTGTTAGTGTAAATAATAAAAAAAAGGTTATGTTTTGCTTTTTGGGCAAAACATTTTCCGGCCTCCGAAGAGACTGTACTTACCACTTCTTTGGATTGTAAGCGAATTTTTATTCGCCCATTACCCTTCGTGAACCGCAACCACCCTTTGTTGAATACTGGCATTCTAAATTCTTTTGTAGCTGCGGTGACTGCCAACCAAGGTATATTTATTTGTGCCAGTTCCTCTCGGCTAATGTTAGTTAATTTTACATTAGCCGGAATTTTTGAAGAAGGAACTGGCACTGGCAGTTCCGGTATGGGCGATATTGCCCTTATATTTCTGTAGTGCCGGAGTATATTGTTGACAAACCCAGATGGTGTTGGGTTGTCTTCCTCCGGCACGTCGATCTGGATTAAATGCCACGGCATGAATGTGATTACCTTTGGAGGTTGCGGCTCGTATTCGGCGTGAAGTTGTAGTGGCTGTTGTTGTTGTTGCTGTTGTTGTTGTTGCTGTTGTTGTTGTTGCTGTTGTTGTTGTTGTTGCTGTTGTTGCTGTTGTTGTTGTCGCTGCTGAAGTTGTTGTTGCAGTTTTTGCTGTTCTGGCAGCTTAGGTACTTTTTTTGTGGCTGCTAGCGGCCTCTTAAACGTAGTTCGTAGGCTACGTTTTTTGGTGGCTATTAGCTGCTGCCTTATCCTCTCCTTCAATTTTTGTTTTAATATATCTGCGGGTGTCTTATCCATTGTTGGTAACTATACTTTGGTAAAAGGGTTTTGTTTGTAAATATTTTATGTTTTTAATTTTAAGGTTTTTAATTTCTTAAAATTTTTTTTCTTTTTTAGAATATGTACTTACTATTTGCTGATCGAATTTTAATGATGAAAAAATTAAAATTTGGCTTGTATTTATATAAAGAAATTTTTATGGACAAAGGAAAGAAAAAAAACTGTTTTTATTAACTGAAAATTTTTGAAAGAAAAGAAATTTGAAATTTTGACATAACGTCTAGACTACATTTGCATTATGGCAGTTTACAAATCTTTGTGATTGGTCGCTGTAATATGTTATTTGAAGTTTTGATTGTTACAACTCTACATAAATTGTCATTGCCTGGATGTAATTGTATGACCTTACCTAAGGGCCATTGTGTGGGAGGATATCGTTCATCCTTTATCATTACGATATCATTTTCTTGGATGTGAGTATTATTTTTATTCCATTTGCTACGTTGTTGTAATGTATGCAGATATTCATTTGACCATTTTTTCCAGAAATCATTTGTCAGCTGTTGTATGTATTTCCATCTGTTGATGTGTAAAGCTTGATCTGGATGGGATGGTTCTGGAGTAGTCAGTAGATGTCGCCCTGTTAGAAAATGGCCTGGAGTTATTAATGAATGGTCGTCAGGATTATTAGTCAGTGGTATTAAGGGTCTGGAATTAACGCAGGCTTCTATTTGGCATAGTAAAGTGGTTAATTCTTCGTACGTTAAATTGGCTGCTGGAATAATCCGCTTCATATGTGTCTTCACTGATTTTACTCCTGCCTCCCATAAACCGCCAAAGTGTGGAGCTGATGGTGGGTTAAAATGCCATTTTATATTTAAATTTGTAGAAATTGTATTAATACTGTTTTTGAATTCCTTTAGGTATGTTTTGAATTCGTTATCCAGAACCTTGTTTGCGCCTACAAATGTTGTGCCTTGGTCAGAGTAAACATCTGTGCATAAGCCTCTTCTGCTGACAAATCTTCTGAAGGCTGCTAGGAATGCGTTTGTTGTTAATTCGGTTACCAACTCGATATGTATGGCTTTGGTAACCATGCAAATGAATATGGCAATGTAGCCTTTCAAGGTTTTTGCGTTTCGGATCTTTGATGTTTTGATATTGATTGGCCCTGCATAATCTATGCCGACATGTTGAAATGGTAATGAAATGTTGACTCTACATTCAGGCAAGTCACCCATAATTTGTTGTGATGTTTTTGGTCGTGTTTTATAGCATTGTATACATTTATGCAAATGTAGTCTTATTGTATTTCGTGCATTTAGTAGCCAATATTTATGTCGTAAAGTGTTTAGAACTAATTGTGTTCCACCATGTAGTGTAATTTTGTGATAATGATTAATTATTAGTGTTGTGACATGGTGTTTATTTGGAATAATGATTGGGTGTTTAGTATTGAAAGGTAAATTGGTATTGGACAGACGACCACCTACTCTTAATATACCCTTTTCGCAGATAAAAGGGCGATGGTTAATAATATGGCTTTTACTTGGTATAGGTTTGTTATTTTTAATGTGTTCAATTTCTTATCTGAAATTGTTGTGTTGTAGTATTGATATTATACGTAATTCTGCCGTATTTAGTTCTTCTAATGTAAGATGATTTTTTCTTTTGTTTTTAGGGTGTTTGCAATTGTGACAGAATCGAAGACAACAGGCTACAACTCGTATTAATTTTGAAAAGGATGAGTATTTAAATAATAATGATGGTTCTTGTATATTTAAAAATGTCGTTAATGATTTAACTTCTATTTTAGGTTCGATAATTTTGGGCTGTATTGGCCATGAATTTTGAGTATTAACTAACCAATTGGGACCTGACCACCATAATGTAAGGGATGGTAGTAATTCCGGAGGAATTCCTCGCGACGCACAATCAGCTGGATTATCCGCTGATGGAACATATCGCCATTCTTCTGGTGGGACATTATCTTGGATTTCTACGACACGGTTTGCTATGTATGTTTTCCATTTTGATGGTGATCCTTTAATCCAAGCTAATGTTATTTCAGAGTCAGACCAGGCGTATTTTTGGATATTATGGAGATCCATATCAGTTTGTATTTGTTTTATGAGTTTGGACAATAAGACTGCTGCACATAATTCAAGTCTAGGTAAGGTAATGGGCTTGATAGGAGCAACTTTGGTTTTTGCAGCTATAAGGGAACTAGTTTTGACGTTATTTTGATAGATGACTAAATATACTACTGCTGCGTATGCTCGTGTTGATGCATCACAAAATCCATGGAGTTCTGCTCTATGGTGTGAGTGGAATTTTGTCCATCTAGGAATTTTGATTGTTTGGAGTTGGGTAATTTGATTTCGGAAGCCTAACCATTCATCTGATAGATGATTGTTGAGATGTTCATCCCAGCTACAGCCTGATATCCAGATTTTTTGAATTAATATTTTAGCTATAATTATACATGGTGCTAACCACCCGAAGGGATCAAATAAAGACGCTACTTCAGACAGAATGGTTCTTTTTGTATAATTTGTTTTTTGTTCGTGTAATTGAATTTTAAATTGGAAAACATCTTCACCTGGATACCAATGAAGACCTAATGTTTTGAATGACTCTTGTGACGTAAGTTCTAATGAGGTTTTCATTTCCCTATCTTCGTATGGAATGTTGGTTAACAAATCTTGTGAGTTTGAGGTCCATTTTCTCAAATGAAAACCTGCTGTTTTTAACATGTCTATCATCTGAGATTGTAATTCCAATGCTTCACTCTTATCATTGGATCCCAGACAACAGTCATCTACATAAAAACAAGTTGGTAAGACTTTGGCTGCTTTTGGAAAATTCTTAGCTTCGTCTTTTGCTAACTGTTGCAATGTTCGTATTGCAAGGAATGGTGCTGGTGTGGTTCCGAAGGTGACGGTTGTTAAAGCATAGTCTTTTATTTTATGATGGGGTGATTCTCTCCAAACAATTCGTTGGTAATTGTGATGTTTTTCAGAGATCCAGATCATCCTGTACATCTTTTCTATATCTGCTGTCATCACATATTGGAATTGTCTCCATCTCATTAATGTTGACCATAATGTTGGTTGTATTGTTGGACCAGTGAGCAGTTGTTCATTTAATGATTTACCATTTGTGGTTTTGCTTGATGCATTGAAGACTACTCTTAATTTGGTTGTTGTACTGTCTTTTATGACAGCGTGATGAGGTAAGTAGTAATGCTGTATTTGTGTCTCGCTACTGTTTGGTTCTTTTACTTCCCTCATATGACCCATTGTTAAGTATTCATTTATACATTCTCTGTATAAATGAAAATAATGCTGATCTTTAGCAAATCTTTTTTCCAGACTTAAAAGTTGACTTATGGCTTTTGACCTTGATTGTCCTAATTCAGGGCCTTCTTTGGATTTAAAGGGGAGTTCTACTTTGTATGTTCCATCGCTTTTCCTTGTGTGAGTTGTTTGAAAATTGTCTTCACATAGTATGTCCTCCTTTTTTAGTGGTTTTGAAGTATGGATTTCTTCTATTTCCCAGAACTTTCGTAATTGTTCATTTAAATTTTCTGTGGGTGATGTTATCGTGTGAAACGTTTTTGTCTTGCTGTCTGATATGGCAGACCCAAATAAAATCCATCCTAACAAGGTTAATTGGGCTGTAGGTGTTGTTTTATTCCCTCTTACTATATTATTTTGTAATATTCTTGCGTATATATCAGCACCTAATAAGAGGTCTATTGGACCAGGTTCAAAAAATCTTTCATCTGCTAGTTTTAATTCTAACAAATGTTTGCAGTTTTCGATGTTGATTATGGTACTAGGTGTTTTACCAGTAATCTGATTGATTACGAAAACTTCAACATTTGTTTTGAAATTGGTATGAATTGATTTCATACATACTTTTGTCTTATATTGTACATGTGCTGTTTGTGTTTTTCCTAAACCTGATATTTGTGTATCAGTTGGAACACAATTTAATTTTAATTTTTTACACGCAGCCTTCGAGATGAAAGATGTTTGTGAACCCGTGTCCAATAACGCTCTTAATTGAGTCGTTCTGCCATTGTTATCCTTTACATTTACTAGCGCTGTGGCTAGTAAAGCAAGTTTTGTGCTCTGTCTATGGCTTTGTGCTGTTAAGTTTGTAGGAGTGCTTGTTGTGGATTCATTTGGTGTTTTTTGTACATGTAATAATGTATTGTGTTTTTTGTTGCATATTGCACAAGTGTTTTTGCTTGGACATTTTTCTATACTATGTGAATCATTCAAGCAATTTTTACATAGGTTATGTTGTGTGGCAAATTCTATTTTTTGTTTGGTAGTTAATTTTCTGAATATAGGACACCTGAACAGAATGTGATTTTGATTGCATTTTTTACATTTGAGTGTGTTCAAAAAGTTGTTTGTATTTTTTGACGTCGATTGTGTTTGGAAAGAAGTTCTTGGTTTGTTAATTTCTTGAATGGCTTCAAGAGTACGGAAGCGCACTTCTAGAAATTCTTTGAATTGAGAGTACGTAGGTATCTCTGTGTTATTTCCTTGTTGCTGTTCCCATAATGCATGAGTCTCAGGCGGAAGTTTTTGTACAAGTGTATGTACTAGTATGGCGTCCCAATGGTTTGTTGGGAGCTCTAATGCTGTGAGTTCGTGTAGAACTTCTTCGGTTTGATCTAACAAGTGTTTGATCGAATTTGAGGTTTCGATTTTGATGGCTGGTTGGCCAAACAAGGTTTTGAGATGGGTATTTACTAGCACACGTTTGTTATTGTATCGTTTTTGTAGTAATTCCCATGCTTTGGTGTAATTTGAGGCAGTGACGTCAAACTGTCTAAGCAATTTTTCAGCTTCACCGGTTACTGAAGCTTTGAGGTAATGTAATTTTTGAACACTTGCAAGATTTGCTTTTTTAAGTATTAAGCAAGAAAATAGATCGAAAAATGATCTCCAATTTTTATAATTACCATCAAATTTTGGTATTGGAATAGGGGTTAATTGAATATTGTCTTTTTCTGTATGTTCAGGGTCTATTTGAGATGTATTTATATTTTCAGTTTTTGTGTCTAATTCAAATGATTTTAATGCGTCTTTGCATTTTACTATGTATTCGAGATATAAATTCTCGAATTGTTCGTATAAATCGCTGCTGATATATGTATCAGCTTCATCATTTTCTTCTTCATTATCATATATAAGTATATGATTTGCTTGGAATTTTTTCCATAAAACTTCAAAGCATTCTAATCTTGCTTTGAAGTATGACTCTGTAAATTGCTTTCCTGAATTTTTATCAAAATTGTTTGCCGATCGTGTAAGTTGCTCAAGCAAAGATGTTTGAGTCTTAACGATGGCAGCGACTTCCACTTTTTTACTGCCACGTCCCATTCTGGTTGCACTATTGCTCGAAGGACCAAAAAATGTGTTGCCGTCTCTGTTTTTCTAATATCTAGAAATGGCAGAGAATGACAATACAATGTTAATAAGTTTGAAGTGCCGCTGTTTCGTAAACCAGAATTAGGGTGTTGGGCAGCAAAAATGAAAAAAAAGTCGAGTTTCAAATTCGTTATAAAACTTAATTTATTTAACTTAAAAATTAGGAAAAACAATTTACAAAATAGAAATTCAAGCAAATTTATAAAAAATAAAAATCTAAGGCAAATATTAAAAATAAAAAATTCAAGCAAATAATAAAAAATAAAATGCAATTAAATAAAAAAAATTCAAGCAAATAAGTTAGAAGAAAACAAAATTAATAGTAAATTAAGAATTAATAATTAAATAAGAATTCAAAAATAAAATAAAATAAAAAGTAAAATGCAATTAAATAAATATAAATTAAAATAAAAAAAAATGAATAACTAAACCAAGTTAGTGTTTAGATTTATCCCACCTTTCTATGTCCAAGGCGGTCTATGAAAGAAGAAAAAGAAAAATAATAAAAGAATTAAAAAAGTTATAAATTATATATGCAATTAGTGTTAGTCAGACTTATTGAAATTGTTTGGGTTCAAAATTATTGTACCGGATCTTCAGCGGAAGATCGGTTTAAATGTAGATGATATCCAAGTTAAGATTCGCTTGAGATATCACTACGAAGGTACTTTGGATTCTAGTTAAGATTCGCTAGAATCCGGATTAGTATAAAAATATTTTTTTGATTTAACGATCCAGTTAAGATTCGCTGTCTCGTTAAATCTGGGGTACCTTTTAGTTAAGATTCGCTAAAAGGCTCTAGAGGTTCGAAGGATTAAGATTCGTCCTTCTTGATTCTCAGTTAAGATTCGCTGAGACTGAATAAGCAGACAAGGAATTAGTGAAGTATTCACTTGGAAAGTTTGATCAAAAAATGATGATTTCTGTTGGATTTCATCTCGTTTATATACGATCTGGGTAAACTGTATTTTTATTGTTTCCCAGTGTAAACAATGGAACAATGTAAACAATGAATTCTATGTTTATTGCACTTGTCAAATAATAAAAATAAATAGTTTGACAAGTGCAGTAATGTATAGTAATGTGTGTGTGAATAAATATAAATAAATAAAAAATGATCGTGAAAATTAATAAATGTGAAAGTAAGAATTGAAAAAATAATAAATGTGAAAAATAAATAAATATGGAAAAAGATGTGAAAAATAAAAATGTGAAAAATAATAATTATGAAAAAATAATATGTGAAAATAAATGTGAAAAGGTGGTGATAAAATAATAATGTGTTAGTGTAAATAATAAAAAAAAGGTTATGTTTTGCTTTTTGGGCAAAACATATGCCATATATTAAAATGAAACAAAACACAAGATTATTGCAACTATTTATGACCAATTGGTGTAAATCAAATTTTTAAAAATTGGCCTTGTATTAGAGTTTACAATATTTACGTAAACTCAGTTTTAAAAAATTCAGTATAAAACAATGAAAACACAAAATCATTCGAATCTATTTCTAGAGCTGCATGAAAAATATAATAATGAAAATAATCGTGTTGAACATCTTTGTATTATGTCAATATTAGATTTATTAATTAAAAATGACCTTTAATAGCAAAACGAAGTAATAGGGTGCAACTATTTAGGTGTGCTTTGTGAAAGGATTGACGTTATACACAAATCACTTGGTACCCCATCGGACTTTAAAGTATATAAATTTAGTTCATAAATATCCCATATAATAAAATGATACAAAACACAAGATTATTGCAACTATTCATGACCAATTGGTGTAAATCAAATTTTTAAAAATTGGCCTTGTATTGGAGTTTACAATATCTACGTAAACTAAGTTTTTAAAAATACAGTATAAAACAATGAAAACACAAAATCATTCGCATTTATTTCTAGACCTGCATGAAAAATATAATAATGAAAATAATCGTGTTGAACATCTTTGTATTATGTCAATATTAGATTTATTAATTAAAAATGACCTTTAATAGCAAAACGAAGTAATAGGGTGCAACTATTTAGGTGTGCTTTGTGAAAGGAATGATTTTATACACAAATCACTTGGTACCCCATCGGACTTTAAAGTATATAAACTTAGTTCATAAATATGCCATGTATTAAAATGAAACAAAACACAAGATTATTGCAACTATTCATGACCAATTGGTGTAAATCAAATTTTTAAAAATTATCCTTGTATTAGAGTTTACAATATTTAAGTAAACTCAGTTTTTAAAAATTCAGTATAATATAATGAAAACACAAAATCATTCGAATCTGTTTCTAGAGCTGCATGAAAAATATAATAATGAAAATAATCGTGTTGAACATCTTTGTATTATGTCAATATTAGATTTATTAATAAAAAATGACCTTTAATAGCAAAACGAAGTAATAGGGTGCAACTATTTAGGTGTGCTGTGTGAAAGGATTGATTTTATACACAAATGAAATGGTACGCGATCGGACTTTAAAGTACATAAACTTAGTTCATAAATATGCCATATAATAAAATGAAACAAAACACAAGATTATTGCAAGTATTTATGACCAATTGGTGTAAATCAAATTTTTAAAAATTGTCCTTGTATTAGAGTTTACAATATTTACGTAAACTCAATTTTTAAAAATTCAGTATAAAACAATGAAAACACAAAATCATTCGCATCTATTTCTAGAGCTGCATGAAAAATATAATAATGAAAATAATCGTGTTGAACATCCTTGTATTCTGTCAATATAAGTTTTATTTGATAAAAATCAATTTAAGTAGCAAAACAAAGTAATACGCTGCAACTATTCAGAGTTCCTGTGTGAAAAGATTGACGTTATACAAAAATCACTTGGTACGCCATTGGACTCTAAAGCATATAAATTTAGTTCATAAATATCCCATATAATAAAATGATACAAAACACAAGATTATTGCAACTATTTATGACCAATTGATGTAAATCAAATTTTTAAAAATTGGCCTTGTATTAGAGTTTACAATATTTACCGAAACTCAGTTTTTAAAAATTCAGTATAATATAATGAAAACACAAAATCATTCGAATCTATTTCTAGAGCTGCATGAAAAATATAATAATGAAAATAATCGTGTTGAACATCTTTGTATTATGTCAATATTAGTTTTATTAATTAAAAATGACCTTTAATAGCAAAACGAAGTAATAGGGTGCAACTATTTAGGTGTGCTTTGTGAAAGGAATGATTTTATACACAAATCACTTGGTACCCCATCGGACTTTAAAGTATATAAATTTAGTTCATAAATATGCCATATATTAAAATGAAACAAAACACAAGATTATTACAACTATTTATGACCAATTGGTGTAAATCAAATTTTTAAAAATTGGCCTTGTATTAGAGTTTACAATATTTACGTAAACTCAGTTTTAAAAAATTCAGTATAAAACAATGAAAACACAAAATCATTCGAATCTATTTCTAGAGCTGCATGAAAAATATAATAATGAAAATAATCGTGTTGAACATCTTTGTATTATGTCAATATTAGATTTATTAATTAAAAATGACCTTTAATAGCAAAACGAAGTAATAGGGTGCAACTATTTAGGTGTGCTTTGTGAAAGGAATGATTTTATACACAAATCACTTGGTACCCCATCGGACTTTAAAGTATATAAACTTAGTTCATAAATATGCCATGTATTAAAATGAAACAAAACACAAGATTATTGCAACTATTCATGACCAATTGGTGTAAATCAAATTTTTAAAAATTGGCCTTGTATTAGAGTTTACAATATTTAAGTAAACTCAGTTTTTAAAAATTCAGTATAATATAATGAAAACACAAAATCATTCGAATCTGTTTCTAGAGCTGCATGAAAAATATAATAATGAAAATAATCGTGTTGAACATCTTTGTATTATGTCAATATTAGTCTTATTTGATAAAAATGAATTTGCATAGCAAAACGAAGTAATAGGGTGCAACTATTTAGGTGTGCTGTGTGAAAGGATTGATTTTATACACAAATGAAATGGTACGCGATCGGACTTTAAAGTACATAAACTTAGTTCATAAATATGCCATATAATAAAATGAAACAAAACACAAGATTATTGCAAGTATTTATGACCAATTGGTGTAAATCAAATTTTTAAAAATTGTCCTTGTATTAGAGTTTACAATATTTACGTAAACTCAATTTTTAAAAATACAGTATAAAACAATAAAAACACAAAATCATTCGCATTTATTTCTAGACCTGCATGAAAAATATAATAATGAAAATAATCGTGTTGAACATCCCTGTATTCTGTCAATATACGTTTTATTTGATAAAAATTAATTTTAATAGCAAAACGAAGTAATACGCTGCAACTATTCAGAGTTGCTGTGTGAAAGGATTGATTTTGTACACGAATCACTTGGTACCCCATCGGACTTTAAAGTATATAAATTTAGTTCATAAATATCCCATATATTAAAATGATATAAAACACAAGATTATTACAACTATTCATGACCAATTGGTGTAAATCAAATTTTTAAAAATTGGCCTTGTATTGGAGTTTACAATATTTAAGTAAACTCAGTTATTAAAAATTCAGTATAATATAATGAAAACACAAAATCATTCGAATCTATTTCTAGAGCTGCATGAAAAATATAATAATGAAAATAATCGTGTTGAACATCCTTGTAATATGTCAATATTAGTTTTATTTGATAAAAATGACCTTTAATAGCAAAACGATGTAATAGGGTGCAACTATTTAGGTGTGCTGTGTGAAAGGATTGATTTTATACACAAATTAAATGGTACCCCATCGGACTTTAAAGTATATAAACTTAGTTCATAAATATGCCATATAATAAAATGAAACCAAACACAAGATTATTGCAACTATTCATGACCAATTGGTGTAAATCAAATTTTTAAAAATTGGCCTTGTATTGGAGTTTACAATATCTACGTAAACTTAGTTTTTAAAAATACAGTATAAAACAATGAAAACACAAAATCATTCGCATTTATTTCTAGACCTGCATGAAAAATATAATAATGAAAATAATCGTGTTGAACATCCTTGTATTCTGTCAATATACGTTTTATTTGATAAAAATTAATTTTAATAGCAAAACGAAGTAATACGCTGCAACTATTCAGAGTTGCTGTGTGAAAGGAATGATTTTGTACACCAATCACTTCGTACCCCATCGGACTTTAAAGTATATAAACTTAGTTCATAAATATGCCATATAATAAAATGAAACAAAACACAAGATTAATGCAACTATTTATGACCAATTGGAGTAAATCAAATTTTTAAAAATAGGGCTTGTATTAGAGTTTACAATATTTAAGTAAACTCAGTTTTTAAAAATTCAGTATAAAACAATGAAAACACAAAATCATTCGAATCTACAATATTTCTAGAGCTGCATGAAAAATATAATAATGAAAATAATCGTGTTGAACATCTTTGTATTATGTCAATATTAGTTTTATTAATTAAAAATGACCTTTAATAGCTAAACGAAGTAATAGGGTGCAACTATAGTATTTAAGTGTGCTTTGTGAAAGGAATGATTTTATACACAAATCACTTGGTACCCCATCGGACTTTAAAGTATATAAATTTAGTTCATAAATATCCCATATAATAAAATGATACAAAACACAAGATTATTGCAAGTATTTATGACCAATTGGTGTAAATCAAATTTTTAAAAATTGTCCTTGTATTAGAGTTTACGATATTTACGTAAACTCAATTTTTAAAAATTAAGTATAAAACAATGAAAACACAAAATCATTCGAATCTATTTCTAGAGCTGCATGAAAAATATAATAATGAAAATAATCGTGTTGAACATCCTTGTATTCTGTCAATATAAGTTTTATTTGATAAAAATTAATTTTAATAGCAAAACGAAATAATACGCTGCAACTATTCAGAGGTGCTTTGTGAAAGGATTGACGTTATACACAAATAACTTGGTACCCCATTGGACTTTAAAGTATATAAATTTAGTTCATAAATATGCCATTTATTAAAATGAAACAAAACACAAGATTATTGCAACTATTTATGACCAATTGGTGTAAATCAAATTTTTAAAAATTGGCCTTGTATTAGAGTTTACAATATTTACGTAAACTCAGTTTAAAAAATTCAGTATAATATAATGAAAACACAAAATCATTCGAATCTATGTATAGAGTTGCATGAAAAATATAATAATGAAAATAATCGTGTTGAACATCCTTGTATTCTGTCAATATAAGTTTTATTTGATAAAAATGTATTTTAATAGCAAAACGAAGTAATACGCTGCAACTATTCAGAGTTCCTGTGTGAAAGGATTGACGTTATACAAAAATCACTTGCTACGCCACTGGACTTTAAAGTTTATAAATTTAGTTCATAAATATGCCATATAATAAAGAGACACGAAACACAAGATTATTGCAACTTTTCACGAGCAAATGGAGGAAATCAAAATTTTAAAAATTGACCTTGTATTAGAGTTTACAATATTTAAGTAAACTCAGTTTTTAAAAATTCAGTATAATATAATGAAAACACAAAATCATTCGAATCTGTTTCTAGAGCTGCATGAAAAATATAATAATGAAAATAATCGTGTTGAACATCTTTGTATTATGTCAATATTAGTCTTATTTGATAAAAATGAACTTGCATAGCAAAACGAAGTAATAGGGTGCAACTATTTAAGTGCGCTGTGTGAAAGGATTGATTTTATACACAAATGAAATGGTACGCGATCGGACTTTAAAGTATATAAATTTAGTTCATAAATATCCCATATAATAAAATGGTACAAAACACAAGATTATTGCAACTATTCATGACCAATTGGTGTAAATCAAATTTTTAAAAATTGGCCTTGTATTAGAGTTTACAATATTTAAGTAAACTCAGTTTTTAAAAATTCAGTATAATATAATGAAAACACAAAATCATTCGAATCTGTTTCTAGAGCTGCATGAAAAATATAATAATGAAAATAATCGTGTTGAACATCTTTTTGTTATGTCAATATTAGATTTATTAATTAAAAATGACCTTTAATAGCAAAACGAAGTAATAGGGTGCAACTATTTACGTGTGCTTTGTGAAGGGAATGATTTTATACACAAATCACTTGGTACCCCATCGGGCTTTCAAGTAAGTATATAAATTTAGTTCATAAATGTCCCATATAATAAAATGATACAAAACACAAGATTATTGCAACTATTCATGACCAATTGGTGTAAATTAAATTTTTAAAAATTGTCCTTGTATTGGAGTTTACAATATCTACGTAAACTTAGTTTTTAAAAATACAGTATAATATAATGAAAACACAAAATCATTCGCATTTATTTCTAGACCTGCATGAAAAATATAATAATGAAAATAATCGTGTTGAACATCCTTGTATTCTGTCAATATACGTTTTATTTGATAAAAATTAATTTTAATAGCAAAACGAAGTAATACGCTGCAACTATTCAGAGTTGCGGTGTGAAAGGAATGATTTTGTACACCAATCACTTGGTACCCCATCGAACTTTAAAGTATATAAACTTAGTTCATAAATATGCCTTATAATAAAATGAAACAAAACACAAGATTAACGCAACTATTTATGACCAATTGGAGTAAATCAAATTTTTAAAAATTGGGCTTGTATTAGAGTTTACAATATTTACGTAAACTCAGTTTTTAATAATTCAGTATAAAACAATGAAAACACAAAATCATTCGAATCTATTTCTAGAGCTGCATGAAAAATATAATAATGAAAATAATCGTGTTGAACATCTTTGTATTATGTCAATATTAGTTTTATTAATTAAACATGACCTTTAATAGCAAAACGAAGAAATAGGGTGCAACTATTTAGGTGTGCTTTGTGAAAGGATTGACGTTATACACAAATCACTTGGTACCCCATCGGACTTTAAAGTATATAAATTTAGTTCATAAATATCCCATATAATAAAATGATACAAAACACAAGATTATTGCAACTATTCATGACCAATTGGTGTAAATCAAATTTTTAAAAATTGGCCTTGTATTGGAGTTTACAATATTTGCGTAAACTCCGTTTTTAAAAATTCAGTATAATATAATGAAAACACAAAATCATTCGAATCTGTTTCTAGAGCTGCATGAAAAATATAATAATGAAAATAATCGTGTTGAACATCTTTGTATTATGTCAATATTAGATTTATTAATTAAAAATGACCTTTAATAGCAAAACGAAGTAATAGGGTGCAACTATTTAGGTGTGCTTTGTGAAAGGAATGATTTTATACACAAATCACTTGGTACCCCATCGGACTTTAAAGTATATAAATTTAGTTCATAAAAATCCCATATATTAAAATGATACAAAACACAAGATTATTGCAACTATTCATGACCAATTGGTGTACATCAAATTTTTAAAAATTGGCCTTGTATTAGAGTTTACAATATTTGCGTAAACTCCGTTTTTAAAAATTCAGTATAATATAATGAAAACACAAAATCATTCGAATCTGTTTCTAGAGCTGCATGAAAAATATAATAATGAAAATAATCGTGTTGAACATCTTTGTATTATGTCAATATTAGTTTTAATAATTAAAAATGACCTTTAATAGCAAAACGAAGTAATAGAGTGCAACTATTTAGGTGTGCTTTGTGAAAGGAATGATTTTATACACAAATCACTTGGTACCCCATCGGACTTTAAAGTATATAAATTTAGTTCATAAATATAGTATGCCATGTATTAAAATGAAACAAAACACAAGATTATTGCAACTATTCATGACCAATTGGTGTAAATCAAATTTTTAAAAATTGGCCTTGTATTAGAGTTTACAATATTTAAGTAAACTCAGTTTTTAAAAATTCAGTATAAAACAATGAAAACACAAAATCATTCGAATCTATTTCTAGAGCTGCATGAAAAATATAATAATGAAAATAATCGTGTTGAACATCTTTGTATTATGTCAATATTAGTTTTATTAATTAAACATGACCTTTAATAGCAAAACGAAGAAATAGGGTGCAACTATTTAGGTGTGCTTTGTGAAAGGATTGACGTTATACACAAATCACTTGGTACCCCATCGGACTTTAAAGTATATAAATTTAGTTCATAAATATCCCATATATTAAAATGATACAAAACACAAGATTATTGCAACTATTCATGACCAATTGATGTAAATCAAATTTTTAAAAATTGGCCTTGTATTGGAGTTTACAATATCTACGTAAACTTAGTTTTTAAAAATACAGTATAATATAATGAAAACACAAAATCATTCGCATTTATTTCTAGACCTGCATGAAAAATATAATAATGAAAATAATCGTGTTGAACATCCTTGTATTCTGTCAATATACGTTTTATTTGATAAAAATTAATTTTAATAGCAAAACGAATTAATACGCTGAAACTATTCAGAGTTGCGGTGTGAAAGGAATGATTTTGTACACCAATCACTTGGTACCCCATCGGACTTTAAAGTAAGTATATAAATTTAGTTCATAAATGTCCCATATAATAAAATGATACAAAACACAAGATTATTGCAACTATTCATGACCAATTGGTGTAAATTAAATTTTTAAAAATTGTCCTTGTATTGGAGTTTACAATATCTACGTAAACTTAGTTTTTAAAAATACAGTATAATATAATGAAAACACAAAATCATTCGCATTTATTTCTAGACCTGCATGAAAAATATAATAATGAAAATAATCGTGTTGAACATCCTTGTATTCTGTCAATATACGTTTTATTTGATAAAAATTAATTTTAATAGCAAAACGAAGTAATACGCTGAAACTATTCAGAGTTGCGGTGTGAAAGGAATGATTTTGTACACCAATCACTTGGTACCCCATCGGACTTTAAAGTATATAAACTTAGTTCATAAATATGCCATATAATAAAATGAAACAAAACACAAGATTAACGCAACTATTTATGACCAATTGGAGTAAATCAAATTTTTAAAAATTGGGCTTGTATTAGAGTTTACAATATTTACGTAAACTCAGTTTTTAATAATTCAGTATAAAACAATGAAAACACAAAATCATTCGAATCTATTTCTAGAGCTGCATGAAAAATATAATAATGAAAATAATCGTGTTGAACATCTTTGTATTATGTCAATATTAGTTTTATTAATTAAACATGACCTTTAATAGCAAAACGAAGAAATAGGGTGCAACTATTTAGGTGTGCTTTGTGAAAGGATTGACGTTATACACAAATCACTTGGTACCCCATCGGACTTTAAAGTATATAAATTTAGTTCATAAATATCCCATATATTAAAATGATACAAAACACAAGATTATTGCAACTATTCATGACCAATTGATGTAAATCAAATTTTTAAAAATTGGCCTTGTATTGCAGTTTACAATATCTACGTAAACTAAGTTTTTAAAAATACAGTATAAAACAATGAAAACACAAAATCATTCGCATTTATTTCTAGACCTGCATGAAAAATATAATAATGAAAATAATTGTGTTGAACATCTTTGTATTATGTCAATATTAGTCTTATTTGATAAAAATGAATTTGCATAGCAAAACGAAGTAATACGCTGCAACTATTTAGGTGTTCTGTGTGAAAGGATTGATTTTATACACAAATGAAATGGTACGCGATCGGACTTTAAAGTACATAAACTTAGTTCATAAATATGCCATATAATAAAATGAAACAAAACACTAGATTATTGCAAGTATTTATGACCAATTGGTGTAAATCAAATTTTTAAAAATTGTCCTTGTATTAGAGTTTACAATATTTACGTAAACTCAATTTTTAAAAATTCAGTATAAAACAATGAAAACACAAAATCATTCGCATCTATTTCTAGAGCTGCATGAAAAATATAATAATGAAAATAATCGTGTTGAACATCCTTGTATTCTGTCAATATAAGTTTTATTTGATAAAAATCAATTTTAGTAGCAAAACAAAGTAATACGCTGCAACTATTCAGAGTTTCTGTGTGAAAAGATTGACGTTATACAAAAATCACTTGGTACGCCATTGGACTTTAAAGTATATAAATTTAGTTCATAAATATCCCATATAATAAAATGATACAAAACACAAGATTATTGCAACTATTTATGACCAATTGATGTAAATCAAATTTTTAAAAATTGGCCTTGTATTAGAGTTTACAATATTTACGTAAACTCAGTTTTTAATAATTCAGTATAAAACAATGAAAACACAAAATCATTCGAATCTATTTCTAGAGCTGCATGAAAAATATAATAATGAAAATAATCGTGTTGAACATCTTTGTATTATGTCAATATTAGTTTTATTAATTAAACATGACCTTTAATAGCAAAACGAAGAAATAGGGTGCAACTATTTAGGTGTGCTTTGTGAAAGGATTGACGTTATACACAAATCACTTGGTACCCCATCGGACTTTAAAGTATATAAATTTAGTTCATAAATATCCCATATATTAAAATGATACAAAACACAAGATTATTGCAACTATTCATGACCAATTGATGTAAATCAAATTTTTAAAAATTGGCCTTGTATTGCAGTTTACAATATCTACGTAAACTAAGTTTTTAAAAATACAGTATAAAACAATGAAAACACAAAATCATTCGCATTTATTTCTAGACCTGCATGAAAAATATAATAATGAAAATAATTGTGTTGAACATCTTTGTATTATGTCAATATTAGTCTTATTTGATAAAAATGAATTTGCATAGCAAAACGAAGTAATACGCTGCAACTATTTAGGTGTTCTGTGTGAAAGGATTGATTTTATACACAAATGAAATGGTACGCGATCGGACTTTAAAGTACATAAACTTAGTTCATAAATATGCCATATAATAAAATGAAACAAAACACTAGATTATTGCAAGTATTTATGACCAATTGGTGTAAATCAAATTTTTAAAAATTGTCCTTGTATTAGAGTTTACAATATTTACGTAAACTCAATTTTTAAAAATTCAGTATAAAACAATGAAAACACAAAATCATTCGCATCTATTTCTAGAGCTGCATGAAAAATATAATAATGAAAATAATCGTGTTGAACATCCTTGTATTCTGTCAATATAAGTTTTATTTGATAAAAATCAATTTTAGTAGCAAAACAAAGTAATACGCTGCAACTATTCAGAGTTTCTGTGTGAAAAGATTGACGTTATACAAAAATCACTTGGTACGCCATTGGACTTTAAAGTATATAAATTTAGTTCATAAATATCCCATATAATAAAATGATACAAAACACAAGATTATTGCAACTATTTATGACCAATTGATGTAAATCAAATTTTTAAAAATTGGCCTTGTATTAGAGTTTACAATATTTACGTAAACTCAGTTTTTAAAAATGCAGTATAATGTAATGAAAACACAAAATCATTCGAATCTATTTCTAGAGCTGCATGAAAAATAAAATAATGAAAATATTCGTGTTGAACATCCTTGTATTCTGTCAATATAAGTTTTATTTGATAAAAATTAATTTTAATAGCAAAACGAAATAATACGCTGCAACTATTCAGAGGTGCTTTGTGAAAGAATTGACGTTATACACAAATAACTTGGTACCCCATTGGACTTTAAAGAATATAAATTTAGTTCATAAATATGCCATATATTAAAATGAAACAAAATACAAGATTATTGCAACTATTTATGACCAATTGGTGTAAATCAAATTTTTAAAAATTGGCCTTGTATTAGAGTTTACAATATTTACGTAAACTCAGTTTAAAAAATTCAGTATAATATAATGAAAACACAAAATCATTGGAATCTTTGTATAGAGTTGCATGAAAAATATAATAATGAAAATAATCGTGTTGAACATCCTTTTATTCTGTCAATATTAGTTTTATTTGATAAAAATGACCTTTAATAGCAAAACGAAGTAATAGGGTGCAACTATTTAGGTGTTCTGTGTGAAAGGATTGATTTTATACACAAATCAAATGGTACCCCATCGGACTTTAAAGTATATAAATTTAGTTCATAAATATCCCATATATTAAAATGATATAAAACACAAGATTATTACAACTATTCATGACCAATTGGTGTAAATCAAATTTTTAAAAATTGGCCTTGTATTGGAGTTTACAATATCTACGTAAACTTAGTTTTTAAAAATACAGTATAAAACAATGAAAACACAAAATCATTCGCATTTATTTCTAGACCTGCATGAAAAATATAATAATGAAAATAATCGTGTTGAACATCCTTGTATTCTGTCAATATACGTTTTATTTGATAAAAATTAATTTTAATAGCAAAACGAAATAATACGCTGCAACTATTCAGAGTTGCTGTGTGAAAGGAATGATTTTGTACACCAATCACTTGGTACCCCATCGGACTTTAAAGTATATAAACTTAAATCATAAATATGCCATATAATAAAATGAAACAAAACACAAGATTAATGCAACTATTTATGACCAATTGGAGTAAATCAAATTTTTAAAAATTGGCCTTGTATTGGAGTTTACAATATTTACGTAAACTCAGTTTTTAAAAATTCAGTATAAAACAATGAAAACACAAAATCATTCGCATCTATTTCAAGAGCTGCATGAAAAATATAATAATGAAAATAATCGTGTTGAACATCTTTGTATTATGTCAATATTAGTTTTATTAATTAAAAATGACCTTTAATAGCAAAACGAAGTAATATGGTGCAACTATTTAGGTGTGCTTTGTGAAAGGAATGATTTTATACACAAATCACTTGGTACCCCATCGGACTTTAAAGTATATAAATTTAGTTCATAAATATCCCATATAATAAAATGGTACAAAACACAAGATTATTGCAACTATTCATGACCAATTGGTGTAAATCAAATTTTTAAAAATTGGCCTTGTATTGGAGTTTACAAAAGCTACGTAAACTAAGTTTTTAAAAATACAGTATAAAACAATGAAAACACAAAATCATTCGCATTTCTTTCTAGACCTGCATGAAAAATATAATAATGAAAATAATCGTGTTGAACATCCCTGTATTCTGTCAATATTAGTTTTATTAATTAAAAATGACCTTTAATAGCAAAACGAAGTAAAAGGGTGCAACTATTCAGAGTTGCTGTGTGAAAGGATTGATTTTGTACACGAATCACTTGGTACCCCATCGGACTTTAAAGTATATAAATTTAGTTCATAAATATCCCATATATTAAAATGATATAAAACACAAGATTATTACAACTATTCATGACCAATTGGTGTAAATCAAATTTTTAAAAATTGGCCTTGTATTAGAGTTTACAATATTTACGTAAACTCAGTTTAAAAAATTCAGTATAATATAATGAAAACACAAAATCATTCGACTCTATGTATAGAGTTGCATGAAAAATATAATAATGAAAATAATCGTGTTGAACATCCTTGTATTCTGTCAATATACGTTTTATTTGATAAAAATTAATTTTAATAGCAAAACGAAGTAAAAGGGTGCAACTATTCAGAGTTGCTGTGTGAAAGGATTGATTTTGTACACGAATCACTTGGTACCCCATCGGACTTTAAAGTATATAAATTTAGTTCATAAATATCCCATATATTAAAATGATATAAAACACAAGATTATTACAACTATTCATGACCAATTGGTGTAAATCAAATTTTTAAAAATTGGCCTTGTATTAGAGTTTACAATATTTAAGTAAACTCAGTTTAAAAAATTCAGTATAATATAATGAAAACACAAAATCATTCGACTCTATGTATGGAGTTGCATGAAAAATATAATAATGAAAATAATCGTGTTGTACATCTTTGTATTATGTCAATATTAGTTTTATTTAATAAAAATGACCTTTAATAGCAAAACGAAGTAATAGGGTGCAACTATTTAGGTGTGCTTTGTGAAAGGAATGATTTTATACACAAATCACTTGGTACCCCATCGGACTTTAAAGTATATAAATTTAGTTCATAAATATCCCATATAATAAAATGGTACAAAACACAAGATTATTGCAACTATTCATGACCAATTGGTGTAAATCAAATTTTTAAAAATTGGCCTTGTATTGGAGTTTACAATATCTACGTAAACTAAGTTTTTAAAAATACAGTATAAAACAATGAAAACACAAAATCATTCGCATTTATTTCTAGACCTGCATGAAAAATATAATAATGAAAATAATCGTGTTGAACATCCCTGTATTCTGTCCATATACGTTTTATTTGATAAAAATTAATTTTAATAGCAAAACGAAGTAATATGGTGCAACTATTTAGGTGTGCTTTGTGAAAGGAATGATTTTATACACAAATCACTTGGTACCCCATCGGACTTTAAAGTATATAAATTTAGTTCATAAATATCCCGTATATTGAAATGATATAAAACACAAGATTATTACAACTATTCATGACCAATTGGTGTAATTAAAATTTTTAACAATTGTCCTTGTATTAGAGTTTACAATATTTAACTAAACTCAGTTTTTAAAAATTCAGTATAATATAATGAAAACACAAAATCATTCGAATTTTTTCTAGAGCTGCATGAAAAATATAATAATGAAAATAATCGTGTTGAACATCTTTGTATTATGTCAATATTAGTTTTATTTGATAAAAATGAATTTGCATAGCAAAACGATGTAATAGGGTGAACTATTTACGTGTGCTGTGTGAAAGGATTGATTTTATACACAAATTAAATGGTACCCCAGCGGACTTTAAAGTATATAAACTTAGATCATAAATATGCCATATAATAAAATAAAACAAAACACAAGATTATTGCAAGTATTTATGACCAATTGGTGTAAATAAAATTTTTAACAATTGTCCTTGTATTAGAGTTTACAATATTTACGTAAACTCAATTTTTAAAAATTCTGTATAAAACAATGAAAACACAAAATCATTCGCATCTATTTCTAGAGCTGCATGAAAAATATAATAATGAAAATAATCGTGTTGAACATCTTTGTATTCTGTCAATATACGTTTTATTTGATAAAAATTAATTTTAATAGCAAAACGAAGTAATACGCTGCAACTATTCAGAGTTGCTGTGTGAAAGGAATGATATTGTACACAAATCACTTGGTACCCCGTCGGACTTTAAAGTATATAAACTTAGTTCATAAATATGCCATATATTAAAATGAAACAAAACACAAGATTATTGCAACTATTTATGACCAATTGGTGTAAATCAAATTTTTAAAAATTGGCCTTGTATTAGAGTTTACAATATTTACGTAAACTCAGTTTAAAAAATTCAGTATAATATAATGAAAACACAAAATCATTCGACTCTATGTATAGAGTTGCATGAAAAATATAATAATGAAAATAATCGTGTTGAACATCCTTGTATTCTGTCAATATAAGTTTTATTTGATAAAAATTAATTTTAATAGCAAAACGAAGTAAAAAGGTGCAACTATTCAGAGTTGCTGTGTGAAAGGAATGATTTTGTACACAAATCACTTGGTACCCCATCGGAGTTTAAAGTATATACACTTAGTTCATAAATATGCCATATAATAAAATGAAACAAAACACAAGATTATTGCAACTATTCATGACCAATTGGTGTAAATCAAATTTTTTAAAAATTGGCCTTGTATTGGAGTTTACAATATCTACGTAAACTTAGTTTTTATAAATACAGTATAAAACAATGAAAACACGATAAGCTGCATGAAAAATATAATAATGAAAATAATCGTGTTGAACATCCTTGTATTCTGTCATTATACGTTTTATTTGATAAAAATTAATTTTAATAGCAAAACGAAGTAAAAGGGTGCAACTATTCAGAGTTGCTGTGTGAAAGGAATGATTTTGTACACAAATCACTTGGTACCCCATCGGACTTTAAAGTATATAAATTTAGTTCATAAATATCCCATATAATAAAATGATACAAAACACAAGATTATTGCAACTATTCATGACCAATTGGTGTAAATCAAATTTTTAAAAATTGGCCTTGTATTGGAGTTTACAATATTTAAGTAAACTCAGTTTTTAAAAATACAGTATAAAACAATGAAAACACAAAATCATTCGAATCTATTTCTTGAGCTGCATGAAAAATATAATAATGAAAATAATCGTGTTGAACATCTTTGTATTATGTCAATATTAGTTTTATTAATTAAAAATGACCTTTAATAGCAAAACGAAGTAATACGGTGCAACTATTTAGGTGTGCTTTGTGAAAGGAATGATTTTATACACAAATCACTTGGTACCCCATCGGACTTTAAAGTAAGTATATAAATTTAGTTCATAAATATCCCATATAATAAAATGATACAAAACACAAGATTATTGCAACTATTCATGACCAATTGGTGTAAATCAAATTTTTAAAAATTGGCCTTGTATTGGAGTTTACAATATCTACGTAAACTAAGTTTTTAAAAGTACAGTATAAAACAATGAAAACACAAAATCATTCGCATTTATTTCTAGACCTGCATGAAAAATATAATAATGAAAATAATCGTGTTGAACATCCTTGTATTCTGTCAATATCAGTTTTATTTGATAAAAATTAATTTTAATAGCAAAACGAAGTAATACGCTGCAACTATTCAGAGTTGCTGTGTGAAAGGAATGATTTTGTACACAAATCACTTGGTACCCCATCGGACTTTAAAGTATATAAATTTAGTTCATAAATATCCTATATATTAAAATGATACAAAACACAAGATTATTGCAACTATTCATGACCAATTGGTTTAAATCAAATTTTTAAAAATTGGCCTTGTATTAGAGTTTACAATATTTACGTAAACTCAGTTTTTAAAAATTCAGTATAATATAATGAAAACACAAAATCATTCGAAACTGTTTCTAGAGCTGCATGAAAAATATAATAATGAAAATAATCGTGTTGAACATCTTTGTGTTATGTCAATATTATATTTATTAATTAAAAATGACCTTTAATAGCAAAACGAAGTAATAGGGTGCAACTATTTAGGTGTGCTGTGTGAAAGGATTGATTTTATACACAAATTAAATGGCACCCCATCGGACTTTAAAGTATATAAACTTAGTTCATAAATATGCCATATAATAAAATGAAACAAAACACAAGATTAATGCAACTATTTATGACCAATTGGTGTAATTCAAATTTTTAAAAATTGGCCTTGTATTAGAGTTTACAATATTTACGTAAACTCAGTTTTTAAAAATTCAGTATAAAACAATGAAAACACAAAATCATTCGAATCTGTTTCTAGAGCTGCATGAAAAATATAATAATGAAAATAATCGTGTTGAACATCTTTGTATTATGTCAATATTAGATTTATTAATTAAAAATGACCTTTAATACAAAACGAAGTAATAGGGTGCAACTATTTAGGTGTGCTTTGTGAAAGGAATGATTTTATACACAAATCACTTGGTACCCCATCGGACTTTAAAGTATATAAATTTAGTTCATAAAAATCCCATATATTAAAATGATACAAAACACAAGATTATTGCAACTATTCATGACCAATTGGTGTACATCAAATTTTTAAAAATTGGCCTTGTATTAGAGTTTACAATATTTACGTAAACTCAGTTTTTAAAAATTCAGTATAATATAATGGAAACACAAAATCATTTGAATCTGTTTCTAGAGCTGCATGAAAAATATAATAATGAAAATAATCGTGTTGAACATCTTTGTATTATGTCAATATTAGTTTTATTTGATAAAAATGAATTTGCATAGCAAAACGAAGTAATAGGGTGCAACTATTTAGGTGTGCTGTGTGAAAGGATTGATTTTATACACAAATTAAATGATACGCCATCGGACTTTAAAGTATATAAACTTAGTTCATAAATATGCCATATAATAAAACGAAACAAAACACAAGATTATTGCAACTATTTATGACCAATTGATGTAAATCAAATTTTTTAAAATTGGCCTTGTATTAGAGTTTACAATATATATGTAAACTCAGTTTTTAAAAATTCAGTAGAATATAATGAAAACACAAAATCATTCGAATCTATGTATAGAGCTGCATGCAAAATATAATAATGAAAATAATCGTGTTGAACATCCTTGTATTCTGTCAATATAAGTTTTATTTGATAAAAATTAATTTTAATAGCAAATCGAAATAATACGCTGCAACTATTCAGAGGTGCTTTGTGAAAGGATTGACGTTATGCACAAATAACTTGGTACCCCATTGGACTCTAAAGTATATAAATTTAGTTCATAAATATGCCATATATTAAAATGAAACAAAACACAAGATTATTGCAAGTATTTATGACCAATTGGTGTAAACCAAATTTTTAAAAATTGGCCTTGTATTAGAGTTTACAATATTTAAGTAAACTCAGTTTTTAAAAATTCAGTATAATATAATGAAAACACAAAATCATTCGAATCTGTTTGTAGAGCTGCATGAAAAATATAATAATGAAAATAATCGTGTTGAACATCCTTGTATTCTGTCAATATCAGTTTTATTTGATAAAAATTAATTTTAATAGCAAAACGAAGTAATACGCTGCAACTATTCAGAGTTCCTGTGTGAAAGGATTGATTTTGTACACGAATCACTTGGTACCCCATCGGACTTTAAAGTATATAAATTTAGTTCATAAATATCCCATACATTAAAATGATATAAAACACAAGATTATTGCAACTATTCATGACCAATTGGTGTAAATCAAATTTTTAAAAATTGGCCTTGTATTAGAGTTTACAATATTTACGTAAACTCAGTTTTTAAAAATTCAGTATAATATAATGAAAACACAAAATCATTCGAATCTGTTTCTAGAGCTGCATGAAAAATATAATAATGAAAATAATCGTGTTGAACATCTTTGTATTATGTCAATATTAGTCTTATTTGATAAAAATGAATTTGCATATCAAAACGAAGTAATAGGGTGCAACTATTTAGGTGTGCTGTGTGAAAGGATTGATTTCATACACAAATGAAATGGTACGCGATCGGACTTTAAAGTATATAAACTTAGTTCATAAATATGCCATATAATAAAATGAAACAAAACACAAGATTATTGCAAGTATTTATGACCAATTGGTGTAAATCAAATTTTTAAAAATTGTCCTTGTATTAGAATTTACAATATTTAAGTAAACTCACTTTTTAAAAATTCAGTATAATATAATGAAAACACAAAATCATTCGAATCTGTTTCTAGAGCTGCATGGAAAATATAATAATGAAAATAATCGTGTTGAACATCCTTGTATTCTGTCAATATAAGTTTTATTTGATTAAAATCAATTTTAGTAGCAAAACGAAGTAAAAGGGTGCAACTATTCAGAGTTCCTGTGTGAAAAGATTGACGTTATACAAAAATCACTTGGTACGCCATTGGACTTTAAAGTATATAAACTAAGTTCATAAATATGCCATATAATAAAATGAAACAAAACACAAGATTATTGCAACTATTTATGACCAATTGGTGTAAATCAAATTTTTAAAAATTGGCCTTGTATTAGAGTTTACAATATTTACGTAATCTCGGTTTTTAAAAATTCAGTATAATATAATGAAAACACAAAATTATTCGAATCTATGTATAGAGCTGCATGAAAAATATAATAATGAAAATAATCGTGTTGAACATCCTTGTATTCTGTCAATATAAGTTTTATTTGATAAAAATTAATTTTAATAGCAAAACGAAGTAAAAAGGTGCAACTATTCAGAGGTGCTTTGTGAAAGGATTGACGTTATACACAAATAACTTGGTCTCCCATTGGACTTTAAAGTATATAAATTTAGTTCATAAATATGCCAAATATTAAAATGAAACAAAACACAAGATTACTGCAACTATTTATGACCAATTGGTGTAAATCAAATTTTTAAAAATGGCCTTGTATTAGAGTTTACAATATTTACGTAAACTCAGTTTTTAAAAATTCAGTATAATATAATGAAAACACAAAATCATTCGAATCTGTTTCTAGAGCTGCATGAAAAATATAATAATGAAAATAATCGTGTTGAACATCCTTGTATTCTGTTAATATACGTTTTATTTGATAAAAATTATTTTAGTAGCAAAAAAAAGTAATACGCTGCAACTATTCAGAGTTCCTGTGTGAAAAGATTGACGTTATACAAAAATCACTTGGTACGCCATTGGACTTTAAAGTATATAAATTTAGTTCATAAATATGCCATATATTAAAATGATATAAAACACAAGATTATTGCAACTATTCATGACCAATTGGTGTAAATCAAATTTTTAAAAATTGGCCTTGTATTAGAGTTTACAATATTTAAGTAAACTCAATTTTTAAAAATTCAGTATAATATAATGAAAACACAAAATTATTCGAATCTATGTATAGAGCTGCATGAAAAATATAATAATGAAAATAATCGTGTTGAACATCCTTGTATTCTGTCAATATAAGTTTTATTTGATAAAAATTAATTTTAATAGCAAAACGAAATAATACGCTGCAACTATTCAGAGGTGCTTTGTGAAAGGATTGACGTTATACACAAATAACTTGGTACCCCATTGGACTTTAAAGTATATAAATTTAGTTCATAAATATGCCATATATTAAAATGAAACAAAACACAAGATTATTGCAACTATTTATGACCAATTGGTGTAAATCAAATTTTTAAAAATTGGCCTTGTATTAGAGTTACAATATTTACGTAAACTCAGTTTTTAAAAATTCAGTATAATATAATGAAAACACAAAATCATTCGAATCTGTTTCTAGAGCTGCATGAAAAATATAATAATGAAAATAATCGTGTTGAACATCTTTGTATTATGTCAATATTAGTTTTATTTGATAAAAATTAATTTTAATAGCAAAACGAAGTAATAGGGTGCAACTATTTAGGTGTGCTGTGTGAAAGGATTGATTTTATACACAAATTAAATGATACGCCATCGGACTTTAAAGTATATAAACTTAGTTCATAAATATGCCATATAATAAAATGAAACAAAACACAAGATTATTGCAACTATTTATGACCAATTGATGTAAATCAAATTTTTAAAAATTGGCCTTGTATTAGAGTTTACAATATATAAGTAAACTCAGTTTTTAAAAATTCAGTATAATATAATGAAAACACAAAATCATTCGAATCTATGTATAGAGCTGCATGAAAAATACAATAATGAAAATAATCGTGTTAAACATCCTTGTATTGTGTCAATATAAGTTTTATTTGATAAAAATTAATTTTAATAGCAAAACGAAATAATACGCTGCAACTATTCAGAGGTGCTTTGTGAAAGGATTGACGTTATACACAAATAACTTGGTACCCCATTGGACTTTAAAGTATATAAATTTAGTTCATAAATATGCCATATATTAAAATGAAACAAAACACAAGATTATTGCAACTATTTATGACCAATTGGTGTAAATCAAATTTTTAAAAATTGTCCTTGTATTAGAATTTACAATATTTAAGTAAACTCACTTTTTAAAAATTCAGTATAATATAATGAAAACACAAAATCATTCGAATCTGTTTCTAGAGCTGCATGGAAAATATAATAATGAAAATAATCGTGTTGAACATCCTTGTATTCTGTCAATATAAGTTTTATTTGATAAAAATCAATTTTAGTAGCAAAACGAAGTAAAAGGGTGCAACTATTCAGAGTTCCTGTGTGAAAAGATTGACGTTATACAAAAATCACTTGGTACGCCATTGGACTTTAAAGTATATAAACTAAGTTCATAAATATGCCATATAATAAAATGAAACAAAACACAAGATTATTGCAATTATTTATGACCGATTGGTGTAAATCAAATTTTTAAAAATTGGCCTTGTATTAGAGTTTACAATATTTACGTAATCTCGGTTTTTAAAAATTCAGTATAATATAATGAAAACACAAAATTATTCGAATCTATGTATAGAGCTGCATGAAAAATATAATAATGAAAATAATCGTGTTGAACATCCTTGTATTCTGTCAATATAAGTTTTATTTGATAAAAATTAATTTTAATAGCAAAACGAAATAATACGCTGCAACTATTCAGAGGTGCTTTGTGAAAGGATTGACGTTATACACAAATAACTTGGTCTCCCATTGGACTTGAAAGTATATAAATTTAGTTCATAAAAATCCCATATATTAAAATGATACAAAACACAAGATTATTGCAACTATTCATGACCAATTGGTGTAAATCAAATTTTTAAAAATTGGCCTTGTATTGGAGTTTACAATATCTACGTAAAATAAGTTTTTAAAAATACAGTATAAAACAATGAAAACACAAAATCATTCGAATCTGTTTCTAGAGCTGCATGAAAAATATAATAATGAAAATAATCGTGTTGAACATCTTTGTATTATGTCAATATTAGATTTATTAATTAAAAATGACCTTTAATAGCAAAACGAAGTAATAGGGTGCAACTATTTAGGTGTGCTTTGTGAAAGGAATGATTTTATACACAAATCACTTGGTACCCCATCGGACTTTAAAGTATATAAATTTAGTTCATAAAAATCCCATATATTAAAATGATACAAAACACAAGATTATTGCAACTATTCATGACCAATTGGTGTACATCAAATTTTTAAAAATTGGCCTTGTATTAGAGTTTACAATATTTGCGTAAACTCCGTTTTTAAAAATTCAGTATAATATAATGAAAACACAAAATCATTCGAATCTGTTTCTAGAGCTGCATGAAAAATATAATAATGAAAATAATCGTGTTGAACATCTTTGTATTATGTCAATATTAGTTTTAATAATTAAAAATGACCTTTAATAGCAAAACGAAGTAATAGAGTGCAACTATTTAGGTGTGCTTTGTGAAAGGAATGATTTTATACACAAATCACTTGGTACCCCATCGGACTTTAAAGTATATAAATTTAGTTCATAAATATCCCATATAATAAAATGGTACAAAACACAAGATTATTGCAACTATTCATGACCAATTGGTGTAAATCAAATTTTTAAAAATTGGCCTTGTATTAGAGTTTACAATATTTAAGTAAACTCAGTTTTTAAAAATTCAGTATAATATAATGAAAACACAAAATCATTCGAATCTGTTTCTAGAGCTGCATGAAAAATATAATAATGAAAATAATCGTGTTGAACATCTTTTTGTTATGACAATATTAGATTTATTAATTAAAAATGACCTTTAATAGCAAAACGAAGTAATAGGGTGCAACTATTTACGTGTGCTTTGTGAAGGGAATGATTTTATACACAAATCACTTGGTACCCCATCGGACTTTAAAGTAAGTATATAAATTTAGTTCATAAATGTCCCATATAATAAAATGAAACAAAACACAAGATTAACGCAACTATTTATGACCAATTGGAGTACATCAAATTTTTAAAAATTGTCCTTGTATTGGAGTTTACAATATCTACGTAAACTTAGTTTTTAAAAATACAGTATAATATAATGAAAACACAAAATCATTCGCATTTATTTCTAGACCTGCATGAAAAATATAATAATGAAAATAATCGTGTTGAACATCCTTGTATTCTGTCAATATACGTTTTATTTGATAAAAATTAATTTTAATAGCAAAACGAAGTAATACGCTGCAACTATTCAGAGTTGCGGTGTGAAAGGAATGATTTTGTACACCAATCACTTGGTACCCCATCGGACTTTAAAGTATATAAACTTAGTTCATAAATATGCCATATAATTAAATGAAACAAAACACAAGATTAACGCAACTATTTATGACCAATTGGAGTAAATCAAATTTTTAAAAATTGGGCTTGTATTAGAGTTTACAATATTTACGTAAACTCAGTTTTTAATAATTCAGTATAAAACAATGAAAACACAAAATCATTCGAATCTATTTCTAGAGCTGCATGAAAAATATAATAATGAAAATAATCGTGTTGAACATCTTTGTATTATGTCAATATTAGTTTTATTAATTAAACATGACCTTTAATAGCAAAACGAAGAAATAGGGTGCAACTATTTAGGTGCGCTTTGTGAAAGGATTGACGTTATACACAAATCACTTGGTACCCCATCGGACTTTAAAGTATATAAATTTAGTTCATAAATATCCCATATAATAAAATGATACAAAACACAAGATTATTGCAACTATTCATGACCAATTGGTGTAAATCAAATTTTTAAAAATTGGCCTTGTATTGGAGTTTACAATATCTACGTAAACTAAGTTTTTAAAAATACAGTATAAAACAATGAAAACACAAAATCATTCGCATTTATTTCTAGACCTGCATGAAAAATATAATAATGAAAATAATCGTGTTGAACATCTTTGTATTATGTCAATATTAGTCTTATTTGATAAAAATGAATTTGCATAGCAAAACGAAGTAATACGCTGCAACTATTTAGGTGTTCTGTGTGAAAGGATTGATTTTATACACAAATGAAATGGTACGCGATCGGACTTTAAAGTACATAAACTTAGTTCATAAATATGCCATATAATAAAATGAAACAAAACACTAGATTATTGCAAGTATTTATGACCAATTGGTGTAAATCAAATTTTTAAAAATTGTCCTTGTATTAGAGTTTACAATATTTACGTAAACTCAATTTTTAAAAATTCAGTATAAAACAATGAAAACACAAAATCATTCGCATCTATTTCTAGAGCTGCATGAAAAATATAATAATGAAAATAATCGTGTTGAACATCCTTGTATTCTGTCAATATAAGTTTTATTTGATAAAAATCAATTTTAGTAGCAAAACAAGGTAATACGCTGCAACTATTCAGAGTTTCTGTGTGAAAAGATTGACGTTATACAAAAATCACTTGGTACGCCATTGGACTTTAAAGTATATAGTAATATAATAATATTACTGTAATATAACCCCTTCGTCACGCGTAGGCGTTATTTGTTTCAATGTGACTTATTCAAAAATTCCTTAACGTTCCCATAAATTCAAATAATAATTAATAAGCTAAATCAGCACATTCTTATCTTCTAAGTAAATCGTGAGAAGGTTGTTGTTTAAAGTTAAGAAATTTTAAGTAGCTTGTTAAGAAAAAGAATTCTTCTAGAGTCAGATATTCTTGAGTCGTCGAAAAATAAAGTACGTTCAAAAAGTAACTTGTAATAATCGGTTAATAATAAGTAAATTGTAATAATCGGTTAATAATAAGTAAATTGTAATAAGTGGTTTATAATAATAAAATTGTAATTTTAAAAGAAAAAAAAAACTGTAATAATTAATTATAGTTTGAAGGCAATTAATAAAAACAAAAAAATAAAATAAAAATAAATCAATTGTGAATTATCACTTTATTGAAAGTGAATCGCGTTATTGATTTATTTAACTATATAAATTTAGTTCATAAATATCCCATATAATAAAATGATACAAAACACAAGATTATTGCAACTATTTATGACCAATTGATGTAAATCAAATTTTTAAAAATTGGCCTTGTATTAGAGTTTACAATATTTACGTAAACTCAGTTTTTAAAAATTCAGTATAATATAATGAAAACACAAAATCATTCGAATCTATTTCTAGAGCTGCATGAAAAATAAAATAATGAAAATAATCGTGTTGAACATCCTTGTATTCTGTCAATATAAGTTTTATTTGATAAAAATTAATTTTAATAGCAAAACGAAATAATACGCTGCAACTATTCAGAGGTGCTTTGTGAAAGAATTGACGTTATACACAAATAACTTGGTACCCCATTGGACTTTAAAGAATATAAATTTAGTTCATAAATATGCCATATATTAAAATGAAACAAAACACAAGATTATTGCAACTATTTATGACCAATTGGTGTAAATCAAATTTTTAAAAATTGGCCTTGTATTAGAGTTTACAATATTTACGTAAACTCAGTTTAAAAAATTCAGTATAATATAATGAAAACACAAAATCATTGGAATCTATGTATAGAGTTGCATGAAAAATATAATAATGAAAATAATCGTGTTGAACATCCTTTTATTCTGTCAATATTAGTTTTATTTGATAAAAATGACCTTTAATAGCAAAACGAAGTAATAGGGTGCAACTATTTAGGTGTTCTGGGTGAAAGGATTGATTTTATACACAAATCAAATGGTACCCCATCGGACTTTAAAGTATATAAATTTAGTTCATAAATATCCCATATATTAAAATGATATAAAACACAAGATTATTACAACTATTCATGACCAATTGGTGTAAATCAAATTTTTAAAAATTGGCCTTGTATTGGAGTTTACAATATTTACGTAAACTTAGTTTTTAAAAATACAGTATAAAACAATGAAAACACAAAATCATTCGCATTTATTTCTAGACCTGCATGAAAAATATAATAATGAAAATAATCGTGTTGAACATCCTTGTATTATGTCAATATACGTTTTATTTGATAAAAATTAATTTTAATAGCAAAACGAAATAATACGCTGCAACTATTCAGAGTTGCTGTGTGAAAGGAATTATTTTGTACACCAATCACTTGGTACCCCATCGGACTTTAAAGTATATAAACTTAGTTCATAAATATGCCATATAATAAAATGAAACAAAACACAAGATTAATGCAACTATTTATTACCAATTGGAGTAAATCAAATTTTTAAAAATTGGCCTTGTATTGGAGTTTACAATATTTACGTAAACTCAGTTTTTAAAAATTCAGTATAAAACAATGAAAACACAAAATCATTCGAATCTATTTCAAGAGCTGCATGAAAAATATAATAATGAAAATAATCGTGTTGAACATCTTTGTATTATGTCAATATTAGTTTTATTAATTAAAAATGACCTTTAATAGCAAAACGAAGTAATAGGGTGCAACTATTTAGGTGTGCTTTGTGAAAGGAATGATTTTATACACAAATCACTTGGTACCCCATCGGACTTTAAAGTATATAAATTTAGTTCATAAATATCCCATATAATAAAATGGTACAAAACACAAGATTATTGCAACTATTCATGACCAATTGGTGTAAATCAAATTTTTAAAAATTGGCCTTGTATTGGAGTTTACAAAAGCTACGTAAACTAAGTTTTTAAAAATACAGTATAAAACAATGAAAACACAAAATCATTCGCATTTCTTTCTCGACCTGCATGAAAAATATAATAATGAAAATAATCGTGTTGAACATCCCTGTATTCTGTCAATATTAGTTTTATTAATTAAAAATGACCTTTAATAGCAAAACGAAGTAAAAGGGTGCAACTATTCAGAGTTGCTGTGTGAAAGGAATGATTTTATACACGAATCACTTGGTACCCCATCGGACTTTAAAGTATATAAATTTAGTTCATAAATATCCCATATATTAAAATGATATAAAACACAAGATTATTACAACTATTCATGACCAATTGGTGTAAATCAAATTTTTAAAAATTGGCCTTGTATTAGAGTTTACAATATTTACGTAAACTCAGTTTAAAAAATTCAGTATAATATAATGAAAACACAAAATCATTCGACTCTATGTATAGAGTTGCATGAAAAATATAATAATGAAAATAATCGTGTTGAACATCCTTGTATTCTGTCAATATACGTTTTATTTGATAAAAATGACCTTTAATAGCAAAACGAAGTAATAGGGTGCAACTATTTAGGTGTTCTGGGTGAAAGGATTGATTTTATACACAAATCAAATGGTACCCCATCGGACTTTAAAGTATATAAATTTAGTTCATAAATATCCCATATATTAAAATGATATAAAACACAAGATTATTACAACTATTCATGACCAATTGGTGTAAATCAAATTTTTAAAAATTGGCCTTGTATTAGAGTTTACAATATTTACGTAAACTCAGTTTTTAAAAATTCAGTATAAAACAATGAAAACACAAAATCATTCGAATCTGTTTCTAGAGCTGCATGAAAAATATAATAATGAAAATAATCGTGTTGAACATCTTTGTATTATGTCAATATTAGATTTATTAATTAAAAATGACCTTTAATAGCTAAACGAAGTAATAGGGTGCAACTATTTAGGTGTGCTTTGTGAAAGGAATGATTTTATACACAAATCACTTGGTACCCCATCGGACTTTAAAGTATATAAATTTAGTTCATAAATATCCCATATAATAAAATGGTACAAAACACAAGATTATTGCAACTATTCATGACCAATTGGTGTAAATCAAATTTTTAAAAATTGGCCTTGTATTGGAGTTTACAATATCTACGTAAACTCAGTTTTTAAAAATGCAGTATAATATAATGAAAACACAAAATCATTCGAATCTATTTCTAGAGCTGCATGAAAAATAAAATAATGAAAATAATCGTGTTGAACATCCTTGTATTCTGTCAATATAAGTTTTATTTGATAAAAATTAATTTTAATAGCAAAACGAAATAATACGCTGCAACTATTCAGAGGTGCTTTGTGAAAGAATTGACCTTAAACACAAATAACTTGGTACCCCATTGGACTTTAAAGAATATAAATTTAGTTCATGAATATGCCATATATTAAAATGAAACAAAACACAAGATTATTGCAACTATTTATGACCAATTGGTGTAAATCAAATTTTTAAAAATTGGCCTTGTATTAGAGTTTACAATATTTACGTAAACTCAGTTTAAAAAATTCAGTATAATATAATGAAAACACAAAATCATTGGAATCTTTGTATAGAGTTGCATGAAAAATATAATAATGAAAATAATCGTGTTGAACATCCTTTTATTCTGTCAATATTAGTTTTATTTGATAAAAATGACCTTTAATAGCAAAACGAAGTAATAGGGTGCAACTATTTAGGTGTTCTGTGTGAAAGGATTGATTTTATACACAAATCAAATGGTACCCCATCGGACTTTAAAGTATATAAATTTAGTTCATAAATATCCCATATATTAAAATGATATAAAACACAAGATTATTACAACAATTCATGACCAATTGGTGTAAATCAAATTTTTAAAAATTGGCCTTGTATTGGAGTTTACAATATCTACGTAAACTTAGTTTTTAAAAATACAGTATAAAACAATGAAAACACAAAATCATTCGCATTTATTTCTAGACCTGCATGAAAAATATAATAATGAAAATAATCGTGTTGAACATCCTTGTATTCTGTCAATATAAGTTTTATTTGATAAAAATTAATTTTAATAGCAAAACGAAATAATACGCTGCAACTATTCAGAGTTGCTGTGTGAAAGGAATGATTTTGTACACCAATCACTTGGTACCCCATCGGACTTTAAAGTATATAAATTTAGTTCATAAATATGCCATATAATAAAATGAAACAAAACACAAGATTAATGCAACTATTTATGACCAATTGGAGTAAATCAAATTTTTAAAAATTGGCCTTGTATTGGAGTTTACAATATTTACGTAAACTCAGTTTTTAAAAATTCAGTATAAAACAATGAAAACACAAAATCATTCGAATCTATTTCAAGAGCTGCATGAAAAATATAATAATGAAAATAATCGTGTTGAACATCTTTGTATTATGTCAATATTAGTTTTATTAATTAAAAATGACCTTTAATAGCAAAACGAAGTAATAGGGTGCAACTATTTAGGTGTGCTTTGTGAAAGGAATGATTTTATACACAAATCACTTGGTACTCCATCGGACTTTAAAGTATATAAATTTAGTTCATAAATATCCCATATAATAAAATGGTACAAAACACAAGATTATTGCAACTATTCATGACCAATTGGTGTAAATCAAATTTTTAAAAATTGGCCTTGTATTGGAGTTTACAAAAGCTACGTAAACTAAGTTTTTAAAAATACAGTATAAAACAATGAAAACACAAAATCATTCGCATTTCTTTCTAGACCTGCATGAAAAATATAATAATGAAAATAATCGTGTTGAACATCCCTGTATTCTGTCAATATTAGTTTTATTAATTAAAAATGACCTTTAATAGCAAAACGAAGTAAAAGGGTGCAACTATTCAGAGTTGCTGTGTGAAAGGATTGATTTTGTACACGAATCACTTGGTACCCCATCGGACTTTAAAGTATATAAATTTAGTTCATAAATATCCCATATATTAAAATGATATAAAACACAAGAATATTACAACTATTCATGACCAATTGGTGTAAATCAAATTTTTAAAAATTGGCCTTGTATTAGAGTTTACAATATTTACGTAAACTTAGTTTTTATAAATACAGTATAAAACAATGAAAACACGTTAAGCTGCATGAAAAATATAATAATGAAAATAATCGTGTTGAACATCCTTGTATTCTGTCAATATACGTTTTATTTGATAAAAATTAATTTTAATAGCAAAACGAAGTAAAAGGGTGCAACTATTCAGAGTTGATGTGTGAAAGGAATGATTTTGTACACAAATCACTTGGTACCCCATCGGACTTTAAAGTATATAAATTTAGTTCATAAATATCCCATATAATAAAATGATACAAAACACAAGATTATTGCAACTATTCATGACCAATTGGTGTAAATCAAATTTTTAAAAATTGGCCTTGTATTGGAGTTTACAATATTTAAGTAAACTCAGTTTTTAAAAATACAGTATAAAACAATGAAAACACAAAATCATTCGAATCTATTTCTTGAGCTGCATGAAAAATATAATAATGAAAATAATCGTGTTGAACATCTTTGTATTATGTCAATATTAGTTTTATTAATTAAAAATGACCTTTAATAGCAAAACGAAGTAATACGGTGCAACTATTTAGGTGTGCTTTGTGAAAGGAATGACTTTATACACAAATCACTTGGTACCCCATCGGACTTTAAAGTAAGTATATAAATTTAGTTCATAAATATCCCATATAATAAAATGATACAAAACACAAGATTATTGCAAGTATTTATGACCAATTGGTGTAAATAAAATTTTTAACAATTGTCCTTGTATTAGAGTTTACAATATTTACGTAAACTCAATTTTTAAAAATTCTGTATAAAACAATGAAAACACAAAATCATTCGCATCTATTTCTAGAGCTGCATGAAAAATATAATAATGAAAATAATCGTGTTGAACATCTTTGTATTCTGTCAATATACGTTTTATTTGATAAAAATTAATTTTAATAGCAAAACGAAGTAATACGCTGCAACTATTCAGAGTTGCTGTGTGAAAGGAATGATATTGTACACAAATCACTTGGTACCCCGTCGGACTTTAAAGTATATAAACTTAGTTCATAAATATGCCATATATTAAAATGAAACAAAACACAAGATTATTGCAACTATTTATGACCAATTGGTGTAAATCAAATTTTTAAAAATTGGCCTTGTATTAGAGTTTACAATATTTACGTAAACTCAGTTTAAAAAATTCAGTATAATATAATGAAAACACAAAATCATTCGACTCTATGTATAGAGTTGCATGAAAAATATAATAATGAAAATAATCGTGTTGAACATCCTTGTATTCTGTCAATATAAGTTTTATTTGATAAAAATTAATTTTAATAGCAAAACGAAGTAAAAAGATGCAACTATTCAGAGTTGCTGTGTGAAAGGAATGATTTTGTACACAAATCACTTGGTACCCCATCGGAGTTTAAAGTATATACACTTAGTTCATAAATATGCCATATAATAAAATGAAACAAAACACAAGATTTTTGCAAGTATTTATGACCAATTGGTGTAAATCAAATTTTTTAAAAATTGGCCTTGTATTGGAGTTTACAATATCTACGTAAACTTAGTTTTTATAAATACAGTATAAAACAATGAAAACACGATAAGCTGCATGAAAAATATAATAATGAAAATAATCGTGTTGAACATCCTTGTATTCTGTCAATATACGTTTTATTTGATAAAAATTAATTTTAATAGCAAAACGAAGTAAAAGGGTGCAACTATTCAGAGTTGATGTGTGAAAGGAATGATTTTGTACACAAATCACTTGGTACCCCATCGGACTTTAAAGTATATAAATTTAGTTCATAAATATCCCATATAATAAAATGATACAAAACACAAGATTATTGCAACTATTCATGACCAATTGGTGTAAATCAAATTTTTAAAAATTGGCCTTGTATTGGAGTTTACAATATTTAAGTAAACTCAGTTTTTAAAAATACAGTATAAAACAATGAAAACACAAAATCATTCGAATCTATTTCTTGAGCTGCATGAAAAATATAATAATGAAAATAATCGTGTTGAACATCTTTGTATTATGTCAATATTAGTTTTATTAATTAAAAATGACCTTTAATAGCAAAACGAAGTAATACGGTGCAACTATTTAGGTGTGCTTTGTGAAAGGAATGACTTTATACACAAATCACTTGGTACCCCATCGGACTTTAAAGTAAGTATATAAATTTAGTTCATAAATATCCCATATAATAAAATGATACAAAACACAAGATTATTGCAACTATTCATGACCAATTGGTGTAAATCAAATTTTTAAAAATTGGCCTTGTATTGGAGTTTACAATATCTACGTAAACTAAGTTTTTAAAAGTACAGTATAAAACAATGAAAACACAAAATCATTCGCATTTATTTCTAGACCTGCATGAAAAATATAATAATGAAAATAATCGTGTTGAACATCCTTGTATTCTGTCAATATCAGTTTTATTTGATAAAAATTAATTTTAATAGCAAAACGAAGTAATACGCTGCAACTATTCAGAGTTGCTGTGTGAAAGGAATGATTTTGTACACAAATCACTTGGTACCCCATCGGACTTTAAAGTATATAAATTTAGTTCATAAATATCCTATATATTAAAATGATACAAAACACAAGATTATTGCAACTATTCATGACCAATTGGTGTAAATCAAATTTTTAAAAATTGGCCTTGTATTAGAGTTTACAATATTTACGTAAACTCAGTTTTTAAAAATTCAGTATAATATAATGAAAACACAAAATCATTCGAAACTGTTTCTAGAGCTGCATGAAAAATATAATAATGAAAATAATCGTGTTGAACATCCTTGTATTCTGTCAATATAAGTTTTATTTGATAAAAATTAATTTTAATAGCAAAACGAAATAATACGCTGCAACTATTCAGAGGTGCTTTGTGAAAGGATTGACGTTATACACAAATAACTTGGTACCCCATTGGACTTTAAAGTATATAAATTTAGTTCATAAATATGCCATATAATAAAATGAAACAAAACACAAGATTAATGCAACTATTTATGACCAATTGGTGTAATTCAAATTTTTAAAAATTGGCCTTGTATTAGAGTTTACAATATTTACGTAAACTCAGTTTTTAAAAATTCAGTATAAAACAATGAAAACACAAAATCATTCGAATCTGTTTCTAGAGCTGCATGAAAAATATAATAATGAAAATAATCGTGTTGAACATCTTTGTATTATGTCAATATTAGATTTATTAATTAAAAATGACCTTTAATACAAAACGAAGTAATAGGGTGCAACTATTTAGGTGTGCTTTGTGAAAGGAATGATTTTATACACAAATCACTTGGTACCCCATCGGACTTTAAAGTATATAAATTTAGTTCATAAAAATCCCATATATTAAAATGATACAAAACACAAGATTATTGCAACTATTCATGACCAATTGGTGTACATCAAATTTTTAAAAATTGGCCTTGTATTAGAGTTTACAATATTTACGTAAACTCAGTTTTTAAAAATTCAGTATAATATAATGGAAACACAAAATCATTTGAATCTGTTTCTAGAGCTGCATGAAAAATATAATAATGAAAATAATCGTGTTGAACATCTTTGTATTATGTCAATATTAGTTTTATTTGATAAAAATGAATTTGCATAGCAAAACGAAGTAATAGGGTGCAACTATTTAGGTGTGCTGTGTGAAAGGATTGATTTTATACACAAATTAAATGATACGCCATTGGACTTTAAAGTATATAAACTTAGTTCATAAATATGCCATATAATAAAACGAAACAAAACACAAGATTATTGCAACTATTTATGACCAATTGATGTAAATCAAATTTTTTAAAATTGGCCTTGTATTAGAGTTTACAATATATATGTAAACTCAGTTTTTAAAAATTCAGTAGAATATAATGAAAACACAAAATCATTCGAATCTATGTATAGAGCTGCATGCAAAATATAATAATGAAAATAATCGTGTTGAACATCCTTGTATTCTGTCAATATAAGTTTTATTTGATAAAAATTAATTTTAATAGCAAATCGAAATAATACGCTGCAACTATTCAGAGGTGCTTTGTGAAAGGATTGACGTTATGCACAAATAACTTGGTACCCCATTGGACTCTAAAGTATATAAATTTAGTTCATAAATATGCCATATATTAAAATGAAACAAAACACAAGATTATTGCAACTATTTATGACCAATTGGTGTAAATCAAATTTTTAAAAATTGGCCTTGTATTAGAGTTTACAATATTTAAGTAAACTCAGTTTTTAAAAATTCAGTATAATATAATGAAAACACAAAATCATTCGAATCTGTTTGTAGAGCTGCATGAAAAATATAATAATGAAAATAATCGTGTTGAACATCCTTGTATTCTGTCAATATCAGTTTTATTTGATAAAAAATAATTTTAATAGCAAAACGAAGTAATACGCTGCAACTATTCAGAGTTCCTGTGTGAAAGGATTGATTTTGTACACAAATCACTTGGTACCCCATCGGACTTTAAAGTATATAAATTTAGTTCATAAATATCCCATACATTAAAATGATATAAAACACAAGATTATTGCAACTATTCATGACCAATTGGTGTAAATCAAATTTTTAAAAATTGGCCTTGTATTAGAGTTTACAATATTTAAGTAAACTCAGTTTTTAAAAATTCAGTATAATATAATGAAAACACAAAATCATTCGAATCTGTTTCTAGAGCTGCATGAAAAATATAATAATGAAAATAATCGTGTTGAACATCCTTGTATTCTGTCAATATAAGTTTTATTTGATAAAAATCAATTTAAGTAGCAAAACGAAGTAAAAGGGTGCAACTATTCAGAGGTGCTTTGTGAAAGGATTGACGTTATACACAAATAACTTGGTCTCCCATTGGACTTTAAAGTATATAAATTTAGTTCATAAATATGCCAAATATTAAAATGAAACAAAACACAAGATTACTGCAACTATTTATGACCAATTGGTGTAAATCAAATTTTTAAAAATTGGCCTTGTATTAGAGTTTACAATATTTACGTAATCTCGGTTTTTAAAAATTCAGTATAATATAATGAAAACACAAAATTATTCGAATCTATGTATAGAGCTGCATGAAAAATATAATAATGAAAATAATCGTGTTGAACATCCTTGTATTCTGTCAATATAAGTTTTATTTGATAAAAATTAATTTTAATAGCAAAACGAAATAATACGCTGCAACTATTCAGAGGTGCTTTGTGAAAGGATTGACGTTATACACAAATAACTTGGTCTCCCATTGGACTTTAAAGTATATAAATTTAGTTCATAAATATGCCAAATATTAAAATGAAACAAAACACAAGATTACTGCAACTATTTATGACCAATTGGTGTAAATCAAATTTTTAAAAATGGCCTTGTATTAGAGTTTACAATATTTACGTAAACTCAGTTTTTAAAAATTCAGTATAATATAATGAAAACACAAAATCATTCGAATCTGTTTCTAGAGCTGCATGAAAAATATAATAATGAAAATAATCGTGTTGAACATCCTTGTATTCTGTTAATATACGTTTTATTTGATAAAAATTATTTTAGTAGCAAAAAAAAGTAATACGCTGCAACTATTCAGAGTTCCTGTGTGAAAAGCTTGACGTTATACAAAAATCACTTGGTACGCCATTGGACTTTAAAGTATATAAATTTAGTTCATAAATATGCCATATATTAAAATGATATAAAACACAAGATTATTGCAACTATTCATGACCAATTGGTGTAAATCAAATTTTTAAAAATTGGCCTTGTATTAGAGTTTACAATATTTAAGTAAACTCAATTTTTAAAAATTCAGTATAATATAATGAAAACACAAAATTATTCGAATCTATGTATAGAGCTGCATGAAAAATATAATAATGAAAATAATCGTGTTGAACATCCTTGTATTCTGTCAATATAAGTTTTATTTGATAAAAATTAATTTTAATAGCAAAACGAAATAATACGCTGCAACTATTCAGAGGTGCTTTGTGAAAGGATTGACGTTATACACAAATAACTTGGTACCCCATTGGACTTTAAAGTATATAAATTTAGTTCATAAATATGCCATATATTAAAATGAAACAAAACACAAGATTATTGCAACTATTTATGACCAATTGGTGTAAATCAAATTTTTAAAAATTGGCCTTGTATTAGAGTTACAATATTTACGTAAACTCAGTTTTTAAAAATTCAGTATAATATAATGAAAACACAAAATCATTCGAATCTGTTTCTAGAGCTGCATGAAAAATATAATAATGAAAATAATCGTGTTGAACATCTTTGTATTCTGTCAATATTAGTTTTATTTGATAAAAATTAATTTTAATAGCAAAACGAAGTAATAGGGTGCAACTATTTAGGTGTGCTGTGTGAAAGGATTGATTTTATACACAAATTAAATGATACGCCATCGGACTTTAAAGTATATAAACTTAGTTCATAAATATGCCATATAATAAAATGAAACAAAACACAAGATTATTGCAACTATTTATGACCAATTGATGTAAATCAAATTTTTAAAAATTGGCCTTGTATTAGAGTTTACAATATATAAGTAAACTCAGTTTTTAAAAATTCAGTATAATATAATGAAAACACAAAATCATTCGAATCTATGTATAGAGCTGCATGAAAAATATAATAATGAAAATAATCGTGTTAAACATCCTTGTATTCTGTCAATATAAGTTTTATTTGATAAAAATTAATTTTAATAGCAAAACGAAATAATACGCTGCAACTATTCAGAGTTCCTGTGTGAAAGGATTGACGTTATACAAAAATCACTTGGTACCCCATTGGACTTTAAAGTATATAAACTTAGTTCATAAATATCCCATATAATAAAATGAAACAAAACACAAGATTATTGCAACTATTTATGACCAATTGGTGAAAATCAAATTTTTAAAAATTATCCTTGTATTAGAGTTTACAATATTTACGTAAATTCTGTTTTTAAAAATTCAGTATAATATAATGAAAACACAAAATCATTCGAATCTATGTATAGAGCTGCATGAAAAATATAATAATGAAAATAATCGTGTTGAACATCCTTGTATTCTGTCAATATAAGTTTAATATGATAAAAATTAATTTTAATACCAAAACGAAATAATACGCTGCAACTATTCAGAGTTCCTGTGTGAAAGGATTGACGTTATACAAAAATCACTTGGTACCCCATTGGACTTTAAAGTATATAAACTTAGTTCATAAATATCCCATATAATAAAATGAAACAAAACACAAGATTATTGCAACTATTTATGACCAATTGGTGTAAATCAAATTTTTAAAAATTATCCTTGTATTAGAGTTTACAATATTTACGTAAATTCTGTTTTTAAAAATTCAGTATAATATAATGAAAACACAAAATCATTCGAATCTATGTATAGAGCTGCATGAAAAATATAATAATGAAAATAATCGTGTTGAACATCCTTGTATTCTGTCAATATAAGTTTTATTTGATAAAAATTAATTTTAATAGCAAAACGAAGTAATACGCTGCAACTATTCAGAGGTGCTTTGTGAAAGGATTGACGTTATACACAAATAACTTGGTACCCCATTGGACTTTAAAGTATATAAATTTAGTTCATAAATATGCCATATATTAAAATGAAACAAAACACAAGATTATTGCATCTATTTATGACCAATTGGTGTAAATCAAATTTTTAAAAATTGGCCTTGTATTAGAGTTACAATATTTACGTAAATTCTGTTTTTAACAATTCAGTATAATATAATGAAAACACAAAATCATTCGAATCTATGTATAGAGCTGCATGAAAAATATAATAATGAAAATAATCGTGTTCAACATCCTTGTATTGTGTCAATATAAGTTTAATATGATAAAAATTAATTTTAATAGCAAAACGAAATAATACGCTGCAACTATTCAGAGGTGCTTTGTGAAAGGATTGACGTTATACACAAATAACTTGGTACCCCATTGGACTTTAAAGTATATAAATTTAGTTCATAAATATGCCATATATTAAAATGAAACAAAACACAAGATTATTGCAACTATTTATGACCAATTGGTGTAAATCAAATTTTTAAAAATTGGCCTTGTATTAGAGTTACAATATTTACGTAAACTCAGTTTTTAAAAATTCAGTATAATATAATGAAAACACAAAATCATTCGAATCTGTTTCTAGAGCTGCATGAAAAATATAATAATGAAAATAATCGTGTTGAACATCTTTGTATTCTGTCAATATTAGTTTTATTTGATAAAAATTAATTTTAATAGCAAAACGAAGTAATAGGGTGCAACTATTTAGGTGTGCTGTGTGAAAGGATTGATTTTATACACAAATTAAATGATACGCCATCGGACTTTAAAGTATATAAACTTAGTTCATAAATATGCCATATAATAAAATGAAACAAAACACAAGATTATTGCAACTATTTATGACCAATTGATGTAAATCAAATTTTTAAAAATTGGCCTTGTATTAGAGTTTACAATATATAAGTAAACTCAGTTTTTAAAAATTCAGTATAATATAATGAAAACACAAAATCATTCGAATCTATGTATAGAGCTGCATGAAAAATATAATAATGAAAATAATCGTGTTAAACATCCTTGTATTGTGTCAATATAAGTTTAATATGATAAAAATTAATTTTAATAGCAAAACGAAATAATACGCTGCAACTATTCAGAGTTCCTGTGTGAAAGGATTGACGTTATACAAAAATCACTTGGTACCCCATTGGACTTTAAAGTATATAAACTTAGTTCATAAATATGCCATATAATAAAATGAAACAAAACACAAGATTAATGCAACTATTTATGACCAATTGGTGTAAATCAAATTTTTAAAAATTATCCTTGTATTAGAGTTTACAATATTTACGTAAATTCTGTTTTTAAAAATTCAGTATAATATAATGAAAACACAAAATCATTCGAATCTATGTATAGAGCTGCATGAAAAATATAATTATGAAAATAATCGTGTTGAACATCCTTGTATTCTGTCAATATAAGTTTAATATGATAAAAATTAATTTTAATAGCAAAACGAAATAATACGCTGCAACTATTCAGAGTTCCTGTGTGAAAGGATTGACGTTATACAAAAATCACTTGGTACCCCATTGGACTTTAAAGTATATAAACTTAGTTCATAAATATCCCATATAATAAAATGAAACAAAACACAAGATTATTGCAACTATTTATGACCAATTGGTGTAAATCAAATTTTTAAAAATTATCCTTGTATTAGAGTTTACAATATTTACGTAAATTCTGTTTTTAAAAATTCAGTATAATATAATGAAAACACAAAATCATTCGAATCTATGTATAGAGCTGCATGAAAAATATAATTATGAAAATAATCGTGTTGAACATCCTTGTATTCTGTCAATATACGTTTTATTTGATAAAAATTAATTTTAATAGCAAAACGAAGTAATACGCTGCAACTATTCAGAGGTGCTTTGTGAAAGGATTGACGTTATACACAAATAACTTGGTACCCCATTGGACTTTAAAGTATATAAATTTAGTTCATAAATATGCCATATATTAAAATGAAACAAAACACAAGATTATTGCATCTATTTATGACCAATTGGTGTAAATCAAATTTTTAAAAATTGGCCTTGTATTAGAGTTACAATATTTACGTAAATTCTGTTTTTAACAATTCAGTATAATATAATGAAAACACAAAATCATTCGAATCTATGTATAGAGCTGCATGAAAAATATAATAATGAAAATAATCGTGTTCAACATCCTTGTATTGTGTCAATATAAGTTTAATATGATAAAAATTAATTTTAATAGCAAAACGAAATAATACGCTGCAACTATTCAGAGGTGCTTTGTGAAAGGATTGACGTTATACACAAATAACTTGGTCTCCCATTGGACTTTAAAGTATATAAATTTAGTTCATAAATATGCCAAATATTAAAATGAAACAAAACACAAGATTACTGCAACTATTTATGACCAATTGGTGTAAATCAAATTTTTAAAAATGGCCTTGTATTAGAGTTTACAATATTTACGTAAACTCAGTTTTTAAGAATTCAGTATAATATAATGAAAACACAAAATCATTCGAATCTGTTTCTAGAGCTGCATGAAAAATATAATAATGAAAATAATCGTGTTGAACATCCTTGTATTCTGTTAATATACGTTTTATTTGATAAAAATTATTTTAGTAGCAAAAAAAAGTAATACGCTGCAACTATTCAGAGTTCCTGTGTGAAAAGATTGACGTTATACAAAAATCACTTGGTACGCCATTGGACTTTAAAGTATATAAATTTAGTTCATAAATATGCCATATATTAAAATGATATAAAACACAAGATTATTGCAACTATTCATGACCAATTGGTGTAAATCAAATTTTTAAAAATTGGCCTTGTATTAGAGTTTACAATATTTAAGTAAACTCAATTTTTAAAAATTCAGTATAATATAATGAAAACACAAAATTATTCGAATCTATGTATAGAGCTGCATGAAAAATATAATAATGAAAATAATCGTGTTGAACATCCTTGTATTCTGTCAATATAAGTTTTATTTGATAAAAATCAATTTTAGTAGCAAAACGAAGTAAAAGGGTGCAACTATTCAGAGTTCCTGTGTGAAAAGATTGACGTTATACAAAAATCACTTGGTACGCCATTGGACTTTAAAGTATATAAACTAAGTTCATAAATATGCCATATAATAAAATGAAACAAAACACAAGATTATTGCAACTATTTATGACCAATTGGTGTAAATCAAATTTTTAAAAATTGGCCTTGTATTAGAGTTTACAATATTTACGTAATCTCGGTTTTTAAAAATTCAGTATAATATAATGAAAACACAAAATTATTCGAATCTATGTATAGAGCTGCATGAAAAATATAATTATGAAAATAATCGTGTTGAACATCCTTGTATTCTGTCAATATTAGTTTTATTTGATAAAAATTAATTTTAATAGCAAAACGAAATAATACGCTGCAACTATTCAGAGGTGCTTTGTGAAAGGAATGATTTTGTACACAAATCACTTGGTACACCATCGGACTTTAGAGTATATAAATTTAGTTCATAAATATGCCAAATATTAAAATGAAACAAAACACAAGATTACTGCAACTATTTATGACCAATTGGTGTAAATCAAATTTTTAAAAATGGCCTTGTATTAGAGTTTACAATATTTACGTAAACTAAGTTTTTAAAAATTCAGTATAATATAATGAAAACACAAAATCATTCGAATCTGTTTCTAGAGCTGCATGAAAAATATAATAATGAAAATAATCGTGTTGAACATCCTTGTATTCTGTTAATATACGTTTTATTTGATAAAAATTATTTTAGTAGCAAAAAAAAGTAATACGCTGCAACTATTCAGAGTTCCTGTGTGAAAAGATTGACGTTATACAAAAATCACTTGGTACGCCATTGGACTTTAAAGTATATAAATTTAGTTCATAAATATGCCATATATTAAAATGATATAAAACACAAGATTATTGCAACTATTCATGACCAATTGGTGTAAATCAAATTTTTAAAAATTATCCTTGTATTAGAGTTTACAATATTTAAGTAAACTCAATTTTTAAAAATTCAGTATAATATAATGAAAACACAAAATTATTCGAATCTATGTATAGAGCTGCATGAAAAATATAATAATGAAAATAATCGTGTTGAACATCCTTGTATTCTGTCAATATAAGTTTTATTTGATAAAAATTAATTTTAATAGCAAAACGAAATAATACGCTGCAACTATTCAGAGGTGCTTTGTGAAAGGATTGACGTTATACACAAATAACTTGGTACCCCATTGGACTTTAAAGTATATAAATTTAGTTCATAAATATGCCATATATTAAAATGAAACAAAACACAAGATTATTGCAACTATTTATGACCAATTGGTGTAAATCAAATTTTTAAAAATTGGCCTTGTATTAGAGTTACAATATTTACGTAAACTCAGTTTTTAAAAATTCAGTATAATATAATGAAAACACAAAATCATTCGAATCTGTTTCTAGAGCTGCATGAAAAATATAATAATGAAAATAATCGTGTTGAACATCTTTGTATTATGTCAATATTAGTTTTATTTGATAAAAATTAATTTTAATAGCAAAACGAAGTAATAGGATGCAACTATTTAGGTGTGCTGTGTGAAAGGATTGATTTTATACACAAATTAAATGATACGCGATCGGACTTTAAAGTATATAAACTTAGTTCATAAATATGCCATATAATAAAATGAAACAAAACACAAGATTATTGCAACTATTTATGACCAATTGATGTAAATCAAATTTTTAAAAATTGGCCTTGTATTAGAGTTTACAATATTTACGTAAACTCAGTTTTTAAAAATTCAGTATAATATAATGAAAACACAAAATCATTCGAATCTATGTATAGAGCTGCATGAAAAATATAATAATGAAAATAATCGTGTTAAACATCCTTGTATTGTGTCAATATAAGTTTAATATGATAAAAATTAATTTTAATAGCAAAACGAAATAATACGCTGCAACTATTCAGAGTTCCTGTGTGAAAGGATTGACGTTATACAAAAATCACTTGGTACCCCATTGGACTTTAAAGTATATAAACTTAGTTCATAAATATCCCATATAATAAAATGAAACAAAACACAAGATTATTGCAACTATTTATGACCAATTGGTGTAAATCAAATTTTTAAAAATTATCCTTGTATTAGAGTTTACAATATTTACGTAAATTCTGTTTTTAAAAATTCAGTATAATATAATGAAAACACAAAATCATTCGAATCTATGTATAGAGCTGCATGAAAAATATAATTATGAAAATAATCGTGTTGAACATCCTTGTATTCTGTCAATATAAGTTTAATATGATAAAAATTAATTTTAATAGCAAAACGAAATAATACGCTGCAACTATTCAGAGTTCCTGTGTGAAAGGATTGACGTTATACAAAAATCACTTGGTACCCCATTGGACTTTAAAGTATATAAACTTAGTTCATAAATATCCCATATAATAAAATGAAACAAAACACAAGATTATTGCAACTATTTATGACCAATTGGTGTAAATCAAATTTTTAAAAATTATCCTTGTATTAGAGTTTACAATATTTACGTAAATTCTCTTTTTAAAAATTCAGTATAATATAATGAAAACACAAAATTATTCGAATCTATGTATAGAGCTGCATGAAAAATATAATTATGAAAATAATCGTGTTGAACATCCTTGTATTCTGTCAATATTAGTTTTATTTGATAAAAATTAATTTTAATAGCAAAACGAAATAATACGCTGCAACTATTCAGAGGTGCTTTGTGAAAGGAATGATTTTGTACACAAATCACTTGGTACACCATCGGACTTTAGAGTATATAAATTTAGTTCATAAATATGCCAAATATTAAAATGAAACAAAACACAAGATTACTGCAACTATTTATGACCAATTGGTGTAAATCAAATTTTTAAAAATGGCCTTGTATTAGAGTTTACAATATTTACGTAAACTAAGTTTTTAAAAATTCAGTATAATATAATGAAAACACAAAATCATTCGAATCTGTTTCTAGAGCTGCATGAAAAATATAATAATGAAAATAATCGTGTTGAACATCCTTGTATTCTGTTAATATACGTTTTATTTGATAAAAATTATTTTAGTAGCAAAAAAAAGTAATACGCTGCAACTATTCAGAATTCCTGTGTGAAAAGATTGACGTTATACAAAAATCACTTGGTACGCCATTGGACTTTAAAGTATATAAATTTAGTTCATAAATATGCCATATATTAAAATGATATAAAACACAAGATTATTGCAACTATTCATGACCAATTGGTGTAAATCAAATTTTTAAAAATTATCCTTGTATTAGAGTTTACAATATTTAAGTAAACTCAATTTTTAAAAATTCAGTATAATATAATGAAAACACAAAATTATTCGAATCTATGTATAGAGCTGCATGAAAAATATAATAATGAAAATAATCGTGTTGAACATCCTTGTATTCTGTCAATATAAGTTTTATTTGATAAAAATTAATTTTAATAGCAAAACGAAATAATACGCTGCAACTATTCAGAGGTGCTTTGTGAAAGGATTGACGTTATACACAAATAACTTGGTACCCCATTGGACTTTAAAGTATATAAATTTAGCTCATAAATATGCCATATATTAAAATGAAACAAAACACAAGATTATTGCAACTATTTATGACCAATTGGTGTAAATCAAATTTTTAAAAATTGGCCTTGTATTAGAGTTACAATATTTACGTAAACTCAGTTTTTAAAAATTCAGTATAATATAATGAAAACACAAAATCATTCGAATCTGTTTCTAGAGCTGCATGAAAAATATAATAATGAAAATAATCGTGTTGAACATCTTTGTATTATGTCAATATTAGTTTTATTTGATAAAAATTAATTTTAATAGCAAAACGAAGTAATAGGATGCAACTATTTAGGTGTGCTGTGTGAAAGGATTGATTTTATACACAAATTAAATGATACGCGATCGGACTTTAAAGTATATAAACTTAGTTCATAAATATGCCATATAATAAAATGAAACAAAACACAAGATTATTGCAACTATTTATGACCAATTGATGTAAATCAAATTTTTAAAAATTGGCCTTGTATTAGAGTTTACAATATTTACGTAAACTCAGTTTTTAAAAATTCAGTATAATATAATGAAAACACAAAATCATTCGAATCTATGTATAGAGCTGCATGAAAAATATAATAATGAAAATAATCGTGTTAAACATCCTTGTATTGTGTCAATATAAGTTTAATATGATAAAAATTAATTTTAATAGCAAAACGAAATAATACGCTGCAACTATTCAGAGTTTCTGTGTGAAAGGATTGACGTTATACAAAAATCACTTGGTACCCCATTGGACTTTAAAGTATATAAACTTAGTTCATAAATATCCCATATAATAAAATGAAACAAAACACAAGATTATTGCAACTATTTATGACCAATTGGTGTAAATCAAATTTTTAAAAATTATCCTTGTATTAGAGTTTACAATATTTACGTAAATTCTGTTTTTAAAAATTCAGTATAATATAATGAAAACACAAAATCATTCGAATCTATGTATAGAGCTGCATGAAAAATATAATTATGAAAATAATCGTGTTGAACATCCTTGTATTCTGTCAATATAAGTTTAATATGATAAAAATTAATTTTAATAGCAAAACGAAATAATACGCTGCAACTATTCAGAGTTCCTGTGTGAAAGGATTGACGTTATACAAAAATCACTTGGTACCCCATTGGACTTTAAAGTATATAAACTTAGTTCATAAATATCCCATATAATAAAATGAAACAAAACACAAGATTATTGCAACTATTTATGACCAATTGGTGTAAATCAAATTTTTAAAAATTATCCTTGTATTAGAGTTTACAATATTTACGTAAATTCTCTTTTTAAAAATTCAGTATAATATAATGAAAACACAAAATCATTCGAATCTATGTATAGAGCTGCATGAAAAATATAATTATGAAAATAATCGTGTTGAACATCCTTGTATTCTGTCAATATAAGTTTTATTTGATAAAAATTTATTTTAATAGCAAAACGAAGTAATACGCTGCAACTATTCAGAGGTGCTTTGTGAAAGGATTGACGTTATACACAAATAACTTGGTACCCCATTGGACTTTAAAGTATATAAATTTAGTTCATAAATATGCCATATATTAAAATGAAACAAAACACAAGATTATTGCATCTATTTATGACCAATTGGTGTAAATCAAATTTTTAAAAATTGGCCTTGTATTAGAGTTACAATATTTACGTAAATTCTGTTTTTAACAATTTAGTATAATATAATGAAAACACAAAATCATTCGAATCTATGTATAGAGCTGCATGAAAAATATAATAATGAAAATAATCGTGTTAAACATCCTTGTATTGTGTCAATATAAGTTTAATATGATAAAAATTAATTTTAATAGCAAAACGAAATAATACGCTGCAACTATTCAGAGTTCCTGTGTGAAAGGATTGACGTTATACAAAAATCACTTGGTACCCCATTGGACTTTAAAGTATATAAACTTAGTTCATAAATATCCCATATAATAAAATGAAACAAAACACAAGATTATTGCAACTATTTATGACCAATTGGTGTAAATCAAATTTTTAAAAATTATCCTTGTATTAGAGTTTACAATATTTACGTAAATTCTGTTTTTAAAAATTCAGTATAATATAATGAAAACAAAAAATCATTCGAATCTGTTTGTAGAGCTGCATGAAAAATATAATAATGAAAATAATCGTGTTGAACATCTTTGTATTATGTCAATATTAGTTTTATTTGATAAAAATTAATTTTAATAGCAAAACGAAGTAATAGGGTGCAACTATTTAGGTGTGCTGTGTGAAAGGATTGATTTTATACACAAATTAAATGATACGCCATCGGACTTTAAAGTATATAAACTTAGTTCATAAATATGCCATATAATAAAATGAAACAAAACACAAGATTATTGCAACTATTTATGACCAATTGATGTAAATCAAATTTTTAAAAATTGGCCTTGTATTAGAATTTACAATATATAAGTAAACTCAGTTTTTAAAAATTCAGTATAATATAATGAAAACACAAAATCATTCGAATCTATGTATAGAGCTGCATGAAAAATATAATTATGAAAATAATCGTGTTGAACATCCTTGTATTCTGTCAATATAAGTTTAATATGATAAAAATTAATTTTAATAGCAAAACGAAATAATACGCTGCAACTATTCAGAGTTCCTGTGTGAAAGGATTGACGTTATACAAAAATCACTTGGTACCCCATTGGACTTTAAAGTATATAAACTTAGTTCATAAATATCCCATATAATAAAATGAAACAAAACACAAGATTATTGCATCTATTTATGACCAATTGGTGTAAATCAAATTTTTAAAAATTGGCCTTGTATTAGAGTTTACAATATCTACGTAAACTAAGTTTTTAAAAATACAGTATAAAACAATGAAAACACAAAATCATTCGCATTTATTTCTAGACCTGCATGAAAAATATAATAATGAAAATAATCGTGTTGAACATCCTTGTATTCTGTCAATATACGTTTTATTTGATAAAAATTAATTTTAATAGCAAAACGAAATAATACGCTGCAACTATTTAGGTGTGCTGTGTGAAAGGATTGATTTTATACACAAATTAAATGGTACCCCATCGGACTTTAAAGTATATAAATTTAGTTCATAAATATGCCATATATTAAAATGAAACAAAACACAAGATTATTGCATCTATTTATGACCAATTGGTGTAAATCAAATTTTTAAAAATTGGCCTTGTATTAGAGTTACAATATTTACGTAAATTCTGTTTTTAACAATTCAGTATAATATAATGAAAACACAAAATCATTCGAATCTATGTATAGAGCTGCATGAAAAATATAATTATGAAAATAATCGTGTTGAACATCCTTGTATTCTGTCAATATACGTTTTATTTGACAAAAATTAATTTTAATAGCAAAACGAAGTAATACGCTGCAACTATTCAGAGGTGCTTTGTGAAAGGATTGACGTTATACACAAATAACTTGGTACCCCATTGGACTTTAAAGTATATAAATTTAGTTCACAAATATGCCATATATTAAAATGAAACAAAACACAAGATTATTGCATCTATTTATGACCAATTGGTGTAAATCAAATTTTTAAAAATTGGCCTTGTATTAGAGTTTACAATATCTACGTAAACTAAGTTTTTAAAAATACAGTATAAAACAATGAAAACACAAAATCATTCGCATTTATTTCTAGACCTGCATGAAAAATATAATAATGAAAATAATCGTGTTGAACATCCTTGTATTCTGTCAATATACGTTTTATTTGATAAAAATTAATTTTAATAGCAAAACGAAATAATACGCTGCAACTATTTAGGTGTGCTGTGTGAAAGGATTGATTTTATACACAAATTAAATGGTACCCCATCGGACTTTAAAGTATATAAATTTAGTTCATAAATATGCCATATATTAAAATGAAACAAAACACAAGATTATTGCATCTATTTATGACCAATTGGTGTAAATCAAATTTTTAAAAATTGGCCTTGTATTAGAGTTACAATATTTACGTAAACTCAGTTTTTAAAAATTCAGTATAATATAATGAAAACAAAAAATCATTCGAATCTGTTTGTAGAGCTGCATGAAAAATATAATAATGAAAATAATCGTGTTGAACATCTTTGTATTATGTCAATATTAGTTTTATTTGATAAAAATTAATTTTAATAGCAAAACGAAGTAATAGGGTGCAACTATTTAGGTGTGCTGTGTGAAAGGATTGATTTTATACACAAATTAAATGATACGCCATCGGACTTTAAAGTATATAAACTTAGTTCATAAATATGCCATATAATAAAATGAAACAAAACACAAGATTATTGCAACTATTTATGACCAATTGATGTAAATCAAATTTTTAAAAATTGGCCTTGTATTAGAATTTACAATATATAAGTAAACTCAGTTTTTAAAAATTCAGTATAATATAATGAAAACACAAAATCATTCGAATCTATGTATAGAGCTGCATGAAAAATATAATAATGAAAATAATCGTGTTAAACATCCTTGTATTGTGTCAATATAAGTTTAATATGATAAAAATTAATTTTAATAGCAAAACGAAATAATACGCTGCAACTATTCAGAGTTCCTGTGTGAAAGGATTGACGTTATACAAAAATCACTTGGTACCCCATTGGACTTTAAAGTATATAAACTTAGTTCATAAATATCCCATATAATAAAATGAAACAAAACACAAGATTATTGCAACTATTTATGACCAATTGGTGTAAATCAAATTTTTAAAAATTGGCCTTGTATTAGAGTTACAATATTTACGTAAACTCAGTTTTTAAAAATTCAGTATAATATAATGAAAACAAAAAATCATTCGAATCTGTTTGTAGAGCTGCATGAAAAATATAATAATGAAAATAATCGTGTTGAACATCTTTGTATTATGTCAATATTAGTTTTATTTGATAAAAATTAATTTTAATAGCAAAACGAAGTAATAGGGTGCAACTATTTAGGTGTGCTGTGTGAAAGGATTGATTTTATACACAAATTAAATGGTACCCCATCGGACTTTAAAGTATATAAATTTAGTTCATAAATATGCCATATATTAAAATGAAACAAAACACAAGATTATTGCATCTATTTATGACCAATTGGTGTAAATCAAATTTTTAAAAATTGGCCTTGTATTAGAGTTACAATATTTACGTAAACTCAGTTTTTAAAAATTCAGTATAATATAATGAAAACAAAAAATCATTCGAATCTGTTTGTAGAGCTGCATGAAAAATATAATAATGAAAATAATCGTGTTGAACATCTTTGTATTATGTCAATATTAGTTTTATTTGATAAAAATTAATTTTAATAGCAAAACGAAGTAATAGGGTGCAACTATTTAGGTGTGCTGTGTGAAAGGATTGATTTTATACACAAATTAAATGATACGCCATCGGACTTTAAAGTATATAAACTTAGTTCATAAATATGCCATATAATAAAATGAAACAAAACACAAGATTATTGCAACTATTTATGACCAATTGATGTAAATCAAATTTTTAAAAATTGGCCTTGTATTAGAATTTACAATATATAAGTAAACTCAGTTTTTAAAAATTCAGTATAATATAATGAAAACACAAAATTATTCGAATCTATGTATAGAGCTGCATGAAAAATATAATTATGAAAATAATCGTGTTGAACATCCTTGTATTCTGTCAATATTAGTTTTATTTGATAAAAATTAATTTTAATAGCAAAACGAAATAATACGCTGCAACTATTCAGAGGTGCTTTGTGAAAGGAATGATTTTGTACACAAATCACTTGGTACACCATCGGACTTTAGAGTATATAAATTTAGTTCATAAATATGCCAAATATTAAAATGAAACAAAACACAAGATTACTGCAACTATTTATGACCAATTGGTGTAAATCAAATTTTTAAAAATGGCCTTGTATTAGAGTTTACAATATTTACGTAAACTAAGTTTTTAAAAATTCAGTATAATATAATGAAAACACAAAATCATTCGAATCTGTTTCTAGAGCTGCATGAAAAATATAATAATGAAAATAATCGTGTTGAACATCCTTGTATTCTGTTAATATACGTTTTATTTGATAAAAATTATTTTAGTAGCAAAAAAAAGTAATACGCTGCAACTATTCAGAATTCCTGTGTGAAAAGATTGACGTTATACAAAAATCACTTGGTACGCCATTGGACTTTAAAGTATATAAATTTAGTTCATAAATATGCCATATATTAAAATGATATAAAACACAAGATTATTGCAACTATTCATGACCAATTGGTGTAAATCAAATTTTTAAAAATTATCCTTGTATTAGAGTTTACAATATTTAAGTAAACTCAATTTTTAAAAATTCAGTATAATATAATGAAAACACAAAATTATTCGAATCTATGTATAGAGCTGCATGAAAAATATAATAATGAAAATAATCGTGTTGAACATCCTTGTATTCTGTCAATATAAGTTTTATTTGATAAAAATTAATTTTAATAGCAAAACGAAATAATACGCTGCAACTATTCAGAGGTGCTTTGTGAAAGGATTGACGTTATACACAAATAACTTGGTACCCCATTGGACTTTAAAGTATATAAATTTAGTTCATAAATATGCCATATATTAAAATGAAACAAAACACAAGATTATTGCAACTATTTATGACCAATTGGTGTAAATCAAATTTTTAAAAATTGGCCTTGTATTAGAGTTACAATATTTACGTAAACTCAGTTTTTAAAAATTCAGTATAATATAATGAAAACACAAAATCATTCGAATCTGTTTCTAGAGCTGCATGAAAAATATAATAATGAAAATAATCGTGTTGAACATCTTTGTATTATGTCAATATTAGTTTTATTTGATAAAAATTAATTTTAATAGCAAAACGAAGTAATAGGATGCAACTATTTAGGTGTGCTGTGTGAAAGGATTGATTTTATACACAAATTAAATGATACGCGATCGGACTTTAAAGTATATAAACTTAGTTCATAAATATGCCATATAATAAAATGAAACAAAACACAAGATTATTGCAACTATTTATGACCAATTGATGTAAATCAAATTTTTAAAAATTGGCCTTGTATTAGAGTTTACAATATTTACGTAAACTCAGTTTTTAAAAATTCAGTATAATATAATGAAAACACAAAATCATTCGAATCTATGTATAGAGCTGCATGAAAAATATAATAATGAAAATAATCGTGTTAAACATCCTTGTATTGTGTCAATATAAGTTTAATATGATAAAAATTAATTTTAATAGCAAAACGAAATAATACGCTGCAACTATTCAGAGTTTCTGTGTGAAAGGATTGACGTTATACAAAAATCACTTGGTACCCCATTGGACTTTAAAGTATATAAACTTAGTTCATAAATATCCCATATAATAAAATGAAACAAAACACAAGATTATTGCAACTATTTATGACCAATTGGTGTAAATCAAATTTTTAAAAATTATCCTTGTATTAGAGTTTACAATATTTACGTAAATTCTGTTTTTAAAAATTCAGTATAATATAATGAAAACACAAAATCATTCGAATCTATGTATAGAGCTGCATGAAAAATATAATTATGAAAATAATCGTGTTGAACATCCTTGTATTCTGTCAATATAAGTTTAATATGATAAAAATTAATTTTAATAGCAAAACGAAATAATACGCTGCAACTATTCAGAGTTCCTGTGTGAAAGGATTGACGTTATACAAAAATCACTTGGTACCCCATTGGACTTTAAAGTATATAAACTTAGTTCATAAATATCCCATATAATAAAATGAAACAAAACACAAGATTATTGCAACTATTTATGACCAATTGGTGTAAATCAAATTTTTAAAAATTATCCTTGTATTAGAGTTTACAATATTTACGTAAATTCTCTTTTTAAAAATTCAGTATAATATAATGAAAACACAAAATCATTCGAATCTATGTATAGAGCTGCATGAAAAATATAATTATGAAAATAATCGTGTTGAACATCCTTGTATTCTGTCAATATAAGTTTTATTTGATAAAAATTTATTTTAATAGCAAAACGAAGTAATACGCTGCAACTATTCAGAGGTGCTTTGTGAAAGGATTGACGTTATACACAAATAACTTGGTACCCCATTGGACTTTAAAGTATATAAATTTAGTTCATAAATATGCCATATATTAAAATGAAACAAAACACAAGATTATTGCATCTATTTATGACCAATTGGTGTAAATCAAATTTTTAAAAATTGGCCTTGTATTAGAGTTACAATATTTACGTAAATTCTGTTTTTAACAATTTAGTATAATATAATGAAAACACAAAATCATTCGAATCTATGTATAGAGCTGCATGAAAAATATAATAATGAAAATAATCGTGTTAAACATCCTTGTATTGTGTCAATATAAGTTTAATATGATAAAAATTAATTTTAATAGCAAAACGAAATAATACGCTGCAACTATTCAGAGTTCCTGTGTGAAAGGATTGACGTTATACAAAAATCACTTGGTACCCCATTGGACTTTAAAGTATATAAACTTAGTTCATAAATATCCCATATAATAAAATGAAACAAAACACAAGATTATTGCAACTATTTATGACCAATTGGTGTAAATCAAATTTTTAAAAATTATCCTTGTATTAGAGTTTACAATATTTACGTAAATTCTGTTTTTAAAAATTCAGTATAATATAATGAAAACACAAAATCATTCGAATCTATGTATAGAGCTGCATGAAAAATATAATTATGAAAATAATCGTGTTGAACATCCTTGTATTCTGTCAATATAAGTTTAATATGATAAAAATTAATTTTAATAGCAAAACGAAATAATACGCTGCAACTATTCAGAGTTCCTGTGTGAAAGGATTGACGTTATACAAAAATCACTTGGTACCCCATTGGACTTTAAAGTATATAAACTTAGTTCATAAATATCCCATATAATAAAATGAAACAAAACACAAGATTATTGCATCTATTTATGACCAATTGGTGTAAATCAAATTTTTAAAAATTGGCCTTGTATTAGAGTTTACAATATCTACGTAAACTAAGTTTTTAAAAATACAGTATAAAACAATGAAAACACAAAATCATTCGCATTTATTTCTAGACCTGCATGAAAAATATAATAATGAAAATAATCGTGTTGAACATCCTTGTATTCTGTCAATATACGTTTTATTTGATAAAAATTAATTTTAATAGCAAAACGAAATAATACGCTGCAACTATTTAGGTGTGCTGTGTGAAAGGATTGATTTTATACACAAATTAAATGGTACCCCATCGGACTTTAAAGTATATAAATTTAGTTCATAAATATGCCATATATTAAAATGAAACAAAACACAAGATTATTGCATCTATTTATGACCAATTGGTGTAAATCAAATTTTTAAAAATTGGCCTTGTATTAGAGTTACAATATTTACGTAAATTCTGTTTTTAACAATTCAGTATAATATAATGAAAACACAAAATCATTCGAATCTATGTATAGAGCTGCATGAAAAATATAATTATGAAAATAATCGTGTTGAACATCCTTGTATTCTGTCAATATACGTTTTATTTGACAAAAATTAATTTTAATAGCAAAACGAAGTAATACGCTGCAACTATTCAGAGGTGCTTTGTGAAAGGATTGACGTTATACACAAATAACTTGGTACCCCATTGGACTTTAAAGTATATAAATTTAGTTCACAAATATGCCATATATTAAAATGAAACAAAACACAAGATTATTGCATCTATTTATGACCAATTGGTGTAAATCAAATTTTTAAAAATTGGCCTTGTATTAGAGTTTACAATATCTACGTAAACTAAGTTTTTAAAAATACAGTATAAAACAATGAAAACACAAAATCATTCGCATTTATTTCTAGACCTGCATGAAAAATATAATAATGAAAATAATCGTGTTGAACATCCTTGTATTCTGTCAATATACGTTTTATTTGATAAAAATTAATTTTAATAGCAAAACGAAATAATACGCTGCAACTATTTAGGTGTGCTGTGTGAAAGGATTGATTTTATACACAAATTAAATGGTACCCCATCGGACTTTAAAGTATATAAATTTAGTTCATAAATATGCCATATATTAAAATGAAACAAAACACAAGATTATTGCATCTATTTATGACCAATTGGTGTAAATCAAATTTTTAAAAATTGGCCTTGTATTAGAGTTACAATATTTACGTAAACTCAGTTTTTAAAAATTCAGTATAATATAATGAAAACAAAAAATCATTCGAATCTGTTTGTAGAGCTGCATGAAAAATATAATAATGAAAATAATCGTGTTGAACATCTTTGTATTATGTCAATATTAGTTTTATTTGATAAAAATTAATTTTAATAGCAAAACGAAGTAATAGGGTGCAACTATTTAGGTGTGCTGTGTGAAAGGATTGATTTTATACACAAATTAAATGATACGCCATCGGACTTTAAAGTATATAAACTTAGTTCATAAATATGCCATATAATAAAATGAAACAAAACACAAGATTATTGCAACTATTTATGACCAATTGATGTAAATCAAATTTTTAAAAATTGGCCTTGTATTAGAATTTACAATATATAAGTAAACTCAGTTTTTAAAAATTCAGTATAATATAATGAAAACACAAAATCATTCGAATCTATGTATAGAGCTGCATGAAAAATATAATAATGAAAATAATCGTGTTAAACATCCTTGTATTGTGTCAATATAAGTTTAATATGATAAAAATTAATTTTAATAGCAAAACGAAATAATACGCTGCAACTATTCAGAGTTCCTGTGTGAAAGGATTGACGTTATACAAAAATCACTTGGTACCCCATTGGACTTTAAAGTATATAAACTTAGTTCATAAATATCCCATATAATAAAATGAAACAAAACACAAGATTATTGCAACTATTTATGACCAATTGGTGTAAATCAAATTTTTAAAAATTATCCTTGTATTAGAGTTTACAATATTTACGTAAATTCTGTTTTTAAAAATTCAGTATAATATAATGAAAACACAAAATCATTCGAATCTATGTATAGAGCTGCATGAAAAATATAATTATGAAAATAATCGTGTTGAACATCCTTGTATTCTGTCAATATACGTTTTATTTGATAAAAATTAATTTTAATAGCAAAACGAAGTAATACGCTGCAACTATTCAGAGGTGCTTTGTGAAAGGATTGACGTTATACACAAATAACTTGGTACCCCATTGGACTTTAAAGTATATAAATTTAGTTCATAAATATGCCATATATTAAAATGAAACAAAACACAAGATTATTGCATCTATTTATGACCAATTGGTGTAAATCAAATTTTTAAAAATTGGCCTTGTATTAGAGTTACAATGTATTAGTAAACTCAGTTTTTAAAAATTCAGTATAAAACAATGAAAACACAAAATCATTCGAATCTATGTATAGAGCTGCATGAAAAATATAATAATGAAAATAATCGTGTTAAACATCCTTGTATTGTGTCAATATAAGTTTAATATGATAAAAATTAATTTTAATAGCAAAACGAAATAATACGCTGCAACTATTCAGAGTTCCTGTGTGAAAGGATTGACGTTATACAAAAATCACTTGGTACCCCATTGGACTTTAAAGTATATAAACTTAGTTCATAAATATCCCATATAATAAAATGAAACAAAACACAAGATTATTGCAACTATTTATGACCAATTGGTGTAAATCAAATTTTTAAAAATTATCCTTGTATTAGAGTTTACAATATTTACGTAAATTCTGTTTTTAAAAATTCAGTATAATATAATGAAAACACAAAATCATTCGAATCTATGTATAGAGCTGCATGAAAAATATAATTATGAAAATAATCGTGTTGAACATCCTTGTATTCTGTCAATATACGTTTTATTTGATAAAAATTAATTTTAATAGCAAAACGAAGTAATACGCTGCAACTATTCAGAGGTGCTTTGTGAAAGGATTGACGTTATACACAAATAACTTGGTACCCCATTGGACTTTAAAGTATATAAATTTAGTTCATAAATATGCCATATATTAAAATGAAACATAACACAAGATTATTGCATCTATTTATGACCAATTGGTGTAAATCAAATTTTTAAAAATTGGCCTTGTATTAGAGTTACAATATTTACGTAAACTCAGTTTTTAAAAATTCAGTATAATATAATGAAAACACAAAATCATTCGAATCTATGTATAGAGCTGCATGAAAAATATAATAATGAAAATAATCGTGTTGAACATCTTTGTATTATGTCAATATTAGTTTTATTTGATAAAAATTAATTTTAATAGCAAAACGAAGTAATAGGGTGCAACTATTTAGGTGTGCTGTGTGAAAGGATTGATTTTATACACAAATTAAATGATACGCCATCGGACTTTAAAGTATATAAACTTAGTTCATGAATATGCCATATAATAAAATGAAACAAAACACAAGATTATTGCAACTATTTATGACCAATTGATGTAAATCAAATTTTTAAAAATTGGCCTTGTATTAGAGTTTACAATATATTAGTAAACTCAGTTTTTAAAAATTCAGTATAAAACAATGAAAACACAAAATCATTCGAATCTATGTATAGAGCTGCATGAAAAATATAATAATGAAAATAATCGTGTTAAACATCCTTGTATTGTGTCAATATAAGTTTAATATGATAAAAATTAATTTTAATAGCAAAACGAAATAATACGCTGCAACTATTCAGAGTTCCTGTGTGAAAGGATTGACGTTATACAAAAATCACTTGGTACCCCATTGGACTTTAAAGTATATAAACTTAGTTCATAAATATCCCATATAATAAAATGAAACAAAACACAAGATTATTGCATCTATTTATGACCAATTGGTGTAAATCAAATTTTTAAAAATTGGCCTTGTATTAGAGTTACAATATTTACGTAAACTCAGTTTTTAAAAATTCAGTATAATATAATGAAAACACAAAATCATTCGAATCTGTTTCTAGAGCTGCATGAAAAATATAATAATGAAAATAATCGTGTTGAACATCTTTGTATTATGTCAATATTAGATTTATTAATTAAAAATGACCTTTAATAGCAAAACGAAGTAATAGGGTGCAACTATTTAGGTGTGCTTTGTGAAAGGAATGATTTTATACACAAATCACTTGGTACCCCATCGGACTTTAAAGTATATAAATTTAGTTCATAAAAATCCCATATATTAAAATGATACAAAACACAAGATTATTGCAACTATTCATGACCAATTGGTGTACATCAAATTTTTAAAAATTGGCCTTGTATTAGAGTTTACAATATTTACGTAAACTCAGTTTTTAAAAATTCAGTATAATATAATGGACACAAAATCATTTGAATCTGTTTCTAGAGCTGCATGAAAAATATAATAATGAAAATAATCGTGTTGAACATCTTTGTATTATGTCAATATTAGTTTTATTTGATAAAAATGAATTTGCATAGCAAAACGAAGTAATAGGGTGCAACTATTTAGGTGTGCGGTGTGAAAGGATTGATTTTATACACAAATTAAATGATACGCCATCGGACTTTAAAGTATATAAACTTAGTTCATAAATATGCCATATAATAAAACGAAACAAAACACAAGATTATTGCAACTATTTATGACCAATTGATGTAAATCAAATTTTTTAAAATTGGCCTTGTATTAGAGTTTACAATATATATGTAAACTCAGTTTTTAAAAATTCAGTAGAATATAATGAAAACACAAAATCATTCGAATCTATGTATAGAGCTGCATGCAAAATATAATAATGAAAATAATCGTGTTGAACATCCTTGTATTCTGTCAATATAAGTTTTATTTGATAAAAATTAATTTTAATAGCAAAACGAAGTAATACGCTGCAACTATTCAGAGTTCCTGTGTGAAAGGATTGATTTTGTACACGAATCACTTGGTTCCCCATCGGACTTTAAAGTATATAAATTTAGTTCATAAATATCCCATACATTAAAATGATATAAAACACAAGATTATTGCAACTATTCATGACCAATTGGTGTAAATCAAATTTTTAAAAATTGGCCTTGTATTAGAGTTTACAATATTTAAGTAAACTCAGTTTTTAAAAATTCAGTATAATATAATGAAAACACAAAATCATTCGAATCTGTTTCTAGAGCTGCATGCAAAATATAATAATGAAAATAATCGTGTTGAACATCTTTGTATTATGTCAATATTAGTCTTATTTGATAAAAATGAATTTGCATATCAAAACGAAGTAATAGGGTGCAACTATTTAGGTGTGCTGTGTGAAAGGATTGATTTCATACACAAATGAAATGGTACGCGATCGGACTTTAAAGTATATAAACTTAGTTCATAAATATGCCATATAATAAAATGAAACAAAACACAAGATTATTGCAAGTATTTATGACCAATTGGTGTAAATCAAATTTTTAAAAATTGTCCTTGTATTAGAATTTACAATATTTAAGTAAACTCACTTTTTAAAAATTCAGTATAATATAATGAAAACACAAAATCATTCGAATCTGTTTCTAGAGCTGCATGGAAAATATAATAATGAAAATAATCGTGTTGAACATCCTTGTATTCTGTCAATATAAGTTTTATTTGATAAAAATCAATTTTAGTAGCAAAACAAAGTAATACGCTGCAACTATTCAGAGTTCCTGTGTGAAAAGATTGACGTTATACAAAAATCACTTGGTACCCCATTGGACTTTAAAGTATATAAACTAAGGTCATAAATATGCCATATAATAAAATGAAACAAAACACAAGATTATTGCAACTATTTATGACCAATTGGTGTAAATCAAATTTTTAAAAATTGGCCTTGTATTAGAGTTTACAAAATTTACGTAATCTCGGTTTTTAAAAATTCAGTATAATATAATGAAAACACAAAATTATTCGAATCTATGTATAGAGCTGCATGAAAAATATAATAATGAAAATAATCGTGTTGAACATCCTTGTATTCTGTCAATATAAGTTTTATTTGATAAAAATTTATTTTAATAGCAAAACGAAATAATACGCTGCAACTATTCAGAGGTGCTTTGTGAAAGGATTGACGTTATACACAAATAACTTGGTCTCCCATTGGACTTTAAAGTATATAAATTTAGTTCATAAATATGCCAAATATTAAAATGAAACAAAACACAAGATTACTGCAACTATTTATGACCAATTGGTGTAAATCAAATTTTTAAAAATGGCCTTGTATTAGAGTTTACAATATTTACGTAAACTCAGTTTTTAAAAATTCAGTATAATATAATGAAAACACAAAATCATTCGAATCTGTTTCTAGAGCTGCATGAAAAATATAATAATGAAAATAATCGTGTTGAACATCCTTGTATTCTGTTAATATACGTTTTATTTGATAAAAATTAATTTTAGTAGCAAAACAAAGTAATACGCTGCAACTATTCAGAGTTCCTGTGTGAAAAGATTGACGTTATACAAAAATCACTTGGTACGCCATTGGACTTTAAAGTATATAAATTTAGTTCATAAATATGCCATATAATAAAATGATATAAAACACAAGATTATTGCAACTATTCATGACCAATTGGTGTAAATCAAATTTTTAAAAATTGGCCTTGTATTAGAGTTTACAATATTTAAGTAAACTCAATTTTTAAAAATTCAGTATAATATAATGAAAACACAAAATTATTCGAATCTATGTATAGAGCTGCATGAAAAATGTAATAATGAAAATAATCGTGTTGAACATCCTTGTATTCTGTCAATATAAGTTTTATTTGATAAAAATTAATTTTAATAGCAAAACGAAATAATACGCTGCAACTATTCAGAGGTGCTTTGTGAAAGGATTGACGTTATACACAAATAACTTGGTACCCCATTGGACTTTAAAGTATATAAATTTAGTTCATAAATATGCCATATATTAAAATGAAACAAAACACAAGATTATTGCAACTATTTATGACCAATTGGTGTAAATCAAATTTTTAAAAATTGGCCTTGTATTAGAGTTTACAATATATAAGTAAACTCAGTTTTTAAAAATTCAGTATAATATAATGAAAACACAAAATCATTCGAATCTGTTTCTAGAGCTGCATGAAAAATATAATAATGAAAATAATCGTGTTGAACATCTTTGTATTATGTCAATATTAGTTTTATTTGATAAAAATTAATTTTAATAGCAAAACGAAGTAATAGGGTGCAACTATTTAGGTGTGCTGTGTGAAAGGATTGATTTTATACACAAATTAAATGATACGCCATCGGACTTTAAAGTATATAAACTTAGTTCATAAATATGCCATATAATAAAATGAAACAAAACACAAGATTATTGCAACTATTTATGACCAATTGGTGTAAATCAAATTTTTAAAAATTATCCTTGTATTAGAGTTTACAATATTTACGTAAATTCTGTTTTTAAAAATTCAGTATAATATAATGAAAACACAAAATCATTCGAATCTATGTATAGAGCTGCATGAAAAATATAATTATGAAAATAATCGTGTTGAACATCCTTGTATTCTGTCAATATACGTTTTATTTGATAAAAATTAATTTTAATAGCAAAACGAAGTAATACGCTGCAACTATTCAGAGGTGCTTTGTGAAAGGATTGACGTTATACACAAATAACTTGGTACCCCATTGGACTTTAAAGTATATAAATTTAGTTCATAAATATGCCATATATTAAAATGAAACAAAACACAAGATTATTGCAACTATTTATGACCAATTGGTGTAATTCAAATTTTTAAAAATTGGCCTTGTATTAGAGTTTACAATATATAAGTAAACTCAGTTTTTAAAAATTCAGTATAATATAATGAAAACACAAAATCATTCGAATCTATGTATAGAGCTGCATGAAAAATATAATAATGAAAATAATCGTGTTAAACATCCTTGTATTGTGTCAATATAAGTTTAATATGATAAAAATTAATTTTAATAGCAAAACGAAATAATACGCTGCAACTATTCAGAGTTCCTGTGTGAAAGGATTGACGTTATACAAAAATCACTTGGTACCCCATTGGACTTTAAAGTATATAAACTTAGTTCATAAATATCCCATATAATAAAATGAAACAAAACACAAGATTATTGCAACTATTTATGACCAATTGGTGTAAATCAAATTTTTAAAAATTATCCTTGTATTAGAGTTTACAATATTTACGTAAATTCTGTTTTTAAAAATTCAGTATAATATAATGAAAACACAAAATCATTCGAATCTATGTATAGAGCTGCATGAAAAATATAATAATGAAAATAATCGTGTTGAACATCCTTGTATTCTGTCAATATACGTTTTATTTGATAAAAATTAATTTTAATAGCAAAACGAAGTAATACGCTGCAACTATTCAGAGGTGCTTTGTGAAAGGATTGACGTTATACACAAATAACTTGGTACCCCATTGGACTTTAAAGTATATAAATTTAGTTCATAAATATGCCATATATTAAAATGAAACAAAACACAAGATTATTGCATCTATTTATGACCAATTGGTGTAAATCAAATTTTTAAAAATTGGCTTTGTACTAGAGTTTACAATATATATGTAAACTCAGTTTTTAAAAATTCAGTATAATATAATTAAAACACAAATTCATTCGAATCTATGTATAGAGCTGCATGCAAAATATAATAATGAAAATAATCGTGTTGAACATCCTTGTATTCTGTCAATATAAGTTTTATTTGATAAAAATTAATTTTATTAGCAAAACGAAATAATACGCTGCAACTATTCAGAGGTGCTTTGTGAAAGGAATGATTTTGTACACAAATAACTTGGTACTCCATTGGACTTTAAAGTATATAAACTTAGTTCATAAATATGCCATATAATAAAATGAAACAAAACACAAGATTATTGCAACTATTTATGACCAATTGGTGTAAATCAAATTTTTAAAAATTGTCCTTTTATTAGAGTTTACAATATTTACGTAAACTCAGTTTTTAAAAATTCAGTATAAAACAATGAAAACACAAAATCATTCGCATCTATTACTAGAGCTGCATGAAAAATATAATAATGAAAATAATCGTGTTGAACCTCCTTTTATTCTGTCAATATTAGTTTTATTTGATAAAAATTAATTTTAATAGCAAAACGAAATAATACGCTGCAACTATTCAGAGGTGCTTTGTGAAAGGATTGACGTTATACACAAATCACTTGGTACCCCATTGGACTTTAAAGTATATAAATTTAGTTCATAAATATGCCATATAATAAAATGAAGCAAAACACAAGATTATTGCAACTATTTATGACCAATTGGTGTAAATCAAATATTTAAAAATTGTCCTTGTATTAGAGTTTACAATATTTACGTAAACTCAGTTATTAAAAATTCAGTATAAAACAATGAAAACACAAAATCATTCGCATCTATTTCTAGAGCTGCAAGAAAAATATAATAATGAAAATAATCGTGTTGAACATCTTTGTATTCTGTCAATATACGTTTTATTTGATAAAAATTGATTTTAGTAGCAAAACAAAGTAATACGCTGCAACTATTCAGAGTTCCTGTGTGAAAGGATTGACGTTATACAAAAATCACTTGGTACGCCACTGGACTTTAAAGTATATAAACTTAGTTCATAAATATGCCATATATTAAAATGAAACAAAACACAAGATTATTGCAACTACTATATTTATGACCAATTGGTGTTAATCAAATTTTTAAAAATTGGCCTTGTATTAGAGTTTACAATATTTACGTAAACTCAGTTTTTAAAAATTCAGTATAAAACAATGAAAACACAAAATCATTCGCATCTATTACTAGAGCTGCATGAAAAATATAATAATGAAAATAATCGTGTTGAACATCCTTGTATTCTGTCAATATTAGTTTTATTTGATAAAAATCAATTTGCATAGCAAAACGAAGTAATAGGGTGCAACTATTTAGGTGTGCTGTGTGAAAGGAATGATTTTGTACACAAATCACTTGGTACCCCATTGGACTTTAAAGTATATAAATTTAGTTCATAAATATGCCATATAATAAAGAGACACGAAACACAAGATTATTGCAACTTTTCACGAGCAAATGGAGGAAATCAAAATTTTAAAAATTGGCCTTGTATTGGAGTTTACAATATCTACGTAAACTAAGTTTTTAAAAATACAGTATAAAACAATGAAAACACAAAATCATTCGCATCTATTTCTAGACCTGCATGAAAAATATAATAATGAAAATTATCGTGTTGAACATCCTTGTATTCTGTCAATATTAGTTTTGTTTGATAAAAATCAATTTGCATAGCAAAACGAAGTATTACGCTGCAACTATTCAGAGCTGCTGTGTGAAAGGATTGACGTTATACACAAATCACTTGGTACCCCATTGGACTTTAAAGTATATAAATTTAGTTCATAAATATGCCATATAATAAAATGAAACAAAACACAAGATTATCGCAACTATTTATGACCAATTGGTGTAAATCAAATATTTAAAAATTGTCCTTGTATTAGAGTTTACAATATTCACGTAAACTCAGTTTTTAAAAATTCAGTATAAAACAATGAAAACACAAAATCATTCGCATCTATTTCTAGACCTGCATGAAAAATATAATAATGAAAATTATCGTGTTGAACATCCTTGTATTCTGTCAATATTAGTTTTGTTTGATAAAAATCAATTTGCATAGCAAAACGAAGTAATACGCTGCAACTATTCAGAGCTGCTGTGTGAAAGGATTGACGTTATACACAAATCACTTGGTACCCCATTGGACTTTAAAGTATATAAATTTAGTTCATAAATATGCCATATAATAAAGAGACACGAAACACAAGATTATTGCAACTTTTCACGAGCAAATGGAGTAAATCAAAATTTTAAAAATTGGCCTTGTAGTAGAGTTTACAATATTTACGTAAACTTAGTTTTTAAAAATACAGTATAAAACAATGAAAACACAAAATCATTCGCATCTATTTCTAGACCTGCATGAAAAATATAATAATGAAAATAATCGTGTTGAACATCCTTGTATTCTGTCAATATTAGTTTTATTTGATAAAAATCAATTTGCATAGCAAAACGAAGTAATACGCTGCAACTATTCAGAGCTGCTGTATGAAAGGATTGACGTTATACACAAATCACTTGGTACCCCATTGGACTTTAAAGTATATAAATTTAGTTCATAAATATGCCATATAATAAAATGAAACAAAACACAAGATTATTGCAACTATTTATGACCAATTGGTGTAAATCAAATATTTAAAAATTGTCCTTGTATTAGAGTTTACAATATTTACGTAAACTCAGTTTTTAAAAATTCAGTATAAAACAATGAAAACACAAAATCATTCGCATCTATTACTAGAGCTGCATGAAAAATATAATTATGAAAATAATCGTGTTGAACATCCTTGTATTCTGTCAATATTAGTTTTATTTGATAAAAATTAATTTTAATAGCAAAACGAAATAATACGCTGCAACTATTCAGAGGTGCTTTGTGAAAGGAATGATTTTGTACACAAATCACTTGGTACCCCATCGGACTTTAGAGTATATAAATTTAGTTCATAAATATCCCATATAATAAAATGATACAAAACACAAGATTATTGCAACTATTCATGACCAATTGGTGAAAATCAAATTTTTAAAAATTGGCCTTGTGTTAGAGTTTACAATATTTACGTAAACTCAGTTATTAAAAATTCAGTATAAAACAATGAAAACACAAAATCATTCGCATCTATTTCTAGAGCTGCATGAAAAATATAATAATGAAAATAATCGTGTTGAACATCTTTGTATTATGTCAATATTAGTTTTATTTGATAAAAATTGATTTTAGTAGCAAAACAAAGTAATACGCTGCAACTATTCAGAGTTCCTGTGTGAAAGGATTGACGTTATACAAAAATCACTTGGTACGCCACTGGACTTTAAAGTATATAAACTTAGTCCATAAATATGCCATATATTAAAATGAAACAAAACACAAGATTATTGCAACTATTTATGACCAATTGGTGTAAATCAAATTTTTAAAAATTGGCCTTGTATTAGAGTTTACAATATTTACGTAAACTCAGTTTTTAAAAATTCAGTATAAAACAATGAAAACACAAAATCATTCGCATCTATGTATAGAGCTGCATGAAAAATATAATAATGAAAATATTCGTGTTGAACATCCTTGTATTCTGTCAATATACGTTTTATTTGATAAAAATTAATTTTAATAGCAAAACGAAGTAATACGCTGCAACTATTCAGAGGTGCTTTGTGAAAGGATTGACGTTATACACAAATAACTTGGTACCCCATTGGACTTTAAAGTATATAAATTTAGTTCATAAATATGCCATATATTAAAATGAAACAAAACACAAGATTATTGCATCTATTTATGACCAATTGGTGTAAATCAAATTTTTAAAAATTGGCTTTGTACTAGAGTTTACAATATATATGTAAACTCAGTTTTTAAAAATTCAGTATAATATAATTAAAACACAAATTCATTCGAATCTATGTATAGAGCTGCATGCAAAATATAATAATGAAAATAATCGTGTTGAACATCCTTGTATTCTGTCAATATAAGTTTTATTTGATAAAAATTAATTTTATTAGCAAAACGAAATAATACGCTGCAACTATTCAGAGGTGCTTTGTGAAAGGAATGATTTTGTACACAAATAACTTGGTACTCCATTGGACTTTAAAGTATATAAACTTAGTTCATAAATATGCCATATAATAAAATGAAACAAAACACAAGATTATTGCAACTATTTATGACCAATTGGTGTAAATCAAATTTTTAAAAATTGTCCTTTTATTAGAGTTTACAATATTTACGTAAACTCAGTTTTTAAAAATTCAGTATAAAACAATGAAAACACAAAATCATTCGCATCTATTACTAGAGCTGCATGAAAAATATAATAATGAAAATAATCGTGTTGAACCTCCTTTTATTCTGTCAATATTAGTTTTATTTGATAAAAATTAATTTTAATAGCAAAACGAAATAATACGCTGCAACTATTCAGAGGTGCTTTGTGAAAGGATTGACGTTATACACAAATCACTTGGTACCCCATTGGACTTTAAAGTATATAAATTTAGTTCATAAATATGCCATATAATAAAATGAAGCAAAACACAAGATTATTGCAACTATTTATGACCAATTGGTGTAAATCAAATATTTAAAAATTGTCCTTGTATTAGAGTTTACAATATTTACGTAAACTCAGTTATTAAAAATTCAGTATAAAACAATGAAAACACAAAATCATTCGCATCTATTTCTAGAGCTGCAAGAAAAATATAATAATGAAAATAATCGTGTTGAACATCTTTGTATTCTGTCAATATACGTTTTATTTGATAAAAATTGATTTTAGTAGCAAAACAAAGTAATACGCTGCAACTATTCAGAGTTCCTGTGTGAAAGGATTGACGTTATACAAAAATCACTTGGTACGCCACTGGACTTTAAAGTATATAAACTTAGTTCATAAATATGCCATATATTAAAATGAAACAAAACACAAGATTATTGCAACTACTATATTTATGACCAATTGGTGTTAATCAAATTTTTAAAAATTGGCCTTGTATTAGAGTTTACAATATTTACGTAAACTCAGTTTTTAAAAATTCAGTATAAAACAATGAAAACACAAAATCATTCGCATCTATTACTAGAGCTGCATGAAAAATATAATAATGAAAATAATCGTGTTGAACATCCTTGTATTCTGTCAATATTAGTTTTATTTGATAAAAATCAATTTGCATAGCAAAACGAAGTAATAGGGTGCAACTATTTAGGTGTGCTGTGTGAAAGGAATGATTTTGTACACAAATCACTTGGTACCCCATTGGACTTTAAAGTATATAAATTTAGTTCATAAATATGCCATATAATAAAGAGACACGAAACACAAGATTATTGCAACTTTTCACGAGCAAATGGAGGAAATCAAAATTTTAAAAATTGGCCTTGTATTGGAGTTTACAATATCTACGTAAACTAAGTTTTTAAAAATACAGTATAAAACAATGAAAACACAAAATCATTCGCATCTATTTCTAGACCTGCATGAAAAATATAATAATGAAAATTATCGTGTTGAACATCCTTGTATTCTGTCAATATTAGTTTTGTTTGATAAAAATCAATTTGCATAGCAAAACGAAGTATTACGCTGCAACTATTCAGAGCTGCTGTGTGAAAGGATTGACGTTATACACAAATCACTTGGTACCCCATTGGACTTTAAAGTATATAAATTTAGTTCATAAATATGCCATATAATAAAATGAAACAAAACACAAGATTATCGCAACTATTTATGACCAATTGGTGTAAATCAAATATTTAAAAATTGTCCTTGTATTAGAGTTTACAATATTCACGTAAACTCAGTTTTTAAAAATTCAGTATAAAACAATGAAAACACAAAATCATTCGCATCTATTTCTAGACCTGCATGAAAAATATAATAATGAAAATTATCGTGTTGAACATCCTTGTATTCTGTCAATATTAGTTTTGTTTGATAAAAATCAATTTGCATAGCAAAACGAAGTAATACGCTGCAACTATTCAGAGCTGCTGTGTGAAAGGATTGACGTTATACACAAATCACTTGGTACCCCATTGGACTTTAAAGTATATAAATTTAGTTCATAAATATGCCATATAATAAAGAGACACGAAACACAAGATTATTGCAACTTTTCACGAGCAAATGGAGTAAATCAAAATTTTAAAAATTGGCCTTGTAGTAGAGTTTACAATATTTACGTAAACTTAGTTTTTAAAAATACAGTATAAAACAATGAAAACACAAAATCATTCGCATCTATTTCTAGACCTGCATGAAAAATATAATAATGAAAATAATCGTGTTGAACATCCTTGTATTCTGTCAATATTAGTTTTATTTGATAAAAATCAATTTGCATAGCAAAACGAAGTAATACGCTGCAACTATTCAGAGCTGCTGTATGAAAGGATTGACGTTATACACAAATCACTTGGTACCCCATTGGACTTTAAAGTATATAAATTTAGTTCATAAATATGCCATATAATAAAATGAAACAAAACACAAGATTATTGCAACTATTTATGACCAATTGGTGTAAATCAAATATTTAAAAATTGTCCTTGTATTAGAGTTTACAATATTTACGTAAACTCAGTTTTTAAAAATTCAGTATAAAACAATGAAAACACAAAATCATTCGCATCTATTACTAGAGCTGCATGAAAAATATAATTATGAAAATAATCGTGTTGAACATCCTTGTATTCTGTCAATATTAGTTTTATTTGATAAAAATTAATTTTAATAGCAAAACGAAATAATACGCTGCAACTATTCAGAGGTGCTTTGTGAAAGGAATGATTTTGTACACAAATCACTTGGTACCCCATCGGACTTTAGAGTATATAAATTTAGTTCATAAATATCCCATATAATAAAATGATACAAAACACAAGATTATTGCAACTATTCATGACCAATTGGTGAAAATCAAATTTTTAAAAATTGGCCTTGTGTTAGAGTTTACAATATTTACGTAAACTCAGTTATTAAAAATTCAGTATAAAACAATGAAAACACAAAATCATTCGCATCTATTTCTAGAGCTGCATGAAAAATATAATAATGAAAATAATCGTGTTGAACATCTTTGTATTATGTCAATATTAGTTTTATTTGATAAAAATTGATTTTAGTAGCAAAACAAAGTAATACGCTGCAACTATTCAGAGTTCCTGTGTGAAAGGATTGACGTTATACAAAAATCACTTGGTACGCCACTGGACTTTAAAGTATATAAACTTAGTCCATAAATATGCCATATATTAAAATGAAACAAAACACAAGATTATTGCAACTATTTATGACCAATTGGTGTAAATCAAATTTTTAAAAATTGGCCTTGTATTAGAGTTTACAATATTTACGTAAACTCAGTTTTTAAAAATTCAGTATAAAACAATGAAAACACAAAATCATTCGCATCTATTACTAGAGCTGCATGAAAAATATAATAATGAAAATAATCGTGTTGAACATCCTTGTATTCTGTCAATATTAGTTTTATTTGATAAAAATCAATTTGCATAGCAAAACGAAGTAATAGGGTGCAACTATTTAGGTGTGCTGTGTGAAAGGAATGATTTTGTACACAAATCACATGGTACCCCATTGGACTTTAAAGTATATAAATTTAGTTCATAAATATGCCATATAATAAAGAGACACGAAACACAAGATTATTGCAACTTTTCACGAGCAAATGGAGGAAATCAAAATTTTAAAAATTGGCCTTGTATTGGAGTTTACAATATCTACGTAAACTAAGTTTTTAAAAATACAGTATTAAACAATGAAAACACAAAATCATTCGTATCTATTTCTAGACCTGCATGAAAAATATAATAATGAAAATTATCGTGTTGAACATCCTTGTATTCTGTCAATATTAGTTTTGTTTGATAAAAATCAATTTGCATAGCATAACGAAGTAATACGCTGCAACTATTCAGAGCTGCTGTGTGAAAGGATTGACGTTATACACAAATCACTTGGTACCCCATTGGACTTTAAAGTATATAAATTTAGTTCATAAATATGCCATATAATAAAATGAAACAAAACACAAGATTATTGCAACTATTTATGATAAATTGGTGTAAATCAAATATTAAAAAATTGTCCTTGTATTAGAGTTTACAATATTTACGTAAACTCAGTTTTTAAAAATTCAGTATAAAACAATGAAAACACAAAATCATTCGCATCTATTACTAGAGCTGCATGAAAAATATAATTATGAAAATAATCGTGTTGAACATCCTTGTATTCTGTCAATAATAGTTTTATTTGATAAAAATTAATTTTAATAGCAAAACGAAATAATACGCTGCAACTATTCAGAGATGCTGTGTGAAAGGATTGACGTTATACACAAATCACTTGGTACCCCATTGGACTTTAAAGTATATAAATTTAGTTCATAAATATGCCATATAATAAAGAGACACGAAACACAAGATTATTGCAACTTTTCACGAGCAAATGGAGGAAATCAAAATTTTAAAAATTGGCCTTGTATTGGAGTTTACAATATCTACGTAAACTAAGTTTTTAAAAATACAGTATAAAACAATGAAAACACAAAATCATTCGCATCTATTTCTAGACCTGCATGAAAAATATAATAATGAAAATTATCGTGTTGAACATCCTTGTATTCTGTCAATATTAGTTTTGTTTGATAAAAATCAATTTGCATAGCATAACGAAGTAATACGCTGCAACTATTCAGAGCTGCTGTGTGAAAGGATTGACGTTATACACAAATCACTTGGTACCCCATTGGACTTTAAAGTATATAAATTTAGTTCATAAATATGCCATATAATAAAATGAAACAAAACACAAGATTATTGCAACTATTTATGATAAATTGGTGTAAATCAAATATTTAAAAATTGTCCTTGTATTAGAGTTTACAATATTTACGTAAACTCAGTTTTTAAAAATTCAGTATAAAACAATGAAAACACAAAATCATTCGCATCTATTACTAGAGCTGCATGAAAAATATAATAATGAAAATAATCGTGTTGAACATCCTTGTATTCTGTCAATATTAGTTTTATTTGATAAAAATCAATTTGCATAGCAAAACGAAGTAATAGGGTGAAACTATTTAGGTGTGCTGAGTGAAAGGAATGATTTTGTACACAAATCACTTGGTACCCCATTGGACTTTAAAGTATATAAATTTAGTTCATAAATATGCCATATAATAAAGAGACACGAAACACAAGATTATTGCAACTTTTCACGAGCAAATGGACTTAATCAAAATTTTAAAAATTGGCCTTGTAGTAGAGTTTACAATATTTACGTAAACTTAGTTTTTAAAAATACAGTATAAAACAATGAAAACACAAAATCATTCGCATCTATTTCTAGACCTGCATGAAAAATATAATAATGAAAATAATCGTGTTGAACATCCTTGTATTCTGTCAATATTAGTTTTATTTGATAAAAATCAATTTGCATAGCAAAACGAAGTAATACGCTGCAACTATTCAGAGCTGCTGTATGAAAGGATTGACGTTATACACAAATCACTTGGTACCCCATTGGACTTTAAAGTATATAAATTTAGTTCATAAATATGCCATATAATAAAATGAAACAAAACACAAGATTATTGCAACTATTTATGACCAATTGGTGTAAATCAAATATTTAAAAATTGTCCTTGTATTAGAGTTTACAATATTTACGTAAACTCAGTTTTTAAAAATTCAGTATAAAACAATGAAAACACAAAATCATTCGCATCTATTACTAGAGCTGCATGAAAAATATAATTATGAAAATAATCGTGTTGAACATCCTTGTATTCTGTCAATATTAGTTTTATTTGATAAAAATTAATTTTAATAGCAAAACGAAATAATACGCTGCAACTATTCAGAGGTGCTTTGTGAAAGGAATGATTTTGTACACAAATCACTTGGTACCCCATCGGACTTTAGAGTATATAAATTTAGTTCATAAATATCCCATATAATAAAATGATACAAAACACAAGATTATTGCAACTATTCATGACCAATTGGTGAAAATCAAATTTTTAAAAATTGGCCTTGTGTTAGAGTTTACAATATTTACGTAAACTCAGTTATTAAAAATTCAGTATAAAACAATGAAAACACAAAATCATTCGCATCTATTTCTAGAGCTGCATGAAAAATATAATAATGAAAATAATCGTGTTGAACATCTTTGTATTATGTCAATATTAGTTTTATTTGATAAAAATTGATTTTAGTAGCAAAACAAAGTAATACGCTGCAACTATTCAGAGTTCCTGTGTGAAAGGATTGACGTTATACAAAAATCACTTGGTACGCCACTGGACTTTAAAGTATATAAACTTAGTCCATAAATATGCCATATATTAAAATGAAACAAAACACAAGATTATTGCAACTATTTATGACCAATTGGTGTAAATCAAATTTTTAAAAATTGGCCTTGTATTAGAGTTTACAATATTTACGTAAACTCAGTTTAAAAAATTCAGTATAATATAATGAAAACACAAAATCATTCGAATCTATGTATAGAGTTGCATGAAAAATATAATAATGAAAATAATCGTGTTGAACATCCTTGTATTCTGTCAATATTAGTTTTATTTGATAAAAATTAATTTTAATAGCAAAACGAAATAATACGCTGCAACTATTCAGAGGTGCTTTGTGAAAGGATTGACGTTATACACAAATCACTTGGTACCCCATTGGACTTTAAAGTATATAAATTTAGTTCATAAATATGCCATATAATAAAGAGACACGAAACACAAGATTATTGCAACTTTTCACGAGCAAATGGACTTAATCAAAATTTTAAAAATTGGCCTTGTATTAGAGTTTACAATATTTACGTAAAATCAGTTATTAAAAATTCAGTATAAAACAATGAAAACACAAAATCATTCGCATCTATTACTAGAGCTGCATGAAAAATATAATAATGAAAATAATCGTGTTGAACATCCTTGTATTCTGTCAATATACGTTTTATTTGATAAAAATTAATTTTAATAGCAAAACGAAGTAATACGCTGCAACTATTCAGATCTGCTGTGTGAAAGGATTGACGTTATACACAAATCACTTGGTACCCCATTGGACTTTCAAGTATATAAATTTAGTTCATAAATATGCCATATAATAAAGAGACACGAAACACAAGATTATTGCAACTTTTCACGAGCAAATGGAGGAAATTAAATTTTAAAAATTGGCCTTGTATTAGAGTTTACAATATTTACGTAAACTTAGTTTTTAAAAATACAGTATAAAACAATGAAAACACAAAATAATTCGCATCTATTTCTAGACCTGCATGAAAAATATAATAATGAAAATAACCGTGTTGAACATCCTTGTATTCTGTCAATATTAGTTTTATTTGATAAAAATCAATTTGCATAGCAAAACAAAGTAATACGCTGCAACTATTCAGATCTGCTGTGTGAAAAGATTGACGTTATACACAAATCACTTGGTACCCCATTGGACTTTAAAGTATATAAATTTAGTTCATAAATATGTCATATAATAAAGAGACACGAAACACAAGATTATTGCAACTTTTCACGAGCAAATGGAGGAAATCAAAATTTTAAAAATTGGCCTTGTATTAGAGTTTACAATATTTACGTAAACTCAGTTTTTAAAAATTCAGTATAAAACAATGAAAACACAAAATCATTCGCATCTATTACTAGAGCTGCATGAAAAATATAATAATGTAAATAATCGTGTTGAACATCCTTGTATTCTGTCAATATTAGTTTTATTTGATAAAAATTAATTTTAATAGCAAAACGAAATAATACGCTGCAACTATTCAGAGGTGCTTTGTGAAAGGATTGACGTTATACACAAATCACTTGGTACCCCATTGGACTTTAAAGTATATAAACTTAGTTCATAAATATGCCATATAATAAAATGAAACAAAACACAAGATTATTGCAACTATTTATGACCAATTGGTGTAAATCAAATTTTTAAAAATTGTCCTTGTGTTAGAGTTTACAATATTTACGTAAACTCAGTTTTTAAAAATTCAGTATAAAACAATGAAAACACAAAATCATTCGCATCTATTTCTAGAGCTGCATGAAAAATATAATAATGAAAATAATCGTGTTGAACATCCTTGTATTCTGTCAATATAAGTTTTATTTGATAAAAATCAATTTGCATAGCAAAACAAAGTAATACGCTGCAACTATTCAGAGTTCCTGTGTGAAAGGATTGACGTTATACAAAAATCACTTGGTACGCCACTGGACTTTAAAGTTTATAAATTTAGTTCATAAATATGCCATATAATAAAGAGACACGAAACACAAGATTATTGCAACTTTTCACGAGCAAATGGAGGAAATCAAAATTTTAAAAATTGGCCTTGTATTAGAGTTTGCAATATTTACGTAAACTCAGTTTTTAAAAATTCAGTATAAAACAATGAAAACACATAATCATTCGCATCTATTACTAGAGCTGCATGAAAAATATAATAATGTAAATAATCGTGTTGAACATCCTTGTATTCTGTCAATATTAGTTTTATTTGATAAAAATTAATTTTAATAGCAAAACAAAGTAATACACTGCAACTATTCAGATCTGCTGTGTGAAAAGATTGACGTTATACACAAATCACTTGGTACCCCATTGGACTTTAAAGTATATAAATTTAGTTCATAAATATGCCATATAATAAAATGAAACAAAACACAAGATTATTGCAACTATTTATGACTAATTGGTGTAAATCAAATTTTTAAAAATTGTCCTTGTGTTAGAGTTTACAATATTTACGTAAACTCAGTTATTAAAAATTCAGTATAAAACAATGAAAACACAAAATCATTCGCATCTATTTCTAGAGCTGCATGAAAAATATAATAATGAAAATAATCGTGTTGAACATCCTTGTATTCTGTCAATATAAGTTTTATTTGATAAAAATTGATTTTAGTAGCAAAACAAAGTAATACGCTGCAACTATTCAGATCTGCTGTGTGAAAGGATTGACGTTATACACAAATCACTTGGTACGCCACTGGACTTTAAAGTATATAAACTTAGTCCATAAATATGCCATATATTAAAATGAAACAAAACACAAGATTATTGCAACTATTTATGACCAATTGGTGTAAATCAAATTTTTAAAAATTGGCCTTGTATTAGAGTTTACAATATTTACGTAAACTCAGTTTAAAAAATTCAGTATAATATAATGAAAACACAAAATCATTCGAATCTATGTATAGAGTTGCATGAAAAATATAATAATGAAAATAATCGTGTTGAACATCCTTGTATTCTGTCAATATTAGTTTTATTTGATAAAAATCAATTTGCATAGCAAAACGAAGTAATACGCTGCAACTATTCAGATCTGCTGTGTGAAAGGATTGACGTTATACACAAATCACTTGGTACCCCATTGGACTTTAAAGTATATAAATTTAGTTCATAAATATGTCATATAATAAAGAGACACGAAACACAAGATTATTGAAACTTTTCACGAGCAAATGGAGGAAAATAAATTTTTTAAAATTGGCCTTGTATTAGAGTTTACAATATTTACGTAAACTCAGTTTTTAAAAATTCAGTATAAAACAATGAAAACACAAAATCATTCGCATCTATTACTAGAGCTGCATGAAAAATATAATAATGAAAATAATCGTGTTGAACATCCTTGTATTCTGTCAATATTAGTTTTATTTGATAAAAATCAATTTGCATAGCAAAACGAAGTAATACGCTGCATCTATTCAGATCTGCTGTGTGAAAGGATTGACGTTATACACAAATCACTTGGTACCCCATTGGACTTTAAAGTATATAAATTTAGTTCATAAATATGTCATATAATAAAGAGACACGAAACACAAGATTATTGCAACTTTTCACGAGCAAATGGAGGAAATCAAAATTTTAAAAATTGGCCTTGTATTAGAGTTTACAATATTTACGTAAACTCAGTTTTTAAAAATTCAGTATAAAACAATGAAAACACAAAATCATTCGCATCTATTACTAGAGCTGCATGAAAAATATAATAATGTAAATAATCGTGTTGAACATCCTTGTATTCTGTCAATATTAGTTTTATTTGATAAAAATTAATTTTAATAGCAAAACGAAATAATACGCTGCAACTATTCAGAGGTGCTTTGTGAAAGGATTGACGTTATACACAAATCACTTGGTACCCCATTGGACTTTAAAGTATATAAATTTAGTTCATAAATATCCCATATAATAAAGAGACACGAAACACAAGATTATTACAACTATTCACGAGCAAATGGAGGAAATCAAAATTTTAAAAATTGGCCTTGTATTAGAGTTTACAATATTTACGTAAACTCAGTTATTAAAAATTCAGTATAAAACAATGAAAACACAAAATCATTCGCATCTATTACTAGAGCTGCATGAAAAATATAATAATGAAAATAATCGTGTTGAACATCCTTGTATTCTGTCAATATACGTTTTATTTGATAAAAATTAATTTTAATAGCAAAACGAAGTAATACGCTGCAACTATTCAGATCTGCTGTGTGAAAGGATTGACGTTATACACAAATCACTTGGTACCCCATTGGACTTTCAAGTATATAAATTTAGTTCATAAATATGCCATATAATAAAGAGACACGAAACACAAGATTATTGCAACTTTTCACGAGCAAATGGAGGAAATTAAATTTTAAAAATTGGCCTTGTATTAGAGTTTACAATATTTACGTGAACTTAGTTTTTAAAAATACAGTATAAAACAATGAAAACACAAAATAATTCGCATCTATTTCTAGACCTGCATGAAAAATATAATAATGAAAATAACCGTGTTGAACATCCTTGTATTCTGTCAATATTAGTTTTATTTGATAAAAATCAATTTGCATAGCAAAACAAAGTAATACGCTGCAACTATTCAGATCTGCTGTGTGAAAAGATTGACGTTATACACAAATCACTTGGTACCCCATTGGACTTTAAAGTATATAAATTTAGTTCATAAATATGTCATATAATAAAGAGACACGAAACACAAGATTATTGCAACTTTTCACGAGCAAATGGAGGAAATCAAAATTTTAAAAATTGGCCTTGTATTAGAGTTTACAATATTTACGTAAACTCAGTTTTTAAAAATTCAGTATAAAACAATGAAAACCCAAAATCATTCGCATATATTACTAGAGCTGCATGAAAAATATAATAATGTAAATAATCGTGTTGAACATCCTTGTTTTCTGTCAATATTAGTTTTATTTGATAAAAATTAATTTTAATAGCAAAACGAAATAATACGCTGCAACTATTCAGAGGTGCTTTGTGAAAGGATTGACGTTATACACAAATCACTTGGTACCCCATTGGACTTTAAAGTATATAAACTTAGTTCATAAATATGCCATATAATAAAATGAAACAAAACACAAGATTATTGCAACTATTTATGACCAATTGGTGTAAATCAAATTTTTAAAAATTGTCCTTGTGTTAGAGTTTACAATATTTACGTAAACTCAGTTATTAAAAATTCAGTATAAAACAATGAAAACACAAAATCATTCGCATCTATTTCTAGAGCTGCATGAAAAATATAATAATGAAAATAATCGTGTTGAACATCCTTGTATTCTGTCAATATAAGTTTTATTTGATAAAAATTGATTTTAGTAGCAAAACAAAGTAATACGCTGCAACTATTCAGAGTTCCTGTGTGAAAGGATTGACGTTATACAAAAATCACTTGGTACGCCACTGGACTTTAAAGTTTATAAATTTAGTTCATAAATATGCCATATAATAAAGAGACACGAAACACAAGATTATTGCAACTTTTCACGAGCAAATGGAGGAAATCAAAATTTTAAAAATTGGCCTTGTATTAGAGTTTGCAATATTTACGTAAACTCAGTTTTTAAAAATTCAGTATAAAACAATGAAAACACATAATCATTCGCATCTATTACTAGAGCTGCATGAAAAATATAATAATGTAAATAATCGTGTTGAACATCCTTGTATTCTGTCAATATTAGTTTTATTTGATAAAAATTAATTTTAATAGCAAAACGAAATAATACGCTGCAACTATTCAGAGGTGCTTTGTGAAAGGATTGACGTTATACACAAATCACTTGGTACCCCATTGGACTTTAAAGTATATAAACTTAGTTCATAAATATGCCATATAATAAAGAGACACGAAACACAAGATTATTGCAACTTTTCACGAGCAAATGGAGGAAATCAAAATTTTAAAAATTGGCCTTGTATTAGAGTTTACAATATTTACGTAAACTCAGTTATTAAAAATTCAGTATAAAACAATGAAAACACAAAATCATTCGCATCTATTACTAGAGCTGCATGAAAAATATAATAATGTAAATAATCGTGTTGAACATCCTTGTATTCTGTCAATATTAGTTTTATTTGATAAAAATTAATTTTAATAGCAAAACGAAATAATACGCTGCAACTATTCAGAGGTGCTTTGTGAAAGGATTGACGTTATACACAAATCACTTGGTACCCCATTGGACTTTAAAGTATATAAACTTAGTTCATAAATATGCCATATAATAAAGAGACACGAAACACAAGATTATTGCAACTTTTCACGAGCAAATGGAGGAAATCAAAATTTTAAAAATTGGCCTTGTATTAGAGTTTACAATATTTACGTAAACTCAGTTTTTAAAAATTCAGTATAAAACAATGAAAACACAAAATCATTCGCATCTATTACTAGAGCTGCATGAAAAATATAATAATGTAAATAATCGTGTTGAACATCCTTGTATTCTGTCAATATTAGTTTTATTTGATAAAAATTAATTTTAATAGCAAAACGAAGTAATACGCTGCAACTATTCAGAGTTCCTGTGTGAAAGGATTGACGTTATACAAAAATCACTTGGTACGCCACTGGACTTTAAAGTATATAAACTTAGTCCATAAATATGCCATATATTAAAATGAAACAAAACACAAGATTATTGCAACTATTTATGACCAATTGGTGTAAATCAAATTTTTAAAAATTGGCCTTGTATTAGAGTTTACAATATTTACGTAAACTCAGTTTAAAAAATTCAGTATAATATAATGAAAACACAAAATCATTCGCATCTATTTCTAGAGCTGCATGAAAAATATAATAATGAAAATAATCGTGTTGAACATCCTTGTATTCTGTCAATATTAGTTTTATTTGATAAAAATCAATTTGCATTGCAAAACGAAGTAATAGGGTGCAACTATTTAGGTGTGCTGTGTGAAAGGAATGATTTTGTACACAAATCACTTGGTACCCCATTGGACTTTAAAGTATATAAATTTAGTTCATAAATATGCCATATAATAAAGAGACACGAAACACAAGATTATTGCAACTTTTCACGAGCAAATGGAGGAAATTAAATTTTAAAAATTGGCCTTGTATTAGAGTTTACAATATTTACGTAAACTTAGTTTTTAAAAATACAGTATAAAACAATGAAAACACAAAATCATTCGCATCTATTTCTAGACCTGCATGAAAAATATAATAATGAAAATAATCGTGTTGAACATTCTTGTATTCTGTCAATATTAGTTTTATTTGATAAAAATCAATTTGCATAGCAAAACGAAGTAATACGCTGCAACTATTCAGAGCTGCTGTGTGAAGAGATTGACGTTATACACAAATCACTTGGTACCCCATTGGACTTTAAAGTATATAAATTTAGTTCATAAATATGCCATATAATAAAATGAAACAAAACACAAGATTATTGCAACTATTTATGACCAATTGGTGTAAATCAAATTTTTAAAAATTGTCCTTGTATTAGAGTTTACAATATTCACGTAAACTCAGTTTTTAAAAATTCAGTATAAAACAATGAAAACACAAAATCATTCGAATCTATTACTAGAGCTGCATGAAAAATATAATAATGAAAATAATCGTGTTGAACATCCTTGTATTCTGTCAATATTAGTTTTATTTGATAAAAATTAATTTTAATAGCAAATCGAAATAATACGCTGCAACTATTCAGAGGTGCTTTGTGAAAGGATTGACGTTATACACAAATAACTTGGTACTCCATTGGACTTTAAAGTATATAAACTAAGTTCATAAATATGCCATATAATAAAATGAAACAAAACACAAGATTATTGCAACTATTTATGACTAATTGGTGTAAATCAAATTTTTAAAAATTGTCCTTGTGTTAGAGTTTACAATATTTACGTAAACTCAGTTATTAAAAATTCAGTATAAAACAATGAAAACACAAAATCATTCGCATCTATTTCTAGAGCTGCATGAAAAATATAATAATGAAAATAATCGTGTTGAACATCCTTGTATTCTGTCAATATAAGTTTTATTTGATAAAAATTGATTTTAGTAGCAAAACAAAGTAATACGCTGCAACTATTCAGATCTGCTGTGTGAAAGGATTGACGTTATACACAAATCACTTGGTACGCCACTGGACTTTAAAGTATATAAACTTAGTCCATAAATATGCCATATATTAAAATGAAACAAAACACAAGATTATTGCAACTATTTATGACCAATTGGTGTAAATCAAATTTTTAAAAATTGGCCTTGTATTAGAGTTTACAATATTTACGTAAACTCAGTTTAAAAAATTCAGTATAATATAATGAAAACACAAAATCATTCGAATCTATGTATAGAGTTGCATGAAAAATATAATAATGAAAATAATCGTGTTGAACATCCTTGTATTCTGTCAATATTAGTTTTATTTGATAAAAATCAATTTGCATAGCAAAACGAAGTAATACGCTGCAACTATTCAGATCTGCTGTGTGAAAGGATTGACGTTATACACAAATCACTTGGTACCCCATTGGACTTTAAAGTATATAAATTTAGTTCATAAATATGTCATATAATAAAGAGACACGAAACACAAGATTATTGCAACTTTTCACGAGCAAATGGAGGAAAATAAATTTTTTAAAATTGGCCTTGTATTAGAGTTTACAATATTTACGTAAACTCAGTTTTTAAAAATTCAGTATAAAATAATGAAAACACAAAATCATTCGCATCTATTACTAGAGCTGCATGAAAAATATAATAATGAAAATAATCGTGTTGAACATCCTTGTATTCTGTCAATATACGTTTTATTTGATAAAAATTAATTTTAATAGCAAAACGAAGTAATACGCTACAACTATTCAGATCTGCTGTGTGAAAGGATTGACGTTATACACAAATCACTTGGTACCCCATCGGACTTTAGAGTATATAAATTTAGTTCATAAATATCCCATATAATAAAGAGACACGAAACACAAGATTATTGCAACTTTTCACGAGCAAATGGAGGAAATTAAATTTTAAAAATTGGCCTTGTATTAGAGTTTACAATATTTACGTAAACTTAGTTTTTAAAAATACAGTATAAAACAATGAAAACACAAAATAATTCGCATCTATTTCTAGACCTGCATGAAAAATATAATAATGAAAATAACCGTGTTGAACATCCTTGTATTCTGTCAATATTAGTTTTATTTGATAAAAATCAATTTGCATAGCAAAACGAAGTAATACGCTGCAACTATTCAGATCTGCTGTGTGAAAGGATTGACGTTATACACAAATCACTTGGTACCCCATTGGACTTTAAAGTATATAAATTTAGTTCATAAATATGTCATATAATAAAGAGACACGAAACACAAGATTATTGCAACTTTTCACGAGCAAATGGAGGAAATCAAAATTTTAAAAATTGGCCTTGTATTAGAGTTTACAATATTTACGTAAACTCAGTTTTTAAAAATTCAGTATAAAACAATGAAAACACAAAATCATTCGCATCTATTTCTAGAGCTGCATGAAAAATATAATAATGAAAATAATCGTGTTGAACATCCTTGTATTCTGTCAATATAAGTTTTATTTGATAAAAATTGATTTTAGTAGCAAAACAAAGTAATACGCTGCAACTATTCAGAGTTCCTGTGTGAAAGGATTGACGTTATACAAAAATCACTTGGTACGCCACTGGACTTTAAAGTATATAAACTTAGTTCATAAATATGCCATATATTAAAATGAAACAAAACACAAGATTATTGCAACTATTTATGACCAATTGGTGTAAATCAAATTTTTAAAAATTGGCCTTGTATTAGAGTTTACAATATTTACGTAAACTCAGTTTTTAAAAATTCAGTATTAAACAATGAAAACACAAAATCATTCGCATCTATTACTAGAGCTGCATGAAAAATATAATTATGAAAATAATCGTGTTGAACATCCTTGTATTCTGTCAATATTAGTTTTATTTGATAAAAATTAATTTTAATAGCAAAATGAAATAATACGCTGCAACTATTCAGAGGTGCTTTGTGAAAGGATTGACGTTATACACAAATCACTTGGTACCCCATTGGACTTTAAAGTATATAAACTTAGTTCATAAATATGCCATATAATAAAATGATACAAAACACAAGATTATTGCAACTATTTATGACCAATTGGTGTAAATCAAATTTTTAAAAATTGTCCTTGTGTTAGAGTTTACAATATTTACGTAAACTCAGTTATTAAAAATTCAGTATAAAACAATGAAAACACAAAATCATTCGCATCTATTTCTAGACCTGCATGAAAAATATAATAATGAAAATAATCGTGTTGAACATCCTTGTATTCTGTCAATATAAGTTTTATTTGATAAAAATTGATTTTAGTAGCAAAACAAAGTAATACGCTGCAACTATTCAGAGTTCCTGTGTGAAAGGATTGACGTTATACAAAAATCACTTGGTACGCCACTGGACTTTAAAGTATATAAACTTAGTTCATAAATATGCCATATATTAAAATGAAACAAAACACAAGATTATTGCAACTATTTATGACCAATTGGTGTAAATCAAATTTTTTAAAATTGGCCTTGTATTAGAGTTTACAATATTTACGTAAACTCAGTTTTTAAAAATTCAGTATTAAACAATGAAAACACAAAATCATTCGCATCTATTACTAGAGCTGCATGAAAAATATAATAATGAAAATAATCGTGTTGAACATCCTTGTATTCTGTCAATATAAGTTTTATTTGATAAAAATTGATTTTAGTAGCAAAACAAAGTAATACGCTGCAACTATTCAGAGTTCCTGTGTGAAAGGATTGACGTTATACAAAAATCACTTGGTACGCCACTGGACTTTAAAGTATATAAACTTTGTTCATATATATGCCATATATTAAAATGAAACAAAACACAAGATTATTGAAACTATTTATGACCAATTGGTGTAAATCAAATTTTTAAAAATTGGCCTTGTATTAGAGTTTACAATATTTACGTAAACTCAGTTTAAAAAATTCAGTATAATATAATGAAAACACAAAATCATTCGAATCTATGTATAGAGCTGCATGAAAAATATAATAATGAAAATTATCGTGTTGAACATCCTTGTATTCTGTCAATATAAGTTTTATTTGATAAAAATTGATTTCAGTAGCAAAACAAAGTAATACGCTGCAACTATTCAGAGTTCCTGTGTGAAAGGATTGACGTTATACACAAATCACTTGGTACGCCACTGGACTTTAAAGTATATAAACTTAGTTCATAAATATGCCATATATTAAAATGAAACAAAACACAAGATCATTGAAACTATTTATGACCAATTGGTGTAAATCAAATTTTTAAAAATTGGCCTTGTATTAGAGTTTACAATATTTACGTAAACTCAGTTTAAAAAATTCAGTATAATATAATGAAAACACAAAATCATTCGCATCTATTACTAGAGCTGCATGAAAAATATAATAATGAAAATTATCGTGTTGAACATCCTTGTATTCTGTCAATATAAGTTTTATTTGATAAAAATTGATTTCAGTAGCAAAACAAAGTAATACGCTGCAACTATTCAGAGTTCCTGTGTGAAAGGATTGACGTTATACAAAAATCACTTGGTACGCCACTGGACTTTAAAGTATATAAACTTAGTTCATAAATATGCCATATATTAAAATGAAACAAAACACAAGATTATTGCAACTTTTCACGAGCAAATGGAGGAAATTAAATTTTAAAAATTGGCCTTGTATTAGAGTTTACAATATTTACGTAAACTTAGTTTTTAAAAATACAGTATAAAACAATGAAAACACAAAATAATTCGCATCTATTTCTAGACCTGCATGAAAAATATAATAATGAAAATAACCGTGTTGAACATCCTTGTATTCTGTCAATATTAGTTTTATTTGATAAAAATCAATTTGCATAGCAAAACGAAGTAATACGCTGCAACTATTCAGATCTGCTGTGTGAAAGGATTGACGTTATACACAAATCACTTGGTACCCCATTGGACTTTAAAGTATATAAATTTAGTTCATAAATATGTCATATAATAAAGAGACACGAAACACAAGATTATTGCAACTTTTCACGAGCAAATGGAGGAAATCAAAATTTTAAAAATTGGCCTTGTATTAGAGTTTACAATATTTACGTAAACTCAGTTTTTAAAAATTCAGTATAAAACAATGAAAACACAAAATCATTCGCATCTATTACTAGAGCTGCATGAAAAATATAATAATGTAAATAATCGTGTTGAACATCCTTGTATTCTGTCAATATTAGTTTTATTTGATAAAAATTAATTTAAATAGCAAAACGAAATAATACGCTGCAACTATTCAGAGGTGCTTTGTGAAAGGATTGACGTTATACACAAATCACTTGGTACCCCATTGGACTTTAAAGTATATAAACTTAGTTCATAAATATGCCATATAATAAAATGAAACAAAACACAAGATTATTGCAACTATTTATGACCAATTGGTGTAAATCAAATTTTTAAAAATTGTCCTTGTGTTAGAGTTTACAATATTTACGTAAACTCAGTTTTTAAAAATACAGTATAAAACAATGAAAACACAAAATCATTCGAATCTGTTTCTAGAGCTGCATGAAAAATATAATAATGAAAATAATCGTGTTGAACATCCTTGTATTCTGTCAATATAAGTTTTATTTGATAAAAATTGATTTTAGTAGCAAAACAAAGTAATACGCTGCAACTATTCAGAGTTCCTGTGTGAAAGGATTGACGTTATACAAAAATCAATTGGTACGCCACTGGACTTTAAAGTTTATAAATTTAGTTCATAAATATGCCATATAATAAAGAGACACGAAACACAAGATTATTGCAACTTTTCACGAGCAAATGGAGGAAATCAAAATTTTAAAAATTGGCCTTGTATTAGAGTTTACAATATTTACGTAAACTCAGTTTTTAAAAATTCAGTATAAAACAATGAAAACACAAAATCATTCGCATCTATTACTAGAGCTGCATGAAAAATATAATAATGTAAATAATCGTGTTGAACATCCTTGTATTCTGTCAATATTAGTTTTATTTGATAAAAATTAATTTTAATAGCAAAACGAAATAATACGCTGCAACTATTCAGAGGTGCTTTGTGAAAGAATTGACGTTATACACAAATCACTTGGTACCCCATTGGACTTTAAAGTATATAAACTTAGTTCATAAATATGCCATATAATAAAATGAAACAAAACACAAGATTATTGCAACTATTTATGACCAATTGGTGTAAATCAAATTTTTAAAAATTGGCCTTGTATTAGAGTTTACAATATTTACGTAAACTCAGTTTTTAAAAATTCAGTATAAAACAATGAAAACACAAAATCATTCGCATCTATTACTAGAGCTGCATGAAAAATATAATAATGTAAATAATCGTGTTGAACATCCTTGTATTCTGTCAATATTAGTTTTATTTGATAAAAATCAATTTGCATAGCAAAACGAAGTAATACGCTGCAACTATTCAGATCTGCTGTGTGAAAGGATTGACGTTATACACAAATCACTTGGTACCCCATTGGACTTTAAAGTATATAAATTTAGTTCATAAATATGTCATATAATAAAGAGACACGAAACACAAGATTATTGCAACTTTTCACGAGCAAATGGAGGAAATCAAAATTTTAAAAATTGGCCTTGTATTAGAGTTTACAATATTTACGTGAACTCAGTTTTTAAAAATTCAGTATAAAACAATGAAAACACAAAATCATTCGCATCTATTACTAGAGCTGCATGAAAAATATAATAATGTAAATAATCGTGTTGAACATCCTTGTATTCTGTCAATATTAGTTTTATTTGATAAAAATTAATTTTAATAGCAAAACGAAATAATACGCTGCAACTATTCAGAGGTGCTTTGTGAAAGGATTGACGTTATACACAAATCACTTGGTACCCCATTGGACTTTAAAGTATATAAACTTAGTTCATAAATATGCCATATAATAAAGAGACACGAAACACAAGATTATTGCAACTTTTCACGAGCAAATGGAGGAAATCAAAATTTTAAAAATTGGCCTTGTATTAGAGTTTACAATATTTACGTAAACTCAGTTAATAAAAATTCAGTATAAAACAATGAAAACACAAAATCATTCGCATCTATTACTAGAGCTGCATGAAAAATATAATAATGAAAATAATCGTGTTGAACATCCTTGTATTCTGTCAATATACGTTTTATTTGATAAAAATTAATTTTAATAGCAAAACGAAATAATACGCTGCAACTATTCAGATCTGCTGTGTGAAAGGATTGACGTTATACACAAAACACTTGGTACCCCATTGGACTTTCAAGTATATAAATTTAGTTCATAAATATGCCATATAATAAAGAGACACGAAACACAAGATTATTGCAACTTTTCACGAGCAAATGGAGGAAATTAAATTTTAAAAATTGGCCTTGTATTAGAGTTTACAATATTTACGTAAACTTAGTTTTTAAAAATACAGTATAAAACAATGACAACACAAAATAATTCGCATCTATTTCTAGACCTGCATGAAAAATATAATAATGAAAATAACCGTGTTGAACATCCTTGTATTCTGTCAATATTAGTTTTATTTGATAAAAATCAATTTGCATAGCAAAACGAAGTAATACGCTGCAACTATTCAGATCTGCTGTGTGAAAGGATTGACGTTATACACAAATCACTTGGTACCCCATTGGACTTTAAAGTATATAAATTTAGTTCATAAATATGTCATATAATAAAGAGACACGAAACACAAGATTATTGCAACTTTTCACGAGCAAATGGAGGAAATCAAAATTTTAAAAATTGGCCTTGTATTAGAGTTTACAATATTTACGTAAACTCAGTTTTTAAAAATTCAGTATAAAACAATGAAAACACAAAATCATTCGCATCTATTACTAGAGCTGCATGAAAAATATAATAATGTAAATAATCGTGTTGAACATACTTGTATTCTGTCAATATTAGTTTTATTTGATAAAAATTAATTTTAATAGCAAAACGAAATAATACGCTGCAACTATTCAGAGGTGCTTTGTGAAAGGATTGACGTTATACACAAATCACTTGGTACCCCATTGGACTTTAAAGTATATAAACTTAGTTCATAAATATGCCATATAATAAAATGAAACAAAACACAAGATTATTGCAACTATTTATGACCAATTGGTGTAAATCAAATTTTTAAAAATTGTCCTTGTGTTAGAGTTTACAATATTTACGTAAACTCAGTTATTAAAAATTCAGTATAAAACAATGAAAACACAAAATCATTCGCATCTATTTCTAGAGCTGCATGAAAAATAAAATAATGAAAATAATCGTGTTGAACATCCTTGTATTCTGTCAATATAAGTTTTATTTGATAAAAATTGATTTTAGTAGCAAAACAAAGTAATACGCTACAACTATTCAGAGCTGCTGTGTGAAGAGATTGACGTTATACACAAATCACTTGGTACCCCATTGGACTTTAAAGTATATAAATTTAGTTCATAAATATGCCATATAATAAAATGAAACAAAACACAAGATTATTGCAACTATTTATGACCAATTGGTGTAAATCAAATTTTTAAAAATTGGCCTTGTATTAGAGTTTACAATATTCACGTAAACTCAGTTTTTAAAAATTCAGTATAAAACAATGAAAACACAAAATCATTCGCATCTATTACTAGAGCTGCATGAAAAATATAATAATGAAAATAATCGTGTTGAACATCCTTGTATTCTGTCAATATTAGTTTTATTTGATAAAAATCAATTTGCATAGCAAAACGAAGTAATACGCTGCAACTATTCAGATCTGCTGTGTGAAAGGATTGACGTTATACACAAATCACTTGGTACCCCATTGGACTTTAAAGTATATAAATTTAGTTCATAAATATGTCATATAATAAAGAGACACGAAACACAAGATTATTGCAACTTTTCACGAGCAAATGGAGGAAAATAAATTTTTTAAAATTGGCCTTGTATTAGAGTTTACAATATTTACGTAAACTCAGTTTTTAAAAATTCAGTATAAAACAATGAAAACACATAATCATTCGCATCTGTTACTAGAGCTGCATGAAAAATATAATAATGTAAATAATCGTGTTGAACATCCTTGTATTCTGTCAATATTAGTTTTATTTGATAAAAATTAATTTTAATAGCAAAACGAAATAATACGCTGCAACTATTCAGAGGTGCTTTGTGAAAGGATTGACGTTATACACAAATCACTTGGTACCCCATTGGACTTTAAAGTATATAAACTTAGTTCATAAATATGCCATATAATAAAATGAAACAAAACACAAGATTATTGCAACTTTTCACGAGCAAATGGAGGAAATCAAAATTTTAAAAATTGGCCTTGTATTAGAGTTTACAATATTTACGTAAACTCAGTTATTAAAAATTCAGTATAAAACAATGAAAACACAAAATCATTCGCATCTATTACTAGAGCTGCATGAAAAATATAATAATGAAAATAATCGTGTTGAACATCCTTGTATTCTGTCAATATACGTTTTATTTGATAAAAATTAATTTTAATAGCAAAACGAAGTAATACGCTGCAACTATTCAGATCTGCTGTGTGAAAGGATTGACGTTATACACAAATCACTTGGTACCCCATTGGACTTTCAAGTATATAAATTTAGTTCATAAATATGCCATATAATAAAGAGACACGAAACACAAGATTATTGCAACTTTTCACGAGCAAATGGAGGAAATTAAATTTTATAAATTGGCCTTGTATTAGAGTTTACAATATTTACGTAAACTTAGTTTTGAAAACTACAGTATAAAACAATGAAAACACAAAATAATTCGCATCTATTTCTAGACCTGCATGAAAAATATAATAATGAAAATAACCGTGTTGAACATCCTTGTATTCTGTCAATATTAGTTTTATTTGATAAAAATCAATTTGCATAGCAAAACGAAGTAATACGCTGCAACTATTCAGATCTGCTGTGTGAAAGGATTGACGTTATACACAAATCACTTGGTACCCCATTGGACTTTAAAGTATATAAATTTAGTTCATAAATATGTCATATAATAAAGAGACACGAAACACAAGATTATTGCAACTTTTCACGAGCAAATGGAGGAAATCAAAATTTTAAAAATTGGCCTTGTATTAGAGTTTACAATATTTACGTAAACTCAGTTTTTAAAAATTCAGTATAAAACAATGAAAACACAAAATCATTCGCATCTATTACTAGAGCTGCATGAAAAATATAATAATGTAAATAATCGTGTTAAACATCCTTGTATTCTGTCAATATTAGTTTTATTTGATAAAAATTAATTTTAATAGCAAAACGAAATAATACGCTGCAACTATTCAGAGGTGCTTTGTGAAAGGATTGACGTTATACACAAATCACTTGGTACCCCATTGGACTTTAAAGTATATAAACATAGTTCATAAATATGCCATATAATAAAATGAAACAAAACACAAGATTATTGCAACTATTTATGACCAATTGGTGTAAATCAAATTTTTAAAAATTGTCCTTGTGTTAGAGTTTACAATATTTACGTAAACTCAGTTATTAAAAATTCAGTATAAAACAATGAAAACACAAAATCATTCGCATCTATTTCTAGAGCTGCATGAAAAATATAATAATGAAAATAATCGTGTTGAACATCCTTGTATTCTGTCAATATTAGTTTTATTTGATAAAAATCAATTTGCATTGCAAAACGAAGTAATAGGGTGCAACTATTTAGGTGTGCTTTGTGAAAGGAATGATTTTGTACACAAATCACTTGGTACCCCATCGGACTTTAGAGTATATAAATTTAGTTCATAAATATCCCATATAATAAAATGATACAAAACACAAGATTATTGCAACTATTCATGACCAATTGGTGAAAATCAAATTTTTAAAAATTGGCCTTGTGTTAGAGTTTACAATATTTACGTAAACTCAGTTATTAAAAATTCAGTATAAAACAATGAAAACACAAAATCATTCGCATCTATTTCTAGAGCTGCATGAAAAATATAATAATGAAAATAATCGTGTTGAACATCTTTGTATTATGTCAATATTAGTTTTATTTGATAAAAATTGATTTTAGTAGCAAAACAAAGTAATACGTTGCAACTATTCAGAGTTCCTGTGTGAAAGGATTGACGTTATACAAAAATCACTTGGTACGCCACTGGACTTTAAAGTATATAAACTTAGTCCATAAATATGCCATATATTAAAATGAAACAAAACACAAGATTATTGCAACTATTTATGACCAATTGGTGTAAATCAAATTTTTAAAAATTGGCCTTGTATTAGAGTTTACAATATTTACGTAAACTCAGTTTAAAAAATTCAGTATAATATAATGAAAACACAAAATCATTCGAATCTATGTATAGAGTTGCATGAAAAATATAATAATGAAAATAATCGTGTTGAACATCCTTGTATTCTGTCAATATTAGTTTTATTTGATAAAAATCAATTTGCATTGCAAAACGAAGTAATAGGGTGCAACTATTTAGGTGTGCTGTGTGAAAGGAATGATTTTGTACACAAATCACTTGGTACCCCATTGGACTTTAAAGTATATAAATTTAGTTCATAAATATGCCATATAATAAAGAGACACGAAACACAAGATTATTGCAACTATTTATGACCAATTGGTGTAAATCAAATTTTTAAAAATTGGCCTTGTATTAGAGTTTACAATATTCACGTAAACTCAGTTTTAAAAAATTCAGTATAAAACAATGAAAACACAAAATCATTCGCATCTATTACTAGAGCTGCATGAAAAATATAATAATGAAAATAATCGTGTTGAACATCCTTGTATTCTGTCAATATTAGTTTTATTTGATTAAAATTAATTTTAATAGCAAATCGAAATAATACGCTGCAACTATTCAGAGGTGCTTTGTGAAAGGATTGACGTTATACACTAATAACTTGGTACTCCATTGGACTTTAAAGTATATAAACTTAGTTCATAAATATGCCATATAATAAAATGAAACAAAACACAAGATTATTGCAACTATTTATGACTAATTGGTGTAAATCAAATTTTTAAAAATTGTCCTTGTGTTAGAGTTTACAATATTTACGTAAACTCAGTTATTAAAAATTCAGTATAAAACAATGAAAACACAAAATCATTCGCATCTATTTCTAGAGCTGCATGAAAAATATAATAATGAAAATAATCGTGTTGAACATCCTTGTATTCTGTCAATATAAGTTTTATTTGATAAAAATTGATTTTAGTAGCAAAACAAAGTAATACGCTGCAACTATTCAGATCTGCTGTGTGAAAGGATTGACGTTATACAAAAATCACTTGGTACGCCACTGGACTTTAAAGTATATAAACTTATTCCATAAATATGCCATATATTAAAATGAAACAAAACACAAGATTATTGCAACTATTTATGACCAATTGGTGTAAATCAAATTTTTAAAAATTGGCCTTGTATTAGAGTTTACAATATTTACCTAAAATCAGTTTAAAAAATTCAGTATAATATAATGAAAACACAAAATCATTCGAATCTATGTATAGAGTTGCATGAAAAATATAATAATGAAAATAATCGTGTTGAACATCCTTGTATTCTGTCAATATTAGTTTTATTTGATAAAAATCAATTTGCATAGCAAAACGAAGTAATACGCTGCAACTATTCAGATCTGCTGTGTGAAAGGATTGACGTTATACACAAATCACTTGGTACCCCATTGGACTTTAAAGTATATAAATTTAGTTCATAAATATGTCATATAATAAAGAGACACGAAACACAAGATTATTGCAACTTTTCACGAGCAAATGGAGGAAAATAAATTTTTTAAAATTGGCCTTGTATTAGAGTTTACAATATTTACGTAAACTCAGTTTTTAAAAATTCAGTATAAAACAATGAAAACACAAAATCATTCGCATCTATTACTAGAGCTGCATGAAAAATATAATAATGTAAATAATCGTGTTGAACATCCTTGTATTCTGTCAATATTAGTTTTATTTGATAAAAATCAATTTGCATAGCAAAACGAAGTAATACGCTGCAACTATTCAGATCTGCTGTGTGAAAGGATTGACGTTATACACAAATCACTTGGTACCCCATTGGACTTTAAAGTATATAAATTTAGTTCATAAATATGTCATATAATAAAGAGACACGAAACACAAGATTATTGCAACTTTTCACGAGCAAATGGAGGAAATCAAAATTTTAAAAATTGGCCTTGTATTAGAGTTTACAATATTTACGTAAACTCAGTTTTTAAAAATTCAGTATAAAACAATGAAAACACAAAATCATTCGCATCTATTACTAGAGCTGCATGAAAAATATAATAATGTAAATAATCGTGTTGAACATCCTTGTATTCTGTCAATATTAGTTTTATTTGATAAAAATTAATTTTAATAGCAAAACGAAATAATACGCTGCAACTATTCAGAGGTGCTTTGTGAAAGGATTGACGTTATACACAAATCACTTGGTACCCCATTGGACTTTAAAGTATATAAACTTAGTTCATAAATATGCCATATAATAAAGAGACACGAAACACAAGATTATTGCAACTTTTCACGAGCAAATGGAGGAAATTAAATTTTAAAAATTGGCCTTGTATTAGAGTTTACAATATTTACGTAAACTTAGTTTTTAAAAATACAGTATAAAACAATGACAACACAAAATAATTCGCATCTATTTCTAGACCTGCATGAAAAATATAATAATGAAAATAACCGTGTTGAACATCCTTGTATTCTGTCAATATTAGTTTTATTTGATAAAAATCAATTTGCATAGCAAAACGAAGTAATACGCTGCAACTATTCAGATCTGCTGTGTGAAAGGATTGACGTTATACACAAATCACTTGGTACCCCATTGGACTTTAAAGTATATAAATTTAGTTCATAAATATGTCATATAATAAAGAGACACGAAACACAAGATTATTGCAACTTTTCACGAGCAAATGGAGGAAATCAAAATTGTAAAAATTGGCCTTGTATTAGAGTTTACAATATTTACGTAAACTCAGTTTTTAAAAATTCAGTATAAAACAATGAAAACACAAAATCATTCGCATCTATTACTAGAGCTGCATGAAAAATATAATAATGTAAATAATCGTGTTGAACATACTTGTATTCTGTCAATATTAGTTTTATTTGATAAAAATTAATTTTAATAGTAAAACGAAATAATACGCTGCAACTATTCAGAGGTGCTTTGTGAAAGGATTGACGTTATACACAAATCACTTGGTACCCCATTGGACTTTAAAGTATATAAACTTAGTTCATAAATATGCCATATAATAAAATGAAACAAAACACAAGATTATTGCAACTATTTATGACCAATTGGTGTAAATCAAATTTTTAAAAATTGTCCTTGTGTTAGAGTTTACAATATTTACGTAAACTCAGTTATTAAAAATTCAGTATAAAACAATGAAAACACAAAATCATTCGCATCTATTTCTAGAGCTGCATGAAAAATATAATAATGAAAATAATCGTGTTGAACATCCTTGTATTCTGTCAATATAAGTTTTATTTGATAAAAATTGATTTTAGTAGCAAAACAAAGTAATACGCTGCAACTATTCAGAGTTCCTGTGTGAAAGGATTGACGTTATACAAAAATCACTTGGTACGCCACTGGACTTTAAAGTTTATAAATTTAGTTCATAAATATGCCATATAATAAAGAGACACGAAACACAAGATTATTGCAACTTTTCACGAGCAAATGGAGGAAATCAAAATTTTAAAAATTGGCCTTGTATTAGAGTTTACAATATTTACGTAAACTCAGTTTTTAAAAATTCAGTATAAAACAATGAAAACACAAAATCATTCGCATCTATTACTAGAGCTGCATGAAAAATATAATAATGTAAATAATCGTGTTGAACATACTTGTATTCTGTCAATATTAGTTTTATTTGATAAAAATTAATTTTAATAGTAAAACGAAATAATACGCTGCAACTATTCAGAGGTGCTTTGTGAAAGGATTGACGTTATACACAAATCACTTGGTACCCCATTGGACTTTAAAGTATATAAACTTAGTTCATAAATATGCCATATAATAAAATGAAACAAAACACAAGATTATTGCAACTATTTATGACCAATTGGTGTAAATCAAATTTTTAAAAATTGTCCTTGTGTTAGAGTTTACAATATTTACGTAAACTCAGTTATTAAAAATTCAGTATAAAACAATGAAAGCACAAAATCATTCGCATCTATTTCTAGAGCTGCATGAAGAATATAATAATGAAAATAATCGTGTTGAACATCCTTGTATTCTGTCAATATAAGTTTTATTTGATAAAAATTGATTTTAGTAGCAAAACAAAGTAATACGCTGCAACTATTCAGAGTTCCTGTGTGAAAGGATTGACGTTATACAAAAATCACTTGGTACGCCACTGGACTTTAAAGTTTATAAATTTAGTTCATAAATATGCCATATAATAAAGAGACACGAAACACAAGATTATTGCAACTTTTCACGAGCAAATGGAGGAAATCAAAATTTTAAAAATTGGCCTTGTATTAGAGTTTACAATATTTACGTAAACTCAGTTTTTAAAAATTCAGTATAAAACAATGAAAACACATAATCATTCGCATCTGTTACTAGAGCTGCATGAAAAATATAATAATGTAAGTAATCGTGTTGAACATCCTTGTATTCTGTCAATATTAGTTTTATTTGATAAAAATTAATTTTAATAGCAAAACGAAATAATACGCTGCAACTATTCAGAGGTGCTTTGTGAAAGGATTGACGTTATACACAAATCACTTGGTACCCCATTGGACTTTAAAGTATATAAACTTAGTTCATAAATATGCCATATAATAAAGAGACACGAAACACAAGATTATTGCAACTTTTCACGAGCAAATGGAGGAAATCAAAATTTTAAAAATTGGCCTTGTATTAGAGTTTACAATATTTACGTAAACTCAGTTATTAAAAATTCAGTATAAAACAATGAAAACACAAAATCATTCGCATCTATTACTAGAGCTGCATGAAAAATATAATAATGTAAATAATCGTGTTGAACATCCTTGTATTCTGTCAATATTAGTTTTATTTGATAAAAATTAATTTTAATAGCAAAACGAAATAATACGCTGCAACTATTCAGAGGTGCTTTGTGAAAGGATTGACGTTATACACAAATCACTTGGTACCCCATTGGACTTTAAAGTATATAAACTTAGTTCATAAATATGCCATATAATAAAGAGACACGAAACACAAGATTATTGCAACTTTTCACGAGCAAATGGAGGAAATCAAAATTTTAAAAATTGGCCTTGTATTAGAGTTTACAATATTTACGTAAACTCAGTTATTAAAAATTCAGTATAAAACAATGAAAACACAAAATCATTCGCATCTATTACTAGAGCTGCATGAAAAATATAATAATGAAAATAATCGTGTTGAACATCCTTGTATTCTGTCAATATACGTTTTATTTGATAAAAATTAATTTTAATAGCAAAACGAAGTAATACGCTGCAACTATTCAGATCTGCTGTGTGAAAGGATTGACGTTATACACAAATCACTTGGTACCCCATTGGACTTTAAAGTATATAAATTTAGTTCATAAATATGTCATATAATAAAGAGACACGAAACACAAGATTATTGCAACTTTTCACGAGCAAATGGAGGAAATCAAAATTTTAAAAATTGGCCTTGTATTAGAGTTTACAATATTTACGTAAACTCAGTTTTTAAAAATTCAGTATAAAACAATGAAAACACAAAATCATTCGCATCTATTACTAGAGCTGCATGAAAAATATAATAATGTAAATAATCGTGTTGAACATCCTTGTATTCTGTCAATATTAGTTTTATTTGATAAAAATTAATTTTAATAGCAAAACGAAATAATACGCTGCAACTATTCAGAGGTGCTTTGTGAAAGGATTGACGTTATACACAAATCACTTGGTACCCCATTGGACTTTAAAGTATATAAACTTAGTTCATAAATATGCCATATAATAAAATGAAACAAAACACAAGATTATTGCAACTATTTATGACCAATTGGTGTAAATCAAATTTTTAAAAATTGTCCTTGTGTTAGAGTTTACAATATTTACGTAAACTCAGTTATTAAAAATTCAGTATAAAACAATGAAAACACAAAATCATTCGCATCTATTTCTAGAGCTGCATGAAAAATATAATAATGAAAATAATCGTGTTGAACATCCTTGTATTCTGTCAATATAAGTTTTATTTGATAAAAATTGATTTTAGTAGCAAAACAAAGTAATACGCTGCAACTATTCAGAGTTCCTGTGTGAAAGGATTGACGTTATACAAAAATCACTTGGTACGCCACTGGACTTTAAAGTTTATAAATTTAGTTCATAAATATGCCATATAATAAAGAGACACGAAACACAAGATTATTGCAACTTTTCACGAGCAAATGGAGGAAATCAAAATTTTAAAAATTGGCCTTGTATTAGAGTTTACAATATTTACGTAAACTCAGTTTTTAAAAATTCAGTATAAAACAATGAAAACACAAAATCATTCGCATCTATTTCTAGAGCTGCATTAAAAATATAATAATGAAAATAATCGTGTTGAACATCCTTGTATTCTGTCAATATTAGTTTTATTTGATAAAAATTAATTTTAATAGCAAAACGAAATAATACGCTGCAACTATTCAGAGGTGCTTTGTGAAAGGATTGACGTTATACACAAATCACTTGGTACCCCATTGGACTTTAAAGTATATAAACTTAGTTCATAAATATGCCATATAATAAAGAGACACGAAACACAAGATTATTGCAACTTTTCACGAGCAAATGGTGGAAATCAAAATTTTAAAAATTGGCCTTGTATTAGAGTTTACAATATTTACGTAAACTCAGTTTTTAAAAATTCAGTATAAAACAATGAAAACACATAATCATTCGCATCTATTTCTAGAGCTGCATGAAAAATATAATAATGAAAATAATCGTGTTGAATATCCTTGTATTCTGTCAATATACGTTTTATTTGATAAAAATTAATTTTAATAGCAAAACGAAGTAATACGCTGCAACTCTTCAGAGGTGCTTTGTGAAAGGATTGACGTTATACACAAATAACTTGGTACCCCATTGGACTTTAAAGTATATAAACTTAGTTCATAAATATGCCATATAATAAAGAGACACGAAACACAAGATTATTGCAACTTTTCACGAGCAAATGGAGGAAATCAAAATTTTAAAAATTGGCCTTGTATTAGAGTTTACAATATTTACGTAAACTCAGTTTTTAAAAATTCAGTATAAAACAATGAAAACACAAAATCATTCGCATCTATTACTAGAGCTGCATGAAAAATATAATAATGTAAATAATCGTGTTGAACATCCTTGTATTCTGTCAATATTAGTTTTATTTGATAAAAATTAATTTTAATAGCAAAACGAAATAATACGCTGCAACTATTCAGAGGTGCTTTGTGAAAGGATTGACGTTATACACAAATCACTTGGTACCCCATTGGACTTTAAAGTATATAAACTTAGTTCATAAATATGCCATATAATAAAATGAAACAAAACACAAGATTATTGCAACTATTTATGACCAATTGGTGTAAATCAAATTTTTAAAAATTATCCTTGTATTAGAGTTTACAATATTTACGTAAACTCAGTTTTTAAAAATTCAGTATGATATAATGAAAACACAAAATCATTCGAATCTATGTATAGAGCTGCATGAAAAATATAATAATGAAAATAATCGTGTTGAACATCCTTGTATTCTGTCAATATACGTTTTATTTGATAAAAATCAATTTGCATAGCAAAACGAAGTAATACGCTGCAACTATTCAGATCTGCTGTGTGAAAGGATTGACGTTATACACAAATCACTTGGTACCCCATTGGACTTTAAAGTATATAAACTTAGTTCATAAATATGCCATATAATAAAATGAAACAAAACACAAGATTATTGCAACTATTTATGACCAATTGGTGTAAATCAAATTTTTAAAAATTGTCCTTGTGTTAGAGTTTACAGTATTTACGTAAACTCAGTTATTAAAAATTCAGTATAAAACAATGAAAACACATATCATTCGCATCTATTTCTAGAGCTGCATGAAAAATATAATAATGAAAATAATCGTGTTGAACAATCTTGTATTCTGTCAATATAAGTTTTATTTGATATAAATTGATTTTAGTAGCAAAACAAAGTAATACGCTGCAACTATTCAGAGTTCCTGTGTGAAAGGATTGACGTTATACAAAAATCACTTGGTACCCCATTGGACTTTAAAGTATATAAATTTAGTTCATAAATATGCCATATAATAAAGAGACACGAAACACAAGATTATTGCAACTTTTCACGAGCAAATGGAGGAAATCAAAATTTTAAAAATTGCCCTTGTATTAGAGTTTACAATATTTACGTAAACTCAGTTTTTAAAAATTCAGTATAAAACAATGAAAACACAAAATCATTCGCATCTATTACTAGAGCTGCATGAAAAATATAATAATGTAAATAATCGTGTTGAACATCCTTGTATTCTGTCAATATTAGTTTAATATGATAAAAATTAATTTTAATAGCAAAACGAAATAATACGCTGCAACTATTCAGAGTTCCTGTGTGAAAGGATTGACGTTATACAAAAATCACTTGGTACGCCACTGGACTTTAAAGTATATAAATTTAGTTCATAAATATGCCATATAATAAAATGAAACAAAACACAAGATTATTGCAACTATTTATGACCGATTGGTGTAAATCAAAATTTTAAAAATTGGCCTTGTATTAGAGTTTACAATATTTACGTAAACTCAGTTTTTAAAAATTCAGTATAAAACAATGAAAACACAAAATCATTCGCATCTATTACTAGAGCTGCATGAAAAATATAATAATGAAAATAATCGTGTTGAACATCCTTGTATTGTGTCAATATAAGTTTAATATAATAAAAATTAATTTTAATAGCAAAACTAAATAATACGCTGCAACTATTCAGAGTTCCTGTGTGAAAGGATTGACGTTATACAAAAATCACTTGGTACCCCATTGGACTTTAAAGTATATAAACTTAGTTCATAAATATGCCATATAATAAAATGAAACAAAACACAAGATTATTGCAACTATTTATGACCAATTGGTGTAAATCAAATTTTTAAAAATTGGCCTTGTATTAGAGTTTACAATATTTACGTAAACTCAGTTATTAAAAATTCAGTATAAAACAATGAAAACACAAAATCATTCGCATCTATTTCTAGAGCTGCATGAAAAATATAATAATGAAAATAATCGTGTTAAACATCCTTGTATTGTGTCAATATAAGTTTAATATGATAAAAATTAATTTTAATAGCAAAACGAAATAATACGCTGCAACTATTCAGAGTTCCTGTGTGAAAGGATTGACGTTATACAAAAATCACTTGGTACCCCATTGGACTTTAAAGTATATAAACTTAGTTCATAAATATGCCATATAATAAAATGAAACAAAACACAAGATTATTGCAACTATTTATGACCAATTGGTGTAAATCAAATTTTTAAAAATTATCCTTGTATTAGAGTTTACAATATTTACGTAAACTCAGTTATTAAAAATTCAGTATAAAACAATGAAAACACAAAATCATTCGCATCTATTTCTAGAGCTGCATGAAAAATATAATAATGAAAATAATCGTGTTAAACATCCTTGTATTGTGTCAATATAAGTTTAATATGATAAAAATTAATTTTAATAGCAAAACGAAATAATACGCTGCAACTATTCAGAGTTCCTGTGTGAAAGGATTGACGTTATACAAAAATCACTTGGTACCCCATTGGACTTTAAAGTATATAAATTTAGTTCATAAATATGCCATATAATAAAGAGACACGAAACACAAGATTATTGCAACTTTTCACGAGCAAATGGAGGAAATCAAAATTTTAAAAATTGCCCTTGTATTAGAGTTTACAATATTTACGTAAACTCAGTTTTTAAAAATTCAGTATAAAACAATGAAAACACAAAATCATTCGCATCTATTACTAGAGCTGCATGAAAAATATAATAATGTAAATAATCGTGTTGAACATCCTTGTATTCTGTCAATATTAGTTTAGTATGATAAAAATTAATTTTAATAGCAAAACGAAATAATACGCTGCAACTATTCAGAGTTCCTGTGTGAAAGGATTGACGTTATACAAAAATCACTTGGTACGCCACTGTACTTTAAAGTATATAAATTTAGTTCATAAATATGCCATATAATAAAATGAAACAAAACACAAGATTATTGCAACTATTTATGACCAATTGGTGTAAATCAAAATTTTAAAAATTGGCCTTGTATTAGAGTTTACAATATTTACGTAAACTCAGTTTTTAAAAATTCAGTATGATATAATGAAAACACAAAATCATTCGAATCTATTACTAGAGCTGCATGAAAAATATAATAATGTAAATAATCGTGTTGAACATCCTTGTATTCTGTCAATATTAGTTTTATTTGATAAAAATTAATTTTAATAGCAAAACGAAATAATACGCTGCAACTATTAAGAGTTCCTGTGTGAAAGGCTTGACGTTATACAAAAATCACTTGGTACCCCATTGGACTTTAAAGTATATAAACTTAGTTCATAAATATACCATATAATAAAATGAAACAAAACACAAGATTATTGCAACTATTTATGACCAATTGGTGTAAATCAAATTTTTAAAAATTGGCCTTGTATTAGAGTTTACAATATTTACGTAAACTCAGTTATTAAAAATTCAGTATAAAACAATGAAAACACAAAATCATTCGCATCTATTTCTAGAGCTGCATGAAAAATATAATAATGAAAATAATCGTGTTGAACATCCTTGTATTGTGTCAATATAAGTTTAATATAATAAAAATTAATTTTAATAGCAAAACTAAATAATACGCTGCAACTATTCAGAGTTCCTGTGTGAAAGGATTGACGTTATACAAAAATCACTTGGTACCCCATTGGACTTTAAAGTATATAAACTTAGTTCATAAATATGCCATATAATAAAATGAAACAAAACACAAGATTATTGCAACTATTTATGACCAATTGGTGTAAATCAAATTTTTAAAAATTGGCCTTGTATTAGAGTTTACAATATTTACGTAAACTCAGTTATTAAAAATTCAGTATAAAACAATGAAAACACAAAATCATTCGCATCTATTTCTAGAGCTGCATGAAAAATATAATAATGAAAATAATCGTGTTAAACATCCTTGTATTGTGTCAATATAAGTTTAATATGATAAAAATTAATTTTAATAGCAAAACGAAATAATACGCTGCAACTATTCAGAGTTCCTGTGTGAAAGGATTGACGTTATACAAAAATCACTTGGTACCCCATTGGACTTTAAAGTATATAAACTTAGTTCATAAATATGCCATATAATAAAATGAAACAAAACACAAGATTATTGCAACTATTTATGACCAATTGGTGTAAATCAAATTTTTAAAAATTATCCTTGTATTAGAGTTTACAATATTTACGTAAACTCAGTTATTAAAAATTCAGTATAAAACAATGAAAACACAAAATCATTCGCATCTATTTCTAGAGCTGCATGAAAAATATAATAATGAAAATAATCGTGTTAAACATCCTTGTATTGTGTCAATATAAGTTTAATATGATAAAAATTAATTTTAATAGCAAAACGAAATAATTCGCTGCAACTATTCAGAGTTCCTGTGTGAAAGGATTGACGTTATACAAAAATCACTTGGTACCCCATTGGACTTTAAAGTATATAAATTTAGTTCATAAATATGCCATATAATAAAGAGACACGAAACACAAGATTATTGCAACTTTTCACGAGCAAATGGAGGAAATCAAAATTTTAAAAATTGCCCTTGTATTAGAGTTTACAATATTTACGTAAACTCAGTTTTTAAAAATTCAGTATAAAACAATGAAAACACAAAATCATTCGCATCTATTACTAGAGCTGCATGAAAAATATAATAATGTAAATAATCGTGTTGAACATCCTTGTATTCTGTCAATATTAGTTTAATATGATAAAAATTAATTTTAATAGCAAAACGAAATAATACGCTGCAACTATTCAGAGTTCCTGTGTGAAAGGATTGACGTTATACAAAAATCACTTGGTACGCCACTGGACTTTAAAGTATATAAATTTAGTTCATAAATATGCCATATAATAAAATGAAACAAAACACAAGATTATTGCAACTATTTATGACCAATTGGTGTAAATCAAAATTTTAAAAATTGGCCTTGTATTAGAGTTTACAATATTTACGTAAACTCAGTTTTTAAAAATTCAGTATGATATAATGAAAACACAAAATCATTCGAATCTATTACTAGAGCTGCATGAAAAATATAATAATGTAAATAATCGTGTTGAACATCCTTGTATTCTGTCAATATTAGTTTTATTTGATAAAAATTAATTTTAATAGCAAAACGAAATAATACGCTGCAACTATTCAGAGTTCCTGTGTGAAAGGCTTGACGTTATACAAAAATCACTTGGTACCCCATTGGACTTTAAAGTATATAAACTTAGTTCATAAATATACCATATAATAAAATGAAACAAAACACAAGATTATTGCAACTATTTATGACCAATTGGTGTAAATCAAATTTTTAAAAATTGGCCTTGTATTAGAGTTTACAATATTTACGTAAACTCAGTTATTAAAAATTCAGTATAAAACAATGAAAACACAAAATCATTCGCATCTATTTCTAGAGCTGCATGAAAAATATAATAATGAAAATAATCGTGTTAAACATCCTTGTATTGTGTCAATATAAGTTTAATATGATAAAAATTAATTTTAATAGCAAAACGAAATAATACGCTGCAACTATTCAGAGTTCCTGTGTGAAAGGATTGACGTTATACAAAAATCACTTGGTACCCCATTGGACTTTAAAGTATATAAACTTAGTTCATAAATATGCCATATAATAAAATGAAACAAAACACAAGATTATTGCAACTATTTATGACCAATTGGTGTAAATCAAATTTTTAAAAATTATCCTTGTATTAGAGTTTACAATATTTACGTAAACTCAGTTTTTAAAAATTCAGTATAATATAATGAAAACACAAAATCATTCGAATCTATGTATAGAGCTGCATGAAAAATATAATAATGAAATTAATCGTGTTGAACATCCTTGTATTCTGTCAATATACGTTTTATTTGATAAAAATTAATTTTAATAGCAAAACGAAGTAATACGCTGCAACTATTCAGAGGTGCTTTGTGAAAGGATTGACGTTATACAAAAATCACTTGGTACCCCATTGGACTTTAAAGTATATAAACTTAGTTCATAAATATGCCATATAATAAAATGAAACAAAACACAAGATTATTGCAACTATTTATGACCAATTGGTGTAAATCAAATTTTTAAAAATTATCCTTGTATTAGAGTTTACAATATTTACGTAAACTCAGTTATTAAAAATTCAGTATAAAACAATGAAAACACAAAATCATTCGCATCTATTTCTAGAGCTGCATGAAAAATATAATAATGAAAATAATCGTGTTAAACATCCTTGTATTGTGTCAATATAAGTTTAATATGATAAAAATTAATTTTAATAGCAAAACGAAATAATACGCTGCAACTATTCAGAGTTCCTGTGTGAAAGGATTGACGTTATACACAAATAACTTGGTACCCCTTTGGACTTTAAAGTATATAAATTTAGTTCATAAATATGCCATATATTAAAATGAAACAAAACACAAGATTATTGCAACTATTTATGACCAATTGGTGTAAATCAAATTTTTAAAAATTATCCTTGTATTAGAGTTTACAATATTTACGTAAACTCAGTTATTAAAAATTCAGTATAAAACAATGAAAACACAAAATCATTCGCATCTATTTCTAGAGCTGCATGAAAAATATAATAATGAAAATAATCGTGTTAAACATCCTTGTATTGTGTCAATATAAGTTTAATATGATAAAAATTAATTTTAATAGCAAAACGAAATAATACGCTGCAACTATTCAGAGTTCCTGTGTGAAAGGATTGACGTTATACAAAAATCACTTGGTACCCCATTGGACTTTAAAGTATATAAACTTAGTTCATAAATATGCCATATAATAAAATGAAACAAAACACAAGATTATTGCAACTATTTATGACCAATTGGTGTAAATCAAATTTTTAAAAATTATCCTTGTATTAGAGTTTACAATATTTACGTAAACTCAGTTTTTAAAAATTCAGTATAATATAATGAAAACACAAAATCATTCGAATCTATGTATAGAGCTGCATGAAAAATATAATAATGAAAATAATCGTGTTGAACATCCTTGTATTCTGTCAATATACGTTTTATTTGATAAAAATTAATTTTAATAGCAAAACGAAGTAATACGCTGCAACTATTCAGAGGTGCTTTGTGAAAGGATTGACGTTATACACAAATAACTTGGTACCCCTTTGGACTTTAAAGTATATAAATTTAGTTCATAAATATGCCATATATTAAAATGAAACAAAACACAAGATTATTGCAACTATTTATGACCAATTGGTGTAAATCAAATTTTTAAAAATTATCCTTGTATTAGAGTTTACAATATTTACGTAAACTCAGTTATTAAAAATTCAGTATAAAACAATGAAAACACAAAATCATTCGCATCTATTTCTAGAGCTGCATGAAAAATATAATAATGAAAATAATCGTGTTAAACATCCTTGTATTGTGTCAATATAAGTTTAATATGATAAAAATTAATTTTAATAGCAAAACGAAATAATACGCTGCAACTATTCAGAGTTCCTGTGTGAAAGGATTGACGTTATACAAAAATCACTTGGTACCCCATTGGACTTTAAAGTATATAAACTTAGTTCATAAATATGCCATATAATAAAATGAAACAAAACACAAGATTATTGCAACTATTTATGACCAATTGGTGTAAATCAAATTTTTAAAAATTATCCTTGTATTAGAGTTTACAATATTTACGTAAACTCAGTTTTTAAAAATTCAGTATGATATAATGAAAACACAAAATCATTCGAATCTATTACTAGAGCTGCATGAAAAATATAATAATGTAAATAATCGTGTTGAACATCCTTGTATTCTGTCAATATTAGTTTTATTTGATAAAAATTAATTTTAATAGCAAAACGAAATAATACGCTGCAACTATTCAGAGGTGCTTTGTGAAAGGATTGACGTTATACACAAATCACTTGGTACCCCATTGGACTTTAAAGTATATAAATTTAGTTCATAAATATGCCATATATTAAAATGAAACAAAACACAAGATTATTGCAACTATTTATGACCAATTGGTGTAAATCAAATTTTTAAAAATTATCCTTGTATTAGAGTTTACAATATTTACGTAAACTCAGTTATTAAAAATTCAGTATAAAACAATGAAAACACAAAATCATTCGCATCTATTTCTAGAGCTGCATGAAAAATATAATAATGAAAATAATCGTGTTAAACATCCTTGTATTGTGTCAATATAAGTTTAATATGATAAAAATTAATTTTAATAGCAAAACGAAATAATACGCTGCAACTATTCAGAGTTCCTGTGTGAAAGGATTGACGTTATACAAAAATCACTTGGTACCCCATTGGACTTTAAAGTATATAAACTTAGTTCATAAATATGCCATATAATAAAATGAAACAAAACACAAGATTATTGCAACTATTTATGACCAATTGGTGTAAATCAAATTTTTAAAAATTGGCCTTGTATTAGAGTTTACAATATTTACGTAAACTCAGTTTTTAAAAATTCAGTATGATATAATGAAAACACAAAATCATTCGAATCTATTACTAGAGCTGCATGAAAAATATAATAATGTAAATAATCGTGTTGAACATCCTTGTATTCTGTCAATATTAGTTTTATTTGATAAAAATTAATTTTAATAGCAAAACGAAATAATACGCTGCAACTATTCAGAGTTCCTGTGTGAAAGGCTTGACGTTATACAAAAATCACTTGGTACCCCATTGGACTTTAAAGTATATAAACTTAGTTCATAAATATACCATATAATAAAATGAAACAAAACACAAGATTATTGCAACTATTTATGACCAATTGGTGTAAATCAAATTTTTAAAAATTGGCCTTGTATTAGAGTTTACAATATTTACGTAAACTCAGTTATTAAAAATTCAGTATAAAACAATGAAAACACAAAATCATTCGCATCTATTTCTAGAGCTGCATGAAAAATATAATAATGAAAATAATCGTGTTAAACATCCTTGTATTGTGTCAATATAAGTTTAATATGATAAAAATTAATTTTAATAGCAAAACGAAATAATACGCTGCAACTATTCAGAGTTCCTGTGTGAAAGGATTGACGTTATACAAAAATCACTTGGTACCCCATTGGACTTTAAAGTATATAAACTTAGTTCATAAATATGCCATATAATAAAATGAAACAAAACACAAGATTATTGCAACTATTTATGACCAATTGGTGTAAATCAAATTTTTAAAAATTATCCTTGTATTAGAGTTTACAATATTTACGTAAACTCAGTTTTTAAAAATTCAGTATAAAACAATGAAAACACAAAATCATTCGCATCTATTTCTAGACCTGCATGAAAAATATAATAATGAAAATAATCGTGTTAAACATCCTTGTATTGTGTCAATATAAGTTTAATATGATAAAAATTAATTTTAATAGCAAAACGAAATAATACGCTGCAACTATTCAGAGTTCCTGTGTGAAAGGATTGACGTTATACAAAAATCACTTGGTACCCCATTGGACTTTAAAGTATATAAATTTAGTTCATAAATATGCCATATAATAAAGAGACACGAAACACAAGATTATTGCAACTTTTCACGAGCAAATGGAGGAAATCAAAATTTTAAAAATTGCCCTTGTATTAGAGTTTACAATATTTACGTAAACTCAGTTTTTAAAAATTCAGTATAAAACAATGAAAACACAAAATCATTCGCATCTATTACTAGAGCTGCATGAAAAATATAATAATGTAAATAATCGTGTTGAACATCCTTGTATTCTGTCAATATTAGTTTAATATGATAAAAATTAATTTTAATAGCAAAACGAAATAATACGCTGCAACTATTCAGAGTTCCTGTGTGAAAGGATTGACGTTATACAAAAATCACTTGGTACGCCACTGGACTTTAAAGTATATAAATTTAGTTCATAAATATGCCATATAATAAAATGAAACAAAACACAAGATTATTGCAACTATTTATGACCAATTGGTGTAAATCAAAATTTTAAAAATTGGCCTTGTATTAGAGTTTACAATATTTACGTAAACTCAGTTTTTAAAAATTCAGTATGATATAATGAAAACACAAAATCATTCGAATCTATTACTAGAGCTGCATGAAAAATATAATAATGTAAATAATCGTGTTGAACATCCTTGTATTCTGTCAATATTAGTTTTATTTGATAAAAATTAATTTTAATAGCAAAACGAAATAATACGCTGCAACTATTCAGAGTTCCTGTGTGAAAGGCTTGACGTTATACAAAAATCACTTGGTACCCCATTGGACTTTAAAGTATATAAACTTAGTTCATAAATATACCATATAATAAAATGAAACAAAACACAAGATTATTGCAACTATTTATGACCAATTGGTGTAAATCAAATTTTTAAAAATTGGCCTTGTATTAGAGTTTACAATATTTACGTAAACTCAGTTATTAAAAATTCAGTATAAAACAATGAAAACACAAAATCATTCGCATCTATTTCTAGAGCTGCATGAAAAATATAATAATGAAAATAATCGTGTTAAACATCCTTGTATTGTGTCAATATAAGTTTAATATGATAAAAATTAATTTTAATAGCAAAACGAAATAATACGCTGCAACTATTCAGAGTTCCTGTGTGAAAGGATTGACGTTATACAAAAATCACTTGGTACCCCATTGGACTTTAAAGTATATAAACTTAGTTCATAAATATGCCATATAATAAAATGAAACAAAACACAAGATTATTGCAACTATTTATGACCAATTGGTGTAAATCAAATTTTTAAAAATTATCCTTGTATTAGAGTTTACAATATTTACGTAAACTCAGTTTTTAAAAATTCAGTATAATATAATGAAAACACAAAATCATTCGAATCTATGTATAGAGCTGCATGAAAAATATAATAATGAAAATAATCGTGTTGAACATCCTTGTATTCTGTCAATATACGTTTTATTTGATAAAAATTAATTTTAATAGCAAAACGAAGTAATACGCTGCAACTATTCAGAGGTGCTTTGTGAAAGGATTGACGTTATACAAAAATCACTTGGTACCCCATTGGACTTGAAAGTATATAAACTTAGTTCATAAATATGCCATATAATAAAATGAAACAAAACACAAGATTATTGCAACTATTTATGACCAATTGGTGTAAATCAAATTTTTAAAAATTATCCTTGTATTAGAGTTTACAATATTTACGTAAACTCAGTTATTAAAAATTCAGTATAAAACAATGAAAACACAAAATCATTCGCATCTATTTCTAGAGCTGCATGAAAAATATAATAATGAAAATAATCGTGTTAAACATCCTTGTATTGTGTCAATATAAGTTTAATATGATAAAAATTAATTTTAATAGCAAAACGAAATAATACGCTGCAACTATTCAGAGTTCCTGTGTGAAAGGATTGACGTTATACACAAATAACTTGGTACCCCTTTGGACTTTAAAGTATATAAATTTAGTTCATAAATATGCCATATATTAAAATGAAACAAAACACAAGATTATTGCAACTATTTATGACCAATTGGTGTAAATCAAATTTTTAAAAATTATCCTTGTATTAGAGTTTACAATATTTACGTAAACTCAGTTATTAAAAATTCAGTATAAAACAATGAAAACACAAAATCATTCGCATCTATTCCTAGAGCTGCATGAAAAATATAATAATGAAAATAATCGTGTTAAACATCCTTGTATTGTGTCAATATAAGTTTAATATGATAAAAATTAATTTTAATAGCAAAACGAAATAATACGCTGCAACTATTCAGAGTTCCTGTGTGAAAGGATTGACGTTATACAAAAATCACTTGGTACCCCATTGGACTTTAAAGTATATAAACTTAGTTCATAAATATGCCATATAATAAAATGAAACAAAACACAAGATTATTGCAACTATTTATGACCAATTGGTGTAAATCAAATTTTTAAAAATTATCCTTGTATTAGAGTTTACAATATTTACGTAAACTCAGTTTTTAAAAATTCAGTATAATATAATGAAAACACAAAATCATTCGAATCTATGTATAGAGCTGCATGAAAAATATAATAATGAAAATAATCGTGTTAAACATCCTTGTATTGTGTCAATATAAGTTTAATATGATAAAAATTAATTTTAATAGCAAAACGAAATAATACGCTGCAACTATTCAGAGTTCCTGTGTGAAAGGATTGACGTTATACAAAAATCACTTGGTACCCCATTGGACTTTAAAGTATATAAACTTAGTTCATAAATATGCCATATATTAAAATGAAACAAAACACAAGATTATTGCAACTATTTATGACCAATTGGTGTAAATCAAATTTTTAAAAATTATCCTTGTATTAGAGTTTACAATATTTACGTAAACTCAGTTATTAAAAATTCAGTATAAAACAATGAAAACACAAAATCATTCGCATCTATTTCTAGAGCTGCATGAAAAATATAATAATGAAAATAATCGTGTTAAACATCCTTGTATTGTGTCAATATAAGTTTAATATGATAAAAATTAATTTTAATAGCAAAACGAAATAATACGCTGCAACTATTCAGAGTTCCTGTGTGAAAGGATTGACGTTATACAAAAATCACTTGGTACCCCATTGGACTTTAAAGTATATAAACTTAGTTCATAAATATGCCATATAATAAAATGAAACAAAACACAAGATTATTGCAACTATTTATGACCAATTGGTGTAAATCAAATTTTTAAAAATTATCCTTGTATTAGAGTTTACAATATTTACGTAAACTCAGTTTTTAAAAATTCAGTATGATATAATGAAAACACAAAATCATTCGAATCTATTACTAGAGCTGCATGAAAAATATAATAATGTAAATAATCGTGTTGAACATCCTTGTATTCTGTCAATATTAGTTTTATTTGATAAAAATTAATTTTAATAGCAAAACGAAATAATACGCTGCAACTATTCAGAGGTGCTTTGTGAAAGGATTGACGTTATACACAAATCACTTGGTACCCCATTGGACTTTAAAGTATATAAATTTAGTTCATAAATATGCCATATATTAAAATGAAACAAAACACAAGATTATTGCAACTATTTATGACCAACTGGTGTAAATCAAATTTTTAAAAATTATCCTTGTATTAGAGTTTACAATATTTACGTAAACTCAGTTTTTAAAAATTCAGTATAATATAATGAAAACACAAAATCATTCGAATCTATGTATAGAGCTGCATGAAAAATATAATAATGAAAATAATCGTGTTGAACATCCTTGTATTCTGTCAATATACGTTTTATTTGATAAAAATTAATTTTAATAGCAAAACGAAGTAATACGCTGCAACTATTCAGAGGTGCTTTGTGAAAGGATTGACGTTATACAAAAATCACTTGGTACCCCATTGGACTTTAAAGTATATAAACTTAGTTCATAAATATGCCATATAATAAAATGAAACAAAACACAAGATTATTGCAACTATTTATGACCAATTGGTGTAAATCAAATTTTTAAAAATTATCCTTGTATTAGAGTTTACAATATTTACGTAAACTCAGTTATTAAAAATTCAGTATAAAACAATGAAAACACAAAATCATTCGCATCTATTTCTAGAGCTGCATGAAAAATATAATAATGAAAATAATCGTGTTAAACATCCTTGTATTGTGTCAATATAAGTTTAATATGATAAAAATTAATTTTAATAGCAAAACGAAATAATACGCTGCAACTATTCAGAGGTGCTTTGTGAAAGGATTGACGTTATACACAAATAACTTGGTACCCCTTTGGACTTTAAAGTATATAAATTTAGTTCATAAATATGCCATATATTAAAATGAAACAAAACACAAGATTATTGCAACTATTTATGACCAATTGGTGTAAATCAAATTTTTAAAAATTATCCTTGTATTAGAGTTTACAATATTTACGTAAACTCAGTTATTAAAAATTCAGTATAAAACAATGAAAACACAAAATCATTCGCATCTATTTCTAGAGCTGCATGAAAAATATAATAATGAAAATAATCGTGTTAAACATCCTTGTATTGTGTCAATATAAGTTTAATATGATAAAAATTAATTTTAATAGCAAAACGAAATAATACGCTGCAACTATTCAGAGGTGCTTTGTGAAAGGATTGACGTTATACACAAATAACTTGGTACCCCTTTGGACTTTAAAGTATATAAATTTAGTTCATAAATATGCCATATATTAAAATGAAACAAAACACAAGATTATTGCAACTATTTATGACCAATTGGTGTAAATCAAATTTTTTAAAATTATCCTTGTATTAGAGTTTACAATATTTACGTAAACTCAGTTTTTAAAAATTCAGTATAAAACAATGAAAACACAAAATCATTCGCATCTATTTCTAGAGCTGCATGAAAAATATAATAATGAAAATAATCGTGTTAAACATCCTTGTATTGTGTCAATATAAGTTTAATATGATAAAAATTAATTTTAATAGCAAAACGAAATAATACGCTGCAACTATTCAGAGTTCCTGTGTGAAAGGATTGACGTTATACAAAAATCACTTGGTACCCCATTGGACTTTAAAGTATATAAACTTAGTTCATAAATATGCCATATAATAAAATGAAACAAAACACAAGATTATTGCAACTATTTATGACCAATTGGTGTAAATCAAATTTTTAAAAATTATCCTTGTATTAGAGTTTACAATATTTACGTAAACTCAGTTTTTAAAAATTCAGTATAATATAATGAAAACACAAAATCATTCGAATCTATGTATAGAGCTGCATGAAAAATATAATAATGAAAATAATCGTGTTGAACATCCTTGTATTCTGTCAATATACGTTTTATTTGATAAAAATTAATTTTAATAGCAAAACGAAGTAATACGCTGCAACTATTCAGAGGTGCTTTGTGAAAGGATTGACGTTATACACAAATAACTTGGTACCCCTTTGGACTTTAAAGTATATAAATTTAGTTCATAAATATGCCATATATTAAAATGAAACAAAACACAAGATTATTGCAACTATTTATGACCAATTGGTGTAAATCAAATTTTTAAAAATTATCCTTGTATTAGAGTTTGCAATATTTACGTAAACTCAGTTATTAAAAATTCAGTATAAAACAATGAAAACACAAAATCATTCGCATCTATTTCTAGAGCTGCATGAAAAATATAATAATGAAAATAATCGTGTTAAACATCCTTGTATTGTGTCAATATAAGTTTAATATGATAAAAATTAATTTTAATAGCAAAACGAAATAATACGTTGCAACTATTCAGAGTTCCTGTGTGAAAGGATTGACGTTATACAAAAATCACTTGGTACCCCATTGGACTTTAAAGTATATAAACTTAGTTCATAAATATGCCATATAATAAAATGAAACAAAACACAAGATTATTGCAACTATTTATGACCAATTGGTGTAAATCAAATTTTTAAAAATTATCCTTGTATTAGAGTTTACAATATTTACGTAAACTCAGTTTTTAAAAATTCAGTATGATATAATGAAAACACAAAATCATTCGAATCTATTACTAGAGCTGCATGAAAAATATAATAATGTAAATAATCGTGTTGAACATCCTTGTATTCTGTCAATATTAGTTTTATTTGATAAAAATTAATTTTAATAGCAAAACGAAATAATACGCTGCAACTATTCAGAGGTGCTTTGTGAAAGGATTGACGTTATACACAAATCACTTGGTACCCCATTGGACTTTAAAGTATATAAATTTAGTTCATAAATATGCCATATATTAAAATGAAACAAAACACAAGATTATTGCAACTATTTATGACCAATTGGTGTAAATCAAATTTTTAAAAATTATCCTTGTATTAGAGTTTACAATATTTACGTAAACTCAGTTATTAAAAATTCAGTATAAAACAATGAAAACACAAAATCATTCGCATCTATTTCTAGAGCTGCATGAAAAATATAATAATGAAAATAATCGTGTTAAACATCCTTGTATTGTGTCAATATAAGTTTAATATGATAAAAATTAATTTTAATAGCAAAACGAAATAATACGCTGCAACTATTCAGAGTTCCTGTGTGAAAGGATTGACGTTATACAAAAATCACTTGGTACCCCATTGGACTTTAAAGTATATAAACTTAGTTCATAAATATGCCATATAATAAAATGAAACAAAACACAAGATTATTGCAACTATTTATGACCAATTGGTGTAAATCAAATTTTTAAAAATTATCCTTGTATTAGAGTTTACAATAGTTACGTAAACTCAGTTTTTAAAAATTCAGTATAATATAATGAGAACACAAAATCATTCGAATCTATGTATAGAGCTGCATGAAAAATATAATAATGAAAATAATCGTGTTGAACATCCTTGTATTCTGTCAATATACGTTTTATTTGATAAAAATTAATTTTAATAGCAAAACGAAGTAATACGCTGCAACTATTCAGAGGTGCTTTGTGAAAGGATTGACGTTATACACAAATAACTTGGTACCCCTTTGGACTTTAAAGTATATAAATTTAGTTCATAAATATGCCATATATTAAAATGAAACAAAACACAAGATTATTGCAACTATTTATGACCAATTGGTGTAAATCAAATTTTTAAAAATTATCCTTGTATTAGAGTTTACAATATTTACGTAAACTCAGTTATTAAAAATTCAGTATAAAACAATGAAAACACAAAATCATTCGCATCTATTTCTAGAGCTGCATGAAAAATATAATAATGAAAATAATCGTGTTAAACATCCTTGTATTGTGTCAATATAAGTTTAATATGATAAAAATTAATTTTAATAGCAAAACGAAATAATACGCTGCAACTATTCAGAGGTGCTTTGTGAAAGGATTGACGTTATACAAAAATCACTTGGTACCCCATTGGACTTTAAAGTATATAAACTTAGTTCATAAATATGCCATATAATAAAATGAAACAAAACACAAGATTATTGCAACTATTTATGACCAATTGGTGTAAATCAAATTTTTAAAAATTATCCTTGTATTAGAGTTTACAATATTTACGTAAACTCAGTTATTAAAAATTCAGTATAAAACAATGAAAACACAAAATCATTCGCATCTATTTCTAGAGCTGCATGAAAAATATAATAATGAAAATAATCGTGTTAAACATCCTTGTATTGTGTCAATATAAGTTTAATATGATAAAAATTAATTTTAATAGCAAAACGAAATAATACGCTGCAACTATTCAGAGTTCCTGTGTGAAAGGATTGACGTTATACAAAAATCACTTGGTACCCCATCGGACTTTAAAGTATATAAACTTAGTTCATAAATATGCCATATAATAAAATGAAACAAAACACAAGATTATTGCAACTATTTATGACCAATTGGTGTAAATCAAATTTTTAAAAATTATCCTTGTATTAGAGTTTACAATATTTACGTAAACTCAGTTTTTAAAAATTCAGTATGATATAATGAAAACACAAAATCATTCGAATCTATGTATAGAGCTGCATGAAAAATATAATAATGAAAATAATCGTGTTGAACATCCTTGTATTCTGTCAATATACGTTTTATTTGATAAAAATCAATTTGCATAGCAAAACGAAGTAATACGCTGCAACTATTCAGAGCTGCTGTATGAAAGGATTGACGTTATACACAAATCACTTGGTACCCCATTGGACTTTAAAGTATATAAATTTAGTTCATAAATATGCCATATAATAAAGAGACACGAAACACAAGATTATTGCAACTTTTCACGAGCAAATGGAGGAAATCAAAATTTTAAAAATTGGCCTTGTATTAGAGTTTACAATATTTACGTAAACTCAGTTTTTAAAAATTCAGTATAAAACAATGAAAACACAAAATCATTCGCATCTATTACTAGAGCTGCATGAAAAATATAATAATGTAAATAATCGTGTTGAACATCCTTGTATTCTGTCAATATTAGTTTTATTTGATAAAAATTAATTTTAATAGCAAAACGAAATAATACGCTGCAACTATTCAGAGGTGCTTTGTGAAAGGATTGACGTTATACACAAATCACTTGGTACCCCATTGGACTTTAAAGTATATAAACTTAGTTCATAAATATGCCATATAATAAGATGAAACAAAACACAAGATTATTGCAACTATTTATGACCAATTGGTGTAAATCAAATTTTTAAAAATTGGCCTTGTATTAGAGTTTACAATATTTACGTAAACTCAGTTATTAAAAATTCAGTATAAAACAATGAAAACACAAAATCCTTCGCATCTATTTCTAGAGCTGCATGAAAAATATAATAATGTAAATAATCGTGTTGAACATCCTTGTATTCTGTCAATATTAGTTTTATTTGATAAAAATCAATTTGCATTGCAAAACGAAGTAATAGGGTGCAACTATTCAGATCTGCTGTGTGAAAGGATAGACGTTATACACAAATCACTTGGTACCCCATTGGACTTTAAAGTATATAAATTTAGTTCATAAATATGCCATATAATAAAGAGACACGAAACACAAGATTATTGCAACTTTTCACGAGCAAATGGAGGAAATCAAAATTTTAAAAATTGGCCTTGTATTAGAGTTTACAATATTTACGTAAACTCAGTTTTTAAAAATTCAGTATAAAACAATGAAAACACAAAATCATTCGCATCTATTACTAGAGCTGCATGAAAAATATAATAATGTAAATAATCGTGTTGAACATCCTTGTATTCTGTCAATATTAGTTTTATTTGATAAAAATTAATTTTAATAGCAAAACGAAATAATACGCTGCAACTATTCAGAGGTGCTTTGTGAAAGGATTGACGTTATACACAAATCACTTGGTACCCCATTGGACTTTAAAGTATATAAACTTAGTTCATAAATATGCCATATAATAAAGAGACACGAAACACAAGATTATTGCAACTTTTCACGAGCAAATGGAGGAAATCAAAATTTTAAAAATTGGCCTTGTATTAGAGTTTACAATATTTACGTAAACTCAGTTATTAAAAATTCAGTATAAAACAATGAAAACACAAAATCATACGCATCTATTACTAGAGCTGCATGAAAAATATAATAATGAAAATAATCGTGTTGAACATCCTTGTATTCTGTCAATATACGTTTTATTTGATAAAAATTAATTTTAATAGCAAAACGAAGTAATACCCTGCAACTATTCAGATCTGCTGTGTGAAAGGATTGACGTTATACACAAATCACTTGGTACCCCATTGGACTTTCAAGTATATAAATTTAGTTCATAAATATGCCATATAATAAAGAGACACGAAACACAAGATTATTGCAACTTTTCACGAGCAAATGGAGGAAATTAAATTTTAAAAATTGGCCTTGTATTGGAGTTTACAATATTTACGTAAACTCAGTTATTAAAAATTCAGTATAAAACAATGAAAACACAAAATCATTCGTATCTATTTCTAGAGCTGCATGAAAAATATAATAATGAAAATAATCGTGTTGAACATCCTTGTATTCTGTCAATATAAGTTTTATTTGATAAAAATTAATTTTAATAGCAAAACGAAGTAATACGCTGCAACTATTCAGAGTTGCTGTGTGAAAGGAATGACGTTATACAAAAATCACTTGGTACGCCACTGGACTTTAAAGTTTATAAATTTAGTTCATAAATATGCCATATAATAAAGAGACACGAAACACAAGATTATTGCAACTTTTCACGAGCAAATGGAGGAAATCAAAATTTTAAAAATTGGCCTTGTATTAGAGTTTACAATATTTACGTAAACTCAGTTTTTAAAAATTCAGTATAAAACAATGAAAACACAAAATCATTCGCATCTATTACTAGAGCTGCATGAAAAATATAATAATGAAAATAATCGTGTTGAATATCCTTGTATTCTGTCAATATTAGTTTTATTTGATAAAAATTAATTTTAATAGCAAAACGAAATAATACGCTGCAACTATTCAGAGGTGCTTTGTGAAAGGATTGACGTTATACACAAATCACTTGGTACCCCATTGGACTTTAAAGTATATAAATTTAGTTCATAAATATGCCATATAATAAAGAGACACGAAACACAAGATTATTGCAACTTTTCACGAGCAAATGGAGGAAATCAAAATTTTAAAAATTGGCCTTGTATTAGAGTTTACAATATTTACGTAAACTCAGTTATTAAAAATTCAGTATAAAACAATGAAAACACAAAATCATTCGCATCTATTTCTAGAGCTGCATGAAAAATATAATAATGAAAATAATCGTGTTAAACATCCTTGTATTGTGTCAATATAAGTTTAATATGATAAAAATTAATTTTAATAGCAAAACGAAATAATACGCTGCAACTATTCAGAGTTCCTGTGTGAAAGGATTGACGTTATACACAAATCACTTAGTACCCCATTGGACTTTAAAGTATATAAACTTAGTTCATAAATATGCCATATAATAAAATGAAACAAAACACAAGATTATTGCAACTATTTATGACCAATTGGTGTAAATCAAATTTTTAAAAATTATCCTTGTATTAGAGTTTACAATATTTACGTAAACTCAGTTTTTAAAAATTCAGTATAAAACAATGAAAACACAAAATCATTCGCATCTATTACTAGAGCTGCATGAAAAATATAATAATGAAAATAATCGTGTTGAACATCCTTGTATTCTGTCAATATACGTTTTATTTGATAAAAATCAATTTGCATAGCAAAACGAAGTAATACGCTGCAACTATTCAGAGGTGCTTTGTGAAAGGATTGACGTTATACAAAAATCACTTGGTACCCCATTGGACTTTAAAGTATATAAATTTAGTTCATAAATATGCCATATAATAAAGAGACACGAAACACAAGATTATTGCAACTTTTCACGAGCAAATGGAGGAAATCAAAATTTTAAAAATTGGCCTTGTATTAGAGTTTACAATATTTACGTAAACTCAGTTTTTAAAAATTCAGTATAAAACAATGAAAACACAAAATCATTCGCATCTATTACTAGAGCTGCATGAAAAATATAATAATGTAAATAATCGTGTTGAACATCCTTGTATTCTGTCAATATTAGTTTTATTTGATAAAAATTAATTTTAATAGCAAAACGAAATAATACGCTGCAACTATTCAGAGGTGCTTTGTGAAAGGATTGACGTTATACACAAATCACTTGGTACCCCATTGGACTTTAAAGTATATAAACTTAGTTCATAAATATGCCATATAATAAAATGAAACAAAACACAAGATTATTGCAACTATTTATGACCAATTGGTGTAAATCAAATTTTTAAAAATTGTCCTTGTGTTAGAGTTTACAATATTTACGTAAACTCAGTTATTAAAAATTCAGTATAAAACAATGAAAACACAAAATCATTCGCATCTATTTCTAGAGCTGCATGAAAAATATAATAATGAAAATAATCGTGTTGAACATCCTTGTATTCTGTCAATATAAGTTTTATTTGATATAAATTGATTTTAGTAGCAAAACAAAATAATACGCTGCAACTATTCAGAGTTCCTGTGTGAAAGGATTGACGTTATACAAAAATCACTTGGTACGCCACTGGACTTTAAAGTATATAAATTTAGTTCATAAATATGCCATATAATAAAGAGACACGAAACACAAGATTATTGCAACTTTTCACGAGCAAATGGAGGAAATTAAATTTTAAAAATTGGCCTTGTATTAGAGTTTACAATATTTACGTAAACTCAGTTTTTAAAAATTCAGTATAAAACAATGAAAACACAAAATCATTCGCATCTATTACTAGAGCTGCATGAAAAATATAATAATGAAAATAATCGTGTTGAACATCCTTGTATTGTGTCAATATAAGTTTAATATAATAAAAATTAATTTTAATAGCAAAACTAAATAATACGCTGCAACTATTCAGAGGTGCTTTGTGAAAGGATTGACGTTATACAAAAATCACTTGGTACCCCATTGGACTTTAAAGTATATAAACTTAGTTCATAAATATGCCATATAATAAAATGAAACAAAACACAAGATTATTGCAACTATTTATGACCAATTGGTGTAAATCAAATTTTTAAAAATTATCCTTGTATTAGAGTTTACAATATTTACGTAAACTCAGTTTTTAAAAATTCAGTATAAAACAATGAAAACACAAAATCATTCGCATCTATTTCTAGAGCTGCATGAAAAATATAATAATGAAAATAATCGTGTTGAACATCCTTGTATTCTGTCAATATACGTTTTATTTGATAAAAATTAATTTTAATAGCAAAACGAAGTAATACGCTGCAACTATTCAGAGGTGCTTTGTGAAAGGATTGACGTTATACACAAATAACTTGGTACCCCTTTGGACTTTAAAGTATATAAATTTAGTTCATAAATATGCCATATATTAAAATGAAACAAAACACAAGATTATTGCAACTATTTATGACCAATTGGTGTAAATCAAATTTTTAAAAATTGGCCTTGTATTAGAGTTTACAATATTTACGTAAACTCAGTTATTAAAAATTCAGTATAAAACAATGAAAACACAAAATAATTCGCATCTATTTCTAGAGCTGCATGAAAAATATAATGAAAATAATCGTGTTAAACATCCTTGTATTGTGTCAATATAAGTTTAATATGATAAAAATTAATTTTAATAGCAAAACGAAATAATACGCTGCAACTATTCAGAGTTCCTGTGTGAAAGGATTGACGTTATATAAAAATCACTTGGTACCCCATTGGACTTGTAAGTATATAAACTTAGTTCATGAATATGCCATATAATAAAATGAAACAAAACACAAGATTATTGCAACTATTTATGACCAATTGGTGTAAATCAAATTTTTAAAAATTGGCCTTGTATTCGAGTTTACAATATTTACGTAAACTCAGTTATTAAAAATTCAGTATAAAACAATGAAAACACAAAATCATTCGCATCTATTTCTAGAGCTGCATAAAAATATAATAATGAAAATAATCGTGTTAAACATCCTTGTATTGTGTCAATATACGTTTTATTTGATAAAAATCAATTTGCATAGCAAAACGAAGTAATACGCTGCAACTATTCAGAGGTGCTTTGTGAAAGGATTGACGTTATACACAAATAACTTGGTACCCCATTGGACTTTAAAGTATATAAATTTAGTTCATAAATATGCCATATAATAAAGAGACACGAAACACAAGATTATTGCAACTTTTCACGAGCAAATGGAGGAAATCAAAATTTTAAAAATTGGCCTTGTATTAGAGTTTACAATATTTACGTAAACTCAGTTATTAAAAATTCAGTATAAAACAATGAAAACACAAAATCATTCGCATCTATTTCTAGAGCTGCATGAAAAATATAATAATGAAAATAATCGTGTTAAACATCCTTGTATTGTGTCAATATAAGTTTAATATGATAAAAATTAATTTTAATAGCAAAACGAAATAATACGCTGCAACTATTCAGAGTTCCTGTGTGAAAGGATTGACGTTATATAAAAATCACTTGGTACCCCATTGGACTTTTAAGTATATAAACTTAGTTCATGAATATGCCATATAATAAAATGAAACAAAACACAAGATTATTGCAACTATTTATGACCAATTGGTGTAAATCAAATTTTTAAAAATTGGCCTTGTATTCGAGTTTACAATATTTACGTAAACTCAGTTATTAAAAATTCAGTATAAAACAATGAAAACACAAAATCATTCGCATCTATTTCTAGAGCTGCATGAAAAATATAATAATGAAAATAATCGTGTTAAACATTCTTGTATTGTGTCAATATAAGTTTAATATGATAAAAATTAATTTTAATAGCAAAACGAAATAATACGCTGCAACTATTCAGAGTTCCTGTGTGAAAGGATTGACGTTATACAAAAATCACTTGGTACCCCATTGGACTTTAAAGTATATAAACTTAGTTCATAAATATGCCATATAATAAAGAGACACGAAACACAAGATTATTGCAACTTTTCACGAGCAAATGGAGGAAATCTAAATTTTAAAAATTGTATTAGAGTTTACAATATTTACGTAAACTCAGTTATTAAAAATTCAGTATAAAACAATGAAAACACAAAATCATTCGCATCTATTTCTAGAGCTGCATAAAAATATAATAATGAAAATAATCGTGTTAAACATCCTTGTATTGTGTCAATATACGTTTTATTTGATAAAAATCAATTTGCATAGCAAAACGAAGTAATACGCTGCAACTATTCAGAGGTGCTTTGTGAAAGGATTGACGTTATACACAAATAACTTGGTACCCCATTGGACTTTAAAGTATATAAATTTAGTTCATAAATATGCCATATAATAAAGAGACACGAAACACAAGATTATTGCAACTTTTCACGAGCAAATGGAGGAAATCAAAATTTTAAAAATTGGCCTTGTATTAGAGTTTACAATATTTACGTAAACTCAGTTATTAAAAATTCAGTATAAAACAATGAAAACACAAAATCATTCGCATCTATTACTAGAGCTGCATGAAAAATATAATAATGAAAATAATCGTGTTAAACATCCTTGTATTGTGTCAATATAAGTTTAATATGATAAAAATTAATTTTAATAGCAAAACGAAATAATACGCTGCAACTATTCAGAGTTCCTGTGTGAAAGGATTGACGTCATACAAAAATCACTTGGTAGCCCATTGGACTTTAAAGTATATAAACTTAGTTCATAAATATGCCATATAATAAAATGAAACAAAACACAAGATTATTGCAACTATTTATGACCAATTGGTGTAAATCAAATTTTTAAAAATTATCCTTGTATTAGAGTTTACAATATCTACGTAAACTCAGTTATTAAAAATTCAGTATAAAACAATGAAAACACAAAATCATTCGCATCTATTTCTAGAGCTGCATGAAAAATATAATAATGAAAATAATCGTGTTAAACATCCTTGTATTGTGTCAATATAAGTTTAATATGATAAAAATTAATTTTAATAGCAAAACGAAATAATACGCTGCAACTATTCAGAGTTCCTGTGTGAAAGGATTGACGTTATACAAAAATCACTTGGTACCCCATTGGACTTTAAAGTATATAAACTTAGTTCATAAATATGCCATATAATAAAATGAAACAAAACACAAGATTATTGCAACTATTTATGACCAATTGGTGTAAATCAAATTTTTAAAAATTATCCTTGTATTAGAGTTTACAATATTTACGTAAACTCAGTTTTTAAAAATTCAGTATAATATAATGAAAACACAAAATCATTCGAATCTATGTATAGAGCTGCATGAAAAATATAATAATGAAAATAATCGTGTTGAACATCCTTGTATTCTGTCAATATACGTTTTATTTGATAAAAATTAATTTTAATAGCAAAACGAAGTAATACGCTGCAACAATTCAGAGGTGCTTTGTGAAAGGATTGACGTTATACAAAAATCATTTGGTACCCCATTGGACTTTAAAGTATATAAACTTAGTTCATAAATATGCCATGTATTAAAATGAAACAAAACACAAGATTATTGCAACTATTTATGACCAACTGGTGTAAATCAAATATTTAAAAATTGTCCTTGTATTAGAGTTTACAATATTCACGTAAACTCAGTTTTTAAAAATTCAGTATAAAACAATGAAAACACAAAATCATTCGCATCTATTACTAGAGCTGCATGAAAAATATAATAATAAAAATAATCGTGTTGAACCTCCTTTTATTCTGTCAATATTAGTTTTATTTGATAAAAATTAATTTTAATAGCAAAACGAAATAATACGCTGCAACTATTCAGAGGTGCTTTGTGAAAGGATTGACGTTATACACAAATAACTTGGTACCCCATTGGACTTTAAAGTATATAAACTTAGTTCATAAATATGCCATATAATAAAATGAAACAAAACACAAGATTATTGCAACTATTTATGACCAATTGGTGTAAATCAAATTTTTAAAAATTGTCCTTGTGTTAGAGTTTACAATATTTACGTAAACTCAGTTATTAAAAATTCAGTATAAAACAATGAAAACACAAAATCATTCGCATCTATTTCTAGAGCTGCATGAAAAATATAATAATGAAAATAATCGTGTTGAACATCCTTGTATTCTGTCAATATTAGTTTTATTTGATAAAAATCAATTTGCATAGCAAAACGAAGTAATAGGGTGCAACTATTTAGGTGTGCTGTGTGAAAGGAATGATTTTGTACACAAATCACTTGGTACCCCATTGGATTTTAAAGTATATAAATTTAGTTCATAAATATGCCATATAATAAAGAGACACGAAACACAAGATTATTGCAACTTTCACGAGCAAAAGGAGGAAATCAAAATTTTAAAAATTGGCCTTGTATTAGAGTTTACAATATTTACGTAAACTCAGTTTTTAAAAATACAGTATAAAACAATGAAAACACAAAATCATTCGCATCTATTTCTAGACCTGCATGAAAAATATAATAATGAAAATAATCGTGTTGAACATCCTTGTATTCTGTCAATATTAGTTTTATTTGATAAAAATCAATTTGCATAGCAAAACGAAGTAATACGCTGCAACTATTCAGAGCTGCTGTGTGAAAGGATTGACGTTATACACAAATCACTTGGTACCCCATTGGACTTTAAAGTATATAAATTTAGTTCATAAATATGCCATATAATAAAATGAAACAAAACACAAGATTATTGCAACTATTTATGACCAATTGGTGTAAATCAAATATTTAAAAATTGTCCTTGTATTAGAGTTTACAATATTCACGTAAACTCAGTTTTTAAAAATTCAGTATAAAACAATGAAAACACAAAATCATTCGCATCTATTACTAGAGCTGCATGAAAAATATAATAATGAAAATAATCGTGTTGAACATCCTTGTATTCTGTCAATATTAGTTTTATTTGATAAAACTCTATTTGCATAGCAAAACGAAGTAATAGGGTGTAACTATTCAGAGGTGCTTTGTGAAATGAATGATTTTGTACACAAATCACTTGGTACCCCATTGGACTTTAAAGTATATAAATATAGTTCATAAATATGCCATATATTAAAATGAAACAAAACACAAGATTATTGCAACTATTTATGACCAATTGGTGTAAATCAAATTTTTAAAAATTGGCCTTGTATTAGAGTTTACAATATTTAAGTAAACTCAGTTTTTAAAAATACAGTATAAAACAATGAAAACACAAAATCATTCGCATCGATTTCTAGACCTGCATGAAAAATATAATAATGAAAATAATCGTGTTGAACATCCTTGTATTCTGTCAATATTAGTTTTATTTGATAAAAATCAATTTGCATAGCAAAACGAAGTAATACGCTGCAACTATTCAGAGCTGCTGTGTGAAAGGATTGACGTTATACACAAATCACTGTGTACCCCATTGGACTTTAAAGTATATAAATTTAGTTCATAAATATGCCATATAATAAAGAGACACGAAACACAAGATTATTGCAACTTTTCACGAGCAAATGGAGGAAATTAAATTTTAAAAATTGTCCTTGTATTAGAGTTTACAATATTCACGTAAACTCAGTTTTTAAAAATTCAGTATAAAACAATGAAAACACAAAATCATTCGCATCTATTACTAGAGCTGCATGAAAAATATAATAATGAAAATAATCGTGTTGAATATCCTTGTATTCTGTCAATATACGTTTTATTTGATAAAAATTAATTTTAATAGCAAAACGAAATAATACGCTGCAACTATTCAGAGGTGCTTTGTGAAAGGATTGACGTTATACACAAATCACTTGGTACCCCATTGGACTTTAAAGTATATAAATTTAGTTCATAAATATGCCATATAATAAAGAGACACGAAACACAAGATTATTGCAACTTTTCACGAGCAAATGGAGGAAATCAAAATTTTAAAAATTGGCCTTGTATTAGAGTTTACAATATTTACGTAAACTCAGTTATTAAAAATTCAGTATAAAACAATGAAAACACAAAATCATTCGCATCTATTTCTAGAGCTGCATGAAAAATATAATAATGAAAATAATCGTGTTAAACATCCTTGTATTCTGTCAATATAAGTTTTATTTGATAAAAATTAATTTTAATAGCAAAACGAAGTAATACGCTGCAACTATTCAGAGTTGCTGTGTGAAAGGAATGACGTTATACAAAAATCACTTGGTACGCCACTGGACTTTAAAGTTTATAAATTTAGTCCATAAATATGCCATATATTAAAATGAAACAAAACACAAGATTATTGCAACTATTTATGACCAATTGGTGTAAATCAAATTTTTAAAAATTGGCCTTGTATTAGAGTTTACAATATTTACGTAAACTCAGTTTAAAAATTTCAGTATAATATAATGAAAACACAAAATCATTCGAATCTATGTATAGAATTGCATGAAAAATATAATAATGAAAATAATCGTGTTGAACATCCTTGTATTCTGTCAATATTAGTTTTATTTGATAAAAATCAATTTGCATTGCAAAACGAAGTAATAGGGTGCAACTATTTAGGTGTGCTGTGTGAAAGGAATGATTTTGTACACAAATCACTTGGTACCCCATTGGACTTTAAAGTATATAAATTTAGTTCATAAATATGCCATATAATAAAGAGACACGAAACACAAGATTATTGCAACTTTTCACGAGCAAATGGAGGAAATTAAATTTTAAAAATTGGCCTTGTATTAGAGTTTACAATATTTACGTAAACTTAGTTTTTAAAAATACAGTATAAAACAATGAAAACACAAAATAATTCGCATCTATTTCTAGACCTGCATGAAAAATATAATAATGAAAATAATCGTGTTGAACATCCTTGTATTCTGTCAATATTAGTTTTATTTGATAAAAATTAATTTTAATAGCAAAACGAAATAATACGCTGCAACTATTTAGGTGTGCTGTGTGAAAGGAATGATTTTGTACACAAATCACTTGGTACCCCATTGGACTTTAAAGTATATAAATTTAGTTCATAAATATGCCATATAATAAAGAGACACGAAACACAAGATTATTGCAACTTTTCACGAGCAAATGGAGGAAATTAAATTTTAAAAATTGGCCTTGTATTAGAGTTTACAATATTTACGTAAACTTAGTTTTTAAAAATACAGTATAAAACAATGAAAACACAAAATCATTCGCATCTATTTCTAGACCTGCATGAAAAATATAATAATGAAAATAATCGTGTTGAACATCCTTGTATTCTGTCAATATTAGTTTTATTTGATAAAAATCAATTTGCATAGCAAAACGAAGTAATACGCTGCAACTATTCAGAGCTGCTGTGTGAAAGGATTGACGTTATACACAAATCACTTGGTACCCCATTGGACTTTAAAGTATATAGTAATATAATAATATCACTGTAATATAACCCCTTCGTCACGCGTAGGCGTTATTTGTTTCAATGTGACTTATTCAAAAATTCCTTAACGTTCCCATAAATTCAAATAATAATTAATAAGCTAAATCAGCACATTCTTATCTTCTAAGTAAATCGTGAGAAGGTTGTTGTTTGAAGTTAAAAAATTTTAAGTAGCTTGATAAGAAAAAGAATTCTTCTAGAGTCAGATATTCTTGAGTCGTCGAAAAATAAAGTACGTTCAAAAAGTAACTTGTAATAATCGGTTAATAATAAGTAAATTGTAATAATCGGTTAATAATAAGTAAATTGTAATAATCGGTTAATAATAAGTAAATTGTAATAATCGGTTAATAATAAGTAAATTGTAATAAGTGGTTTATAATAATAAAATTGTAATTTTAAAAGAAAAAAAAAACTGTAACAATTAATTATAGTTTGAAGGCAATTAATAAAAACAAAAAAAAATAAAATAAAAATAAATCAATTGTGAATTATCACTTTATTGAAAGTGAATCGCGTTATTGATTTATTTAACTGGCGCAGTCGGTAGGATTCCTCGCAAATAAGGAATCCATGAATCGAACCGAAAAAAAATAATAATCGGTTACTTACATTAATACAATACGATTGTCTGAAAAGGACAAACAAATTTTTTTTTCTTTCAAAAAAAAAAAAAGAAATATTTGTCTGAAAAGGACAAACAAATTTTTTTCAAAAAAAAAAAAGAAATATTTGTCTGAAAAGGACAAACAAATTTTTTTCAAAAGAAAAAAAAAATTATTTCTTTGTGCCAAAGAAGAAAAAGGGGATAAATTGAAGACGATTAAAGGACAAAGACGACAACAGGACATCACCGCTGTTTCGACCAACAGAGAGAAAGGAAAAAAAAAGGAATTGGGAATCGAAGAAATATTTATCAACATCTAAACTTTTCATCTGATTTATTATTATGGTAATATACTACTAATATTCTTTTTTAATAGATTAATTTTGTTATTGTTAAATAAATGAAAGTGAAAGAAATTTATTTGTTAAAAGTTAATCAATTATTCGTATAATTCTTATTGCTTATGTTAGTGTTCAAACTATCAATTTTGAAAATTTCGATTAGTGTAAACAAAAAAAAAATTTTTTTTTAATTCTTGTTTGTCAAAAAAAAATCTTCTCACTTGATTCTATTTTTGAACGTTTGTAATAATTTAAATAAAAAACAAAAAAAAATGAACGACGATAATCGACCCACTCTTGAATATCTCGCGAAAAACATCAATTTTATCACACCCTTTGATGGTAACAAATACGATTTAGCGGGCTTCTTGGGGAGAATTGAATCCTTTATTCCAATTATAGACCCATTAGATAATTCTAGTAAAATGATCGTACTTGGCTATATTCTTGACAAAATTGTAGGAAAGGCTAAAGAGACTTTAATTAAAACTGGTACAATTACAAATTGGTTAACATTGAGAACCGCATTAATTAGGAACCACGGTGAACGAACTCCTATTACGGAATTAATAGATGAATTAAGGCTTTGCAGATGCGATTCTACTGTTGAAGCGTTTTATAATAAAATTACTGGCCTCTTATGCAGAATAAACAACGCTTACATACTTAACGGTGAAGGAGACACCGCTCAAATCTCCGAAAATCAGAGATTAGCCCTTAGACTATTCACCCAAGGCCTGCCACCATTACCAAAAAATTTGATTGGATGTCATGACCCTCATACATTAGACGACGCATTTGACCTACTAGTTCGTTTTGATTATTTATCTTGTACTCATGATACTAGAAATAGTTCCTCTTACGGCAGAAATACACGTCATAGTCACAGGCCATTCAATTCTATAAGGCCTACCCGTCAGTACGCGAATAATTATCATAATTTTAGCCGTAATCAGAATAGCTTCAATCAAAATCACAATAATCGCAATCATCATAACTCTGGTCGTGATAACGATAACCACCACTACAACTATAATAATCAGTATCATTTTAATTCTAACCGTTTTAACAGTAATAATAATAGACAAAGTGACAACGTTTTTAGAGGTAATCAAGTGTCCAGTAGACAAACACGTAGACATGATAGTCACCAATATCGTAGGGATCAAATACTCCCAGAACCAATGGACATTTCAATTAACGAGGATAGTAGCGTAAACCCTGTCCATTATCAAAATTTTCGGCTCAGCACAGTAAACGACTTCCCTATATAATTGTAAACACAAAATCTCGTGCTCTCAAATTTATTATCGATAGCGGAGCCGAAAACAGCATAATAAATCCAGGTCTGTGTAACCCAAAATGGCAGGTATCATCTTCGAATCTATCAATCAAAGTATTAGATCGCGTTGTTCAAATTAACAAATGTTATAAATTTCCCATCTTTAAGGAATTCAACGAATCGGACACATATCGTGTAAAATTTTTAGAATACGGTTTTCATAAAAGGTTCGACGGTCTAATAGGAAATAACATTTTGGCTGACTTGGGGGCTTGCATAAATTACAAAGATCGAATTCTAATTACCCGTAATGCAGTTATTCCGTTCTATTTGAACGAAGAAGAAGAACATTACGCAAAAATTCGTTTCGACAATAACCCAATAGACATTCTTAGCAGTGAATTTAATTGCAGTAGTATCCCAAAGGAAAGCTTCGCTACCCACTTAAATAAAACTGATTTAAATAAACTCAAATCTCTTGTTGTATCTTACAAAGATGTTTTTTTTAAAGAAGGGGATAATCTCACATTTACTAATCAAATTAAACACGAAATCAAAACGTGCAATGATATTCCAATTTATAATAAGTTGTATAGGTATCCAGAAGTACACAGACGTGAAGTCGAACGTCAAATTAATGAAATGCTACAACAAAAAATTATTCAACCAAGCAATAGTCCATACAATTCCCCCATCTGGATTGTACCGAAAAAGGTTGACAATTCAGGTAAACAAAAGTGGAGAATAGTAGTGGACTATAGAAAATTAAATGAACAGACAATAAATGATAAATTTCCTATGCCAAATATTGAGGAGCTTTTTGATAAACTTGGCAAATGTAATTATTTTTCCACCATAGATCTGGCTAAGGGATTCCACCAGATCGAAGTTCTACCAAAAGACAGGATTAAAACTGCCTTTTCCACAATTATTGGTCATTATGAATTTCTTAGAATGCCTTTTGGGCTCAAGAACGCCCCAGCCACATTTCAGAGGCTAATGAACGACGTCTTGAAAGATTTTATTAATAAAATTTGTGTCGTCTATTTAGACGACATTTTAATCTTTTCCACTAGTTTCGAAGAACACCTACTTAGCATTAGAAAGATACTTCAACGTCTGCGCGAAGCAAATTTAAAAATCCAAATAGACAAATGTGTCTTTGCAAAAGAAACCACTAATTATCTCGGGCATATAATAACCAAAAACGGCATTAAACCGGACGATAAAAAGGTGGAAGCTATAAAAAAAATGAAATTACCTAGTACACTCAAAGAAATACGACAGTTTTTAGGTATAACTGGTTTTTATAGAAAGTTTATCAAAGACTATGCTCGTGTGGCATATCCCATGATAAAGTACCTGAAGAAGGGAACAAAGATAAACGTATCAGATAAAGAGTATGTCAATGCGTTCGAAAAACTGAAAATCCTTCTTATGAATGACCTTGTTCTTAAAAGTCCTGATTTTAACAAGCCCTTTGTTTTGACAACAGACGCTTCCAATTATGCAGTTGGAGCAGTTCTGAGCCAAAACCAACACCCAATATGCTATGCGTCAAGGACGCTAAATGAGCATGAGCGTAAATACTCAACCATTGAAAAGGAACTACTTGCAATCGTATGGGCTATAAAATACTTTCGAATATATCTCTATGGTCGAAAATTTTCTGTTCATACAGACCATAAACCACTAGTTTGGCTCAACAATGTTAAGGAGCCAAACATGAAACTTCAACGCTGGAAGATACAGTTGAACGAATACGACTTTGATATTTGCTATTTGAAGGGAAAAGAAAATTTAGTGGCAGACGGGTTAAGTAGATTTGTCCCCCAGGGTATCGAAGATAATGCGAAGGAAAAATCTATCGTTTTACTTAATAGTAACAATGATGATTTTAACGAAGAGTTAAAATCAACAAGTGCAACTATTCATAGCGCCGAAGAGGACGCAACACGTTTTATTTATATAACTGAGAGACCGATCAATCATTATAAAAATCAAATACATATCTCAAGCGGAGAAAAAGAAAAAATCTTTTTGAAAATAGTGAACAATAAGGTACAGACTCATGTAATTATTAGTACAAATAGCAACATGTGCAACATATTAAAGAGAATTCTAAAAGAAAAAGGGGTGATGTGTGTTTATTGTGACGATGATGATCTTTTCCTAAAGATTCAGAATGCGTATGTAAGATACTTTTCTAATAACGTGAAACTAAAATTATTAAAGTCCAATATTAAATTGTTAGAAATCACAGATGAAGAAGTCATATTGTCAATAATTAAAAACGAGCATTTTCAAAACAATCATCGCGGTATTTTAGAAGTGTTTAATGAATTAAAATCAAAATATTACTATCCAAAGCTATTCGATTTAATTACAAAATTCATAAACAAGTGTGAAGTATGTTTACTCGCTAAACATGACCGACACCCGCCTAAAATACCATTCAAGATAACCGAATCTCCTCACAGTTTCAACGAAATTGTGCACGTAGATATATGGTACCCGTATAGAAATGTGATGTATCTAACTACAATCGATAAGTTCTCTAAATACGCTACTATCCATAAACTAAACGATCGTACGTGGATTTCAATTATAAAGGCCTTAAAAGAAAGAGTGCAATATTTAGGCAAAATGAAGAAGTTGATATTCGATAACGAAAGATGCATAATCCATAATTCCGTCGAGTTATTTTTAAAAGAAAACCAAATTGAGTTCCATACGTCAACTGCCCACAACAAGACCGGAAACTCCGATATCGAACGACTCCATGGTACATTAAACGAACATTTGCGCATTATAGCCGTTGAAAACCCTAATACTGAAATATGCGATCAAATTTTTAAAGCTATTACGTGTTATAACAACACAATACATTCTGCTACAAAATTAAAACCGATAGATTTTATAACAAAAAACTTCGATCGCGAAGAAATAGAGACGCTAGCCAATAAATTTAATGAAAATAAGATAAAAATAATAAATCAATTGAATGAAAAACGCGATAAGAATCATTCAGTCATAAACAATGTAGTTCATAATAGGGAAATAGCAAAGAACAAACCTAAGTATAAAAGATTGTTAAAATACGAAAAAGACGGTGATTATGTTATTGACACTAGCACCAAACGAAGAACTAAATACTACATTAATCAGCAAAAGCGCAAATTTAAACACCAAACTTAAACCTGGTCTTCTCCTATAATACAATTTTATGTTTTTTTTTTTATCTTTTTACAGATGTCCTTTATAATACTACTTACATACCTTCTCCCAATTACATTGGGACAATCAATAAAAGTCACATCAGTAAACAATGAAAATGGATTTGTTCTCTATCAATTAGATCAAAAATTAATTGTTAACAATTATGTGAAGTTACTACACATCATCGACCTAGATCAATACTACAAAATCATAGAGATCATTGATACAAATATAAATTTACTTAAACTCAAGACAGACTCTAACGAATACAAATTACTTAACAGAGAACTTCTTTTAGCCAAAAATAATTTCAGAATAATTATACCTGACATATACAATAACAAACAACGTACAAAAAGAGGGGTACTAAATTTTATGGGTTCAGCTTTGAAATTCGTTTATGGAACAATGGATAATGACGATGCAATCGAAATTTCTAACCACTTAGACAACCTTGATAAAAATACAATGCAAATAACTGACCAACTAAATAAACAAGTAATTATTAACAACAACTTAATAAAAAATTTAAATGAAACGGTTAAACATGTAAATGATCAACAGAACATGTTGCAAGAGTACCTCAACAACATTACAAACACATCAAACAAATTATCATTATCTGTAGACATAACAAAGTTTACTTTACAATTTTATGCTGACATCAACGCAATCAACAAACAACTTGAAAAAATTACTGACACAATTCTAATAAGTAGATTAGGTGTTTTACCACATGACATACTTACAAATGAAGAAATTCAAAATTATAACATTTCAGTATCCACTCTACCTTTTATAAAAAATTCCGTTCTGATCAAAAACACCTTACTCGTATTTGTCATAAGTATACCAAAATTCACAAAAGACATTTATTATAATGCTTTGATTATTCCAGTCCCTAACAATAAGTATGAAGAGTTAGATAATGATATTACACGGGTGATTGTAAACAACAGGAACGTTTACTCGTATAATGAAAACGTAATTTCGATAAAAGAATTAAAAGAACACAAAAATGATTGCATCAGAAATGCATTGGAAAAAAACAATGTTTGTAAGCTAAAACCAAATAATACTACCTCCATCGTAGAAATTGAAGAAGGGCTCATATTAACTAAAAATTTACCTATAACACACGTAACTCAAAACTGTATCCATTATAAGCTTACCATCAAAGACAATAACATAATAAAATTTGATAATTGCAAAATTACAATAGATAATATAACGTTCAAAAATAGAGTCAATAGTTTTAGAGATAGTGCTATTATACCAATCAGTCATGTTAATTTTACAAAACTTTTCGATAATAAATTAAACTTAACAGAGCTCCATGCAGATAACATAAAAAATAGGGAAACAATAAAATACATAGAATTTAAAAACAATGTAATGAGCTATACATCTTTTGGAATAAGTTCTGTAATTATAATAATAGCTATAGCAATTATTATTTATTGTAAACTTGGAAGAAAAAATGTGACTGTAACGAAAATCGAATTAAAAGATAATTCAAAAAAAAGGGGCGATTATAATAACGACCAAGATCCTTTTGCAGGAGCAAAAGACTTAGGCAGTGGAGGAGTAATATAATAATATCACTGTAATATAACCCCTTCGTCACGCGTAGGCGTTATTTGTTTCAATGTGACTTATTCAAAAATTCCTTAACGTTCCCATAAATTCAAATAATAATTAATAAGCTAAATCAGCACATTCTTATCTTCTAAGTAAATCGTGAGAAGGTTGTTGTTTGAAGTTAAAAAATTTTAAGTAGCTTGATAAGAAAAAGAATTCTTCTAGAGTCAGATATTCTTGAGTCGTCGAAAAATAAAGTACGTTCAAAAAGTAACTTGTAATAATCGGTTAATAATAAGTAAATTGTAATAATCGGTTAATAATAAGTAAATTGTAATAATCGGTTAATAATAAGTAAATTGTAATAATCGGTTAATAATAAGTAAATTGTAATAAGTGGTTTATAATAATAAAATTGTAATTTTAAAAGAAAAAAAAAACTGTAACAATTAATTATAGTTTGAAGGCAATTAATAAAAACAAAAAAAAATAAAATAAAAATAAATCAATTGTGAATTATCACTTTATTGAAAGTGAATCGCGTTATTGATTTATTTAACTATATAAATTTAGTTCATAAATATGCCATATAATAAAATGAAACAAAACACAAGATTATTGCAACTATTTATGACCAATTGGTGTAAATCAAATATTTAAAAATTGTCCTTGTATTAGAGTTTACAATATTCACGTAAACTCAGTTTTTAAAAATTCAGTATAAAACAATAATAACACAAAATCATTCGCATCTATTTCTAGACCTGCATGAAAAATATAATAATGAAAATAATCGTGTTGAACATCCTTGTATTCTGTCAATATTAGTTTTATTTGATAAAAATTAATTTTAATAGCAAAACGAAATAATACGCTGCAACTATTCAGAGGTGCTTTGTGAAAGGAATGATTTTGTACACAAATCACTTGGTACCCCATCGGACTTTAGAGTATATAAATTTAGTTCATAAATATCCCATATAATAAAATGATACAAAACACAAGATTATTGCAACTATTCATGACCAATTGGTGAAAATCAAATTTTTAAAAATTGGCCTTGTGTTAGAGTTTACAATATTTACGTAAACTCAGTTATTAAAAATTCAGTATAAAACAATGAAAACACAAAATCATTCGAATCTATTTCTAGAGCTGCATGAAAAATATAATAATGAAAATAATCGTGTTGAACATCTTTGTATTATGTCAATATTAGTTTTATTTGATAAAAATTGATTTTAGTAGCAAAACAAAGTAATACGCTGCAACTATTCAGAGTTCCTGTGTGAAAGGATTGACGTTATACAAAAATCACTTGGTACGCCACTGGACTTTAAAGTATATAAACTTAGTCCATAAATATGCCATATATTAAAATGAAACAAAACACAAGATTATTGCAACTATTTATGACCAATTGGTGTAAATCAAATTTTTAAAAATTGGCCTTGTATTAGAGTTTACAATATTTACGTAAACTCAGTTTAAAAATTTCAATATAATATAATGAAAACACAAAATCATTCGAATCTATGTATAGAATTGCATGAAAAATATAATAATGAAAATAATCGTGTTGAACATCCTTGTATTCTGTCAATATTAGTTTTATTTGATAAAAATCAATTTGCATTGCAAAACGAAGTAATAGGGTGCAACTATTTAGGTGTGCTGTGTGAAAGGAATGATTTTGTACACAAATCACTTGGTACCCCATTGGACTTTAAAGTATACAAATTTAGTTCATAAATATGCCATATAATAAAGAGACACGAAACACAAGATTATTGCAACTTTTCACGAGCAAATGGAGGAAATTAAATTTTAAAAATTGGCCTTGTATTAGAGTTTACAATATTTACGTAAACTTAGTTTTTAAAAATACAGTATAAAACAATGAAAACACAAAATAATTCGCATCTATTTCTAGACCTGCATGAAAAATATAATAATGAAAATAATCGTGTTGAACATCCTTGTATTCTGTCAATATTAGTTTTATTTGATAAAAATTAATTTTAATAGCAAAACGAAATAATACGCTGCAACTATTTAGGTGTGCTGTGTGAAAGGAATGATTTTGTACACAAATCACTTGGTACCCCATTGGACTTTAAAGTATATAAATTTAGTTCATAAATATGCCATATAATAAAGAGACACGAAACACAAGATTATTGCAACTTTTCACGAGCAAATGGAGGATATCAAAATTTTAAAAATTGGCCTTGTATTAGAGTTTACAATATTTACCTAAACTCAGTTTTTAAAAATTCAGTATAAAACAATGAAAACACAAAATCATTCGCATCTATTTCTAGACCTGCATGAAAAATATAATAATGAAAATAATCGTGTTGAACATCCTTGTATTCTGTCAATATACGTTTTATTTGATAAAAATCAATTTGCATAGCAAAACGAAGTTATACGCTGCAATTATTCAGAGCTGCTGTATGAAAGGATTGACGTTATACACAAATCACTTGGTACCCCATTGGACTTTAAAGTATATAAATTTATTTCATAAATATGCCATATAATAAAATGAAACAAAACACAAGATTATTGCAACTATTTATGACCAATTGGTGTAAATCAAATATTTAAAAATTGTCCTTGTATTAGAGTTTACAATATTCACGTAAACTCAGTTTTTAAAAATTCAGTATAAAACAATGAAAACACAAAATCATTCGCATCTATTACTAGAGCTGCATGAAAAATATAATAATGAAAATAATCGTGTTGAACATCCTTGTATTCTGTCAATATTAGTTTTATTTGATTAAAATTAATTTTAATAGCAAAACGAAATAATACGCTGCAACTATTCAGAGGTGCTTTGTGAAAGGATTGACGTTATACACAAATCACTTGGTACTCCATTGGACTTTAAAGTATATAAACTTAGTTCATAAATATGCCATATAATAAAATGAAACAAAACACAAGATTATTGCAACTATTTATGACCAATTGGTGTAAATCAAATATTTAAAAATTGTCCTTGTATTAGAGTTTACAATATTCACGTAAACTCAATTTTTAAAAATTCAGTATAAAACAATGAAAACACAAAATCATTCGCATCTATTACTAGAGCTGCATGAAAAATATAATAATGAAAATAATCGTGTTGAACATCCTTGTATTCTGTCACTATTAGTTTTATATGATAAAACTCAATTTGCATAGCAAAACGAAGTAATAGGGTGCAACTATTTAGGTGTGCTGTGTGAAAGGAATGATTTTGTACACAAATCACTTGGTACCCCATTGGACTTTAAAGTATATAAATTTAGTTCATAAATATGCCATATAATAAAGAGACACGAAACACAAGATTATTGCAACTTTTCACGAGCAAATGGAGGAAATCAGAATTTTTAAAATTGGCCTTGTATTAGAGTTTACAATATTTACGTAAACTTAGTTTTTAAAAATACAGTATAAAACAATGAAAACACAAAATCATTCGCATCTATTTCTAGACCTGCATGAAAAATATAATAATGAAAATAATCGTGTTGAACATCCTTGTATTCTGTCAATATTAGTTTTATTGGATAAAAATCAATTTGCATAGCAAAACGAAGTAATACGCTGCAACTATTCAGAACTACTGTGTGAAAGGATTGACGTTATACACAAATCACTTGGTACCCCATTGGACATTAAAGTATATAAATTTAGTTCATAAATATGCCATATAATAAAATGGAACAAAACACAAGATTATTGCAACTATTTATGACCAATTGGTGTAAATCAAATATTTAAAAATTGTCCTTGTATTAGAGTTTACAATATTCACGTAAACTCAGTTTTTAAAAATTCAGTATAAAACAATGAAAACACAAAATCATTCGCATCTATTACTAGAGCTGCATGAAAAATATAATAATGAAAATAATCGTGTTGAACATCCTTGTATTCTGTCAATATTAGTTTTATTTGATAAAAATTAATTTTAATAGCAAAACGAAATAATACGCTGCAACTATTCAGAGGTGCTTTGTGAAAGGAATGATTTTGTACACAAATCACTTGGTACCCCATCGGACTTTAGAGTATATAAATTTAGTTCATAAATATCCCATATAATAAAATGATACAAAACACAAGATTATTGCAACTATTCATGACCAATTGGTGAAAATCAAATTTTTAAAAATTGGCCTTGTGTTAGAGTTTACAATATTTACGTAAACTCAGTTATTAAAAATTCAGTATAAAACAATGAAAACACAAAATCATTCGCATCTATTTCTAAAGCTGCATGAAAAATATAATAATGAAAATAATCGTGTTGAACATCTTTGTATTATGTCAATATTAGTTTTATTTGATAAAAATTGATTTTAGTAGCAAAACGAAGTAATAGGCTGCAACTATTCAGAGTTCCTGTGTGAAAGGATTGACGTTATACAAAAATCACTTTGTACGCCACTGGACTTTAAAGTATATAAACTTAGTCCAAAAATATGCCATATATTAAAATGAAACAAAACACAAGATTATTGCAACTATTTATGACCAATTGGTGTAAATCAAATTTTTAAAAATTGGCCTTGTATTAGAGTTTACAATATTTACGTAAACTCAGTTTAAAAAATTCAGTATAATATAATGAAAACACAAAATCATTCGAATCTATGTATAGAGTTGCATGAAAAATATAATAATGAAAATAATCGTGTTGAACATCCTTGTATTCTGTCAATATTAGTTTTATTTGATAAAAATTAATTTTAATAGCAAAACGAAATAATACGCTGCAACTATTCAGAGGTGCTTTGTGAAAGGAATGATTTTGTACACAAATCACTTGGTACCCCATCGGACTTTAGAGTATATAAATTTAGTTCATAAATATCCCATATAATAAAATGATACAAAACACAAGATTATTGCAACTATTCATGACCAATTGGTGAAAATCAAATTTTTAAAAATTGGTCTTGTGTTAGAGTTTACAATATTTACGTAAACTCAGTTATTAAAAATTCAGTATAAAACAATGAAAACACAAAATCATTCGAATCTATTTCTAGAGCTGCATGAAAAATATAATAATGAAAATAATCGTGTTGAACATCTTTGTATTATGTCAATATTAGTTTTATTTGATAAAAATTAATTTTAGTAGCAAAACAAAGTAATACGCTGCAACTATTCAGAGTTCCTGTGTGAAAGGATTGACGTTATACAAAAATCACTTGGTACGCCACTGGGCTTTAAAGTATATAAACTTAGTCCATAAATATGCCATATATTAAAATGAAACAAAACACAAGATTATTGCAACTATTTATGACCAATTGGTGTAAATCAAATTTTTAAAAATTGGCCTTGTATTAGAGTTTACAATATTTACGTAAACTCAGTTTAAAAATTTCAATATAATATAATGAAAACACAAAATCATTCGAATCTATGTATAGAATTGCATGAAAAATATAATAATGAAAATAATCGTGTTGAACATCCTTGTATTCTGTCAATATTAGTTTTATTTGATAAAAATCAATTTGCATTGCAAAACGAAGTAATAGGGTGCAACTATTTAGGTGTGCTGTGTGAAAGGAATGATTTTGTACACAAATCACTTGGTACCCCATTGGACTTTAAAGTATATAAATTTAGTTCATAAATATGCCATATAATAAAGAGACACGAAACACAAGATTATTGCAACTTTTCACGAGCAAATGGAGGAAATTAAATTTTAAAAATTGGCCTTGTATTAGAGTTTACAATATTAACGTAAACTTAGTTTTTAAAAATACAGTATAAAACAATGAAAACACAAAATAATTCGCATCTATTTCTAGACCTGCATGAAAAATATAATAATGAAAATAATCGTGTTGAACATCCTTGTATTCTGTCAATATTAGTTTTATTTGATAAAAATTAATTTTAATAGCAAAACGAAATAATACGCTGCAACTATTTAGGTGTGCTGTGTGAAAGGAATGATTTTGTACACAAATCACTTGGTACCCCATTGGACTTTAAAGTATATAAATTTAGTTCATAAATATGCCATATAATAAAGAGACACGAAACACAAGATTATTGCAACTTTTCACGAGCAATTGGTGTAAATCAAATATTTAAAAATTGTCCTTGTATTAGATTTTACAATATTCACGTAAACTCAGTTTTTAAAAATTCAGTATAAAACAATGAAAACACAAAATCATTCGCATCTATTTCTAGACCTGCATGAATAATATAATAATGAAAATAATCGTGTTGAACATCCTTGTATTCTGTCAATATACGTTTTATTTGATAAAAATCAATTTGCATAGCAAAACGAAGTTATACGCTGCAATTATTCAGAGCTGCTGTATGAAAGGATTGACGTTATACACAAATCACTTGGTACCCCATTGGACTTTAAAGTATATAAATTTATTTCATAAATATGCCATATAATAAAATGAAACAAAACACAAGATTATTGCAACTATTTATGACCAATTGGTGTAAATCAAATATTTAAAAATTGTGCTTGTATTAGAGTTTACAATATTCACGTAAACTCAGTTTTTAAAAATTCAGTATAAAACAATGAAAACACAAAATCATTCGCATCTATTTCTAGACCTGCATGAAAAATATAATAATGAAAATAATCCTGTTGAACATCCTTGTATTCTGTCAATATTAGTTTTATTTGATAAAAATTAATTTTAATAGCAAAACGAAATAATACGCTGCAACTATTTAGGTGTGCTGTGTGAAAGGAATGATTTTGTACACAAATCACTTGGTACCCCATTGGACTTTAAAGTATATAAATTTAGTTCATAAATATGCCATATAATAAAGAGACACGAAACACAAGATTATTGCAACTTTTCACGAGCAAATGGAGGAAATCAAAATTTTAAAAATTGGCCTTGTATTAGAGTTTACAATATTTACCTAAACTCAGTTTTTAAAAATTCAGTATAAAACAATGAAAACACAAAATCATTCGCATCTATTTCTAGACCTGCATGAAAAATATAATAATGAAAATAATCGTGTTGAACATCCTTGTATTCTGTCAATATACGTTTTATTTGATAAAAATCAATTTGCATAGCAAAACGAAGTTATACGCTGCAATTATTCAGAGGTGCTTTGTGAAAGGATTGACGTTATACACAAATCACTTGGTACTCCATTGGACTTTAAAGTATATAAACTTAGTTCATAAATATGCCATATAATAAAATGAAACAAAACACAAGATTATTGCAACTATTTATGACCAATTGGTGTAAATCAAATATTTAAAAATAGTCCTTGTATTAGAGTTTACAATATTCACGTAAACTCAATTTTTAAAAATTCAGTATAAAACAATGAAAACACAAAATCATTCGCATCTATTACTAGAGCTGCATGAAAAATATAATAATGAAAATAATCGTGTTGAACATCCTTGTATTCTGTCACTATTAGTTTTATTTGATAAAACTCAATTTGCATAGCAAAACGAAGTAATAGGGTGCAACTATTTAGGTGTGCTGTGTGAAAGGAATGATTTTGTACACAAATCACTTGGTACCCCATTGGACTTTAAAGTATATAAATTTATTTCATAAATATGCCATATAATAAAATGAAACAAAACACAAGATTATTGCAACTATTTATGACCAATTGGTGTAAATCAAATATTTAAAAATTGTGCTTGTATTAGAGTTTACAATATTCACGTAAACTCAGTTTTTAAAAATTCAGTATAAAACAATGAAAACACAAAATCATTCGCATCTATTTCTAGACCTGCATGAAAAATATAATAATGAAAATAATCCTGTTGAACATCCTTGTATTCTGTCAATATTAGTTTTATTTGATAAAAATTAATTTTAATAGCAAAACGAAATAATACGCTGCAACTATTTAGGTGTGCTGTGTGAAAGGAATGATTTTGTACACAAATCACTTGGTACCCCATTGGACTTTAAAGTATATAAATTTAGTTCATAAATATGCCATATAATAAAGAGACACGAAACACAAGATTATTGCAACTTTTCACGAGCAAATGGAGGAAATCAAAATTTTAAAAATTGGCCTTGTATTAGAGTTTACAATATTTACCTAAACTCAGTTTTTAAAAATTCAGTATAAAACAATGAAAACACAAAATCATTCGCATCTATTACTAGAGCTGCATGAAAAATATAATAATGAAAATAATCGTGTTGAACATCTTTGTATTATGTCAATATTAGTTTTATTTGATAAAAATTGATTTTAGTAGCAAAACGAAGTAATAGGCTGCAACTATTCAGAGTTCCTGTGTGAAAGGATTGACGTTATACAAAAATCACTTTGTACGCCACTGGACTTTAAAGTATATAAACTTAGTCCAAAAATATGCCATATATTAAAATGAAACAAAACACAAGATTATTGCAACTATTTATGACCAATTGGTGTAAATCAAATTTTTAAAAATTGGCCTTGTATTAGAGTTTACAATATTTACGTAAACTCAGTTTAAAAAATTCAGTATAATATAATGAAAACACAAAATCATTCGAATCTATGTATAGAGTTGCATGAAAAATATAATAATGAAAATAATCGTGTTGAACATCCTTGTATTCTGTCAATATTAGTTTTATTTGATAAAAATTAATTTTAATAGCAAAACGAAATAATACGCTGCAACTATTCAGAGGTGCTTTGTGAAAGGAATGATTTTGTACACAAATCACTTGGTACCCCATCGGACTTTAGAGTATATAAATTTAGTTCATAAATATCCCATATAATAAAATGATACAAAACACAAGATTATTGCAACTATTCATGACCAATTGGTGAAAATCAAATTTTTAAAAATTGGTCTTGTGTTAGAGTTTACAATATTTACGTAAACTCAGTTATTAAAAATTCAGTATAAAACAATGAAAACACAAAATCATTCGAATCTATTTCTAGAGCTGCATGAAAAATATAATAATGAAAATAATCGTGTTGAACATCTTTGTATTATGTCAATATTAGTTTTATTTGATAAAAATTAATTTTAGTAGCAAAACAAAGTAATACGCTGCAACTATTCAGAGTTCCTGTGTGAAAGGATTGACGTTATACAAAAATCACTTGGTACGCCACTGGACTTTAAAGTATATAAACTTAGTCCATAAATATGCCATATATTAAAATGAAACAAAACACAAGATTATTGCAACTATTTATGACCAATTGGTGTAAATCAAATTTTTAAAAATTGGCCTTGTATTAGAGTTTACAATATTTACGTAAACTCAGTTTAAAAAATTCAGTATAATATAATGAAAACACAAAATCATTCGAATCTATGTATAGAGTTGCATGAAAAATATAATAATGAAAATAATCGTGTTGAACATCCTTGTATTCTGTCAATATTAGTTTTATTTGAAAAAAATTAATTTTAATAGCAAAACGAAATAATACGCTGCAACTATTCAGAGGTGCTTTGTGAAAGGAATGATTTTGTACACAAATCACTTGGTACCCCATCGGACTTTAGAGTATATAAATTTAGTTCATAAATATCCCATATAATAAAATGATACAAAACACAAGATTATTGCAACTATTCATGACCAATTGGTGAAAATCAAATTTTTAAAAATTGGTCTTGTGTTAGAGTTTACAATATTTACGTAAACTCAGTTATTAAAAATTCAGTATAAAACAATGAAAACACAAAATCATTCGAATCTATTTCTAGAGCTGCATGAAAAATATAATAATGAAAATAATCGTGTTGAACATCCTTGTATTCTGTCAATATTAGTTTTATTTGATAAAAATTAATTTTAATAGCAAAACGAAATAATACGCTGCAACTATTCAGAGGTGCTTTGTGAAAGGAATGATTTTGTACACAAATCACTTGGTACCCCATCGGACTTTAGAGTATATAAATTTAGTTCATAAATATCCCATATAATAAAATGATACAAAACACAAGATTATTGCAACTTTTCACGAGCAAATGGAGGAAATCAAAATTTTAAAAATTGGCCTTGTATTAGAGTTTACAATATTTACCTAAACTCAGTTTTTAAAAATTCAGTATAAAACAATGAAAACACAAAATCATTCGCATCTATTACTAGAGCTGCATGAAAAATATAATAATGAAAATAATCGTGTTGAACATCTTTGTATTATGTCAATATTAGTTTTATTTGATAAAAATTGATTTTAGTAGCAAAACGAAGTAATAGGCTGCAACTATTCAGAGTTCCTGTGTGAAAGGATTGACGTTATACAAAAATCACTTTGTACGCCACTGGACTTTAAAGTATATAAACTTAGTCCAAAAATATGCCATATATTAAAATGAAACAAAACACAAGATTATTGCAACTATTTATGACCAATTGGTGTAAATCAAATTTTTAAAAATTGGCCTTGTATTAGAGTTTACAATATTTACGTAAACTCAGTTTAAAAAATTCAGTATAATATAATGAAAACACAAAATCATTCGAATCTATGTATAGAGTTGCATGAAAAATATAATAATGAAAATAATCGTGTTGAACATCCTTGTATTCTGTCAATATTAGTTTTATTTGATAAAAATTAATTTTAATAGCAAAACGAAATAATACGCTGCAACTATTCAGAGGTGCTTTGTGAAAGGAATGATTTTGTACACAAATCACTTGGTACCCCATCGGACTTTAGAGTATATAAATTTAGTTCATAAATATCCCATATAATAAAATGATACAAAACACAAGATTATTGCAACTATTCATGACCAATTGGTGAAAATCAAATTTTTAAAAATTGGTCTTGTGTTAGAGTTTACAATATTTACGTAAACTCAGTTATTAAAAATTCAGTATAAAACAATGAAAACACAAAATCATTCGAATCTATTTCTAGAGCTGCATGAAAAATATAATAATGAAAATAATCGTGTTGAACATCTTTGTATTATGTCAATATTAGTTTTATTTGATAAAAATCAATTTGCATAGCAAAACGAAGTTATACGCTGCAATTATTCAGAGCTGCTGTATGAAAGGATTGACGTTATACACAAATCACTTGGTACCCCATTGGACTTTAAAGTATATAAATTTATTTCATAAATATGCCATATAATAAAATGAAACAAAACACAAGATTATTGCAACTATTTATGACCAATTGGTGTAAATCAAATATTTAAAAATTGTGCTTGTATTAGAGTTTACAATATTCACGTAAACTCAGTTTTTAAAAATTCAGTATAAAACAATGAAAACACAAAATCATTCGCATCTATTTCTAGACCTGCATGAAAAATATAATAATGAAAATAATCCTGTTGAACATCCTTGTATTCTGTCAATATTAGTTTTATTTGATAAAAATTAATTTTAATAGCAAAACGAAATAATACGCTGCAACTATTTAGGTGTGCTGTGTGAAAGGAATGATTTTGTACACAAATCACTTGGTACCCCATTGGACTTTAAAGTATATAAATTTAGTTCATAAATATGCCATATAATAAAGAGACACGAAACACAAGATTATTGCAACTTTTCACGAGCAAATGGAGGAAATCAAAATTTTAAAAATTGGCCTTGTATTAGAGTTTACAATATTTACCTAAACTCAGTTTTTAAAAATTCAGTATAAAACAATGAAAACACAAAATCATTCGCATCTATTACTAGAGCTGCATGAAAAATATAATAATGAAAATAATCGTGTTGAACATCCTTGTATTCTGTCAATATTAGTTTTATTTGATAAAAATTAATTTTAATAGCAAAACGAAATAATACGCTGCAACTATTCAGAGGTGCTTTGTGAAAGGATTGACGTTATACACAAATCACTTGGTACTCCATTGGACTTTAAAGTATATAAACTTAGTTCATAAATATGCCATATAATAAAATGAAACAAAACACAAGATTATTGCAACTATTTATGACCAATTGGTGTAAATCAAATATTTAAAAATAGTCCTTGTATTAGAGTTTACAATATTCACGTAAACTCAATTTTTAAAAATTCAGTATAAAACAATGAAAACACAAAATCATTCGCATCTATTACTAGAGCTGCATGAAAAATATAATAATGAAAATAATCGTGTTGAACATCCTTGTATTCTGTCACTATTAGTTTTATTTGATAAAACTCAATTTGCATAGCAAAACGAAGTAATAGGGTGCAACTATTTAGGTGTGCTGTGTGAAAGGAATGATTTTGTACACAAATCACTTGGTACCCCATTGGACTTTAAAGTATATAAATTTAGTTCATAAATATGCCATATAATAAAGAGACACGAAACACAAGATTATTGCAACTTTTCACGAGCAAATGGAGGAAATTAAATTTTAAAAATTGGCCTTGTATTAGAGTTTACAATATTTACGTAAACTTAGTTTTTAAAAATACAGTATAAAACAATGAAAACACAAAATAATTCGCATCTATTTCTAGACCTGCATGAAAAATATAATAATGAAAATAATCCTGTTGAACATCCTTGTATTCTGTCAATATTAGTTTTATTTGATAAAAATTAATTTTAATAGCAAAACGAAATAATACGCTGCAACTATTTAGGTGTGCTGTGTGAAAGGAATGATTTTGTACACAAATCACTTGGTACCCCATTGGACTTTAAAGTATATAAATTTAGTTCATAAATATGCCATATAATAAAGAGACACGAAACACAAGATTATTGCAACTTTTCACGAGCAAATGGAGGAAATCAAAATTTTAAAAATTGGCCTTGTATTAGAGTTTACAATATTTACCTAAACTCAGTTTTTAAAAATTCAGTATAAAACAATGAAAACACAAAATCATTCGCATCTATTTCTAGACCTGCATGAAAAATATAATAATGAAAATAATCGTGTTGAACATCCTTGTATTCTGTCAATATACGTTTTATTTGATAAAAATCAATTTGCATAGCAAAACGAAGTTATACGCTGCAATTATTCAGAGCTGCTGTATGAAAGGATTGACGTTATACACAAATCACTTGGTACCCCATTGGACTTTAAAGTATATAAATTTATTTCATAAATATGCCATATAATAAAATGAAACAAAACACAAGATTATTGCAACTATTTATGATCAATTGGTGTAAATCAAATATTTAAAAATTGTCCTTGTATTAGAGTTTACAATATTCACGTAAACTCAGTTTTTAAAAATTCAGTATAAAACAATGAAAACACAAAATCATTCGCATCTATTACTAGAGCTGCATGAAAAATATAATAATGAAAATAATCGTGTTGAACATCCTTGTATTCTGTCAATATTAGTTTTATTTGATAAAAATTAATTTTAATAGCAAAACGAAATAATACGCTGCAACTATTCAGAGGTGCTTTGTGAAAGGATTGACGTTATACACAAATCACTTGGTACCCCATTGGACTTTAAAGTATATAAATTTAGTTCATAAATATGCCATATAATAAAGAGACACGAAACACAAGATTATTGCAACTTTTCACGAGCAAATGGAGGAAATCAAAATTTTAAAAATTGGCCTTGTATTAGAGTTTACAATATTTACCTAAACTCAGTTTTTAAAAATTCAGTATAAAACAATGAAAACACAAAATCATTCGCATCTATTTCTAGACTGCATGAAAAATATAATAATGAAAATAATCGTGTTGAACATCCTTGTATTCTGTCAATATACGTTTTATTTGATAAAAATCAATTTGCATAGCAAAACGAAGTTATACGCTGCAACTATTTAGGTGTGCTGTGTGAAAGGAATGATTTTGTACACAAATCACTTGGTACCCCATTGGACTTTAAAGTATATAAATTTAGTTCATAAATATGCCATATAATAAAGAGACACGAAACACAAGATTATTGCAACTTTTCACGAGCAAATGGAGGAAATCAGAATTTTTAAAATTGGCCTTGTATTAGAGTTTACAATATTTACGTAAACTTAGTTTTTAAAAATACAGTATAAAACAATGAAAACACAAAATCATTCGCATCTATTTCTAGACCTGCATGAAAAATATAATAATGAAAATAATCGTGTTGAACATCCTTGTATTCTGTCAATATTAGTTTTATTGGATAAAAATCAATTTGCATAGCAAAACGAAGTAATACGCTGCAACTATTCAGAGCTACTGTGTGAAAGGATTGACGTTATACACAAATCACTTGGTACCCCATTGGACTTTAAAGTATATAAATTTAGTTCATAAATATGCCATATAATAAAGAGACACGAAACACAAGATTATTGCAACTTTTCACGAGCAAATGGAGGAAATCAAAATTTTAAAAATTGGCCTTGTATTAGAGTTTACAATATTTACCTAAACTCAGTTTTTAAAAATTCAGTATAAAACAATGAAAACACAAAATCATTCGCATCTATTTCTAGACTGCATGAAAAATATAATAATGAAAATAATCGTGTTGAACATCCTTGTATTCTGTCAATATACGTTTTATTTGATAAAAATCAATTTGCATAGCAAAACGAAGTTATACGCTGCAACTATTTAGGTGTGCTGTGTGAAAGGAATGATTTTGTACACAAATCACTTGGTACCCCATTGGACTTTAAAGTATATAAACTTAGTCCAAAAATATGCCATATATTAAAATGAAACAAAACACAAGATTATTGCAACTATTTATGACCAATTGGTGTAAATCAAATTTTTAAAAATTGGCCTTGTATTAGAGTTTACAATATTTACGTAAACTCAGTTTAAAAAATTCAGTATAATATAATGAAAACACAAAATCATTCGAATCTATGTATAGAGTTGCATGAAAAATATAATAATGAAAATAATCGTGTTGAACATCCTTGTATTCTGTCAATATTAGTTTTATTTGATAAAAATTAATTTTAATAGCAAAACGAAATAATACGCTGCAACTATTCAGAGGTGCTTTGTGAAAGGAATGATTTTGTACACAAATCACTTGGTACCCCATCGGACTTTAGAGTATATAAATTTAGTTCATAAATATCCCATATAATAAAATGATACAAAACACAAGATTATTGCAACTATTCATGACCAATTGGTGAAAATCAAATTTTTAAAAATTGGTCTTGTGTTAGAGTTTACAATATTTACGTAAACTCAGTTATTAAAAATTCAGTATAAAACAATGAAAACACAAAATCATTCGAATCTATTTCTAGAGCTGCATGAAAAATATAATAATGAAAATAATCGTGTTGAACATCTTTGTATTATGTCAATATTAGTTTTATTTGATAAAAATTAATTTTAGTAGCAAAACAAAGTAATACGCTGCAACTATTCAGAGTTCCTGTGTGAAAGGATTGACGTTATACAAAAATCACTTGGTACGCCACTGGACTTTAAAGTATATAAACTTAGTCCATAAATATGCCATATATTAAAATGAAACAAAACACAAGATTATTGCAACTATTTATGACCAATTGGTGTAAATCAAATTTTTAAAAATTGGCCTTGTATTAGAGTTTACAATATTTACGTAAACTCAGTTTAAAAAATTCAGTATAATATAATGAAAACACAAAATCATTCGAATCTATGTATAGAGTTGCATGAAAAATATAATAATGAAAATAATCGTGTTGAACATCCTTGTATTCTGTCAATATTAGTTTTATTTGAAAAAAATTAATTTTAATAGCAAAACGAAATAATACGCTGCAACTATTCAGAGGTGCTTTGTGAAAGGAATGATTTTGTACACAAATCACTTGGTACCCCATCGGACTTTAGAGTATATAAATTTAGTTCATAAATATCCCATATAATAAAATGATACAAAACACAAGATTATTGCAACTATTCATGACCAATTGGTGAAAATCAAATTTTTAAAAATTGGTCTTGTGTTAGAGTTTACAATATTTACGTAAACTCAGTTATTAAAAATTCAGTATAAAACAATGAAAACACAAAATCATTCGAATCTATTTCTAGAGCTGCATGAAAAATATAATAATGAAAATAATCGTGTTGAACATCCTTGTATTCTGTCAATATTAGTTTTATTTGATAAAAATTAATTTTAATAGCAAAACGAAATAATACGCTGCAACTATTCAGAGGTGCTTTGTGAAAGGAATGATTTTGTACACAAATCACTTGGTACCCCATCGGACTTTAGAGTATATAAATTTAGTTCATAAATATCCCATATAATAAAATGATACAAAACACAAGATTATTGCAACTTTTCACGAGCAAATGGAGGAAATCAAAATTTTAAAAATTGGCCTTGTATTAGAGTTTACAATATTTACCTAAACTCAGTTTTTAAAAATTCAGTATAAAACAATGAAAACACAAAATCATTCGCATCTATTACTAGAGCTGCATGAAAAATATAATAATGAAAATAATCGTGTTGAACATCTTTGTATTATGTCAATATTAGTTTTATTTGATAAAAATTGATTTTAGTAGCAAAACGAAGTAATAGGCTGCAACTATTCAGAGTTCCTGTGTGAAAGGATTGACGTTATACAAAAATCACTTTGTACGCCACTGGACTTTAAAGTATATAAACTTAGTCCAAAAATATGCCATATATTAAAATGAAACAAAACACAAGATTATTGCAACTATTTATGACCAATTGGTGTAAATCAAATTTTTAAAAATTGGCCTTGTATTAGAGTTTACAATATTTACGTAAACTCAGTTTAAAAAATTCAGTATAATATAATGAAAACACAAAATCATTCGAATCTATGTATAGAGTTGCATGAAAAATATAATAATGAAAATAATCGTGTTGAACATCCTTGTATTCTGTCAATATTAGTTTTATTTGATAAAAATTAATTTTAATAGCAAAACGAAATAATACGCTGCAACTATTCAGAGGTGCTTTGTGAAAGGAATGATTTTGTACACAAATCACTTGGTACCCCATCGGACTTTAGAGTATATAAATTTAGTTCATAAATATCCCATATAATAAAATGATACAAAACACAAGATTATTGCAACTATTCATGACCAATTGGTGAAAATCAAATTTTTAAAAATTGGTCTTGTGTTAGAGTTTACAATATTTACGTAAACTCAGTTATTAAAAATTCAGTATAAAACAATGAAAACACAAAATCATTCGAATCTATTTCTAGAGCTGCATGAAAAATATAATAATGAAAATAATCGTGTTGAACATCTTTGTATTATGTCAATATTAGTTTTATTTGATAAAAATCAATTTGCATAGCAAAACGAAGTTATACGCTGCAATTATTCAGAGCTGCTGTATGAAAGGATTGACGTTATACACAAATCACTTGGTACCCCATTGGACTTTAAAGTATATAAATTTATTTCATAAATATGCCATATAATAAAATGAAACAAAACACAAGATTATTGCAACTATTTATGACCAATTGGTGTAAATCAAATATTTAAAAATTGTGCTTGTATTAGAGTTTACAATATTCACGTAAACTCAGTTTTTAAAAATTCAGTATAAAACAATGAAAACACAAAATCATTCGCATCTATTTCTAGACCTGCATGAAAAATATAATAATGAAAATAATCCTGTTGAACATCCTTGTATTCTGTCAATATTAGTTTTATTTGATAAAAATTAATTTTAATAGCAAAACGAAATAATACGCTGCAACTATTTAGGTGTGCTGTGTGAAAGGAATGATTTTGTACACAAATCACTTGGTACCCCATTGGACTTTAAAGTATATAAATTTAGTTCATAAATATGCCATATAATAAAGAGACACGAAACACAAGATTATTGCAACTTTTCACGAGCAAATGGAGGAAATCAAAATTTTAAAAATTGGCCTTGTATTAGAGTTTACAATATTTACCTAAACTCAGTTTTTAAAAATTCAGTATAAAACAATGAAAACACAAAATCATTCGCATCTATTACTAGAGCTGCATGAAAAATATAATAATGAAAATAATCGTGTTGAACATCCTTGTATTCTGTCAATATTAGTTTTATTTGATAAAAATTAATTTTAATAGCAAAACGAAATAATACGCTGCAACTATTCAGAGGTGCTTTGTGAAAGGATTGACGTTATACACAAATCACTTGGTACTCCATTGGACTTTAAAGTATATAAACTTAGTTCATAAATATGCCATATAATAAAATGAAACAAAACACAAGATTATTGCAACTATTTATGACCAATTGGTGTAAATCAAATATTTAAAAATAGTCCTTGTATTAGAGTTTACAATATTCACGTAAACTCAATTTTTAAAAATTCAGTATAAAACAATGAAAACACAAAATCATTCGCATCTATTACTAGAGCTGCATGAAAAATATAATAATGAAAATAATCGTGTTGAACATCCTTGTATTCTGTCACTATTAGTTTTATTTGATAAAACTCAATTTGCATAGCAAAACGAAGTAATAGGGTGCAACTATTTAGGTGTGCTGTGTGAAAGGAATGATTTTGTACACAAATCACTTGGTACCCCATTGGACTTTAAAGTATATAAATTTAGTTCATAAATATGCCATATAATAAAGAGACACGAAACACAAGATTATTGCAACTTTTCACGAGCAAATGGAGGAAATTAAATTTTAAAAATTGGCCTTGTATTAGAGTTTACAATATTTACGTAAACTTAGTTTTTAAAAATACAGTATAAAACAATGAAAACACAAAATAATTCGCATCTATTTCTAGACCTGCATGAAAAATATAATAATGAAAATAATCCTGTTGAACATCCTTGTATTCTGTCAATATTAGTTTTATTTGATAAAAATTAATTTTAATAGCAAAACGAAATAATACGCTGCAACTATTTAGGTGTGCTGTGTGAAAGGAATGATTTTGTACACAAATCACTTGGTACCCCATTGGACTTTAAAGTATATAAATTTAGTTCATAAATATGCCATATAATAAAGAGACACGAAACACAAGATTATTGCAACTTTTCACGAGCAAATGGAGGAAATCAAAATTTTAAAAATTGGCCTTGTATTAGAGTTTACAATATTTACCTAAACTCAGTTTTTAAAAATTCAGTATAAAACAATGAAAACACAAAATCATTCGCATCTATTTCTAGACCTGCATGAAAAATATAATAATGAAAATAATCGTGTTGAACATCCTTGTATTCTGTCAATATACGTTTTATTTGATAAAAATCAATTTGCATAGCAAAACGAAGTTATACGCTGCAATTATTCAGAGCTGCTGTATGAAAGGATTGACGTTATACACAAATCACTTGGTACCCCATTGGACTTTAAAGTATATAAATTTATTTCATAAATATGCCATATAATAAAATGAAACAAAACACAAGATTATTGCAACTATTTATGATCAATTGGTGTAAATCAAATATTTAAAAATTGTCCTTGTATTAGAGTTTACAATATTCACGTAAACTCAGTTTTTAAAAATTCAGTATAAAACAATGAAAACACAAAATCATTCGCATCTATTACTAGAGCTGCATGAAAAATATAATAATGAAAATAATCGTGTTGAACATCCTTGTATTCTGTCAATATTAGTTTTATTTGATAAAAATTAATTTTAATAGCAAAACGAAATAATACGCTGCAACTATTCAGAGGTGCTTTGTGAAAGGATTGACGTTATACACAAATCACTTGGTACCCCATTGGACTTTAAAGTATATAAATTTAGTTCATAAATATGCCATATAATAAAGAGACACGAAACACAAGATTATTGCAACTTTTCACGAGCAAATGGAGGAAATCAAAATTTTAAAAATTGGCCTTGTATTAGAGTTTACAATATTTACCTAAACTCAGTTTTTAAAAATTCAGTATAAAACAATGAAAACACAAAATCATTCGCATCTATTTCTAGACTGCATGAAAAATATAATAATGAAAATAATCGTGTTGAACATCCTTGTATTCTGTCAATATACGTTTTATTTGATAAAAATCAATTTGCATAGCAAAACGAAGTTATACGCTGCAACTATTTAGGTGTGCTGTGTGAAAGGAATGATTTTGTACACAAATCACTTGGTACCCCATTGGACTTTAAAGTATATAAATTTAGTTCATAAATATGCCATATAATAAAGAGACACGAAACACAAGATTATTGCAACTTTTCACGAGCAAATGGAGGAAATCAGAATTTTTAAAATTGGCCTTGTATTAGAGTTTACAATATTTACGTAAACTTAGTTTTTAAAAATACAGTATAAAACAATGAAAACACAAAATCATTCGCATCTATTTCTAGACCTGCATGAAAAATATAATAATGAAAATAATCGTGTTGAACATCCTTGTATTCTGTCAATATTAGTTTTATTGGATAAAAATCAATTTGCATAGCAAAACGAAGTAATACGCTGCAACTATTCAGAGCTACTGTGTGAAAGGATTGACGTTATACACAAATCACTTGGTACCCCATTGGACATTAAAGTATATAAATTTAGTTCATAAATATGCCATATAATAAAATGGAACAAAACACAAGATTATTGCAACTATTTATGACCAATTGGTGTAAATCAAATATTTAAAAATTGTCCTTGTATTAGAGTTTACAATATTCACGTAAACTCAGTTTTTAAAAATTCAGTATAAAACAATGAAAACACAAAATCATTCGCATCTATTACTAGAGCTGCATGAAAAATATAATAATGAAAATAATCGTGTTGAACATCCTTGTATTCTGTCAATATTAGTTTTATTTGATAAAAATTAATTTTAATAGCAAAACGAAATAATACGCTGCAACTATTCAGAGGTGCTTTGTGAAAGGAATGATTTTGTACACAAATCACTTGGTACCCCATCGGACTTTAGAGTATATAAATTTAGTTCATAAATATCCCATATAATAAAATGATACAAAACACAAGATTATTGCAACTATTCATGACCAATTGGTGAAAATCAAATTTTTAAAAATTGGCCTTGTGTTAGAGTTTACAATATTTACGTAAACTCAGTTATTAAAAATTCAGTATAAAACAATGAAAACACAAAATCATTCGCATCTATTTCTAGAGCTGCATGAAAAATATAATAATGAAAATAATCGTGTTGAACATCTTTGTATTATGTCAATATTAGTTTTATTTGATAAAAATTGATTTTAGTAGCAAAACGAAGTAATAGGCTGCAACTATTCAGAGTTCCTGTGTGAAAGGATTGACGTTATACAAAAATCACTTGGTACGCCACTGGACTTTAAAGTATATAAACTTAGTTCATAAATATGCCATATATTAAAATGAAACAAAACACAAGATTATTGCAACTATTTATGACCAATTGGTGTAAATCAAATTTTTAAAAATTGGCCTTGTATTAGAGTTTACAATATTTACGTAAACTCAGTTTAAAAAATTCAGTATAATATAATGAAAACACAAAATCATTCGAATCTATGTATAGAGTTGCATGAAAAATATAATAATGAAAATAATCGTGTTGAACATCCTTGTATTCTGTCAATATTAGTTTTATTTGATAAAAATTAATTTTAATAGCAAAACGAAATAATACGCTGCAACTATTCAGAGGTGCTTTGTGAAAGGAATGATTTTGTACACAAATCACTTGGTACCCCATCGGACTTTAGAGTATATAAATTTAGTTCATAAATATCCCATATAATAAAATGATACAAAACACAAGATTATTGCAACTATTCATGACCAATTGGTGAAAATCAAATTTTTAAAAATTGGTCTTGTGTTAGAGTTTACAATATTTACGTAAACTCAGTTATTAAAAATTCAGTATAAAACAATGAAAACACAAAATCATTCGAATCTATTTCTAGAGCTGCATGAAAAATATAATAATGAAAATAATCGTGTTGAACATCTTTGTATTATGTCAATATTAGTTTTATTTGATAAAAATTGATTTTAGTAGCAAAACAAAGTAATACGCTGCAACTATTCAGAGTTCCTGTGTGAAAGGATTGACGTTATACAAAAATCACTTGGTACGCCACTGGACTTTAAAGTATATAAACTTAGTCCATAAATATGCCATATATTAAAATGAAACAAAACACAAGATTATTGCAACTATTTATGACCAATTGGTGTAAATCAAATTTTTAAAAATTGGCCTTGTATTAGAGTTTACAATATTTACGTAAACTCAGTTTAAAAATTTCAATATAATATAATGAAAACACAAAATCATTCGAATCTATGTATAGAATTGCATGAAAAATATAATAATGAAAATAATCGTGTTGAACATCCTTGTATTCTGTCAATATTAGTTTTATTTGATAAAAATCAATTTGCATTGCAAAACGAAGTAATAGGGTGCAACTATTTAGGTGTGCTGTGTGAAAGGAATGATTTTGTACACAAATCACTTGGTACCCCATTGGACTTTAAAGTATATAAATTTAGTTCATAAATATGCCATATAATAAAGAGACACGAAACACAAGATTATTGCAACTTTTCACGAGCAAATGGAGGAAATTAAATTTTAAAAATTGGCCTTGTATTAGAGTTTACAATATTAACGTAAACTTAGTTTTTAAAAATACAGTATAAAACAATGAAAACACAAAATAATTCGCATCTATTTCTAGACCTGCATGAAAAATATAATAATGAAAATAATCGTGTTGAACATCCTTGTATTCTGTCAATATTAGTTTTATTTGATAAAAATTAATTTTAATAGCAAAACGAAATAATACGCTGCAACTATTTAGGTGTGCTGTGTGAAAGGAATGATTTTGTACACAAATCACTTGGTACCCCATTGGACTTTAAAGTATATAAATTTAGTTCATAAATATGCCATATAATAAAGAGACACGAAACACAAGATTATTGCAACTTTTCACGAGCAAATGGAGGAAATCAAAATTTTAAAAATTGGCCTTGTATTAGAGTTTACAATATTTACCTAAACTCAGTTTTTAAAAATTCAGTATAAAACAATGAAAACACAAAATCATTCGCATCTATTTCTAGACCTGCATGAAAAATATAATAATGAAAATAATCGTGTTGAACATCCTTGTATTCTGTCAATATACGTTTTATTTGATAAAAATCAATTTGCATAGCAAAACGAAGTTATACGCTGCAATTATTCAGAGCTGCTGTATGAAAGGATTGACGTTATACACAAATCACTTGGTACCCCATTGGACTTTAAAGTATATAAATTTATTTCATAAATATGCCATATAATAAAATGAAACAAAACACAAGATTATTGCAACTATTTATGACCAATTGGTGTAAATCAAATATTTAAAAATTGTCCTTGTATTAGAGTTTACAATATTCACGTAAACTCAGTTTTTAAAAATTCAGTATAAAACAATGAAAACACAAAATCATTCGCATCTATTACTAGAGCTGCATGAAAAATATAATAATGAAAATAATCGTGTTGAACATCCTTGTATTCTGTCAATATTAGTTTTATTTGATAAAAATTAATTTTAATAGCAAAACGAAATAATACGCTGCAACTATTCAGAGGTGCTTTGTGAAAGGATTGACGTTATACACAAATCACTTGGTACTCCATTGGACTTTAAAGTATATAAACTTAGTTCATAAATATGCCATATAATAAAATGAAACAAAACACAAGATTATTGCAACTATTTATGACCAATTGGTGTAAATCAAATATTTAAAAATTGTCCTTGTATTAGAGTTTACAATATTCACGTAAACTCAATTTTTAAAAATTCAGTATAAAACAATGAAAACACAAAATCATTCGCATCTATTACTAGAGCTGCATGAAAAATATAATAATGAAAATAATCGTGTTGAACATCCTTGTATTCTGTCACTATTAGTTTTATTTGATAAAACTCAATTTGCATAGCAAAACGAAGTAATAGGGTGCAACTATTTAGGTGTGCTGTGTGAAAGGAATGATTTTGTACACAAATCACTTGGTACCCCATTGGACTTTAAAGTATATAAATTTAGTTCATAAATATGCCATATAATAAAGAGACACGAAACACAAGATTATTGCAACTTTTCACGAGCAAATGGAGGAAATTAAATTTTAAAAATTGGCCTTGTATTAGAGTTTACAATATTTACGTAAACTTAGTTTTTAAAAATACAGTATAAAACAATGAAAACACAAAATAATTCGCATCTATTTCTAGACCTGCATGAAAAATATAATAATGAAAATAATCGTGTTGAACATCCTTGTATTCTGTCAATATTAGTTTTATTTGATAAAAATTAATTTTAATAGCAAAACGAAATAATACGCTGCAACTATTTAGGTGTGCTGTGTGAAAGGAATGATTTTGTACACAAATCACTTGGTACCCCATTGGACTTTAAAGTATATAAATTTAGTTCATAAATATGCCATATAATAAAGAGACACGAAACACAAGATTATTGCAACTTTTCACGAGCAAATGGAGGAAATCAAAATTTTAAAAATTGTCCTTGTATTAGAGTTTACAATATTTACCTAAACTCAGTTTTTAAAAATTCAGTATAAAACAATGAAAACACAAAATCATTCGCATCTATTTCTAGACCTGCATGAAAAATATAATAATGAAAATAATCGTGTTGAACATCCTTGTATTCTGTCAATATACGTTTTATTTGATAAAAATCAATTTGCATAGCAAAACGAAGTTATACGCTGCAATTATTCAGAGCTGCTGTATGAAAGGATTGACGTTATACACAAATCACTTGGTACCCCATTGGACTTTAAAGTATATAAATTTATTTCATAAATATGCCATATAATAAAATGAAACAAAACACAAGATTATTGCAACTATTTATGATCAATTGGTGTAAATCAAATATTTAAAAATTGTCCTTGTATTAGAGTTTACAATATTCACGTAAACTCAGTTTTTAAAAATTCAGTATAAAACAATGAAAACACAAAATCATTCGCATCTATTACTAGAGCTGCATGAAAAATATAATAATGAAAATAATCGTGTTGAACATCCTTGTATTCTGTCAATATTAGTTTTATTTGATAAAAATTAATTTTAATAGCAAAACGAAATAAAACGCTGCAACTATTCAGAGGTGCTTTGTGAAAGGATTGACGTTATACACAAATCACTTGGTACTCCATGGGACTTTAAAGTATATAAACTTAGTTCATAAATATGCCATATAATAAAATGAAACAAAACACAAGATTATTGCAACTATTTATGACCAATTGGTGTAAATCAAATATTTAAAAATTGTCCTTGTATTAGAGTTTACAATATTCACGTAAACTCAATTTTTAAAAATTCAGTATAAAACAATGAAAACACAAAATCATTCGCATCTATTACTAGAGCTGCATGAAAAATATAATAATGAAAATAATCGTGTTGAACATCCTTGTATTCTGTCACTATTAGTTTTATTTGATAAAACTCAATTTGCATAGCAAAACGAAGTAATAGGGTGCAACTATTTAGGTGTGCTGTGTGAAAGGAATGATTTTGTACACAAATCACTTGGTACCCCATTGGACTTTAAAGTATATAAATTTAGTTCATAAATATGCCATATAATAAAGAGACACGAAACACAAGATTATTGCAACTTTTCACGAGCAAATGGAGGAAATTAAATTTTAAAAATTGGCCTTGTATTAGAGTTTACAATATTTACGTAAACTTAGTTTTTAAAAATACAGTATAAAACAATGAAAACACAAAATAATTCGCATCTATTTCTAGACCTGCATGAAAAATATAATAATGAAAATAATCGTGTTGAACATCCTTGTATTCTGTCAATATTAGTTTTATTTGATAAAAATTAATTTTAATAGCAAAACGAAATAATACGCTGCAACTATTTAGGTGTGCTGTGTGAAAGGAATGATTTTGTACACAAATCACTTGGTACCCCATTGGACTTTAAAGTATATAAATTTAGTTCATAAATATGCCATATAATAAAGAGACACGAAACACAAGATTATTGCAACTTTTCACGAGCAAATGGAGGAAATCAAAATTTTAAAAATTGGCCTTGTATTAGAGTTTACAATATTTACCTAAACTCAGTTTTTAAAAATTCAGTATAAAACAATGAAAACACAAAATCATTCGCATCTATTTCTAGACCTGCATGAAAAATATAATAATGAAAATAATCGTGTTGAACATCCTTGTATTCTGTCAATATACGTTTTATTTGATAAAAATCAATTTGCATAGCAAAACGAAGTTATACGCTGCAATTATTCAGAGCTGCTGTATGAAAGGATTGACGTTATACACAAATCACTTGGTACCCCATTGGACTTTAAAGTATATAAATTTATTTCATAAATATGCCATATAATAAAATGAAACAAAACACAAGATTATTGCAACTATTTATGACCAATTGGTGTAAATCAAATATTTAAAAATTGTCCTTGAATTAGAGTTTACAATATTCACGTAAACTCAGTTTTTAAAAATTCAGTATAAAACAATGAAAACACAAAATCATTCGCATCTATTACTAGAGCTGCATGAAAAATATAATAATGAAAATAATCGTGTTGAACATCCTTGTATTCTGTCAATATTAGTTTTATTTGATAAAAATTAATTTTAATAGCAAAACGAAATAATACGCTGCAACTATTCAGAGGTGCTTTGTGAAAGGATTGACGTTATACACAAATCACTTGGTACTCCATTGGACTTTAAAGTATATAAACTTAGTTCATAAATATGCCATATAATAAAATGAAACAAAACACAAGATTATTGCAACTATTTATGACCAATTGGTGTAAATCAAATATTTAAAAATTGTCCTTGTATTAGAGTTTACAATATTCACGTAAACTCAATTTTTAAAAATTCAGTATAAAACAATGAAAACACAAAATCATTCGCATCTATTACTAGAGCTGCATGAAAAATATAATAATGAAAATAATCGTGTTGAACATCCTTGTATTCTGTCACTATTAGTTTTATTTGATAAAACTCAATTTGCATAGCAAAACGAAGTAATAGGGTGCAACTATTTAGGTGTGCTGTGTGAAAGGAATGATTTTGTACACAAATCACTTGGTACCCCATTGGACTTTAAAGTATATAAATTTAGTTCATAAATATGCCATATAATAAAGAGACACGAAACACAAGATTATTGCAACTTTTCACGAGCAAATGGAGGAAATCAGAATTTTTAAAATTGGCCTTGTATTAGAGTTTACAATATTTACGTAAACTTAGTTTTTAAAAATACAGTATAAAACAATGAAAACACAAAATCATTCGCATCTATTTCTAGACCTGCATGAAAAGTATAATAATGAAAATAATCGTGTTGAACATCCTTGTATTCTGTCAATATTAGTTTTATTGGATAAAAATCAATTTGCATAGCAAAACGAAGTAATACGCTGCAACTATTCAGAGCTACTGTGTGAAAGGATTGACGTTATACACAAATCACTTGGTACCCCATTGGACTTTAAAGTATATAAATTTAGTTCATAAATATGCCATATAATAAAATGGAACAAAACACAATATTATTGCAACTATTTATGACCAATTGGTGTAAATCAAATATTTAAAAATTGTCCTTGTATTAGAGTTTACAATATTCACGTAAACTCAGTTTTTAAAAATTCAGTATAAAACAATGAAAACACAAAATCATTCGCATCTATTACTAGAGCTGCATGAAAAATATAATAATGAAAATAATCGTGTTGAACATCCTTGTATTCTGTCAATATTAGTTTTATTTGATAAAACTCAATTTGCATAGCAAAACGAAGTAATAGGGTGCAACTATTTAGGTGTGCTGTGTGAAAGGAATGATTTTGTACACAAATCACTTGGTACCCCATTGGACTTTAAAGTATATAAATTTAGTTCATAAATATGCCATATAATAAAGAGACACGAAACACAAGATTATTGCAACTTTTCACGAGCAAATGGAGGAAATCAAAATTTTAAAAATTGGCCTTGTATTAGAGTTTACAATATTTACGTAAACTTAGTTTTTAAAAATACAGTATAAAACAATGAAAACACAAAATCATTCGCATCTATTTCTAGACCTGCATGAAAAATATAATAATGAAAATAATCGTGTTGAACATCCTTGTATTCTGTCAATATTAGTTTTATTTGATAAAAATCAATTTGCATAGCAAAACGAAGTAATACGCTGCAATTATTCAGAGCTGCTGTATGAAAGGATTGACGTTATACACAAATCACTTGGTACCCCATTGGACTTTAAAGTATATAAATTTATTTCATAAATATGCCATATAATAAAATGAAACAAAACACAAGATTATTGCAACTATTTATGATCAATTGGTGTAAATCAAATATTTAAAAATTGTCCTTGTATTAGAGTTTACAATATTCACGTAAACTCAGTTTTTAAAAATTCAGTATAAAACAATGAAAACACAAAATCATTCGCATCTATTACTAGAGCTGCATGAAAAATATAATAATGAAAATAATCGTGTTGAACATCCTTGTATTCTGTCACTATTAGTTTTATTTGATAAAACTCAATTTGCATAGCAAAACGAAGTAATAGGGTGCAACTATTTAGGTGTGCTGTGTGAAAGGAATGATTTTGTACACAAATCACTTGGTACCCCATTGGACTTTAAAGTATATAAATTTAGTTCATAAATATGCCATATAATAAAGAGACACGAAACACAAGATTATTGCAACTTTTCACGAGCAAATGGAGGAAATCAAAATTTTAAAAATTGGCCTTGTATTAGAGTTTACAATATTTACGTAAACTTAGTTTTTAAAAATACAGTATAAAACAATGAAAACACAAAATCATTCGCATCTATTTCTAGACCTGCATGAAAAATATAATAATGAAAATAATCGTGTTGAACATCCTTGTATTCTGTCAATATTAGTTTTATTTGATAAAAATCAATTTGCATAGCAAAACGAAGTAATACGCTGCAATTATTCAGAGCTGCTGTATGAAAGGATTGACGTTATACACAAATCACTTGGTACCCCATTGGACTTTAAAGTATATAAATTTATTTCATAAATATGCCATATAATAAAATGAAACAAAACACAAGATTATTGCAACTATTTATGATCAATTGGTGTAAATCAAATATTTAAAAATTGTCCTTGTATTAGAGTTTACAATATTCACGTAAACTCAGTTTTTAAAAATTCAGTATAAAACAATGAAAACACAAAATCATTCGCATCTATTACTAGAGCTGCATGAAAAATATAATAATGAAAATAATCGTGTTGAACATCCTTGTATTCTGTCACTATTAGTTTTATTTGATAAAACTCAATTTGCATAGCAAAACGAAGTAATAGGGTGCAACTATTTAGGTGTGCTGTGTGAAAGGAATGATTTTGTACACAAATCACTTGGTACCCCATTGGACTTTAAAGTATATAAATTTAGTTCATAAATATGCCATATAATAAAGAGACACGAAACACAAGATTATTGCAACTTTTCACGAGCAAATGGAGGAAATCAGAATTTTTAAAATTGGCCTTGTATTAGAGTTTACAATATTTACGTAAACTTAGTTTTTAAAAATACAGTATAAAACAATGAAAACACAAAATCATTCGCATCTATTTCTAGACCTGCATGAAAAATATAATAATGAAAATAATCGTGTTGAACATCCTTGTATTCTGTCAATATTAGTTTTATTTGATAAAAATCAATTTGCATAGCAAAACGAAGTAATACGCTGCAACTATTCAGAGCTGCTGTGTGAAAAGATTGACGTTATACACAAATCACTTGGTACCCCATTGGACTTTAAAGTATATAAATTTAGTTCATAAATATGCCATATAATAAAATGGAACAAAACACAAGATTATTGCAACTATTTATGACCAATTGGTGTAAATCAAATATTTAAAAATTGTCCTTGTATTAGAGTTTACAATATTCACGTAAACTCAGTTTTTAAAAATTCAGTATAAAACAATGAAAACACAAAATCATTCGCATCTATTACTAGAGCTGCATGAAAAATATAATAATGAAAATAATCGTGTTGAACATCCTTGTATTCTGTCAATATTAGTTTTATTTGATAAAACTCAATTTGCATAGCAAAACGAAGTAATAGGGTGCAACTATTTAGGTGTGCTGTGTGAAAGGAATGATTTTGTACACAAATCACTTGGTACCCCATTGGACTTTAAAGTATATAAATTTAGTTCATAAATATGCCATATAATAAAGAGACACGAAACACAAGATTATTGCAACTTTTCACGAGCAAATGGAGGAAATCAAAATTTTAAAAATTGGCCTTGTATTAGAGTTTACAATATTTACGTAAACTTAGTTTTTAAAAATACAGTATAAAACAATGAAAACACAAAATCATTCGCATCTATTTCTAGACCTGCATGAAAAATATAATAATGAAAATAATCGTGTTGAACATCCTTGTATTCTGTCAATATTAGTTTTATTTGATAAAAATCAATTTGCATAGCAAAACGAAGTAATACGCTGCAATTATTCAGAGCTGCTGTATGAAAGGATTGACGTTATACACAAATCACTTGGTACCCCATTGGACTTTAAAGTATATAAATTTATTTCATAAATATGCCATATAATAAAATGAAACAAAACACAAGATTATTGCAACTATTTATGATCAATTGGTGTAAATCAAATATTTAAAAATTGTCCTTGTATTAGAGTTTACAATATTCACGTAAACTCAGTTTTTAAAAATTCAGTATAAAACAATGAAAACACAAAATCATTCGCATCTATTACTAGAGCTGCATGAAAAATATAATAATGAAAATAATCGTGTTGAACATCCTTGTATTCTGTCAATATTAGTTTTATTTGATAAAAATTAATTTTAATAGCAAAACGAAATAATACGCTGCAACTATTTAGGTGTGCTGTGTGAAAGGAATGATTTTGTACCCAAATCACTTGGTACTCCATGGGACTTTAAAGTATATAAACTTAGTTCATAAATATGCCATATAATAAAGAGACACGAAACACAAGATTATTGCAACTATTTATGACCGATTGGTGTAAATCAAAATTTTAAAAATTGGCCTTGTATTAGAGTTTACAATATTTACGTAAACTCAGTTTTTAAAAATTCAGTATAAAACAATGAAAACACAAAATCATTCGCATCTATTACTAGAGCTGCATGAAAAATATAATAATGAAAATAATCGTGTTGAACATCCTTGTATTCTGTCAATATACGTTTTATTTGATAAAAATCAATTTGCATAGCAAAACGAAGTTATACGCTGCAATTATTCAGAGCTGCTGTATGAAAGGATTGACGTTATACACAAATCACTTGGTCCCCATTGGACTTTAAAGTATATAAATTTAGTTCATAAATATCCCATATAATAAAATGATACAAAACACAAGATTATTGCAACTATTCATGACCAATTGGTGTAAATCAAATATTTAAAAATTGTCCTTGTATTAGAGTTTACAATATTTACGTAAACTCAGTTATTAAAAATTCAGTATAAAACAATGAAAACACAAAATCATTCGCATCTATTTCTAGAGCTGCATGAAAAATATAATAATGAAAATAATCGTGTTGAACATCTTTGTATTATGTCAATATTAGTTTTATTTGATAAAAATCAATTTGCATAGCAAAACGAAGTAATACGCTGCAACTATTCAGAGTTCCTGTGTGAAAGGATTGACGTTATACAAAAATCACTTGGTACGCCACTGGACTTTAAAGTATATAAACTTAGTCCATAAATATGCCATATATTAAAATGAAACAAAACACAAGATTATTGCAACTATTTATGACCAATTGGTGTAAATCAAATTTTTAAAAATTGGCCTTGTATTAGAGTTTACAATATTCACGTAAACTCAATTTTTAAAAATTCAGTATAAAACAATGAAAACACAAAATCATTCGCATCTATTACTAGAGCTGCATGAAAAATATAATAATGAAAATAATCGTGTTGAACATCCTTGTATTCTGTCACTATTAGTTTTATTTGATAAAACTCAATTTGCATAGCAAAACGAAGTAATAGGGTGCAACTATTTAGGTGTGCTGTGTGAAAGGAATGATTTTGTACACAAATCACTTGGTACCCCATTGGACTTTAAAGTATATAAATTTAGTTCATAAATATGCCATATAATAAAGAGACACGAAACACAAGATTATTGCAACTTTTCACGAGCAAATGGAGGAAATCAAAATTTTAAAAATTGGCCTTGTATTAGAGTTTACAATATTTACGTAAACTTAGTTTTTAAAAATACAGTATAAAACAATGAAAACACAAAATCATTCGCATCTATTTCTAGACCTGCATGAAAAATATAATAATGAAAATAATCGTGTTGAACATCCTTGTATTCTGTCAATATACGTTTTATTTGATAAAAATCAATTTGCATAGCAAAACGAAGTAATACGCTGCAACTATTCAGAGCTGCTGTGTGAAAGGATTGACGTTATACACAAATCACTTGGTACCCCATTGGACTTTAAAGTATATAAATTTAGTTCATAAATATGCCATATAATAAAATGAAACAAAACACAAGATTATTGCAACTATTTATGACCAATTGGTGTAAATCAAATATTTAAAAATTGTCCTTGTATTAGAGTTTACAATATTCACGTAAACTCAGTTTTTAAAAATTCAGTATAAAACAATGAAAACACAAAATCATTCGCATCTATTACTAGAGCTGCATGAAAAATATAATAATGAAAATAATCGTGTTGAACATCCTTGTATTCTGTCAATATTAGTTTTATTTGATAAAAATTAATTTTAATAGCAAAACGAAATAATACGCTGCAACTATTCAGAAGTGCTTTGTGAAAGGAATGATTTTGTACACAAATCACTTGGTACCCCATCGGACTTTAGAGTATATAAATTTAGTTCATAAATATCCCATATAATAAAATGATACAAAACACAAAATTATTGCAACTATTCATGACCAATTGGTGAAAATCAAATTTTTAAAAATTGGCCTTGTGTTAGAGTTTACAATATTTACGTAAACTCAGTTATTAAAAATTCAGTATAAAACAATGAAAACACAAAATCATTCGCATCTATTTCTAGAGCTGCATGAAAAATATAATAATGAAAATAATCGTGTTGAACATCTTTGTATTATGTCAATATTAGTTTTATTTGATAAAAATCAATTTGCATAGCAAAACGAAGTAATACGCTGCAACTATTCAGAGTTCCTGTGTGAAAGGATTGACGTTATACAAAAATCACTTGGTACGCCACTGGACTTTAAAGTATATAAACTTAGTCCATAAATATGCCATATATTAAAATGAAACAAAACACAAGATTATTGCAACTATTTATGACCAATTGGTGTAAATCAAATTTTTAAAAATTGGCCTTGTATTAGAGTTTACAATATTTACGTAAACTCGGTTTAAAAAATTCAGTATAATATAATGAAAACACAAAATCATTCGAATCTATGTATAGAGTTGCATGAAAAATATAATAATGAAAATAATCGTGTTGAACATCCTTGTATTCTGTCAATATTAGTTTTATTTGATAAAAATCAATTTGCATTGCAAAACGAAGTAATAGGGTGAAACTATTTAGGTGTGCTGTGTGAAAGGAATGATTTTGTACACAAATCACTTGGTACCCCATTGGACTTTAAAGTATATAAATTTAGTTCATAAATATGCCATATAATAAAGAGACACGAAACACAAGATTATTGCAACTTTTCACGAGCAAATGGAGGAAATCAAAATTTTAAAAATTGGCCTTGTATTAGAGTTTACAATATTTACGTAAACTTAGTTTTTAAAAATACAGTATAAAACAATGAAAACACAAAATCATTCGCATCTATTTCTAGACCTGCATGAAAAATATAATAATGAAAATAATCGTGTTGAACATCCTTGTATTCTGTCAATATTAGTTTTATTTGATAAAAATCAATTTGCATAGCAAAACGAAGTAATACGCTGCAACTATTCAGAGCTGCTGTGTGAAAGGATTGACGTTATACACAAATCACTTGGTACCCCATTGGACTTTAAAGTATATAAATTTAGTTCATAAATATGCCATATAATAAAATGAAACAAAACACAAGATTATTGCAACTATTTATGACCAATTGGTGTAAATCAAATATTTAAAAATTGTCCTTGTATTAGAGTTTACAATATTCACGTAAACTCAGTTTTTAAAAATTCAGTATAAAACAATGAAAACACAAAATCATTCGCATCTATTACTAGAGCTGCATGAAAAATATAATAATGAAAATAATCGTGTTGAACATCCTTGTATTCTGTCAATATTAGTTTTATTTGATAAAAATTAATTTTAATAGCAAAACGAAATAATACGCTGCAACTATTCAGAAGTGCTTTGTGAAAGGAATGATTTTGTACACAAATCACTTGGTACCCCATCGGACTTTAGAGTATATAAATTTAGTTCATAAATATCCCATATAATAAAATGATACAAAACACAAGATTATTGCAACTATTCATGACCAATTGGTGAAAATCAAATTTTTAAAAATTGGCCTTGTGTTAGAGTTTACAATATTTACGTAAACTCAGTTATTAAAAATTCAGTATAAAACAATGAAAACACAAAATCATTCGCATCTATTTCTAGAGCTGCATGAAAAATATAATAATGAAAATAATCGTGTTGAACATCTTTGTATTATGTCAATATTAGTTTTATTTGATAAAAATCAATTTGCATAGCAAAACGAAGTAATACGCTGCAACTATTCAGAGTTCCTGTGTGAAAGGATTGACGTTATACAAAAATCACTTGGTACGCCACTGGACTTTAAAGTATATAAACTTAGTCCATAAATATGCCATATATTAAAATGAAACAAAACACAAGATTATTGCAACTATTTATGACCAATTGGTGTAAATCAAATTTTTAAAAATTGGCCTTGTATTAGAGTTTACAATATTTACGTAAACTCGGTTTAAAAAATTCAGTATAATATAATGAAAACACAAAATCATTCGAATCTATGTATAGAGTTGCATGAAAAATATAATAATGAAAATAATCGTGTTGAACATCCTTGTATTCTGTCAATATTAGTTTTATTTGATAAAAATCAATTTGCATTGCAAAACGAAGTAATAGGGTGCAACTATTTAGGTGTGCTGTGTGAAAGGAATGATTTTGTACACAAATCACTTGGTACCCCATTGGACTTTAAAGTATATAAATTTAGTTCATAAATATGCCATATAATAAAGAGACACGAAACACAAGATTATTGCAACTTTTCACGAGCAAATGGAGGAAATCAAAATTTTAAAAATTGGCCTTGTATTAGAGTTTACAATATTTACGTAAACTTAGTTTTTTAAAATACAGTATAAAACAATGAAAACACAAAATCATTCGCATCTATTTCTAGACCTGCATGAAAAATATAATAATGAAAATAATCGTGTTGAACATCCTTGTATTCTGTCAATATTAGTTTTATTTGATAAAAATCAATTTGCATAGCAAAACGAAGTAATACGCTGCAACTATTCAGAGCTGCTGTGTGAAAAGATTGACGTTATACACAAATCACTTGGTACCCCATTGGACTTTAAAGTATATAAATTTAGTTCATAAATATGCCATATAATAAAATGGAACAAAACACAAGATTATTGCAACTATTTATGACCAATTGGTGTAAATCAAATATTTAAAAATTGTACTTGTATTAGAGTTTACAATATTCACGTAAACTCAGTTTTTAAAAATTCAGTATAAAACAATGAAAACACAAAATCATTCGCATCTATTACTAGAGCTGCATGAAAAATATAATAATGTAAATAATCGTGTTGAACATCCTTGTATTCTGTCAATATTAGTTTTATTTGATAAAAATTAATTTTAATAGCAAAACGAAATAATACGCTGCAACTATTCAGAGGTGCTTTGTGAAAGGAATGATTTTGTACACAAATCACTTGGTACCCCATCGGACTTTAGAGTATATAAATTTAGTTCATAAATATCCCATATAATAAAATGATACAAAACACAAGATTATTGCAACTATTCATGACCAATTGGTGAAAATCAAATTTTTAAAAATTGGCCTTGTATTAGAGTTTACAATATTTACGTAAACTCAGTTATTAAAAATTCAGTATAAAACAATGAAAACACAAAATCATTCGCATCTATTTCTAGAGCTGCATGAAAAATATAATAATGAAAATAATCGTGTTAAACATCCTTGTATTGTGTCAATATAAGTTTAATATGATAAAAATTAATTTTAATAGCAAAACGAAATAATACGCTGCAACTATTCAGAGTTCCTGTGTGAAAGGATTGACGTTATACAAAAATCACTTGGTACCCCATTGGACTTTAAAGTATATAAACTTAGTTCATAAATATGCCATATAATAAAATGAAACAAAACACAAGATTATTGCAACTATTTATGACCAATTGGTGTAAATCAAATTTTTAAAAATTATCCTTGTATTAGAGTTTACAATATTCACGTAAACTAAGTTTTTAAAAATTCAGTATAAAACAATGAAAACACAAAATCATTCGCATCTATTACTAGAGCTGCATGAAAAATATAATAATGAAAATAATCGTGTTGAACATCCTTGTATTCTGTCAATATTAGTTTTATTTGATAAAAATTAATTTTAATAGCAAAACGAAATAATACGCTGCAACTATTCAGAGGTGCTTTGTGAAAGGATTGACGTTATACACAAATCACTTGGTACTCCATTGGACTTTAAAGTATATAAACTAAGTTCATAAATATGCCATATACTAAAATGAAACAAAACACAAGATTATTGCAACTATTTATGACCAATTGGTGTAAATCAAATTTTTAAAAATTGTCCTTGTATTAGAGTTTACAATATTTACGTAAACTCAGTTATTAAAAATTCAGTATAAAACAATGAAAACACAAAATCATTCGCATCTATTTCTAGTGCTGCATGAAAAATATAATAATGAAAATAATCGTGTTGAACATCCTTGTATTCTGTCAATATAAGTTTTATTTGATAAAAATTGATTTTAATAGCAAAACAAAGTAATACGCTGCAACTATTCAGAGTTCCTGTGTGAAAGGATTGACGTTATACAAAAATCACTTGGTACGCCACTGGACTTTAAAGTATATAAACTTAGTCCATAAATATGCCATATATTAAAATGAAACAAAACACAAGATTATTGCAACTATTTATGACCAATTGGTGTAAATCAAATTTTTAAAAATTATCCTTGTATTAGAGTTTACAATATTTACGTAAACTCAGTTATTAAAAATTCAGTATAAAACAATGAAAACACAAAATCATTCGCATCTATTTCTAGAGCTGCATGAAAAATATAATAATGAAAATAATCGTGTTAAACATAATTGTATTGTGTCAATATAAGTTTAATATGATAAAAATTAATTTTAATAGCAAAACGAAATAATACGCTGCAACTATTCAGAGGTGCTTTGTGAAAGGATTGACGTTATACACAAATCACTTGGTACTCCATTGGACTTTAAAGTATATAAACTAAGTTCATAAATATGCCATATAATAAAATGAAACAAAACACAAGATTATTGCAACTATTTATGACCAATTGGTGTAAATCAAATTTTTAAAAATTGTCCTTGTATTAGAGTTTACAATATTTACGTAAACTCAGTTATTAAAAATTCAGTATAAAACAATGAAAACACAAAATCATTCGCATCTATTTCTAGTGCTGCATGAAAAATATAATAATGAAAATAATCGTGTTGAACATCCTTGTATTCTGTCAATATAAGTTTTATTTGATAAAAATTAATTTTAATAGCAAAACGAAATAATACGCTGCAACTATTCAGAGGTGCTTTGTGAAAGGATTGACGTTATACACAAATCACTTGGTACTCCATTGGACTTTAAAGTATATAAACTAAGTTCATAAATATGCCATATAATAAAATGAAACAAAACACAAGATATTTGCAAATATTTATGACCAATTGGTGTAAATCAAATATTTAAAAATTGTCCTTGTATTAGAGTTTACAATATTCACGTAAACTCAGTTTTTAAAAATTCAGTATAAAACAATGAAAACACAAAATCATTCGCATCTATTACTAGAGCTGCATGAAAAATATAATAATGAAAATAATCGTGTTGAACATCCTTGTATTCTGTCAATATTAGTTTTATTTGATAAAAATTAATTTTAATAGCAAAACGAAATAATACGCTGCAACTATTCAGAAGTGCTTTGTGAAAGGAATGATTTTGTACACAAATCACTTGGTACCCCATCGGACTTTAGAGTATATAAATTTAGTTCATAAATATCCCATATAATAAAATGATACAAAACACAAGATTATTGCAACTATTCATGACCAATTGGTGTAAATCAAATATTTAAAAATTGTCCTTGTATTAGAGTTTACAATATTCACGTAAACTCAGTTTTTAAAAATTCAGTATAAAACAATGAAAACACAAAATCATTCGCATCTATTACTAGAGCTGCATGAAAAATATAATAATGAAAATAATCGTGTTGAACATCCTTGTATTCTGTCAATATTAGTTTTATTTGATAAAAATTAATTTTAATAGCAAAACGAAATAATACGCTGCAACTATTCAGAGGTGCTTTGTGAAAGGATTGACGTTATACACAAATCACTTGGTACCCCATCGGACTTTAGAGTATATAAATTTAGTTCATAAATATCCCATATAATAAAATGATACAAAACACAAGATTATTGCAACTATTCATGACCAATTGGTGTAAATCAAATATTTAAAAATTGTCCTTGTATTAGAGTTTACAATATTCACGTAAACTCAGTTTTTAAAAATTCAGTATAAAACAATGAAAACACAAAATCATTCGCATCTATTTCTAGAGCTGCATGAAAAATATAATAATGAAAATAATCGTGTTAAACATCCTTGTATTGTGTCAATATAAGTTTAATATGATAAAAATTAATTTTAATAGCAAAACGAAATAATACGCTGCAACTATTCAGAGTTCCTGTGTGAAAGGATTGACGTTATACAAAAATCACTTGGTACCCCATTGGACTTTAAAGTATATAAACTAAGTTCATAAATATGCCATATAATAAAATGAAACAAAACACAAGATTATTGCAACTATTTATGACCAATTGGTGTAAATCAAATTTTTAAAAATTATCCTTGTATTAGAGTTTACAATATTCACGTAAACTAAGTTTTTAAAAATTCAGTATAAAACAATGAAAACACAAAATCATTCGCATCTATTACTAGAGCTGCATGAAAAATATAATAATGAAAATAATCGTGTTGAACATCCTTGTATTCTGTCAATATTAGTTTTATTTGATAAAAATTAATTTTAATAGCAAAACGAAATAATACGCTGCAACTATTCAGAGGTGCTTTGTGAAAGGATTGACGTTATACACAAATCACTTGGTACTCCATTGGACTTTAAAGTATATAAACTAAGTTCATAAATATGCCATATAATAAAATGAAACAAAACACAAGATTATTGCAACTATTTATGACCAATTGGTGTAAATCAAATTTTTAAAAATTGTCCTTGTATTAGAGTTTACAATATTTACGTAAACTCGGTTTAAAAAATTCAGTATAATATAATGAAAACACAAAATCATTCGAATCTATGTATAGAGTTGCATGAAAAATATAATAATGAAAATAATCGTGTTGAACATCCTTGTATTCTGTCAATATTAGTTTTATTTGATAAAAATCAATTTGCATTGCAAAACGAAGTAATAGGGTGCAACTATTTAGGTGTGCTGTGTGAAAGGAATGATTTTGTACACAAATCACTTGGTACCCCATTGGACTTTAAAGTATATAAATTTAGTTCATAAATATGCCATATAATAAAGAGACACGAAACACAAGATTATTGCAACTTTTCACGAGCAAATGGAGGAAATCAAAATTTTAAAAATTGGCCTTGTATTAGAGTTTACAATATTTACGTAAACTTAGTTTTTTAAAATACAGTATAAAACAATGAAAACACAAAATCATTCGCATCTATTTCTAGACCTGCATGAAAAATATAATAATGAAAATAATCGTGTTGAACATCCTTGTATTCTGTCAATATTAGTTTTATTTGATAAAAATCAATTTGCATAGCAAAACGAAGTAATACGCTGCAACTATTCAGAGCTGCTGTGTGAAAAGATTGACGTTATACACAAATCACTTGGTACCCCATTGGACTTTAAAGTATATAAATTTAGTTCATAAATATGCCATATAATAAAATGGAACAAAACACAAGATTATTGCAACTATTTATGACCAATTGGTGTAAATCAAATATTTAAAAATTGTACTTGTATTAGAGTTTACAATATTCACGTAAACTCAGTTTTTAAAAATTCAGTATAAAACAATGAAAACACAAAATCATTCGCATCTATTACTAGAGCTGCATGAAAAATATAATAATGTAAATAATCGTGTTGAACATCCTTGTATTCTGTCAATATTAGTTTTATTTGATAAAAATTAATTTTAATAGCAAAACGAAATAATACGCTGCAACTATTCAGAGGTGCTTTGTGAAAGGAATGATTTTGTACACAAATCACTTGGTACCCCATCGGACTTTAGAGTATATAAATTTAGTTCATAAATATCCCATATAATAAAATGATACAAAACACAAGATTATTGCAACTATTCATGACCAATTGGTGAAAATCAAATTTTTAAAAATTGGCCTTGTATTAGAGTTTACAATATTTACGTAAACTCAGTTATTAAAAATTCAGTATAAAACAATGAAAACACAAAATCATTCGCATCTATTTCTAGAACTGCATGAAAAATATAATAATGAAAATAATCGTGTTAAACATCCTTGTATTGTGTCAATATAAGTTTAATATGATAAAAATTAATTTTAATAGCAAAACGAAATAATACGCTGCAACTATTCAGAGTTCCTGTGTGAAAGGATTGACGTTATACAAAAATCACTTGGTACCCCATTGGACTTTAAAGTATATAAACTTAGTTCATAAATATGCCATATAATAAAATGAAACAAAACACAAGATTATTGCAACTATTTATGACCAATTGGTGTAAATCAAATTTTTAAAAATTATCCTTGTATTAGAGTTTACAATATTCACGTAAACTAAGTTTTTAAAAATTCAGTATAAAACAATGAAAACACAAAATCATTCGCATCTATTACTAGAGCTGCATGAAAAATATAATAATGAAAATAATCGTGTTGAACATCCTTGTATTCTGTCAATATTAGTTTTATTTGATAAAAATTAATTTTAATAGCAAAACGAAATAATACGCTGCAACTATTCAGAGGTGCTTTGTGAAAGGATTGACGTTATACACAAATCACTTGGTACTCCATTGGACTTTAAAGTATATAAACTAAGTTCATAAATATGCCATATAATAAAATGAAACAAAACACAAGATTATTGCAACTATTTATGACCAATTGGTGTAAATCAAATTTTTAAAAATTGTCCTTGTATTAGAGTTTACAATATTTACGTAAACTCAGTTATTAAAAATTCAGTATAAAACAATGAAAACACAAAATCATTCGCATCTATTTCTAGAGCTGCATGAAAAATATAATAATGAAAATAATCGTGTTAAACATCCTTGTATTGTGTCAATATAAGTTTAATATGATAAAAATTAATTTTAATAGCAAAACGAAATAATACGCTGCAACTATTCAGAGTTCCTGTGTGAAAGGATTGACGTTATACAAAAATCACTTGGTACGCCACTGGACTTTAAAGTATATAAACTTAGTCCATAAATATGCCATATATTAAAATGAAACAAAACACAAGATTATTGCAACTATTTATGACCAATTGGTGTAAATCAAATTTTTAAAAATTATCCTTGTATTAGAGTTTACAATATTTACGTAAACTCAGTTATTAAAAATTCAGTATAAAACAATGAAAACACAAAATCATTCGCATCTATTTCTAGAGCTGCATGAAAAATATAATAATGAAAATAATCGTGTTAAACATCCTTGTATTGTGTCAATATAAGTTTAATATGATAAAAATTAATTTTAATAGCAAAACGAAATAATACGCTGCAACTATTCAGAGTTCCTGTGTGAAAGGATTGACGTTATACAAAAATCACTTGGTACCCCATTGGACTTTAAAGTATATAAACTTAGTTCATAAATATGCCATATAATAAAATGAAACAAAACACAAGATTATTGCAACTATTTATGACCAATTGGTGTAAATCAAATTTTTAAAAATTATCCTTGTATTAGAGTTTACAATATTCACGTAAACTAAGTTTTTAAAAATTCAGTATAAAACAATGAAAACACAAAATCATTCGCATCTATTACTAGAGCTGCATGAAAAATATAATAATGAAAATAATCGTGTTGAACATCCTTGTATTCTGTCAATATTAGTTTTATTTGATAAAAATTAATTTTAATAGCAAAACGAAATAATACGCTGCAACTATTCAGAGGTGCTTTGTGAAAGGATTGACGTTATACACAAATCACTTGGTACTCCATTGGACTTTAAAGTATATAAACTAAGTTCATAAATATGCCATATACTAAAATGAAACAAAACACAAGATTATTGCAACTATTTATGACCAATTGGTGTAAATCAAATTTTTAAAAATTGTCCTTGTATTAGAGTTTACAATATTTACGTAAACTCAGTTATTAAAAATTCAGTATAAAACAATGAAAACACAAAATCATTCGCATCTATTTCTAGTGCTGCATGAAAAATATAATAATGAAAATAATCGTGTTGAACATCCTTGTATTCTGTCAATATAAGTTTTATTTGATAAAAATTGATTTTAATAGCAAAACAAAGTAATACGCTGCAACTATTCAGAGCTGCTGTGTGAAAGGATTGACGTTATACAAAAATCACTTGGTACGCCACTGGACTTTAAAGTATATAAACTTAGTCCATAAATATGCCATATATTAAAATGAAACAAAACACAAGATTATTGCAACTATTTATGACCAATTGGTGTAAATCAAATTTTTAAAAATTATCCTTGTATTAGAGTTTACAATATTTACGTAAACTCAGTTATTAAAAATTCAGTATAAAACAATGAAAACACAAAATCATTCGCATCTATTTCTAGAGCTGCATGAAAAATATAATAATGAAAATAATCGTGTTAAACATAATTGTATTGTGTCAATATAAGTTTAATATGATAAAAATTAATTTTAATAGCAAAACGAAATAATACGCTGCAACTATTCAGAGGTGCTTTGTGAAAGGATTGACGTTATACACAAATCACTTGGTACTCCATTGGACTTTAAAGTATATAAACTAAGTTCATAAATATGCCATATAATAAAATGAAACAAAACACAAGATTATTGCAACTATTTATGACCAATTGGTGTAAATCAAATTTTTAAAAATTGTCCTTGTATTAGAGTTTACAATATTTACGTAAACTCAGTTATTAAAAATTCAGTATAAAACAATGAAAACACAAAATCATTCGCATCTATTTCTAGTGCTGCATGAAAAATATAATAATGAAAATAATCGTGTTGAACATCCTTGTATTCTGTCAATATAAGTTTTATTTGATAAAAATTAATTTTAATAGCAAAACGAAATAATACGCTGCAACTATTCAGAGGTGCTTTGTGAAAGGATTGACGTTATACACAAATCACTTGGTACTCCATTGGACTTTAAAGTATATAAACTAAGTTCATAAATATGCCATATAATAAAATGAAACAAAACACAAGATTATTGCAACTATTTATGACCAATTGGTGTAAATCAAATATTTAAAAATTGTCCTTGTATTAGAGTTTACAATATTCACGTAAACTCAGTTTTTAAAAATTCAGTATAAAACAATGAAAACACAAAATCATTCGAATCTATTACTAGAGCTGCATGAAAAATATAATAATGAAAATAATCGTGTTGAACATCCTTGTATTCTGTCAATATTAGTTTTATTTGATAAAAATTAATTTTAATAGCAAAACGAAATAATACGCTGCAACTATTCAGAAGTGCTTTGTGAAAGGAATGATTTTGTACACAAATCACTTGGTACCCCATCGGACTTTAGAGTATATAAATTTAGTTCATAAATATCCCATATAATAAAATGATACAAAACACAAGATTATTGCAACTATTCATGACCAATTGGTGTAAATCAAATATTTAAAAATTGTCCTTGTATTAGAGTTTACAATATTTACGTAAACTCAGTTATTAAAAATTCAGTATAAAACAATGAAAACACAAAATCATTCGCATCTATTTCTAGAGCTGCATGAAAAATATAATAATGAAAATAATCGTGTTGAACATCTTTGTATTATGTCAATATTAGTTTTATTTGATAAAAATCAATTTGCATAGCAAAACGAAGTAATACGCTGCAACTATTCAGAGTTCCTGTGTGAAAGGATTGACGTTATACAAAAATCACTTGGTACGCCACTGGACTTTAAAGTATATAAACTTAGTCCATAAATATGCCATATATTAAAATGAAACAAAACACAAGATTATTGCAACTATTTATGACCAATTGGTGTAAATCAAATTTTTAAAAATTGGCCTTGTATTAGAGTTTACAATATTCACGTAAACTCAATTTTTAAAAATTCAGTATAAAACAATGAAAACACAAAATCATTCGCATCTATTACTAGAGCTGCATGAAAAATATAATAATGAAAATAATCGTGTTGAACATCCTTGTATTCTGTCACTATTAGTTTTATTTGATAAAACTCAATTTGCATAGCAAAACGAAGTAATAGGGTGCAACTATTTAGGTGTGCTGTGTGAAAGGAATGATTTTGTACACAAATCACTTGGTACCCCATTGGACTTTAAAGTATATAAATTTAGTTCATAAATATGCCATATAATAAAGAGACACGAAACACAAGATTATTGCAACTTTTCACGAGCAAATGGAGGAAATCAAAATTTTAAAAATTGGCCTTGTATTAGAGTTTACAATATTTACGTAAACTTAGTTTTTAAAAATACAGTATAAAACAATGAAAACACAAAATCATTCGCATCTATTTCTAGACCTGCATGAAAAATATAATAATGAAAATAATCGTGTTGAACATCCTTGTATTCTGTCAATATTAGTTTTATTTGATAAAAATCAATTTGCATAGCAAAACGAAGTAATACGCTGCAACTATTCAGAGCTGCTGTGTGAAAGGATCGACGTTATACACAAATCACTTGGTACCCCATTGGACTTTAAAGTATATAAATTTAGTTCATAAATATGCCATATAATAAAATGAAACAAAACACAAGATTATTGCAACTATTTATGACCAATTGGTGTAAATCAAATATTTAAAAATTGTCCTTGTATTAGAGTTTACAATATTCACGTAAACTCAGTTTTTAAAAATTCAGTATAAAACAATGAAAACACAAAATCATTCGCATCTATTACTAGAGCTGCATGAAAAATATAATAATGAAAATAATCGTGTTGAACATCCTTGTATTCTGTCAATATTAGTTTTATTTGATAAAAATTAATTTTAATAGCAAAACGAAATAATACGCTGCAACTATTCAGAAGTGCTTTGTGAAAGGAATGATTTTGTACACAAATCACTTGGTACCCCATCGGACTTTAGAGTATATAAATTTAGTTCATAAATATCCCATATAATAAAATGATACAAAACACAAAATTATTGCAACTATTCATGACCAATTGGTGAAAATCAAATTTTTAAAAATTGGCCTTGTGTTAGAGTTTACAATATTTACGTAAACTCAGTTATTAAAAATTCAGTATAAAACAATGAAAACACAAAATCATTCGCATCTATTTCTAGAGCTGCATGAAAAATATAATAATGAAAATAATCGTGTTGAACATCTTTGTATTATGTCAATATTAGTTTTATTTGATAAAAATCAATTTGCATAGCAAAACGAAGTAATACGCTGCAACTATTCAGAGTTCCTGTGTGAAAGGATTGACGTTATACAAAAATCACTTGGTACGCCACTGGACTTTAAAGTATATAAACTTAGTCCATAAATATGCCATATATTAAAATGAAACAAAACACAAGATTATTGCAACTATTTATGACCAATTGGTGTAAATCAAATTTTTAAAAATTGGCCTTGTATTAGAGTTTACAATATTTACGTAAACTCGGTTTAAAAAATTCAGTATAATATAATGAAAACACAAAATCATTCGAATCTATGTATAGAGTTGCATGAAAAATATAATAATGAAAATAATCGTGTTGAACATCCTTGTATTCTGTCAATATTAGTTTTATTTGATAAAAATCAATTTGCATTGCAAAACGAAGTAATAGGGTGCAACTATTTAGGTGTGCTGTGTGAAAGGAATGATTTTGTACACAAATCACTTGGTACCCCATTGGACTTTAAAGTATATAAATTTAGTTCATAAATATGCCATATAATAAAGAGACACGAAACACAAGATTATTGCAACTTTTCACGAGCAAATGGAGGAAATCAAAATTTTAAAAATTGGCCTTGTATTAGAGTTTACAATATTTACGTAAACTTAGTTTTTAAAAATACAGTATAAAACAATGAAAACACAAAATCATTCGCATCTATTTCTAGACCTGCATGAAAAATATAATAATGAAAATAATCGTGTTGAACATCCTTGTATTCTGTCAATATTAGTTTTATTTGATCAAAATCAATTTGCATAGCAAAACGAAGTAATACGCTGCAACTATTCAGAGCTGCTGTGTGAAAGGATTGACGTTATACACAAATCACTTGGTACCCCATTGGACTTTAAAGTATATAAATTTAGTTCATAAATATGGCATATAATAAAATGAAACAAAACACAAGATTATTGCAACTATTTATGACCAATTGGTGTAAATCAAATATTTAAAAATTGTCCTTGTATTAGAGTTTACAATATTCACGTAAACTCAGTTTTTAAAAATTCAGTATAAAACAATGAAAACACAAAATCATTCGCATCTATTTCTAGACCTGCATGAAAAATATAATAATGAAAATAATCGTGTTGAACATCCTTGTATTCTGTCAATATTAGTTTTATTTGATAAAAATTAATTTTAATAGCAAAACGAAATAATACGCTGCAACTATTCAGAAGTGCTTTGTGAAAGGAATGATTTTGTACACAAATGACTTGGTACCCCATCGGACTTTAGAGTATATAAATTTAGTTCATAAATATCCCATATAATAAAATGATACAAAACACAAGATTATTGCAACTATTCATGACCAATTGGTGTAAATCAAATTTTTAAAAATTGGCCTTGTGTTAGAGTTTACAATATTTACGTAAACTCAGTTATTAAAAATTCAGTATAAAACAATGAAAACACAAAATCATTCGCATCTATTTCTAGAGCTGCATGAAAAATATAATAATGAAAATAATCGTGTTGAACATCTTTGTATTATGTCAATATTAGTTTTATTTGATAAAAATCAATTTGCATAGCAAAACGAAGTAATACGCTGCAACTATTCAGAGTTCCTGTGTGAAAGGATTGACGTTATACAAAAATCACTTGGTACGCCACTGGACTTTAAAGTATATAAACTTAGTCCATAAATATGCCATATATTAAAATGAAACAAAACACAAGATTATTGCAACTATTCATGACCAATTGGTGAAAATCAAATTTTTAAAAATTGGCCTTGTATTAGAGTTTACAATATTTACGTAAACTCAGTTATTAAAAATTCAGTATAAAACAATGAAAACACAAAATCATTCGCATCTATTTCTAGAGCTGCATGAAAAATATAATAATGAAAATAATCGTGTTGAACATCTTTGTATTATGTCAATATTAGTTTTATTTGATAAAAATCAATTTGCATAGCAAAACGAAGTAATACGCTGCAACTATTCAGAGCTGCTGTGTGAAAGGATTGACGTTATACAAAAATCACTTGGTACGCCACTGGACTTTAAAGTATATAAACTTAGTCCATAAATATGCCATATATTAAAATGAAACAAAACACAAGATTATTGCAACTATTTATGACCAATTGGTGTAAATCAAATTTTTAAAAATTGGCCTTGTATTAGAGTTTACAATATTTACGTAAACTCAGTTTAAAAAATTCAGTATAATATAATGAAAACACAAAATCATTCGAATCTATGTATAGAGTTGCATGAAAAATATAATAATGAAAATAATCGTGTTGAACATCCTTGTATTCTGTCAATATTAGTTTTATTTGATAAAAATCAATTTGCATTGCAAAACGAAGTAATAGGGTGCAACTATTTAGGTGTGCTGTGTGAAAGGAATGATTTTGTACACAAATCACTTGGTACCCCATTGGACTTTAAAGTATATAAATTTAGTTCATAAATATGCCATATAATAAAGAGACACGAAACACAAGATTATTGCAACTTTTCACGAGCAAATGGAGGAAATTAAATTTTAAAAATTGGCCTTGTATTAGAGTTTACAATATTCACGTAAACTCAGTTTTTAAAAATTCAGTATAAAACAATGAAAACACAAAATCATTCGCATCTATTACTAGAGCTGCATGAAAAATATAATAATGAAAATAATCGTGTTGAACATCCTTGTATTCTGTCAATATTAGTTTTATTTGATAAAAATTAATTTTAATAGCAAAACGAAATAATACGCTGCAACTATTTAGGTGTGCTGTGTGAAAGGAATGATTTTGTACACAAATCACTTGGTACCCCATTGGACTTTAAAGTATATAAATTTAGTTCATAAATATGCCATATAATAAAGAGACACGAAACACAAGATTATTGCAACTTTTCACGAGCAAATGGAGGAAATCAAAATTTTAAAAATTGGCCTTGTATTAGAGTTTACAATATTTACGTAAACTTAGTTTTTAAAAATACAGTATAAAACAATGAAAACACAAAATCATTCGCATCTATTTCTAGACCTGCATGAAAAATATAATAATGAAAATAATCGTGTTGAACATCCTTGTATTCTGTCAATATTAGTTTTATTTGATAAAAATCAATTTGCATAGCAAAACGAAGTAATACGCTGCAACTATTCAGAGCTGCTGTGTGAAAGGATTGACGTTATACACAAATCACTTGGTACCCCATTGGACTTTAAAGTATATAAATTTAGTTCATAAATATGCCATATAATAAAATGAAACAAAACACAAGATTATTGCAACTATTTATGACCAATTGGTGTAAATCAAATATTTAAAAATTGTCCTTGTATTAGAGTTTACAATATTCACGTAAACTCAGTTTTTAAAAATTCAGTATAAAACAATGAAAACACAAAATCATTCGCATCTATTACTAGAGCTGCATGAAAAATATAATAATGAAAATAATCGTGTTGAACATCCTTGTATTCTGTCAATATTAGTTTTATTTGATAAAAATTAATTTTAATAGCAAAACGAAATAATACGCTGCAACTATTCAGAAGTGCTTTGTGAAAGGAATGATTTTGTACACAAATGACTTGGTACCCCATCGGACTTTAGAGTATATAAATTTAGTTCATAAATATCCCATATAATAAAATGATACAAAACACAAGATTATTGCAACTATTCATGACCAATTGGTGAAAATCAAATTTTTAAAAATTGGCCTTGTGTTAGAGTTTACAATATTTACGTAAACTCAGTTATTAAAAATTCAGTATAAAACAATGAAAACACAAAATCATTCGCATCTATTTCTAGAGCTGCATGAAAAATATAATAATGAAAATAATCGTGTTGAACATCTTTGTATTATGTCAATATTAGTTTTATTTGATAAAAATCAATTTGCATAGCAAAACGAAGTAATACGCTGCAACTATTCAGAGTTCCTGTGTGAAAGGATTGACGTTATACAAAAATCACTTGGTACGCCACTGGACTTTAAAGTATATAAACTTAGTCCATAAATATGCCATATATTAAAATGAAACAAAACACAAGATTATTGCAACTATTTATGACCAATTGGTGTAAATCAAATATTTAAAAATTGTCCTTGTATTAGAGTTTACAATATTCACGTAAACTCAGTTTTTAAAAATTCAGTATAAAACAATGAAAACACAAAATCATTCGCATCTATTTCTAGAGCTGCATGAAAAATATAATAATGAAAATAATCGTGTTGAACATCTTTGTATTATGTCAATATTAGTTTTATTTGATAAAAATCAATTTGCATAGCAAAACGAAGTAATACGCTGCAACTATTCAGAGCTGCTGTGTGAAAGGATTGACGTTATACAAAAATCACTTGGTACGCCACTGGACTTTAAAGTATATAAACTTAGTCCATAAATATGCCATATATTAAAATGAAACAAAACACAAGATTATTGCAACTATTTATGACCAATTGGTGTAAATCAAATTTTTAAAAATTGGCCTTGTATTAGAGTTTACAATATTTACGTAAACTCAGTTTAAAAAATTCAGTATAATATAATGAAAACACAAAATCATTCGAATCTATGTATAGAGTTGCATGAAAAATATAATAATGAAAATAATCGTGTTGAACATCCTTGTATTCTGTCAATATTAGTTTTATTTGATAAAAATCAATTTGCATTGCAAAACGAAGTAATAGGGTGCAACTATTTAGGTGTGCTGTGTGAAAGGAATGATTTTGTACACAAATCACTTGGTACCCCATTGGACTTTAAAGTATATAAATTTAGTTCATAAATATGCCATATAATAAAGAGACACGAAACACAAGATTATTGCAACTTTTCACGAGCAAATGGAGGAAATTAAATTTTAAAAATTGGCCTTGTATTAGAGTTTACAATATTCACGTAAACTCAGTTTTTAAAAATTCAGTATAAAACAATGAAAACACAAAATCATTCGCATCTATTACTAGAGCTGCATGAAAAATATAATAATGAAAATAATCGTGTTGAACATCCTTGTATTCTGTCAATATTAGTTTTATTTGATAAAAATTAATTTTAATAGCAAAACGAAATAATACGCTGCAACTATTTAGGTGTGCTGTGTGAAAGGAATGATTTTGTACACAAATCACTTGGTACCCCATTGGACTTTAAAGTATATAAATTTAGTTCATAAATATGCCATATAATAAAGAGACACGAAACACAAGATTATTGCAACTTTTCACGAGCAAATGGAGGAAATCAAAATTTTAAAAATTGGCCTTGTATTAGAGTTTACAATATTTACGTAAACTTAGTTTTTAAAAATACAGTATAAAACAATGAAAACACAAAATCATTCGCATCTATTTCTAGACCTGCATGAAAAATATAATAATGAAAATAATCGTGTTGAACATCCTTGTATTCTGTCAATATTAGTTTTATTTGATAAAAATCAATTTGCATAGCAAAACGAAGTAATACGCTGCAACTATTCAGAGCTGCTGTGTGAAAGGATTGACGTTATACACAAATCACTTGGTACCCCATTGGACTTTAAAGTATATAAATTTAGTTCATAAATATGCCATATAATAAAATGAAACAAAACACAAGATTATTGCAACTATTTATGACCAATTGGTGTAAATCAAATATTTAAAAATTGTCCTTGTATTAGAGTTTACAATATTCACGTAAACTCAGTTTTTAAAAATTCAGTATAAAACAATGAAAACACAAAATCATTCGCATCTATTACTAGAGCTGCATGAAAAATATAATAATGAAAATAATCGTGTTGAACATCCTTGTATTCTGTCAATATTAGTTTTATTTGATAAAAATTAATTTTAATAGCAAAACGAAATAATACGCTGCAACTATTCAGAAGTGCTTTGTGAAAGGAATGATTTTGTACACAAATGACTTGGTACCCCATCGGACTTTAGAGTATATAAATTTAGTTCATAAATATCCCATATAATAAAATGATACAAAACACAAGATTATTGCAACTATTCATGACCAATTGGTGAAAATCAAATTTTTAAAAATTGGCCTTGTGTTAGAGTTTACAATATTTACGTAAACTCAGTTATTAAAAATTCAGTATAAAACAATGAAAACACAAAATCATTCGCATCTATTTCTAGAGCTGCATGAAAAATATAATAATGAAAATAATCGTGTTGAACATCTTTGTGTTATGTCAATATTAGTTTTATTTGATAAAAATCAATTTGCATAGCAAAACGAAGTAATACGCTGCAACTATTCAGAGTTCCTGTGTGAAAGGATTGACGTTATACAAAAATCACTTGGTACGCCACTGGACTTTAAAGTATATAAACTTAGTCCATAAATATGCCATATATTAAAATGAAACAAAACACAAGATTATTGCAACTATTTATGACCAATTGGTGTAAATCAAATTTTTAAAAATTGGCCTTGTATTAGAGTTTACAATATTTACGTAAACTCGGTTTAAAAAATTCAGTATAATATAATGAAAACACAAAATCATTCGAATCTATGTATAGAGTTGCATGAAAAATATAATAATGAAAATAATCGTGTTGAACATCCTTGTATTCTGTCAATATTAGTTTTATTTGATAAAAATCAATTTGCATTGCAAAACGAAGTAATAGGGTGCAACTATTTAGGTGTGCTGTGTGAAAGGAATGATTTTGTACACAAATCACTTGGTACCCCATTGGACTTTAAAGTATATAAATTTAGTTCATAAATATGCCATATAATAAAGAGACACGAAACACAAGATTATTGCAACTTTTCACGAGCAAATGGAGGAAATCAAAATTTTAAAAATTGGCCTTGTATTAGAGTTTACAATATTTACGTAAACTTAGTTTTTAAAAATACAGTATAAAACAATGAAAACACAAAATCATTCGCATCTATTTCTAGACCTGCATGAAAAATATAATAATGAAAATAATCGTGTTGAACATCCTTGTATTCTGTCAATATTAGTTTTATTTGATAAAAATCAATTTGCATAGCAAAACGAAGTAATACGCTGCAACTATTCAGAGCTGCTGTGTGAAAAGATTGACGTTATACACAAATCACTTGGTACCCCATTGGACTTTAAAGTATATAAATTTAGTTCATAAATATGCCATATAATAAAATGGAACAAAACACAAGATTATTGCAACTATTTATGACCAATTGGTGTAAATCAAATATTTAAAAATTGTACTTGTATTAGAGTTTACAATATTCACGTAAACTCAGTTTTTAAAAATTCAGTATAAAACAATGAAAACACAAAATCATTCGCATCTATTACTAGAGCTGCATGAAAAATATAATAATGTAAATAATCGTGTTGAACATCCTTGTATTCTGTCAATATTAGTTTTATTTGATAAAAATTAATTTTAATAGCAAAACGAAATAATACGCTGCAACTATTCAGAGGTGCTTTGTGAAAGGAATGATTTTGTACACAAATCACTTGGTACCCCATCGGACTTTAGAGTATATAAATTTAGTTCATAAATATCCCATATAATAAAATGATACAAAACACAAGATTATTGCAACTATTCATGACCAATTGGTGAAAATCAAATTTTTGAAAATTGGCCTTGTATTAGAGTTTACAATATTTACGTAAACTCAGTTATTAAAAATTCAGTATAAAACAATGAAAACACAAAATCATTCGCATCTATTTCTAGAGCTGCATGAAAAATATAATAATGAAAATAATCGTGTTGAACATCTTTGTATTATGTCAATATTAGTTTTATTTGATAAAAATCAATTTGCATAGCAAAACGAAGTAATACGCTGCAACTATTCAGAGCTGCTGTGTGAAAGGATTGACGTTATACAAAAATCACTTGGTACGCCACTGGACTTTAAAGTATATAAACTTAGTCCATAAATATGCCATATATTAAAATGAAACAAAACACAAGATTATTGCAACTATTTATGACCAATTGGTGTAAATCAAATTTTTAAAAATTGGCCTTGTATTAGAGTTTACAATATTTACGTAAACTCAGTTTAAAAAATTCAGTATAATATAATGAAAACACAAAATCATTCGAATCTATGTATAGAGTTGCATGAAAAATATAATAATGAAAATAATCGTGTTGAACATCCTTGTATTCTGTCAATATTAGTTTTATTTGATAAAAATCAATTTGCATTGCAAAACGAAGTAATAGGGTGCAACTATTTAGGTGTGCTGTGTGAAAGGAATGATTTTGTACACAAATCACTTGGTACCCCATTGGACTTTAAAGTATATAAATTTAGTTCATAAATATGCCATATAATAAAGAGACACGAAACACAAGATTATTGCAACTTTTCACGAGCAAATGGAGGAAATTAAATTTTAAAAATTGGCCTTGTATTAGAGTTTACAATATTCACGTAAACTCAGTTTTTAAAAATTCAGTATAAAACAATGAAAACACAAAATCATTCGCATCTATTACTAGACCTGCATGAAAAATATAATAATGAAAATAATCGTGTTGAACATCCTTGTATTCTGTCAATATTAGTTTTATTTGATAAAAATTAATTTTAATAGCAAAACGAAATAATACGCTGCAACTATTTAGGTGTGCTGTGTGAAAGGAATGATTTTGTACACAAATCACTTGGTACCCCATTGGACTTTAAAGTATATAAATTTAGTTCATAAATATGCCATATAATAAAGAGACACGAAACACAAGATTATTGCAACTTTTCACGAGCAAATGGAGGAAATCAAAATTTTAAAAATTGGCCTTGTATTAGAGTTTACAATATTTACGTAAACTTAGTTTTTAAAAATACAGTATAAAACAATGAAAACACAAAATCATTCGCATCTATTTCTAGACCTGCATGAAAAATATAATAATGAAAATAATCGTGTTGAACATCCTTGTATTCTGTCAATATACGTTTTATTTGATAAAAATCAATTTGCATAGCAAAACGAAGTAATGGAGCAATTATTCAGAGGTGCTTTGTGAAAGGATTGACGTTATACACAAATCACTTGGTACTCCATTGGACTTTAAAGTATATAAACTAAGTTCATAAATATGCCATATAATAAAATGAAACAAAACACAAGGTTATTGCAACTATTTATGACCAATTGGTAAAAATCAAATTTTTAAAAATTGTCCTTGTATTAGAGTTTACAATATTTACGTAAACTCAGTTATTAAAAATTCAGTATAAAACAATGAAAACACAAAATCATTCGCATCTATTTCTAGTGCTGCATGAAAAATATAATAATGAAAATAATCGTGTTGAACATCCTTGTATTCTGTCAATATAAGTTTTATTTGATAAAAATTGATTTTAATAGCAAAACAAAGTAATACGCTGCAACTATTCAGAGTTCCTGTGTGAAAGGATTGACGTTATACAAAAATCACTTGGTACGCCACTGGACTTTAAAGTATATAAACTTAGTCCATAAATATGCCATATATTAAAATGAAACAAAACACAAGATTATTGCAACTATTTATGACCAATTGGTGTAAATCAAATTTTTAAAAATTATCCTTGTATTAGAGTTTACAATATTTACGTAAACTCAGTTATTAAAAATTCAGTATAAAACAATGAAAACACAAAATCATTCGCATCTATTTCTAGAGCTGCATGAAAAATATAATAATGAAAATAATCGTGTTAAACATCCTTGTATTGTGTCAATATAAGTTTAATATGATAAAAATTAATTTTAATAGCAAAACGAAATAATACGCTGCAACTATTCAGAGTTCCTGTGTGAAAGGATTGACGTTATACAAAAATCACTTGGTACCCCATTGGACTTTAAAGTATATAAACTTAGTTCATAAATATGCCATATAATAAAATGAAACAAAACACAAGATTATTGCAACTATTTATGACCAATTGGTGTAAATCAAATTTTTAAAAATTATCCTTGTATTAGAGTTTACAATATTCACGTAAACTAAGTTTTTAAAAATTCAGTATAAAACAATGAAAACACAAAATCATTCGCATGTATTAATAGAGCTGCATGAAAAATATAATAATGAAAATAATCGTGTTGAACATCCTTGTATTCTGTCAATATTAGTTTTATTTGATAAAAATTAATTTTAATAGCAAAACGAAATAATACGCTGCAACTATTCAGAGGTGCTTTGTGAAAGGATTGACGTTATACACAAATCACTTGGTACTCCATTGGACTTTAAAGTATATAAACTAAGTTCATAAATATGCCATATAATAAAATGAAACAAAACACAAGATTATTGCAACTATTTATGACCAATTGGTGTAAATCAAATTTTTAAAAATTGTCCTTGTATTAGAGTTTACAATATTTACGTAAACTCAGTTATTAAAAATTCAGTATAAAACAATGAAAACACAAAATCATTCGCATCTATTTCTAGAGCTGCATGAAAAATATAATAATGAAAATAATCGTGTTGAACATCCTTGTATTCTGTCAATATTAGTTTTATTTGATAAAAATCAATTTGCATTGCAAAACGAAGTAATAGGGTGCAACTATTTAGGTGTGCTGTGTGAAAGGAATGATTTTGTACACAAATCACTTGGTACCCCATTGGACTTTAAAGTATATAAATTTAGTTCATAAATATGCCATATAATAAAGAGACACGAAACACAAGATTATTGCAACTTTTCACGAGCAAATGGAGGAAATTAAATTTTAAAAATTGGCCTTGTATTAGAGTTTACAATATTCACGTAAACTCAGTTTTTAAAAATTCAGTATAAAACAATGAAAACACAAAATCATTCGCATCTATTACTAGAGCTGCATGAAAAATATAATAATGAAAATAATCGTGTTGAACATCCTTGTATTCTGTCAATATTAGTTTTATTTGATAAAAATTAATTTTAATAGCAAAACGAAATAATACGCTGCAACTATTTAGGTGTGCTGTGTGAAAGGAATGATTTTGTACACAAATCACTTGGTACCCCATTGGACTTTAAAGTATATAAATTTAGTTCATAAATATGCCATATAATAAAGAGACACGAAACACAAGATTATTGCAACTTTTCACGAGCAAATGGAGGAAATCAAAATTTTAAAAATTGGCCTTGTATTAGAGTTTACAATATTTACGTAAACTTAGTTTTTAAAAATACAGTATAAAACAATGAAAACACAAAATCATTCGCATCTATTTCTAGACCTGCATGAAAAATATAATAATGAAAATAATCGTGTTGAACATCTTTGTATTATGTCAATATTAGTTTTATTTGATAAAAATCAATTTGCATAGCAAAACGAAGTAATACGCTGCAACTATTCAGAGTTCCTGTGTGAAAGGATTGACGTTATACAAAAATCACTTGGTACGCCACTGGACTTTAAAGTATATAAACTTAGTCCATAAATATGCCATATATTAAAATGAAACAAAACACAAGATTATTGCAACTATTTATGACCAATTGGTGTAAATCAAATATTTAAAAATTGTCCTTGTATTAGAGTTTACAATATTCACGTAAACTCAGTTTTTAAAAATTCAGTATAAAACAATGAAAACACAAAATCATTCGCATCTATTTCTAGAGCTGCATGAAAAATATAATAATGAAAATAATCGTGTTGAACATCTTTGTATTATGTCAATATTAGTTTTATTTGATAAAAATCAATTTGCATAGCAAAACGAAGTAATACGCTGCAACTATTCAGAGCTGCTGTGTGAAAGGATTGACGTTATACAAAAATCACTTGGTACGCCACTGGACTTTAAAGTATATAAACTTAGTCCATAAATATGCCATATATTAAAATGAAACAAAACACAAGATTATTGCAACTATTTATGACCAATTGGTGTAAATCAAATTTTTAAAAATTGGCCTTGTATTAGAGTTTACAATATTTACGTAAACTCAGTTTAAAAAATTCAGTATAATATAATGAAAACACAAAATCATTCGAATCTATGTATAGAGTTGCATGAAAAATATAATAATGAAAATAATCGTGTTGAACATCCTTGTATTCTGTCAATATTAGTTTTATTTGATAAAAATCAATTTGCATTGCAAAACGAAGTAATAGGGTGCAACTATTTAGGTGTGCTGTGTGAAAGGAATGATTTTGTACACAAATCACTTGGTACCCCATTGGACTTTAAAGTATATAAATTTAGTTCATAAATATGCCATATAATAAAGAGACACGAAACACAAGATTATTGCAACTTTTCACGAGCAAATGGAGGAAATTAAATTTTAAAAATTGGCCTTGTATTAGAGTTTACAATATTCACGTAAACTCAGTTTTTAAAAATTCAGTATAAAACAATGAAAACACAAAATCATTCGCATCTATTACTAGAGCTGCATGAAAAATATAATAATGAAAATAATCGTGTTGAACATCCTTGTATTCTGTCAATATTAGTTTTATTTGATAAAAATTAATTTTAATAGCAAAACGAAATAATACGCTGCAACTATTTAGGTGTGCTGTGTGAAAGGAATGATTTTGTACACAAATCACTTGGTACCCCATTGGACTTTAAAGTATATAAATTTAGTTCATAAATATGCCATATAATAAAGAGACACGAAACACAAGATTATTGCAACTTTTCACGAGCAAATGGAGGAAATCAAAATTTTAAAAATTGGCCTTGTATTAGAGTTTACAATATTTACGTAAACTTAGTTTTTAAAAATACAGTATAAAACAATGAAAACACAAAATCATTCGCATCTATTTCTAGACCTGCATGAAAAATATAATAATGAAAATAATCGTGTTGAACATCCTTGTATTCTGTCAATATTAGTTTTATTTGATAAAAATCAATTTGCATAGCAAAACGAAGTAATACGCTGCAACTATTCAGAGCTGCTGTGTGAAAGGATTGACGTTATACACAAATCACTTGGTACCCCATTGGACTTTAAAGTATATAAATTTAGTTCATAAATATGCCATATAATAAAATGAAACAAAACACAAGATTATTGCAACTATTTATGACCAATTGGTGTAAATCAAATATTTAAAAATTGTCCTTGTATTAGAGTTTACAATATTCACGTAAACTCAGTTTTTAAAAATTCAGTATAAAACAATGAAAACACAAAATCATTCGCATCTATTACTAGAGCTGCATGAAAAATATAATAATGAAAATAATCGTGTTGAACATCCTTGTATTCTGTCAATATTAGTTTTATTTGATAAAAATTAATTTTAATAGCAAAACGAAATAATACGCTGCAACTATTCAGAAGTGCTTTGTGAAAGGAATGATTTTGTACACAAATGACTTGGTACCCCATCGGACTTTAGAGTATATAAATTTAGTTCATAAATATCCCATATAATAAAATGATACAAAACACAAGATTATTGCAACTATTCATGACCAATTGGTGAAAATCAAATTTTTAAAAATTGGCCTTGTGTTAGAGTTTACAATATTTACGTAAACTCAGTTATTAAAAATTCAGTATAAAACAATGAAAACACAAAATCATTCGCATCTATTTCTAGAGCTGCATGAAAAATATAATAATGAAAATAATCGTGTTGAACATCTTTGTATTATGTCAATATTAGTTTTATTTGATAAAAATTAATTTTAATAGCAAAACGAAATAATACGCTGCAACTATTCAGAGCTCCTGTGTGAAAGGATTGACGTTATACAAAAATCACTTGGTACGCCACTGGACTTTAAAGTATATAAACTTAGTCCATAAATATGCCATATATTAAAATGAAACAAAACACAAGATTATTGCAACTATTTATGACCAATTGGTGTAAATCAAATTTTTAAAAATTGGCCTTGTATTAGAGTTTACAATATTTACGTAAACTCGGTTTAAAAAATTCAGTATAATATAATGAAAACACAAAATCATTCGAATCTATGTATAGAGTTGCATGAAAAATATAATAATGAAAATAATCGTGTTGAACATCCTTGTATTCTGTCAATATTAGTTTTATTTGATAAAAATCAATTTGCATTGCAAAACGAAGTAATAGGGTGCAACTATTTAGGTGTGCTGTGTGAAAGGAATGATTTTGTACACAAATCACTTGGTACCCCATTGGACTTTAAAGTATATAAATTTAGTTCATAAATATGCCATATAATAAAGAGACACGAAACACAAGATTATTGCAACTTTTCACGAGCAAATGGAGGAAATCAAAATTTTAAAAATTGGCCTTGTATTAGAGTTTACAATATTTACGTAAACTTAGTTTTTAAAAATACAGTATAAAACAATGAAAACACAAAATCATTCGCATCTATTTCTAGACCTGCATGAAAAATATAATAATGAAAATAATCGTGTTGAACATCCTTGTATTCTGTCAATATTAGTTTTATTTGATAAAAATCAATTTGCATAGCAAAACGAAGTAATACGCTGCAACTATTCAGAGCTGCTGTGTGAAAAGATTGACGTTATACACAAATCACTTGGTACCCCATTGGACTTTAAAGTATATAAATTTAGTTCATAAATATGCCATATAATAAAATGGAACAAAACACAAGATTATTGCAACTATTTATGACCAATTGGTGTAAATCAAATATTTAAAAATTGTACTTGTATTAGAGTTTACAATATTCACGTAAACTCAGTTTTTAAAAATTCAGTATAAAACAATGAAAACACAAAATCATTCGCATCTATTACTAGAGCTGCATGAAAAATATAATAATGTAAATAATCGTGTTGAACATCCTTGTATTCTGTCAATATTAGTTTTATTTGATAAAAATTAATTTTAATAGCAAAACGAAATAATACGCTGCAACTATTCAGAGGTGCTTTGTGAAAGGAATGATTTTGTACACAAATCACTTGGTACCCCATCGGACTTTAGAGTATATAAATTTAGTTCATAAATATCCCATATAATAAAATGATACAAAACACAAGATTATTGCAACTATTCATGACCAATTGGTGAAAATCAAATTTTTGAAAATTGGCCTTGTATTAGAGTTTACAATATTTACGTAAACTCAGTTATTAAAAATTCAGTATAAAACAATGAAAACACAAAATCATTCGCATCTATTTCTAGAGCTGCATGAAAAATATAATAATGAAAATAATCGTGTTGAACATCTTTGTATTATGTCAATATTAGTTTTATTTGATAAAAATCAATTTGCATAGCAAAACGAAGTAATACGCTGCAACTATTCAGAGCTGCTGTGTGAAAGGATTGACGTTATACAAAAATCACTTGGTACGCCACTGGACTTTAAAGTATATAAACTTAGTCCATAAATATGCCATATATTAAAATGAAACAAAACACAAGATTATTGCAACTATTTATGACCAATTGGTGTAAATCAAATTTTTAAAAATTGGCCTTGTATTAGAGTTTACAATATTTACGTAAACTCAGTTTAAAAAATTCAGTATAATATAATGAAAACACAAAATCATTCGAATCTATGTATAGAGTTGCATGAAAAATATAATAATGAAAATAATCGTGTTGAACATCCTTGTATTCTGTCAATATTAGTTTTATTTGATAAAAATCAATTTGCATTGCAAAACGAAGTAATAGGGTGCAACTATTTAGGTGTGCTGTGTGAAAGGAATGATTTTGTACACAAATCACTTGGTACCCCATTGGACTTTAAAGTATATAAATTTAGTTCATAAATATGCCATATAATAAAGAGACACGAAACACAAGATTATTGCAACTTTTCACGAGCAAATGGAGGAAATTAAATTTTAAAAATTGGCCTTGTATTAGAGTTTACAATATTCACGTAAACTCAGTTTTTAAAAATTCAGTATAAAACAATGAAAACACAAAATCATTCGCATCTATTACTAGACCTGCATGAAAAATATAATAATGAAAATAATCGTGTTGAACATCCTTGTATTCTGTCAATATTAGTTTTATTTGATAAAAATTAATTTTAATAGCAAAACGAAATAATACGCTGCAACTATTTAGGTGTGCTGTGTGAAAGGAATGATTTTGTACACAAATCACTTGGTACCCCATTGGACTTTAAAGTATATAAATTTAGTTCATAAATATGCCATATAATAAAGAGACACGAAACACAAGATTATTGCAACTTTTCACGAGCAAATGGAGGAAATCAAAATTTTAAAAATTGGCCTTGTATTAGAGTTTACAATATTTACGTAAACTTAGTTTTTAAAAATACAGTATAAAACAATGAAAACACAAAATCATTCGCATCTATTTCTAGACCTGCATGAAAAATATAATAATGAAAATAATCGTGTTGAACATCCTTGTATTCTGTCAATATACGTTTTATTTGATAAAAATCAATTTGCATAGCAAAACGAAGTAATGGAGCAATTATTCAGAGGTGCTTTGTGAAAGGATTGACGTTATACACAAATCACTTGGTACTCCATTGGACTTTAAAGTATATAAACTAAGTTCATAAATATGCCATATAATAAAATGAAACAAAACACAAGGTTATTGCAACTATTTATGACCAATTGGTAAAAATCAAATTTTTAAAAATTGTCCTTGTATTAGAGTTTACAATATTTACGTAAACTCAGTTATTAAAAATTCAGTATAAAACAATGAAAACACAAAATCATTCGCATCTATTTCTAGTGCTGCATGAAAAATATAATAATGAAAATAATCGTGTTGAACATCCTTGTATTCTGTCAATATAAGTTTTATTTGATAAAAATTGATTTTAATAGCAAAACAAAGTAATACGCTGCAACTATTCAGAGTTCCTGTGTGAAAGGATTGACGTTATACAAAAATCACTTGGTACGCCACTGGACTTTAAAGTATATAAACTTAGTCCATAAATATGCCATATATTAAAATGAAACAAAACACAAGATTATTGCAACTATTTATGACCAATTGGTGTAAATCAAATTTTTAAAAATTATCCTTGTATTAGAGTTTACAATATTTACGTAAACTCAGTTATTAAAAATTCAGTATAAAACAATGAAAACACAAAATCATTCGCATCTATTTCTAGAGCTGCATGAAAAATATAATAATGAAAATAATCGTGTTAAACATCCTTGTATTGTGTCAATATAAGTTTAATATGATAAAAATTAATTTTAATAGCAAAACGAAATAATACGCTGCAACTATTCAGAGTTCCTGTGTGAAAGGATTGACGTTATACAAAAATCACTTGGTACCCCATTGGACTTTAAAGTATATAAACTTAGTTCATAAATATGCCATATAATAAAATGAAACAAAACACAAGATTATTGCAACTATTTATGACCAATTGGTGTAAATCAAATTTTTAAAAATTATCCTTGTATTAGAGTTTACAATATTCACGTAAACTAAGTTTTTAAAAATTCAGTATAAAACAATGAAAACACAAAATCATTCGCATGTATTAATAGAGCTGCATGAAAAATATAATAATGAAAATAATCGTGTTGAACATCCTTGTATTCTGTCAATATTAGTTTTATTTGATAAAAATTAATTTTAATAGCAAAACGAAATAATACGCTGCAACTATTCAGAGGTGCTTTGTGAAAGGATTGACGTTATACACAAATCACTTGGTACTCCATTGGACTTTAAAGTATATAAACTAAGTTCATAAATATGCCATATAATAAAATGAAACAAAACACAAGATTATTGCAACTATTTATGACCAATTGGTGTAAATCAAATTTTTAAAAATTGTCCTTGTATTAGAGTTTACAATATTTACGTAAACTCAGTTATTAAAAATTCAGTATAAAACAATGAAAACACAAAATCATTCGCATCTATTTCTAGAGCTGCATGAAAAATATAATAATGAAAATAATCGTGTTGAACATCCTTGTATTCTGTCAATATAAGTTTTATTTGATAAAAATTGATTTTAATAGCAAAACAAAGTAATACGCTGCAACTATTCAGAGTTCCTGTGTGAAAGGATTGACGTTATACAAAAATCACTTGGTACGCCACTGGACTTTAAAGTATATAAACTTAGTCCATAAATATGCCATATATTAAAATGAAACAAAACACAAGATTATTGCAACTATTTATGACCAATTGGTGTAAATCAAATTTTTAAAAATTATCCTTGTATTAGAGTTTACAATATTTACGTAAACTCAGTTATTAAAAATTCAGTATAAAACAATGAAAACACAAAATCATTCGCATCTATTTCTAGAGCTGCATGAAAAATATAATAATGAAAATAATCGTGTTAAACATCCTTGTATTGTGTCAATATAAGTTTAATATGATAAAAATTAATTTTAATAGCAAAACGAAATAATACGCTGCAACTATTCAGAGGTGCTTTGTGAAAGGATTGACGTTATACACAAATCACTTGGTACTCCATTGGACTTTAAAGTATATAAACTAAGTTCATAAATATGCCATATAATAAAATGAAACAAAACACAAGATTATTGCAACTATTTATGACCAATTGGTGTAAATCAAATTTTTAAAAATTGTCCTTGTATTAGAGTTTACAATATTTACGTAAACTCAGTTATTAAAAATTCAGTATAAAACAATGAAAACACAAAATCATTCGCATCTATTTCTAGTGCTGCATGAAAAATATAATAATGAAAATAATCGTGTTGAACATCCTTGTATTCTGTCAATATAAGTTTTATTTGATAAAAATTAATTTTAATAGCAAAACGAAATAATACGCTGCAACTATTCAGAGGTGCTTTGTGAAAGGATTGACGTTATACACAAATCACTTGGTACTCCATTGGACTTTAAAGTATATAAACTAAGTTCATAAATATGCCATATAATAAAATGAAACAAAACACAAGATTATTGCAACTATTAATGACCAATTGGTGTAAATCAAATTTTTAAAAATTGTCCTTGTATTAGAGTTTACAATATTTACGTAAACTCAGTTATTAAAAATTCAGTATAAAACAATGAAAACACAAAATCATTCGCATCTATTTCTAGTGCTGCATGAAAAATATAATAATGAAAATAATCGTGTTGAACATCCTTGTATTCTGTCAATATAAGTTTTATTTGATAAAAATTGATTTTAATAGCAAAACAAAGTAATACGCTGCAACTATTCAGAGTTCCTGTGTGAAAGGATTGACGTTATACAAAAATCACTTGGTACGCCACTGGACTTTAAAGTATATAAATTTATTTCATAAATATGCCATATAATAAAATGAAACAAAACACAAGATTATTGCAACTATTTATGACCAATTGGTGTAAATCAAATATTTAAAAATTGTCCTTGTATTAGAGTTTACAATATTCACGTAAACTAAGTTTTTAAAAATTCAGTATAAAACAATGAAAACACAAAATCATTCGCATCTATTACTAGAGCTGCATGAAAAATATAATAATGAAAATAATCGTGTTGAACATCCTTGTATTCTGTCAATATTAGTTTTATTTGATAAAAATTAATTTTAATAGCAAAACGAAATAATACGCTGCAACTATTCAGAGTTCCTGTGTGAAAGGATTGACGTTATACACAAATCACTTGGTACTCCATTGGACTTTAAAGTATATAAACTAAGTTCATAAATATGCCATATAATAAAATGAAACAAAACACAAGATTATTGCAACTATTTATGACCAATTGGTGTAAATCAAATTTTTAAAAATTGTCCTTGTATTAGAGTTTACAATATTTACGTAAACTCAGTTATTAAAAATTCAGTATAAAACAATGAAAACACAAAATCATTCGCATCTATTTCTAGTGCTGCATGAAAAATATAATAATGAAAATAATCGTGTTGAACATCCTTGTATTCTGTCAATATAAGTTTTATTTGATAAAAATTGATTTTAATAGCAAAACAAAGTAATACGCTGCAACTATTCAGAGTTCCTGTGTGAAAGGATTGACGTTATACAAAAATCACTTGGTACGCCACTGGACTTTAAAGTATATAAACTTAGTCCATAAATATGCCATATATTAAAATGAAACAAAACACAAGATTATTGCAACTATTTATGACCAATTGGTGTAAATCAAATTTTTAAAAATTATCCTTGTATTAGAGTTTACAATATTTACGTAAACTCAGTTTTTAAAAATTCAGTATAAAACAATGAAAACACAAAATCATTCGCATCTATTTCTAGAGCTGCATGAAAAATATAATAATGAAAATAATCGTGTTGAACCTCCTTTTATTCTGTCAATATTAGTTTTATTTGATAAAAATTGATTTTAATAGCAAAACAAAGTAATACGCTGCAACTATTCAGAGTTCCTGTGTGAAAGGATTGACGTTATACAAAAATCACTTGGTACGCCACTGGACTTTAAAGTATATAAACTTAGTCCATAAATATGCCATATATTAAAATTAAACAAAACACAAGATTATTGCAACTATTTATGACCAATTGGTGTAAATCAAATTTTTAAAAATTGTCCTTGTATTAGAGTTTACAATATTTACGTAAACTCAGTTATTAAAAATTCAGTATAAAACAATGAAAACACAAAATCATTCGCATCTATTTCTAGTGCTGCATGAAAAATATAATAATGAAAATAATCGTGTTGAACATCCTTGTATTCTGTCAATATAAGTTTTATTTGATAAAAATTGATTTTAATAGCAAAACAAAGTAATACGCTGCAACTATTCAGAGTTCCTGTGTGAAAGGATTGACGTTATACAAAAATCACTTGGTACGCCACTGGACTTTAAAGTATATAAACTTAGTCCATAAATATGCCATATATTAAAATTAAACAAAACACAAGATTATTGCAACTATTTATGACCAATTGGTGTAAATTAAATTTTTAAAAATTGTCCTTGTATTAGAGTTTACAATATTTACGTAAACTCAGTTATTAAAAATTCAGTATAAAACAATGAAAACACAAAATCATTCGCATCTATTTCTAGTGCTGCATGAAAAATATAATAATGAAAATAATCGTGTTGAACATCCTTGTATTCTGTCAATATAAGTTTTATTTGATAAAAATTGATTTTAATAGCAAAACAAAGTAATACGCTGCAACTATTCAGAGTTCCTGTGTGAAAGGATTGACGTTATACAAAAATCACTTGGTACGCCACTGGACTTTAAAGTATATAAACTTAGTCCATAAATATGCCATATATTAAAATGAAACAAAACACAAGATTATTGCAACTATTTATGACCAATTGGTGTAAATCAAATTTTTAAAAATTATCCTTGTATTAGAGTTTACAATATTTACGTAAACTCAGTTATTAAAAATTCAGTATAAAACAATGAAAACACAAAATCATTCGCATCTATTTCTAGAGCTGCATGAAAAATATAATAATGAAAATAATCGTGTTAAACATCCTTGTATTGTGTCAATATAAGTTTAATATGATAAAAATTAATTTTAATAGCAAAACGAAATAATACGCTGCAACTATTCAGAGTTCCTGTGTGAAAGGATTGACGTTATACAAAAATCACTTGGTACGCCACTGGACTTTAAAGTATATAAACTTAGTTCATAAATATGCCATATAATAAAATGAAACAAAACACAAGATTATTGCAACTATTTATGACCAATTGGTGTAAATCAAATTTTTAAAAATTATCCTTGTATTAGAGTTTACAATATTTACGTAAACTCAGTTTTTAAAAATTCAGTATAAAACAATGAAAACACAAAATCATTCGCATCTATTACTAGAGCTGCATGAAAAATATAATAATGAAAATAATCGTGTTGAACATCCTTGTATTCTGTCAATATTAGTTTTATTTGATAAAAATTAATTTTAATAGCAAAACGAAATAATACGCTGCAACTATTCAGAGGTGCTTTGTGAAAGGATTGACGTTATACACAAATCACTTGGTACTCCATTGGACTTTAAAGTATATAAACTAAGTTCATAAATATGCCATATAATAAAATGAAACAAAACACAAGATTATTGCATCTATTTATGACCAATTGGTGTAAATCAAATTTTTAAAAATTGTCCTTGTATTAGAGTTTACAATATTTACGTAAACTCAGTTATTAAAAATTCAGTATAAAACAATGAAAACACAAAATCATTCGCATCTATTTCTAGAGCTGCATGAAAAATATAATAATGAAAATAATCGTGTTGAACATCCTTGTATTCTGTCAATATAAGTTTTATTTGATAAAAATTGATTTTAATAGCAAAACAAAGTAATACGCTGCAACTATTCAGAGTTCCTGTGTGAAAGGATTGACGTTATACAAAAATCACTTGGTACGCCACTGGACTTTAAAGTATATAAACTTAGTCCATAAATATGCCATATATTAAAATGAAACAAAACACAAGATTATTGCAACTATTTATGACCAATTGGTGTAAATCAAATTTTTAAAAATTATCCTTGTATTAGAGTTTACAATATTTACGTAAACTCAGTTATTAAAAATTCAGTATAAAACAATGAAAACACAAAATCATTCGCATCTATTTCTAGAGCTGCATGAAAAATATAATAATGAAAATAATCGTGTTAAACATCCTTGTATTGTGTCAATATTAGTTTTATTTGATAAAAACTAATTTTAATAGCAAAACGAAATAATACGCTGCAACTATTCAGAAGTGCTTTGTGAAAGGATTGACGTTATACACAAATCACTTGGTACTCCATTGGACTTTAAAGTATATAAACTAAGTTCATAAATATGCCATATAATAAAATGAAACAAAACACAAGATTATTGCAACTATTTATGACCAATTGGTGTAAATCAAATTTTTAAAAATTATCCTTGTATTAGAGTTTACAATATTTACGTAAACTCAGTTTTTAAAAATTCAGTATAAAACAATGAAAACACAAAAACATTCGCATCTATTACTAGAGCTGCATGAAAAATATAATAATGAAAATAATCGTGTTGAACATCCTTGTATTCTGTCAATATTAGTTTTATTTGATAAAAATTAATTTTAATAGCAAAACGAAATAATACGCTGCAACTATTCAGAGGTGCTTTGTGAAAGGATTGACGCTATACACAAATCACTTGGTACTCCATTGGACTTTAAAGTATATAAACTAAGTTCATAAATATACCATATAATAAAATGAAACAAAACACAAGATTATTGCAACTATTTATGACCAATTGGTGTAAATCAAATTTTTAAAAATTGTCCTTGTATTAGAGTTTACAATATTTACGTAAACTCAGTTATTAAAAATTCAGTATAAAACAATGAAAACACAAAATCATTCGCATCTATTTCTAGTGCTGCATGAAAAATATAATAATGAAAATAATCGTGTTGAACATCCTTGTATTCTGTCAATATAAGTTTTATTTGATAAAAATTGATTTTAATAGCAAAACAAAGTAATACGCTGCAACTATTCAGAGTTCCTGTGTGAAAGGATTGACGTTATACAAAAATCACTTGGTACGCCACTGGACTTTAAAGTATATAAACTTAGTCCATAAATATGCCATATATTAAAATGAAACAAAACACAAGATTATTGCAACTATTTATGACCAATTGGTGTAAATCAAATTTTTAAAAATTATCCTTGTATTAGAGTTTACAATATTTACGTAAACTCAGTTTTTAAAAATTCAGTATAAAACAATGAAAACACAAAATCATTCGCATCTATTTCTAGAGCTGCATGAAAAATATAATAATGAAAATAATCGTGTTAAACATCCTTGCATTGTGTCAATATTAGTTTTATTTGATAAAAATTAATTTTAATAGCAAAACGAAATAATACGCTGCAACTATTCAGAGGTGCTTTGTGAAAGGATTGACGTTATACACAAATCACTTGGTACTCCATTGGACTTTAAAGTATATAAACTAAGTTCATAAATATGCCATATACTAAAATGAAACAAAACACAAGATTATTGCAACTATTTATGACCAATTGGTGTAAATCAAATTTTTAAAAATTGTCCTTGTATTAGAGTTTACAATATTTACGTAAACTCAGTTTTTAAAAATTCAGTATAAAACAATGAAAACACAAAATCATTCGCATCTATTTCTAGTGCTGCATGAAAAATATAATAATGAAAATAATCGTGTTGAACATCCTTGTATTCTGTCAATATAAGTTTTATTTGATAAAAATTGATTTTAATAGCAAAACAAAGTAATACGCTGCAACTATTCAGAGTTCCTGTGTGAAAGGATTGACGTTATACAAAAATCACTTGGTACGCCACTGGACTTTAAAGTATATAAACTTAGTCCATAAATATGCCATATATTAAAATGAAACAAAACACAAGATTATTGCAACTATTTATGACCAATTGGTGTAAATCAAATTTTTAAAAATTATCCTTGTATTAGAGTTTACAATATTTACGTAAACTCAGTTATTAAAAATTCAGTATAAAACAATGAAAACACAAAATCATTCGCATCTATTTCTAGAGCTGCATGAAAAATATAATAATGAAAATAATCGTGTTGAACATCCTTGTATTCTGTCAATATACGTTTTATTTGATAAAAATCAATTTGCATAGCAAAACGAAGTAATGGAGCAATTATTCAGAGGTGCTTTGTGAAAGGATTGACGTTATACACAAATCACTTGGTACTCCATTGGACTTTAAAGTATATAAACTAAGTTCATAAATATGCCATATAATAAAATGAAACAAAACACAAGGTTATTGCAACTATTTATGACCAATTGGTAAAAATCAAATTTTTAAAAATTGTCCTTGTATTAGAGTTTACAATATTTACGTAAACTCAGTTATTAAAAATTCAGTATAAAACAATGAAAACACAAAATCATTCGCATCTATTTCTAGTGCTGCATGAAAAATATAATAATGAAAATAATCGTGTTGAACATCCTTGTATTCTGTCAATATAAGTTTTATTTGATAAAAATTGATTTTAATAGCAAAACAAAGTAATACGCTGCAACTATTCAGAGTTCCTGTGTGAAAGGATTGACGTTATACAAAAATCACTTGGTACGCCACTGGACTTTAAAGTATATAAACTTAGTCCATAAATATGCCATATATTAAAATGAAACAAAACACAAGATTATTGCAACTATTTATGACCAATTGGTGTAAATCAAATTTTTAAAAATTATCCTTGTATTAGAGTTTACAATATTTACGTAAACTCAGTTATTAAAAATTCAGTATAAAACAATGAAAACACAAAATCATTCGCATCTATTTCTAGAGCTGCATGAAAAATATAATAATGAAAATAATCGTGTTAAACATCCTTGTATTGTGTCAATATAAGTTTAATATGATAAAAATTAATTTTAATAGCAAAACGAAATAATACGCTGCAACTATTCAGAGTTCCTGTGTGAAAGGATTGACGTTATACAAAAATCACTTGGTACCCCATTGGACTTTAAAGTATATAAACTTAGTTCATAAATATGCCATATAATAAAATGAAACAAAACACAAGATTATTGCAACTATTTATGACCAATTGGTGTAAATCAAATTTTGAAAAATTATCCTTGTATTAGAGTTTACAATATTCACGTAAACTAAGTTTTTAAAAATTCAGTATAAAACAATGAAAACACAAAATCATTCGCATCTATTAATAGAGCTGCATGAAAAATATAATAATGAAAATAATCGTGTTGAACATCCTTGTATTCTGTCAATATTAGTTTTATTTGATAAAAATTAATTTTAATAGCAAAACGAAATAATACGCTGCAACTATTCAGAGGTGCTTTGTGAAAGGATTGACGTTATACACAAATCACTTGGTACTCCATTGGACTTTAAAGTATATAAACTAAGTTCATAAATATGCCATATATTAAAATTAAACAAAACACAAGATTATTGCAACTATTTATGACCAATTGGTGTAAATCAAATTTTTAAAAATTGTCCTTGTATTAGAGTTTACAATATTTACGTAAACTCAGTTATTAAAAATTCAGTATAAAACAATGAAAACACAAAATCATTCGCATCTATTTCTAGTGCTGCATGAAAAATATAATAATGAAAATAATCGTGTTGAACATCCTTGTATTCTGTCAATATAAGTTTTATTTGATAAAAATTGATTTTAATAGCAAAACAAAGTAATACGCTGCAACTATTCAGAGTTCCTGTGTGAAAGGATTGACGTTATACAAAAATCACTTGGTACGCCACTGGACTTTAAAGTATATAAACTTAGTCCATAAATATGCCATATATTAAAATGAAACAAAACACAAGATTATTGCAACTATTTATGACCAATTGGTGTAAATCAAATTTTTAAAAATTATCCTTGTATTAGAGTTTACAATATTTACGTAAACTCAGTTATTAAAAATTCAGTATAAAACAATGAAAACACAAAATCATTCGCATCTATTTCTAGAGCTGCATGAAAAATATAATAATGAAAATAATCGTGTTAAACATCCTTGTATTGTGTCAATATAAGTTTAATATGATAAAAATTAATTTTAATAGCAAAACGAAATAATACGCTGCAACTATTCAGAGGTGCTTTGTGAAAGGATTGACGTTATACACAAATCACTTGGTACTCCATTGGACTTTAAAGTATATAAACTAAGTTCATAAATATGCCATATAATAAAATGAAACAAAACACAAGATTATTGCAACTATTTATGACCAATTGGTGTAAATCAAATTTTTAAAAATTGTCCTTGTATTAGAGTTTACAATATTTACGTAAACTCAGTTATTAAAAATTCAGTATAAAACAATGAAAACACAAAATCATTCGCATCTATTTCTAGTGCTGCATGAAAAATATAATAATGAAAATAATCGTGTTGAACATCCTTGTATTCTGTCAATATAAGTTTTATTTGATAAAAATTAATTTTAATAGCAAAACGAAATAATACGCTGCAACTATTCAGAGGTGCTTTGTGAAAGGATTGACGTTATACACAAATCACTTGGTACTCCATTGGACTTTAAAGTATATAAACTAAGTTCATAAATATGCCATATAATAAAATGAAACAAAACACAAGATTATTGCAACTATTAATGACCAATTGGTGTAAATCAAATTTTTAAAAATTGTCCTTGTATTAGAGTTTACAATATTTACGTAAACTCAGTTATTAAAAATTCAGTATAAAACAATGAAAACACAAAATCATTCGCATCTATTTCTAGTGCTGCATGAAAAATATAATAATGAAAATAATCGTGTTGAACATCCTTGTATTCTGTCAATATAAGTTTTATTTGATAAAAATTGATTTTAATAGCAAAACAAATTAATACGCTGCAACTATTCAGAGTTCCTGTGTGAAAGGATTGACGTTATACAAAAATCACTTGGTACGCCACTGGACTTTAAAGTATATAAATTTATTTCATAAATATGCCATATAATAAAATGAAACAAAACACAAGATTATTGCAACTATTTATGACCAATTGGTGTAAATCAAATATTTAAAAATTGTCCTTGTATTAGAGTTTACAATATTCACGTAAACTAAGTTTTTAAAAATTCAGTATAAAACAATGAAAACACAAAATCATTCGCATCTATTACTAGAGCTGCATGAAAAATATAATAATGAAAATAATCGTGTTGAACATCCTTGTATTCTGTCAATATTAGTTTTATTTGATAAAAATTAATTTTAATAGCAAAACGAAATAATACGCTGCAACTATTCAGAGTTCCTGTGTGAAAGGATTGACGTTATACACAAATCACTTGGTACTCCATTGGACTTTAAAGTATATAAACTAAGTTCATAAATATGCCATATAATAAAATGAAACAAAACACAAGATTATTGCAACTATTTATGACCAATTGGTGTAAATCAAATTTTTAAAAATTGTCCTTGTATTAGAGTTTACAATATTTACGTAAACTCAGTTATTAAAAATTCAGTATAAAACAATGAAAACACAAAATCATTCGCATCTATTTCTAGTGCTGCATGAAAAATATAATAATGAAAATAATCGTGTTGAACATCCTTGTATTCTGTCAATATAAGTTTTATTTGATAAAAATTGATTTTAATAGCAAAACAAAGTAATACGCTGCAACTATTCAGAGTTCCTGTGTGAAAGGATTGACGTTATACAAAAATCACTTGGTACGCCACTGGACTTTAAAGTATATAAACTTAGTCCATAAATATGCCATATATTAAAATGAAACAAAACACAAGATTATTGCAACTATTTATGACCAATTGGTGTAAATCAAATTTTTAAAAATTATCCTTGTATTAGAGTTTACAATATTTACGTAAACTCAGTTTTTAAAAATTCAGTATAAAACAATGAAAACACAAAATCATTCGCATCTATTTCTAGAGCTGCATGAAAAATATAATAATGAAAATAATCGTGTTGAACATCCTTGTATTCTGTCAATATACGTTTTATTTGATAAAAATTAATTTTAATAGCAAAACGAAATAATACGCTGCAACTATTCAGAGGTGCTTTGTGAAAGGATTGACGTTATACACAAATCACTTGGTACTCCATTGGACTTTAAAGTATATAAACTAAGTTCATAAATATGCCATATAATAAAATGAAACAAAACACAAGATTATTGCAACTATTTATGACCAATTGGTGTAAATCAAATTTTTAAAAATTGTCCTTGTATTAGAGTTTACAATATTTACGTAAACTCAGTTATTAAAAATTCAGTATAAAACAATGAAAACACAAAATCATTCGCATCTATTTCTAGTGCTGCATGAAAAATATAATAATGAAAATAATCGTGTTGAACATCCTTGTATTCTGTCAATATAAGTTTTATTTGATAAAAATTGATTTTAATAGCAAAACAAAGTAATACGCTGCAACTATTCAGAGTTCCTGTGTGAAAGGATTGACGTTATACAAAAATCACTTGGTACGCCACTGGACTTTAAAGTATATAAACTTAGTCCATAAATATGCCATATATTAAAATTAAACAAAACACAAGATTATTGCAACTATTTATGACCAATTGGTGTAAATCAAATTTTTAAAAATTGTCCTTGTATTAGAGTTTACAATATTTACGTAAACTCAGTTATTAAAAATTCAGTATAAAACAATGAAAACACAAAATCATTCGCATCTATTTCTAGTGCTGCATGAAAAATATAATAATGAAAATAATCGTGTTGAACATCCTTGTATTCTGTCAATATAAGTTTTATTTGATAAAAATTGATTTTAATAGCAAAACAAAGTAATACGCTGCAACTATTCAGAGTTCCTGTGTGAAAGGATTGACGTTATACAAAAATCACTTGGTACGCCACTGGACTTTAAAGTATATAAACTTAGTCCATAAATATGCCATATATTAAAATGAAACAAAACACAAGATTATTGCAACTATTTATGACCAATTGGTGTAAATCAAATTTTTAAAAATTATCCTTGTATTAGAGTTTACAATATTTACGTAAACTCAGTTTTTAAAAATTCAGTATAAAACAATGAAAACACAAAATCATTCGCATCTATTTCTAGAGCTGCATGAAAAATATAATAATGAAAATAATCGTGTTAAACATCCTTGTATTGTGTCAATATAAGTTTAATATGATAAAAATTAATTTTAATAGCAAAACGAAATAATACGCTGCAACTATTCAGAGTTCCTGTGTGAAAGGATTGACGTTATACAAAAATCACTTGGTACGCCACTGGACTTTAAAGTATATAAACTTAGTTCATAAATATGCCATATAATAAAATGAAACAAAACACAAGATTATTGCAACTATTTATGACCAATTGGTGTAAATCAAATTTTTAAAAATTATCCTTGTATTAGAGTTTACAATATTTACGTAAACTCAGTTTTTAAAAATTCAGTATAAAACAATGAAAACACAAAATCATTCGCATCTATTACTAGAGCTGCATGAAAAATATAATAATGAAAATAATCGTGTTGAACATCCTTGTATTCTGTCAATATTAGTTTTATTTGATAAAAATTAATTTTAATAGCAAAACGAAATAATACGCTGCAACTATTCAGAGGTGCTTTGTGAAAGGATTGACGTTATACACAAATCACTTGGTACTCCATTGGACTTTAAAGTATATAAACTAAGTTCATAAATATGCCATATAATAAAATGAAACAAAACACAAGATTATTGCAACTATTTATGACCAATTGGTGTAAATCAAATTTTTAAAAATTGTCCTTGTATTAGAGTTTACAATATTTACGTAAACTCAGTTATTAAAAATTCAGTATAAAACAATGAAAACACAAAATCATTCGCATCTATTTCTAGAGCTGCATGAAAAATATAATAATGAAAATAATCGTGTTGAACATCCTTGTATTCTGTCAATATAAGTTTTATTTGATAAAAATTGATTTTAATAGCAAAACAAAGTAATACGCTGCAACTATTCAGAGTTCCTGTGTGAAAGGATTGACGTTATACAAAAATCACTTGGTACGCCACTGGACTTTAAAGTATATAAACTTAGTCCATAAATATGCCATATATTAAAATGAAACAAAACACAAGATTATTGCAACTATTTATGACCAATTGGTGTAAATCAAATTTTTAAAAATTATCCTTGTATTAGAGTTTACAATATTTACGTAAACTCAGTTATTAAAAATTCAGTATAAAACAATGAAAACACAAAATCATTCGCATCTATTTCTAGAGCTGCATGAAAAATATAATAATGAAAATAATCGTGTTAAACATCCTTGTATTGTGTCAATATTAGTTTTAGTTGATAAAAATTAATTTTAATAGCAAAACGAAATAATACGCTGCAACTATTCAGAGGTGCTTTGTGAAAGGATTGACGTTATACACAAATCACTTGGTACTCCATTAGACTTTAAAGTATATAAACTAAGTTCATAAATATGCCATATAATAAAATGAAACAAAACACAAGATTATTGCAACTATTTATGACCAATTGGTGTAAATCAAATTTTTAAAAATTATCCTTGTATTAGAGTTTACAATATTTACGTAAACTCAGTTTTTAAAAATTCAGTATAAAACAATGAAAACACAAAAACATTCGCATCTATTACTAGAGCTGCATGAAAAATATAATAATGAAAATAATCGTGTTGAACATCCTTGTATTCTGTCAATATTAGTTTTATTTGATAAAAATTAATTTTAATAGCAAAACGAAATAATACGCTGCAACTATTCAGAGGTGCTTTGTGAAAGGATTGACGCTATACACAAATCACTTGGTACTCCATTGGACTTTAAAGTATATAAACTAAGTTCATAAATATACCATATAATAAAATGAAACAAAACACAAGATTATTGCAACTATTTATGACCAATTGGTGTAAATCAAATTTTTAAAAATTGTCCTTGTATTAGAGTTTACAATATTTACGTAAACTCAGTTATTAAAAATTCAGTATAAAACAATGAAAACACAAAATCATTCGCATCTATTTCTAGTGCTGCATGAAAAATATAATAATGAAAATAATCGTGTTGAACATCCTTGTATTCTGTCAATATAAGTTTTATTTGATAAAAATTGATTTTAATAGCAAAACAAAGTAATACGCTGCAACTATTCAGAGTTCCTGTGTGAAAGGATTGACGTTATACAAAAATCACTTGGTACGCCACTGGACTTTAAAGTATATAAACTTAGTCCATAAATATGCCATATATTAAAATGAAACAAAACACAAGATTATTGCAACTATTTATGACCAATTGGTGTAAATCAAATTTTTAAAAATTATCCTTGTATTAGAGTTTACAATATTTACGTAAACTCAGTTTTTAAAAATTCAGTATAAAACAATGAAAACACAAAATCATTCGCATCTATTTCTAGAGCTGCATGAAAAATATAATAATGAAAATAATCGTGTTAAACATCCTTGTATTGTGTCAATATTAGTTTTATTTGATAAAAATTAATTTTAATAGCAAAACGAAATAATACGCTGCAACTATTCAGAGGTGCTTTGTGAAAGGATTGACGTTATACACAAATCACTTGGTACTCCATTGGACTTTAAAGTATATAAACTAAGTTCATAAATATGCCATATACTAAAATGAAACAAAACACAAGATTATTGCAACTATTTATGACCAATTGGTGTAAATCAAATTTTTAAAAATTGTCCTTGTATTAGAGTTTACAATATTTACGTAAACTCAGTTTTTAAAAATTCAGTATAAAACAATGAAAACACAAAATCATTCGCATCTATTTCTAGTGCTGCATGAAAAATATAATAATGAAAATAATCGTGTTGAACATCCTTGTATTCTGTCAATATAAGTTTTATTTGATAAAAATTGATTTTAATAGCAAAACAAAGTAATACGCTGCAACTATTCAGAGTTCCTGTGTGAAAGGATTGACGTTATACAAAAATCACTTGGTACGCCACTGGACTTTAAAGTATATAAACTTAGTCCATAAATATGCCATATATTAAAATGAAACAAAACACAAGATTATTGCAACTATTTATGACCAATTGGTGTAAATCAAATTTTTAAAAATTATCCTTGTATTAGAGTTTACAATATTTACGTAAACTCAGTTATTAAAAATTCAGTATAAAACAATGAAAACACAAAGTCATTCGCATCTATTTCTAGAGCTGCATGAAAAATATAATAATGAAAATAATCGTGTTAAACATCCTTGTATTGTGTCAATATAAGTTTAATATGATAAAAATTAATTTTAATAGCAAAACGAAATAATACGCTGCAACTATTCAGAGTTCCTGTGTGAAAGGATTGACGTTATACAAAAATCACTTGGTACCCCATTGGACTTTAAAGTATATAAACTTAGTTCATAAATATGCCATATAATAAAATGAAACAAAACACAAGATTATTGCAACTATTTATGACCAATTGGTGTAAATCAAATTTTTAAAAATTATCCTTGTATTAGAGTTTACAATATTTACGTAAACTCAGTTTTAAAAAATTCAGTATAAAACAATGAAAACACAAAATCATTCGCATCTATTTCTAGAGCTGCATGAAAAATATAATAATGAAAATAATCGTGTTGAACATCCTTGTATTCTGTCAATATACGTTTTATTTGATAAAAATTAATTTTAATAGCAAAACGAAGTAATACGCTGCAACTATTCAGAGGTGCTTTGTGAAAGGATTGACGTTATACACAAATAACTTGGTACCCCTTTGGACTTTAAAGTATATAAATTTAGTTCATAAATATGCCATATATTAAAATGAAACAAAACACAAGATTATTGCAACTATTTATGACCAATTGGTGTAAATCAAATATTTAAAAATTATCCTTGTATTAGAGTTTACAATATTTACGTAAACTCAGTTATTAAAAATTCAGTATAAAACAATGAAAACACAAAATCATTCGCATCTATTTCTAGAGCTGCATGAAAAATATAATAATGAAAATAATCGTGTTAAACATCCTTGTATTGTGTCAATATAAGTTTAATATGATAAAAATTAATTTTAATAGCAAAACGAAATAATACGCTGCAACTATTCAGAGTTCCTGTGTGAAAGGATTGACGTTATACAAAAATCACTTGGTACCCCATTGGACTTTAAAGTATATAAACTTAGTTCATAAATATGCCATATAATAAAATGAAACAAAACACAAGATTATTGCAACTATTTTGGAGCAATTGGTGTAAATCAAATTTTTAAAAATTATCCTTGTATTAGAGTTTACAATATTTACGTAAACTCAGTTATTAAAAATTCAGTATAAAACAATGAAAACACAAAATAATTCGCATCTATTTCTAGAGCTGCATGAAAAATATAATAATGAAAATAATCGTGTTGAACATCCTTGTATTCTGTCAATATTAGTTTTATTTGATAAAAATTAATTTTAATAGCAAAACGAAATAATACGCTGCAACTATTCAGAGGTGCTTTGTGAAAGGATTGACGTTATACACAAATCACTTGGTACTCCATTGGACTTTAAAGTATATAAACTAAGTTCATAAATATGCCATATAATAAAATGAAACAAAACACAAGATTATTGCAACTACAATATTTATGACCAATTGGTGTAAATCAAATTTTTAAAAATTGTCCTTGTGTTAGAGTTTACAATATTTACGTAAACTCAGTTATTAAAAATTCAGTATAAAACAATGAAAACACAAAATCATTCGCATCTATTTCTAGACCTGCATGAAAAATATAATAATGAAAATAATCGTGTTGAACATCCTTGTATTCTGTCAATATAAGTTTTATTTGATAAAAATTGATTTTAGTAGCAAAACAAAGTAATACGCTGCAACTATTCAGAGTTCCTGTGTGAAAGGATTGACGTTATACAAAAATCACTTGGTACGCCACTGGACTTTAAAGTATATAAACTTAGTCCATAAATATGCCATATATTAAAATGAAACAAAACACAAGATTATTGCAACTATTTATGACCAATTGGTGTAAATCAAATTTTAAAAAATTATCCTTGTATTAGAGTTTACAATATTTACGTAAACTCAGTTATTAAAAATTCAGTATAAAACAATGAAAACACAAAATCATTCGCATCTATTTCTAGAACTGCATGAAAAATATAATAATGAAAATAATCGTGTTAAACATCCTTGTATTGTGTCAATATAAGTTTAATATGATAAAAATTAATTTTAATAGCAAAACGAAATAATACGCTGCAACTATTCAGAGTTCCTGTGTGAAAGGATTGACGTTATACAAAAATCACTTGGTACCCCATTGGACTTTAAAGTATATAAACTTAGTTCATAAATATGCCATATAATAAAATGAAACAAAACACAAGATTATTGCAACTATTTATGACCAATTGGTGTAAATCAAATTTTTAAAAATTATCCTTGTATTAGAGTTTACAATATTTACGTAAACTCAGTTTTTAAAAATTCAGTATAAAACAATGAAAACACAAAATCATTCGAATCTATGTATAGAGCTGCATGAAAAATATAATAATGAAAATAATCGTGTTGAACATCCTTGTATTCTGTCAATATACGTTTTATTTGATAAAAATTAATTTTAATAGCAAAACGAAGTAATACGCTGCAACTATTCAGAGGTGCTTTGTGAAAGGATTGACGTCATACACAAATAACTTGGTACCCCTTTGGACTTTAAAGTATATAAATTTAGTTCATAAATATGCCATATATTTAAATGAAACAAAACACAAGATTATTGCAACTATTTATGACCAATTGGTGTAAATCAAATATTTAAAAATTATCCTTGTATTAGAGTTTACAATATTTACGTAAACTCAGTTATTAAAAATTCAGTATAAAACAATGAAAACACAAAATCATTCGCATCTATTTCTAGAGCTGCATGAAAAATATAATAATGAAAATAATCGTGTTAAACATACTTGTATTGTGTCAATATAAGTTTAATATGATAAAAATTAATTTTAATAGCAAAACGAAATAATACGCTGCAACTATTCAGAGTTCCTGTGTGAAAGGATTGACGTTATACAAAAATCACTTGGTACCCCATTGGACTTTAAAGTATATAAACTTAGTTCATAAATATGCCATATAATAAAATGAAACAAAACACAAGATTATTGCAACTATTTATGACCAATTGGTGTAAATCAAATTTTAAAAAATTATCCTTGTATTAGAGTTTACAATATTTACGTAAACTCAGTTATTAAAAATTCAGTATAAAACAATGAAAACACAAAATCATTCGCATCTATTTCTAGAGCTGCATGAAAAATATAATAATGAAAATAATCGTGTTGAACATCCTTGTATTCTGTCAATATAAGTTTTATTTGATAAAAATTAATTTTAATAGCAAAACGAAATAATACGCTGCAACTATTCAGAGCTCCTGTGTGAAAGGATTGACGTTATACAAAAATCACTTGGAACCCCATTGGACTTTAAAGTATATAAACTTAGTTCATAAATATGCCATATAATAAAATGAAACAAAACACAAGATTATTGCAACTAATTATGACCAATTGGTGTAAATCAAATTTTTAAAAATTATCCTTGTATTAGAGTTTACAATATTTACGTAAACTCAGTTTTTAAAAATTCAGTTTAATATAATGAAAACACAAAATCATTCGAATCTATGTATAGAGCTGCATGAAAAATATAATAATGAAAATAATCGTGTTGAACATCCTTGTATTCTGTCAATATACGTTTTATTTGATAAAAATTAATTTTAATAGCAAAACGAAGTAATACGCTGCAACTATACAGAGGTGCTTTTTGAAAGGATTGACGTTATACACAAATAACTTGGTACCCCTTTGGACATTAAAGTATATAAATTTAGTTCATAAATATGCCATATATTAAAATGAAACAAAACACAAGATTATTGCAACTATTTATGACCAATTGGTGTAAATCAAATTTTTAAAAATTGGCCTTGTATTAGAGTTTACAATATATATGTAAACTCAGTTTTTAAAAATTCAGTATAATATAATTAAAACACAAAATCATTCGAATCTATGTATACAGCTGCATGCAAAATATAATAATGAAAATAATCGTGTTGAACATCCTTGTATTCTGTCAATATAAGTTTTATTTGATAAAAATTAATTTTAATAGCAAAACGAAATAAGACGCTGCAACTATTCAGAGGTGCTTTGTGAAAGGATTGACGTTATACACAAATAACTTGGTACCCCATTGGACTTTAAAGTATATAAATTTAGTTCATAAATATGCCATATATTAAAATGAAACAAAACACAAGATTATTGCAACTATTTATGACCAATTGGTGTAAATCAAATTTTTAAAAATTGGCCTTGTATTAGAGTTTACAATATATATGTAAACTCAGTTTTTAAAAATTCAGTATAATATAATTAAAACACAAAATCATTCGAATCTATGTATAGAGCTGCATGCAAAATATAATAATGAAAATAATCGTGTTGAACATCCTTGTATTCTGTCAATATAAGTTTTATTTGATAAAAATTAATTTTAATAGCAAAACGAAATAATACGCTGCAACTATTCAGAGGTGCTTTGTGAAAGGATTGACGTTATACACAAATAACTTGGTACCCCATTGGACTTTAAAGTATATAAATTTAGTTCATAAATATGCCATATATTAAAATGAAACAAAACACAAGATTATTGCAACTATTTATGACCAATTGGTGTAAATCAAATATTTAAAAATTGGCCTTGTATTAGAGTTTACAATATTTACGTAAACTCAGTTTTTAAAAATACAGTATAAAACAATGAAAACACAAAATCATTCGCATCTATTTCTAGACCTGCATGAAAAATATAATAATGAAAATAATCGTGTTGAACATCCTTGTATTCTGTCAATATTAGTTTTATTTGATAAAAATTAATTTTAATAGCAAAACGAAATAATACGCTGCAACTATTCAGAGGTGCTTTGTGAAAGGATTGACGTTATACACAAATAACTTGGTACCCCATTGGACTTTAAAGTATATAAATTTAGTCCATAAATATGCCATATATTAAAATGAAACAAAACACAAGATTATTGCAACTATTTATGACCAATTGGTGTAAATCAAATTTTTAAAAATTGGCCTTGTATTAGAGTTTACAATATATATGTAAACTCAGTTTTTAAAAATTCAGTATAATATAATTAAAACACAAAATCATTCGAATCTATGTATAGAGCTGCATGAAAAATATAATAATGAAAATAATCGTGTTGAACATCCTTGTATTCTGTCAATATACGTTTTATTTGATAAAAATTAATTTTAATAGCAAAACGAAGTAATACGCTGCAACTATTCAGAGGTGCTTTGTGAAAGGATTGACGTTATACACAAATAACTTGGTACCCCTTTGGACATTAAAGTATATAAATTTAGTTCATAAATATGCCATATATTAAAATGAAACAAAACACAAGATTATTGCAACTATTTATGACCAATTGGTGTAAATCAAATTTTTAAAAATTGGCCTTGTATTAGAGTTTACAATATATATGTAAACTCAGTTTTTAAAAATTCAGTATAATATAATTAAAACACAAAATCATTCGAATCTATGTATAGAGCTGCATGCAAAATATAATAATGAAAATAATCGTGTTGAACATCCTTGTATTCTGTCAATATAAGTTTTATTTGATAAAAATTAATTTTAATAGCAAAACGAAATAATACGCTGCAACTATTCAGAGGTGCTTTGTGAAAGGATTGACGTTATACACAAATAACTTGGTACCCCATTGGACTTTAAAGTATATAAATTTAGTTCATAAATATGCCATATATTAAAATGAAACAAAACACAAGATTATTGCAACTATTTATGACCAATTGGTGTAAATCAAATTTTTAAAAATTGGCCTTGTATTAGAGTTTACAATATATATGTAAACTCAGTTTTTAAAAATTCAGTATAATATAATTAAAACACAAAATCATTCGAATCTATGTATAGAGCTGCATGCAAAATATAATAATGAAAATAATCGTGTTGAACATCCTTGTATTCTGTCAATATAAGTTTTATTTGATAAAAATTAATTTTAATAGCAAAACGAAATAATACGCTGCAACTATTCAGAGGTGCTTTGTGAAAGGATTGACGTTATACACAAATAACTTGGTACCCCATTGGACTTTAAAGTATATAAATTTAGTTCATAAATATGCCATATATTAAAATGAAACAAAACACAAGATTATTGCAACTATTTATGACCAATTGGTGTAAATCAAATATTTAAAAATTGTCCTTGTATTAGAGTTTACAATATTTACGTAAACTCAGTTTTTAAAAATTCAGTATAAAACAATGAAAACACAAAATCATTCGCATCTATTACTAGAGCTGCATGAAAAATATAATAATAAAAATAATCGTGTTGAACCTCCTTTTATTCTGTCAATATTAGTTTTATTTGATAGAAATTAATTTTAATAGCAAAACGAAGTAATAGGGTGCAACTATTTAGGTGTGCTGTGTGAAAGGAATGATTTTGTTCACAAATCACTTGGTACCCCATTGGACTTTAAAGTATATAAATTTAGTTCATAAATATTTCATATAATAAAGAGACACGAAACACAAGATTATTGCAACTTTTCACGAGCAAAAGGAGGAAATCAAAATTTTAAAAATTGGCCTTGTATTAGAGTTTACAATATTTACGTAAACTTAGTTTTTAAAAATTCAGTATAATATAATTAAAACACAAAATCATTCGAATCTATGTATAGAGCTGCATGCAAAATATAATAATGAAAATAATCGTGTTGAACATCCTTGTATTCTGTCAATATAAGTTTTATTTGATAAAAATTAATTTTAATAGCAAAACGAAATAATACGCTGCAACTATTCAGAGGTGCTTTGTGAAAGGATTGACGTTATACACAAATCTCTTGGTACCCCATTGGACTTTAAAGTATATAAATTTGGTTCATAAATATGCCATATATTAAAATGAAACAAAACACAAGATTATTGCAACTATTTATGACCAATTGGTGTAAATCAAATTTTTAAAAATTGGCCTTGTATTAGAGTTTACAATATATATGTAAACTCAGTTTTTAAAAATTCAGTATAATATAATTAAAACACAAAATCATTCGAATCTATGTATAGAGCTGCATGCAAAATATAATAATGTAAATAATCGTGTTGAACATCCTTGTATTCTGTCAATATAAGTTTTATTTGATAAAAATTAATTTTAATAGCAAAACGAAATAATACGCTGCAACTATTCAGAGGTGCTTTGAGAAAGGATTGACGTTATACACAAATAACTTGGTACCCCATTGGACTTTAAAGTATATAAATTTAGTTCATAAATATGCCATATATTAAAATGAAACAAAACACAAGATTATTGCAACTATTTATGACCAATTGGTGTAAATCAAATATTTAAAAATTGTCCTTGTATTAGAGTTTACAATATTTACGTAAACTCAGTTTTTAAAAATTCAGTATAAAACAATGAAAACACAAAATCATTCGCATCTATTACTAGAGCTGCATGAAAAATATAATAATAAAAATAATCGTGTTGAACCTCCTTTTATTCTGTCAATATTAGTTTTATTTGATAAAAATTAATTTTAATAGCAAAACGAAGTAATAGGGTGCAACTATTTAGGTGTGCTGTGTGAAAGGATTGATTTTATACACAAATTAAATGGTACGCGATCGGACTTTAAAGTATATAAACTTAGTTCATAAATATGCCATATAATAAAATGAAACAAAACACAAGATTATTGCAACTATTTATGACCAATTGGTGTAAATCAAATTTTTAAAAATTGTCCTTGTGTTAGAGTTTACAATATTTACGTAAACTCAGTTATTAAAAATTCAGTATAAAACAATGAAAACACAAAATCATTCGCATCTATTTCTAGACCTGCATGAAAAATATAATAATGAAAATAATCGTGTTGAACATCCTTGTATTCTGTCAATATTAGTTTTATTTGATAAAAATCAATTTGCATAGCAAAACAACGTAATACGCTGCAACTATTCAGAGTTCCTGTGTGAAAGGATTGACGTTATACAAAAATCACTTGGTACGCCACTGGACTTTAAAGTATATAAACTTAGTTCATGAATATGCCATATATTAAAATGAAACAAAACACAAGATTATTGCAACTATTTATGACCAATTGGTGTAAATCAAATTTTTAAAAATTGGCCTTGTATGAGAGTTTACAATATTTACGTAAACTCAGTTATTAAAAATTCAGTATAAAACAATGAAAACACAAAATCATTCGCATCTATTTCTAGACCTGCATGAAAAATATAATAATGAAAATAATCGTGTTGAACATCCTTGTATTCTGTCAATATTAGTTTTATTTGATAAAAATCAATTTGCATAGCAAAACAACGTAATACGCTGCAACTATTCAGAGTTCCTGTGTGAAAGGATTGACGTTATACAAAAATCACTTGGTACGCCACTGGACTTTAAAGTATATAAACTTAGTTCATGAATATGCCATATATTAAAATGAAACAAAACACAAGATTATTGCAACTATTTATGACCAATTGGTGTAAATCAAATTTTTAAAAATTGGCCTTGTATGAGAGTTTACAATATTTACGTAAACTCAGTTTTTAAAAATTCAGTATAAAACAATGAAAACACAAAATCATTCGCATCTATTACTAGAGCTGCATGAAAAATATAATAATGAAAATAATCGTGTTGAACATCCTTGTATTCTGTCAATATTAGTTTTATTTGATAAAAATCAATTTGCATAGCAAAACGAAGTAATAGGGTGTAACTATTTAGGTGTGCTGTGTGAAAGGAATGATTTTGTTCACAAATCACTTGGTACCCCATTGGACTTTAAAGTATATAAATTTAGTTCATAAATATGCCATATAATAAAGAGACACGAAACACAAGATTATTGCAACTTTTCACGAGCAAAAGGAGGAAATCAAAATTTTAAAAATTGGCCTTGTATTAGAGTTTACAATATTTACGTAAACTTAGTTTTTAAAAATACAGTATAAAACAATGAAAACACAAAATCATTCGCATCTATTTCTAGACCTGCATGAAAAATATAATAATGAAAATAATCGTGTTGAACATCCTTGTATTCTGTCAATATTAGTTTTATTTGATAAAAATCAATTTGCATAGCAAAACGAAGTAATACGCTGCAACTATTCAGAGGTGCTTTGTGAAAGGATTGACGTTATACACAAATCACTTGGTACCCCATTGGACTTTAAAGTATATAAATTTAGTTCATAAATATGGCATATAATAAAATGAAACAAAACACAAGATTATTGCAACTATTTATGACCAATTGGTGTAAATCAAATATTTAAAAATTGTCCTTGTATTAGAGTTTACAATATTCACGTAAACTCAGTTTTTAAAAATTCAGTATAAAACAATGAAAACACAAAATCATTTGCATCTATTACTAGAGCTGCATGAAAAATATAATAATGAAAATAATCGTGTTGAACATCCTTGTATTCTGTCAATATTAGTTTTATTTGATAAAAATCAATTTGCATAGCAAAACGAAGTAATAGGGTGCAACTATTTAGGTGTGCTGTGTGAAAGGAATGATTTTGTACACAAATCACTTGGTACCCCATTGGACTTTAAAGTATATAAATTTAGTTCATAAATATGCCATATAATAAAGAGACACGAAACACAAGATTATTGCAACTTTTCACGAGCAAATGGAGGAAATCAAAATTTTTAAAATTGGCCTTGTATTAGAGTTTACAATATTTACGTAAACTTAGTTTTTAAAAATACAGTATAAAACAATGAAAACACAAAATCATTCGCATCTATTTCTAGACCTGCATGAAAAATATAATAATAAAAATAATCGTGTTGAACATCCTTGTATTCTGTCAATATTAGTTTTATTTGATAAAAATCAATTTGCATAGCAAAACGAAGTAATACGCTGCAACTATTCAGAGCTGCTGTGTGAAAGGATTGACGTTATACACAAATCACTTGGTACCCCATTGGACTTTAAAGTATATAAATTTAGTTCATAAATATGCCATATAATAAAATGAAACAAAACACAAGATTATTGCAACTATTTATGACCAATTGGTGTAAATCAAATATTTAAAAATTGTCCTTGTATTAGAGTTTACAATATTCACGTAAACTCAGTTTTTAAAAATTCAGTATAAAACAATGAAAACACAAAATCATTCGCATCTATTACTAGAGCTGCATGAAAAATATAATAATGAAAATAATCGTGTTGAACATCCTTGTATTCTGTCAATATTAGTTTTATTTGATAAAAATTAATTTTAATAGCAAAACGAAATAATACGCTGCAACTATTCAGAGGTGCTTTGTGAAAGGAATGATTTTGTACAAAAATCACTTGGTACGCCACTGGACTTTAAAGTATATAAACTTAGTTCATGAATATGCCATATAATAAAATGAAACAAAACACAAGATTATTGCAACTATTTATGACCAATTGGTGTAAATCAAATTTTTAAAAATTGGCCTTGTATTAGAGTTTACAATATTTACGTAAACTCAGTTTTTAAAAATTCAGTATAAAACAATGAAAACACAAAATCATTCGCATCTATTACTAGAGCTGCATGAAAAATATAATAATGAAAATAATCGTGTTGAACATCCTTGTATTCTGTCAATATTAGTTTTATTTGATAAAAATCAATTTGCATAGCAAAACGAAGTAATAGGGTGCAACTATTTAGGTGTGCTGTGTGAAAGGAATGATTTTGTACACAAATCACTTGGTACCCCATTGGACTTTAAAGTATATAAATTTAGTTCATAAATATGCCATATAATAAAGAGACACGAAACACAAGATTATTGCAACTTTTCACGAGCAAAAGGAGGAAATCAAAATTTTAAAAATTGGCCTTGTATTAGAGTTTACAATATTTACGTAAACTTAGTTTTTAAAAATACAGTATAAAACAATGAAAACACAAAATCATTCGCATCTATTTCTAGACCTGCATGAAAAATATAATAATGAAAATAATCGTGTTGAACATCCTTGTATTCTGTCAATATTAGTTTTATTTGATAAAAATCAATTTGCATAGCAAAACGAAGTAATACGCTGCAACTATTCAGAGCTGCTGTGTGAAAGGATTGACGTTATACACAAATCACTTGGTACCCCATTGGACTTTAAAGTATATAAATTTAGTTCATAAATATGCCATATAATAAAATGAAACAAAACACAAGATTATTGCAACTATTTATGACCAATTGGTGTAAATCAAATATTTAAAAATTGTCCTTGTATTAGAGTTTACAATATTCACGTAAACTCAGTTTTTAAAAATTCAGTATAAAACAATGAAAACACAAAATCATTCGCATCTATTACTAGAGCTGCATGAAAAATATAATAATGAAAATAATCGTGTAGAATATCCTTGTATTCTGTCAATATTAGTTTTATTTGATAAAAATTAATTTTAATAGCAAAACGAAGTAATAGGGTGCAACTATTTAGGTGTGCTGTGTGAAAGGAATGATTTTGTACACAAATCACTTGGTACCCCATTGGACTTTAAAGTATATAAATTTAGTTCATAAATATGCCATATAATAAAATGAAACAAAACACAAGATTATTGCAACTATTTATGACCAATTGGTGTAAATCAAATTTTTAAAAATTATCCTTGTATTAGAGTTTACAATATTTACGTAAACTCAGTTTTTAAAAATTCAGTATAAAACAATGAAAACACAAAATCATTCGCATCTATTACTAGAGCTGCATGAAAAATATAATAATGAAAATAATCGTGTTGAACATCCTTGTATTCTGTCAATATTAGTTTTATTTGATAAAAATCAATTTGCATAGCAAAACGAAGTAATACGCTGCAACTATTCAGAGCTGCTGTGTGAAAGGATTGACGTTATACACAAATCACTTGGTACCCCATTGGACTTTAAAGTATATAAATTTAGTTCATAAATATGCCATATAATAAAATGAAACAAAACACAAGATGATTGCAACTATTTATGACCAATTGGTGTAAATCAAATATTTAAAAATTGTCCTTGTATTAGAGTTTACAATATTCACGTAAACTCAGTTTTTAAAAATTCAGTATAAAACAATGAAAACACAAAATCATTCGCATCTATTACTAGAGCTGCATGAAAAATATAATAATGAAAATAATCGTGTTGAACATCCTTGTATTCTGTCAATATTAGTTTTATTTGATAAAAATTAATTTTAATAGCAAAACGAAATAATACGCTGCAACTATTCAGAGGTGCTTTGTGAAAGGAATGATTTTGTACAAAAATCACTTGGTACGCCACTGGACTTTAAAGTATATAAACTTAGTTCATGAATATGCCATATAATAAAATGAAACAAAACACAAGATTATTGCAACTATTTATGACCAATTGGTGTAAATCAAATTTTTAAAAATTGGCCTTGTATTAGAGTTTACAATATTTACGTAAACTCAGTTTTTAAAAATTCAGTATAAAACAATGAAAACACAAAATCATTCGCATCTATTACTAGAGCTGCATGAAAAATATAATAATGAAAATAATCGTGTTGAACATCCTTGTATTCTGTCAATATTAGTTTTATTTGATAAAAATCAATTTGCATAGCAAAACGAAGTAATAGGGTGCAACTATTTAGGTGTGCTGTGTGAAAGGAATGATTTTGTACACAAATCACTTGGTACCCCATTGGACTTTAAAGTATATAAATTTAGTTCATAAATATGCCATATAATAAAGAGACACGAAACACAAGATTATTGCAACTTTTCACGAGCAAAAGGAGGAAATCAAAATTTTAAAAATTGGCCTTGTATTAGAGTTTACAATATTTACGTAAACTTAGTTTTTAAAAATACAGTATAAAACAATGAAAACACAAAATCATTCGCATCTATTTCTAGACCTGCATGAAAAATATAATAATGAAAATAATCGTGTTGAACATCCTTGTATTCTGTCAATATTAGTTTTATTTGATAAAAATCAATTTGCATAGCAAAACGAAGTAATACGCTGCAACTATTCAGAGCTGCTGTGTGAAAGGATTGACGTTATACACAAATCACTTGGTACCCCATTGGACTTTAAAGTATATAAATTTAGTTCATAAATATGCCATATAATAAAATGAAACAAAACACAAGATGATTGCAACTATTTATGACCAATTGGTGTAAATCAAATATTTAAAAATTGTCCTTGTATTAGAGTTTACAATATTCACGTAAACTCAGTTTTTAAAAATTCAGTATAAAACAATGAAAACACAAAATCATTCGCATCTATTACTAGAGCTGCATGAAAAATATAATAATGAAAATAATCGTGTTGAACATCCTTGTATTCTGTCAATATTAGTTTTATTTGATAAAAATCAATTTGCATAGCAAAACGAAGTAATAGGGTGCAACTATTTAGGTGTGCTGTGTGAAAGGAATGATTTTGCACACAAATCACTTGGTACCCCATTGGACTTTAAAGTATATAAATTTAGTTCATAAATATGCCATATAATAAAGAGACACGAAACACAAGATTATTGCAACTTTTCACGAGCAAAAGGAGGAAATCAAAATTTTAAAAATTGGCCTTGTATTAGAGTTTACAATATTTACGTAAACTTAGTTTTTAAAAATACAGTATAAAACAATGAAAACACAAAATCATTCGCATCTATTTCTAGACCTGCATGAAAAATATAATAATGAAAATAATCGTGTTGAACATCCTTGTATTCTGTCAATATTAGTTTTATTTGATAAAAATCAATTTGCATAGCAAAACGAAGTAATACGCTGCAACTATTCAGAGCTGCTGTGTGAAAGGATTGACGTTATACACAAATCACTTGGTACCCCATTGGACTTTAAAGTATATAAATTTAGTTCATAAATATGCCATATAATAAAATGAAACAAAACACAAGATGATTGCAACTATTTATGACCAATTGGTGTAAATCAAATATTTAAAAATTGTCCTTGTATTAGAGTTTACAATATTCACGTAAACTCAGTTTTTAAAAATTCAGTATAAAACAATGAAAACACAAAATCATTCGCATCTATTACTAGAGCTGCATGAAAAATATAATAATGAAAATAATCGTGTTGAACATCCTTGTATTCTGTCAATATTAGTTTTATTTGATAAAAATTAATTTTAATAGCAAAACGAAATAATACGCTGCAACTATTCAGAGGTGCTTTGTGAAAGGAATGATTTTGTACAAAAATCACTTGGTACGCCACTGGACTTTAAAGTATATAAACTTAGTTCATGAATATGCCATATATTAAAATGAAACAAAACACAAGATTATTGCAACTATTTATGACCAATTGGTGTAAATCAAATTTTTAAAAATTGGCCTTGTATTAGAGTTTACAATATTTACGTAAACTCAGTTTTTAAAAATTCAGTATAAAACAATGAAAACACAAAATCATTCGCATCTATTACTAGAACTGCATGAAAAATATAATAATGAAAATAATCGTGTTGAACATCCTTGTATTCTGTCAATATTAGTTTTATTTGATAAAAATCAATTTGCATAGCAAAACGAAGTAATACGCTGCAACTATTCAGAGCTGCTGTGTGAAAGGATTGACGTTATACACAAATCTCTTGGTACCCCATTGGACTTTAAAGTATATAAATTTAGTTCATAAATATGCCATATAATAAAATGAAACAAAACACAAGATTATTGCAACTATTTATGACCAATTGGTGTAAATCAAATATTTAAAAATTGTCCTTGTATTAGAGTTTACAATATTTACGTAAACTCAGTTTTTAAAAATTCAGTATAAAACAATGAAAACACAAAATCATTCGCATCTATTACTAGAGCTGCATGAAAAATATAATAATGAAAATAATCGTGTTGAACATCCTTGTATTCTGTCAATATTAGTTTTATTTGATAAAAATTAATTTTAATAGCAAAACGAAATAATACGCTGCAACTATTCAGAGGTGCTTTGTGAAAGGAATGATTTTGTACAAAAATCACTTGGTACGCCACTGGACTTTAAAGTATATAAACTTAGTTCATGAATATGCCATATATTAAAATGAAACAAAACACAAGATTATTGCAACTATTTATGACCAATTGGTGTAAATCAAATTTTTAAAAATTGGCCTTGTATTAGAGTTTACAATATTTACGTACACTCAGTTTTTAAAAATTCAGTATAAAACAATGAAAACACAAAATCATTCGCATCTATTACTAGAACTGCATGAAAAATATAATAATGAAAATAATCGTGTTGAACATCCTTGTATTCTGTCAATATTAGTTTTATTTGATAAAAATCAATTTGCATAGCAAAACGAAGTAATACGCTGCAACTATTCAGAGCTGCTGTGTGAAAGGATTGACGTTATACACAAATCTCTTGGTACCCCATTGGACTTTAAAGTATATAAATTTAGTTCATAAATATGCCATATAATAAAATGAAACAAAACACAAGATTATTGCAACTATTTATGACCAATTGGTGTAAATCAAATTTTTAAAAATTGGCCTTGTATTAGAGTTTACAATATTTACGTAAACTCAGTTTTTAAAAATTTAGTATAAAACAATGAAAACACAAAATCATTCGCATCTATTACTAGAGCTGCATGAAAAATATAATAATGAAAATAATCGTGTTGAACATCCTTGTATTCTGTCAATATTAGTTTTATTTGATAAAAATCAATTTGCATAGCAAAACGAAGTAATACGCTGCAACTATTCAGAGCTGCTGTGTGAAAGGATTGACGTTATACACAAATCACTTGGTACCCCATTGGACTTTAAAGTATATAAATTTAGTTCATAAATATGCCATATAATAAAATGAAACAAAACACAAGATGATTGCAACTATTTATGACCAATTGGTGTAAATCAAATATTTAAAAATTGTCCTTGTATTAGAGTTTACAATATTCACGTAAACTCAGTTTTTAAAAATTCAGTATAAAACAATGAAAACACAAAATCATTCGCATCTATTACTAGAGCTGCATGAAAAATATAATAATGAAAATAATCGTGTTGAACATCCTTGTATTCTGTCAATATTAGTTTTATTTGATAAAAATTAATTTTAATAGCAAAACGAAATAATACGCTGCAACTATTCAGAGGTGCTTTGTGAAAGGAATGATTTTGTACAAAAATCACTTGGTACGCCACTGGACTTTAAAGTATATAAACTTAGTTCATGAATATGCCATATAATAAAATGAAACAAAACACAAGATTATTGCAACTATTTATGACCAATTGGTGTAAATCAAATTTTTAAAAATTGGCCTTGTATTAGAGTTTACAATATTTACGTAAACTCAGTTTTTAAAAATTCAGTATAAAACAATGAAAACACAAAATCATTCGCATCTATTACTAGAGCTGCATGAAAAATATAATAATGAAAATAATCGTGTTGAACATCCTTGTATTCTGTCAATATTAGTTTTATTTGATAAAAATCAATTTGCATAGCAAAACGAAGTAATAGGGTGCAACTATTTAGGTGTGCTGTGTGAAAGGAATGATTTTGTACACAAATCACTTGGTACCCCATTGGACTTTAAAGTATATAAATTTAGTTCATAAATATGCCATATAATAAAGAGACACGAAACACAAGATTATTGCAACTTTTCACGAGCAAAAGGAGGAAATCAAAATTTTAAAAATTGGCCTTGTATTAGAGTTTACAATATTTACGTAAACTTAGTTTTTAAAAATACAGTATAAAACAATGAAAACACAAAATCATTCGCATCTATTTCTAGACCTGCATGAAAAATATAATAATGAAAATAATCGTGTTGAACATCCTTGTATTCTGTCAATATTAGTTTTATTTGATAAAAATCAATTTGCATAGCAAAACGAAGTAATACGCTGCAACTATTCAGAGCTGCTGTGTGAAAGGATTGACGTTATACACAAATCACTTGGTACCCCATTGGACTTTAAAGTATATAAATTTAGTTCATAAATATGCCATATAATAAAATGAAACAAAACACAAGATTATTGCAACTATTTATGACCAATTGGTGTAAATCAAATATTTAAAAATTGTCCTTGTATTAGAGTTTACAATATTCACGTAAACTCAGTTTTTAAAAATTCAGTATAAAACAATGAAAACACAAAATCATTCGCATCTATTACTAGAGCTGCATGAAAAATATAATAATGAAAATAATCGTGTTGAACATCCTTGTATTCTGTCAATATTAGTTTTATTTGATAAAAATCAATTTGCATAGCAAAACGAAGTAATAGGGTGCAACTATTTAGGTGTGCTGTGTGAAAGGAATGATTTTGTACACAAATCACTTGGTACCCCATTGGACTTTAAAGTATATAAATTTAGTTCATAAATATGCCATATAATAAAATGAAACAAAACACAAGATTATTGCAACTATTTATGACCAATTGGTGTAAATCAAATTTTTAAAAATTGGCCTTGTATTAGAGTTTACAATATTTACGTAAACTCAGTTTTTAAAAATTCAGTATAAAACAATGAAAACACAAAATCATTCGCATCTATTACTAGAGCTGCATGAAAAATATAATAATGAAAATAATCGTGTTGAACATCCTTGTATTCTGTCAATATTAGTTTTATTTGATAAAAATCAATTTGCATAGCAAAACGAAGTAATACGCTGCAACTATTCAGAGCTGCTGTGTGAAAGGATTGACGTTATACACAAATCACTTGGTACCCCATTGGACTTTAAAGTATATAAATTTAGTTCATAAATATGCCATATAATAAAATGAAACAAAACACAAGATGATTGCAACTATTTATGACCAATTGGTGTAAATCAAATATTTAAAAATTGTCCTTGTATTAGAGTTTACAATATTCACGTAAACTCAGTTTTTAAAAATTCAGTATAAAACAATGAAAACACAAAATCATTCGCATCTATTACTAGAGCTGCATGAAAAATATAATAATGAAAATAATCGTGTTGAACATCCTTGTATTCTGTCAATATTAGTTTTATTTGATAAAAATTAATTTTAATAGCAAAACGAAATAATACGCTGCAACTATTCAGAGGTGCTTTGTGAAAGGAATGATTTTGTACAAAAATCACTTGGTACGCCACTGGACTTTAAAGTATATAAACTTAGTTCATGAATATGCCATATATTAAAATGAAACAAAACACAAGACTATTGCAACTATTTATGACCAATTGGTGTAAATCAAATTTTTAAAAATTGGCCTTGTATTAGAGTTTACAATATTTACGTAAACTCAGTTTTTAAAAATTCAGTATAAAACAATGAAAACACAAAATCATTCGCATCTATTACTAGAACTGCATGAAAAATATAATAATGAAAATAATCGTGTTGAACATCCTTGTATTCTGTCAATATTAGTTTTATTTGATAAAAATCAATTTGCATAGCAAAACGAAGTAATACGCTGCAACTATTCAGAGCTGCTGTGTGAAAGGATTGACGTTATACACAAATCTCTTGGTACCCCATTGGACTTTAAAGTATATAAATTTAGTTCATAAATATGCCATATAATAAAATAAAACAAAACACAATATTATTGCAACTATTTATGACCAATTGGTGTAAATCAAATATTTAAAAATTGTCCTTGTATTAGAGTTTACAATATTTACGTAAACTCAGTTTTTAAAAATTCAGTATAAAACAATGAAAACACAAAATCATTCGCATCTATTACTAGAGCTGCATGAAAAATATAATAATGAAAATAATCGTGTTGAACATCCTTGTATTCTGTCAATATTAGTTTTATTTGATAAAAATTAATTTTAATAGCAAAACGAAATAATACGCTGCAACTATTCAGAGGTGCTTTGTGAAAGGAATGATTTTGTACAAAAATCACTTGGTACGCCACTGGACTTTAAAGTATATAAACTTAGTTCATGAATATGCCATATATTAAAATGAAACAAAACACAAGATTATTGCAACTATTCATGACCAATTGGTGTAAATCAAATTTTTAAAAATTGGCCTTGTATTAGAGTTTACAATATTTAAGTAAACTCAGTTTTTAAAAATTCAGTATAATATAATGAAAACACAAAATCATTCGAATCTGTTTCTAGAGCTGCATGAAAAATATAATAATGAAAATAATCGTGTTGAACATCCTTGTATTCTGTCAATATTAGTTTTATTTGATAAAAATCAATTTGCATAGCAAAACGAAGTAATACGCTGCAACTATTCAGAGCTGCTGTGTGAAAGGATTGACGTTATACAAAAATCACTTGGTACGCCACTGGACTTTAAAGTATATAAACTTAGTTCATGAATATGCCATATATTAAAATGAAACAAAACACAAGATTATTGCAACTATTTATGACCAATTGGTGTAAATCAAATTTTTAAAAATTGGCCTTGTATTAGAGTTTACAATATTTACGTAAACTCAGTTTTTAAAAATTCAGTAAAAAACAATGAAAACACAAAATCATTCGCATCTATTACTAGAGCTGCATGAAAAATATAATAATGAAAATAATCGTGTTGAACATCCTTGTATTCTGTCAATATTAGTTTTATTTGATAAAAATTAATTTTAATAGCAAAACGAAATAATACGCTGCAACTATTCAGAGGTGCTTTGTGAAAGGAATGATTTTGTACAAAAATCACTTGGTACGCCACTGGACTTTAAAGTATATAAATTTAGTTCATAAATATGCCATATAATAAAATGAAACAAAACACAAGATTATTGCAACTATTCATGACCAATTGGTGTAAATCAAATTTTTAAAAATTGGCCTTGTATTAGAGTTTACAATATTTAAGTAAACTCAGTTTTTAAAAATTCAGTATAATATAATGAAAACACAAAATCATTCGAATCTGTTTCTAGAGCTGCATGAAAAATATAATAATGAAAATAATCGTGTTGAACATCCTTGTATTCTGTCAATATAAGTTTTATTTGATAAAAATCAATTTGCATAGCAAAACGAAGTAATACGCTGCAACTATTCAGAGGTGCTTTGTGAAAGGATTGACGTTATACACAAATCACTTGGTACCCCATTGGACTTTAAAGTATATAAATTTAGTTCATAAATATGCCATATAATAAAATGAAACAAAACACAAGATTATTGCAACTATTTATGACCAATTGGTGTAAATCAAATATTTAAAAATTGTCCTTGTATTAGAGTTTACAATATTCACGTAAACTCAGTTTTTAAAAATTCAGTATAAAACAATGAAAACACAAAATCATTCGCATCTATTACTAGAGCTGCATGAAAAATATAATAATGAAAATAATCGTGTTGAACATCCTTGTATTCTGTCAATATTAGTTTTATTTGATAAAAATTAATTTTAATAGCAAAACGAAATAATACGCTGCAACTATTCAGAGGTGCTTTGTGAAAGGAATGATTTTGTACAAAAATCACTTGGTACGCCACTGGACTTTAAAGTATATAAACTTAGTTCATGAATATGCCATATATTAAAATGAAACAAAACACAAGATTATTGCAACTATTTATGACCAATTGGTGTAAATCAAATTTTTAAAAATTATTCTTGTATTAGAGTTTACAATATTTACGTAAACTCAGTTATTAAAAATTCAGTATAAAACAATGAAAACACAAAATCATTCGCATCTATTACTAGAGCTGCATGAAAAATATAATAATGAAAATAATCGTGTTGAACATCCTTGTATTCTGTCAATATTAGTTTTATTTGATAAAAATCAATTTGCATAGCAAAACGAAGTAATAGGGTGCAACTATTTAGGTGTGCTGTGTGAAAGGAATGATTTTGTTCACAAATCACTTGGTACCCCATTGGACTTTAAAGTATATAAATTTAGTTCATAAATATGCCATATAATAAAGAGACACGAAACACAAGATTATTGCAACTTTTCACGAGCAAAAGGAGGAAATCAAAATTTTAAAAATTGGCCTTGTATTAGAGTTTACAATATTTACGTAAACTTAGTTTTTAAAAATACAGTATAAAACAATGAAAACACAAAATCATTCGCATCTACTTCTAGACCTGCATGAAAAATATAATAATGAAAATAATCGTGTTGAACATCCTTGTATTCTGTCAATATTAGTTTTATTTGATAAAAATCAATTTGCATAGCGAAACGAAGTAATACGCTGCAACTATTCAGAGCTGCTGTGTGAAAGGATTGACGTTATACACAAATCACTTGGTACCCCATTGGACTTTAAAGTATATAAATTTAGTTCATAAATATGGCATATAATAAAATGAAACAAAACACAAGATTATTGCAACTATTTATGACCAATTGGTGTAAATCAAATATTTAAAAATTGGCCTTGTATTAGAGTTTACAATATTCACGTAAACTCAGTTTTTAAAAATTCAGTATAAAACAATGAAAACACAAAATCATTCGCATCTATTACTAGAGCAGCATGAAAAATATAATAATGAAAATAATCGTGTTGAACATCCTTGTATTCTGTCAATATTAGTTTTATTTGATAAAAATCAATTTGCATAGCAAAACGAAGTAATAGGGTGCAACTATTTAGGTGTGCTGTGTGAAAGGAATGATTTTGTACACAAATCACTTGGTACCCCATTGGACTTTAAAGTATATAAATTTAGTTCATAAATATGCCATATAATAAAGAGACACGAAACACAAGATTATTGCAACTTTTCACGAGCAAATGGAGGAAATCAAAATTTTAAAAATTGGCCTTGTATTAGAGTTTACAATATTTACGTAAACTTAGTTTTTAAAAATACAGTATAAAACAATGAAAACACAAAATCATTCGCATCTATTTCTAGACCTGCATGAAAAATATAATAATGAAAATAATCGTGTTGAACATCCTTGTATTCTGTCAATATTAGTTTTATTTGATAAAAATCAATTTGCATAGCAAAACGAAGTAATACGCTGCAACTATTCAGAGCTGCTGTGTGAAAGGATTGGCGTTATACACAAATCACTTGGTACCCCATTGGACTTAAAGGTATATAAATTTAGTTCATAAATATGCCATATAATAAAATGAAACAAAACACAAGATTATTGCAACTATTTATGACCAATTGGTGTAAATCAAATATTTAAAAATTGTCCTTGTATTAGAGTTTACAATATTAACGTAAACTCAGTTTTTAAAAATTCAGTATAAAACAATGAAAACACAAAATCATTCGCATCTATTACTAGAGCTGCATGAAAAATATAATAATGAAAATAATCGTGTTGAACATCCTTGTAAATTGTCAATATTAGTTTTATTTGATAAAAATTAATTTTAGTAGCAAAACAAAGTAATACGCTGCAACTATTCAGAGTTCCTGTGTGAAAGGATTCACGTTATACAAAAATCACTTGGTACGCCACTGGACTTTAAAGTATATAAACTTAGTCCATAAATATGCCATATATTAAAATGAAACAAAACACAAGATTATTGCAACTATTTATGACCAATTGGTGTGAATTAAATTTTTAAAAATTGGCCTTGTATTAGAGTTTACAATATTTACGTAAACTCAGTTTTTAAAAATTCAGTATAATATAATAAAAACACAAAATCATTCGAATCTATGTATAGAGTTGCATGAAAAATATAATAATGAAAATAATCGTGTTGAACATCCTTGTATTCTGTCAATATTAGTTTTATTTGATAAAAATTAATTTTAATAGCAAAACGAAATAATACGCTGCAACTATTCAGAGGTGCTTTGTGAAAGGAATGATTTTGTACACAAATCACTTGGTACCCCATCGGACTTTAGAGTATATAAATTTAGTTCATAAATATCCCATATAATAAAATGATACAAAACACAAGATTATTGCAACTATTCATGACCAATTGGTGAAAATCAAATTTTTAAAAATTGGCCTTGTGTTAGAGTTTACAATATTTACGTAAACTCAGTTATTAAAAATTCAGTATAAAACAATGAAAACACAAAATCATTCGAATCTATTTCTAGAGCTGCATGAAAAATATAGTAATGAAAATAATCGTGTTGAACATCTTTGTATTATGTCAATATTAGTTTTATTTGATAAAAATTGATTTTAGTAGCAAAACAAAGTAATACGCTGCAACTATTCAGAGTTCCTGTGTGAAAGGATTGACGTTATACAAAAATCACTTGGTACGCCACTGGACTTTAAAGTATATAAACTTAGTCCATAAATATGCCATATATTAAAATGAAACAAAACACAAGATTATTGCAACTATTTATGACCAATTGGTGTAAATCAAATTTTTAAAAATTGGCCTTGTATTAGAGTTTACAATATTTACGTAAACTCAGTTTTTAAAAATTCAGTATAATATAATGAAAACACAAAATCATTCGAATCTATGTATAGAGTTGCATGAAAAATATAATAATGAAAATAATCGTGTTGAACATCCTTGTATTCTGTCAATATTAGTTTTATTTGATAAAAATCAATTTGCATTGCAAAACGAAGTAATAGGGTGCAACTATTTAGGTGTGCTGTGTGAAAGGAATGATTTTGTACACAAATCACTTGGTACCCCATTGGACTTTAAAGTATATAAATTTAGTTCATAAATATGCCATATAATAAAGAGACACGAAACACAAGATTATTGCAACTTTTCACGAGCAAATGGAGGAAATTAAATTTTAAAAATTGGCCTTGTATTAGAGTTTACAATATATACGTAAACTTAGTTTTTAAAAATACAGTATAAAACAATGAAAACACAAAATCATTCGCATCTATTTCTAGACTTGCATGAAAAATATAATAATGAAAATAATCGTGTTGAACATCCTTGTATTCTGTCAATATTAGTTTTATTTGATAAAAATCAATTTGCATAGCAAAACGAAGTAATACGCTGCAACTATTCAGAGCTGCTGTGTGAAAGGATTGACGTTATACACAAATCTCTTGGTACCCCATTGGACTTTAAAGTATATAAATTTAGTTCATAAATATGCCATATAATAAAATGAAACAAAACACAAGATTATTGCAACTATTTATGACCAATTGGTGTAAATCAAATTTTTAAAAATTGGCCTTGTATTAGAGTTTACAATATTTAAGTAAACTCAGTTTTTAAAAATTCAGTATAAAACAATGAAAACACAAAATAATTCGCATCTATTTCTAGACCTGCATGAAAAATATAATAATGAAAATAATCGTGTTGAACATCCTTGTATTCTGTCAATATTAGTTTTATTTGATAAAAATTAATTTTAATAGCAAAACGAAATAATACGCTGCAACTATTTAGGTGGGCTGTGTGAAAGGAATGATTTTGTACACAAATCATTTGGTACCCCATTGGACTTTAAAGTATATAAATTTAGTTCATAAATATGCCATATAATAAAGAGACACGAAACACAAGATTATTGCAACTTTTCACGAGCAAATGGAGGAAATCAAAATTTTTAAAATTGGCCTTGTATTAGAGTTTACAATATTTACGTAAACTTAGTTTTTAAAAATACAGTATAAAACAATGAAAACACAAAATCATTCGCATCTATTTCTAGACGTGCATGAAAAATATAATAATGAAAATAATCGTGTTGAACATCCTTGTATTCTGTCAATATTAGTTTTATTTGATAAAAATCAATTTGCATAGCAAAACGAAGTAATACGCTGCAACTATTCAGAGCTGCTGTGTGAAAGGATTGGCGTTATACACAAATTACTTGGTACCCCATTGGACTTTAAAGTATATAAATTTAGTTCATAAATATGCCATATAATAAAATGAAACAAAACACAAGATTATTGCAACTATTCATGACCAAATGGAGGAAATCAAATTTTAAAAAAATGGCCTGGTATTGGAGTTTACAATATATACGTAAACTTAGTTTTTAAAAATTCAGTATAAAACAATGAAAACACAAAATCATTCGCATCTATTTCTAGAGCTGCATGAAAAATATAATAATGAAAATAATCGTGTTGAACATCCTTGTATTCTGTCAATATTAGTTTTATTTGATAAAAATTAATTTTAATAGCAAAACGAAATAATACGCTGCAACTATTCAGAGGTGCTTTGTGAAAGGAATGATTTTGTACACAAATCACTTGGTACCCCATCGGACTTTAGAGTATATAAATTTAGTTCATAAATATCCCATATAATAAAATGATACAAAACACAAGATTATTGCAACTATTCATGACCAATTGGTGAAAATCAAATTTTTAAAAATTGGCCTTGTGTTAGAGTTTACAATATTTACGTAAACTCAGTTATTAAAAATTCAGTATAAAACAATGAAAACACAAAATCATTCGCATCTATTTCTAGAGCTGCATGAAAAATATAGTAATGAAAATAATCGTGTTGAACATCTTTGTATTATGTCAATATTAGTTTTATTTGATAAAAATTGATTTTAGTAGGAAAACAAAGTAATACGCTGCAACTATTCAGAGTTCCTGTGTGAAAGGATTGACGTTATACAAAAATCACTTGGTACGCCACTGGACTTTAAAGTATATAAACTTAGTCCATAAATATGCCATATATTAAAATGAAACAAAACACAAGATTATTGCAACTATTTATGACCAATTGGTGTAAATCAAATTTTTAAAAATTGGCCTTGTATTAGAGTTTACAATATTTACGTAAACTCAGTTTTTAAAAATTCAGTATAATATAATGAAAACACAAAATCATTCGAATCTATGTATAGAGTTGCATGAAAAATATAATAATGAAAATAATCGTGTTGAACATCCTTGTATTCTGTCAATATTAGTTTTATTTGATAAAAATCAATTTGCATTGCAAAACGAAGTAATAGGGTGCAACTATTTAGGTGTGCTGTGTGAAAGGAATGATTTTGTACACAAATCACTTGGTACCCCATTGGACTTTAAAGTATATAAATTTAGTTCATAAATATGACATATATTAAAATGAAACAAAACACAAGATTATTGCAACTATTTATGACCAACTGGTGTAAATCAAATATTTAAAAATTGTCCTTGTATTAGAGTTTACAATATTTACGTAAACTTAGTTTTTAAAAATACAGTATAAAACAATGAAAACACAAAATAATTCGCATCTATTTCTAGACCTGCATGAAAAATATAATAATGAAAATAATCGTGTTGAACATCCTTGTATTCTGTCAATATTAGTTTTATTTGATAAAAATTAATTTTAATAGCAAAACGAAATAATACGCTGCAACTATTTAGGTGGGCTGTGTGAAAGGATTGATTTTGTACACAAATCACTTGGTACCCCATTGGACTTTAAAGTATATAAATTTAGTTCATAAATATCCCATATAATAAAATGATACAAAACACAAGATTATTGCAACTATTCATGACCAATTGGTGAAAATCAAATTTTTAAAAATTGGCCTTGTGTTAGAGTTTACAATATTTACGTAAACTCAGTTATTAAAAATTCAGTATAAAACAATGAAAACACAAAATCATTCGCATCTATTTCTAGAGCTGCATGAAAAATATAGTAATGAAAATAATCGTGTTGAACATCTTTGTATTATGTCAATATTAGTTTTATTTGATAAAAATTGAGATTAGTAGCAAAACAAAGTAATACGCTGCAACTATTCAGAGTTCCTGTGTGAAAGGATTGACGTTATACAAAAATCACTTGGTACGCCACTGGACTTTAAAGTATATAAACTTAGTCCATAAATATGCCATATATTAAAATGAAACAAAACACAAGATTATTGCAAATATTTATGACCAATTGGTGTAAATCAAATTTTTAAAAATTGGCCTTGTATTAGAGTTTACAATATTTACGTAAACTCAGTTTTTAAAAATTCAGTATAATATAATGAAAACACAAAATCATTCGAATCTATGTATAGAGTTGCATGAAAAATATAATAATGAAAATAATCGTGTTGAACATCCTTGTATTCTGTCAATATTAGTTTTATTTGATAAAAATCAATTTGCATTGCAAAACGAAGTAATAGGGTGCTACTATTTAGGTGTGCTGTGTGAAAGGAATGATTTTGTACACAAATCACTTGGTACCCCATTGGACTTTAAAGTATATAAATTTAGTTCATAAATATGCCATATAATAAAGAGACACGAAACACAAGATTATTGCAACTTTTCACGAGCAAATGGAGGAAATTAAATTTTAAAAATTGGCCTTGTATTAGAGTTTACAATATTTACGTAAACTTAGATTTAAAAATACAGTATAAAACAATGAAAACACAAAATCATTCGCATCTATTACTAGAGCTGCATGAAAAATATAATAATGAAAATAATCGTGTTGAACATCCTTGTATTCTGTCAATATTAGTTTTATTTGATAAAAATCAATTTGCATAGCAAAACGAAGTAATACGCTGCAACTATTCAGAGCTGCTGTGTGAAAGGATTGACGTTATACACAAATCACTTGGTACCCCATTGGACTTTAAAGTATATAAATTTAGTTCATAAATATGCCATATATTAAAATGAAACAAAACACAAGATTATTGCAACTATTTATGACCAATTGGTGTAAATCAAATTTTTAAAAATTGGCCTTGTATTAGAGTTTACAATATTTACGTAAACTTAGTTTTTAAAAATACAGTATAAAACAAGGAAAACACAAAATAATTCGCATCTATTTCTAGACCTGCATGAAAAATATAATAATGAAAATAATCGTGTTGAACATCCTTGTATTCTGTCAATATTAGTTTTATTTGATAAAAATCAATTTGCATAGCAAAACGAAGTAATACGCTGCAACTATTCAGAGCTGCTGTGTGAAAGGATTGACGTTATACACAAATCACTTGGTACCCCATTGGACTTTAAAGTATATAAATTTAGTTCATAAATATGCCATATATTAAAATGAAACAAAACACAAGATTATTGCAACTATTTATGACCAATTGGTGTAAATCAAATTTTTAAAAATTGGCCTTGTATTAGAGTTTACAATATTTACGTAAACTTAGTTTTTAAAAATACAGTATAAAACAATGAAAACACAAAATCATTCGTATCTATTTCTAGACGTGCATGAAAAATATAATAATGAAAATAATCGTGTTGAACATCCTTGTATTCTGTCAATATTAGTTTTATTTGATAAAAATCAATTTGCATAGCAAAACGAAGTAATACGCTGCAACTATTCAGAGTTCCTGTGTGAAAGGATTGACGTTATACACAAATCACTTGGTACCCCATTGGACTTTAAAGTATATAAATTTAGTTCATAAATATGCCATATAATAAAATGAAACAAAACACAAGATTATTGCAACTATTTGTGACCAACTGGTGTAAATCAAATATTTAAAAATTGTCCTTGTATTAGAGTTTACAATATTCACGTAAACTCAGTTTTTAAAAATTCAGTATAAAACAATGAAAACACAAAATCATTCGCATCTATGTATAGAGCTGCATGAAAAATATAATAATGAAAATAATCGTGTTGAACATCCTTGTATTCTGTCAATATTAGTTTTATTTGATAAAAATTAAGTTTAATAGCAAAACGAAGTAATACGCTGCAACTATTCAGAGGTGCTTTGTGAAAGGAATGATTTTGTACACAAATCACTTGGTACCCCATCGGACTTTAGAGTATATAAATTTAGTTCATAAATATCCCATATAATAAAATGATACAAAACACAAGATTATTGCAACTATTCATGACCAATTGGTGAAAATCAAATTTTTAAAAATTGGCCTTGTGTTAGAGTTTACAATATTTACGTAAACTCAGTTATTAAAAATTCAGTATAAAACAATGAAAACACAAAATCATTCGCATCTATTTCTAGAGCTGCATGAAAAATATAGTAATGAAAATAATCGTGTTGAACATCTTTGTATTATGTCAATATTAGTTTTATTTGATAAAAATTGATTTTAGTAGCAAAACAAAGTAATACGCTGCAACTATTCAGAGGTGCTTTGTGAAAGGATTGACGTTATACAAAAATCACTTGGTACGCCACTGGACTTTAAAGTATATAAACTTAGTCCATAAATATGCCATATATTAAAATGAAACAAAACACAAGATTATTGCAACTATTTATGACCAATTGGTGTAAATCAAATTTTTAAAAATTGTCCTTGTATTAGAGTTTACAATATTTACGTAAACTCAGTTTTTAAAAATTCAGTATAATATAATGAAAACACAAAATCATTTGAATCTATGTATAGAGTTGCATGAAAAATATAATAATGAAAATAATCGTGTTGAACATCCTTGTATTCTGTCAATATTAGTTTTATTTGATAAAAATCAATTTGCATTGCAAAACGAAGTAATAGGGTGCAACTATTTAGGTGTGCTGTGTGAAAGGAATGATTTTGTACACAAATCACTTGGTACCCCATTGGACTTTAAAGTATATAAATTTAGTTCATAAATATGCCATATAATAAAGAGACACGAAACACAAGATTATTGCAACTTTTCACGAGCAAATGGAGGAAATTAAATTTTAAAAATTGGCCTTGTATTAGAGTTTACAATATTTACGTAAACTTAGTTTTTAAAAATACAGTATAAAACAATGAAAACACAAAATCATTCGCATCTATTTCTAGACGTGCATGAAAAATATAATAATGAAAATAATCGTGTTGAACATCCTTGTATTCTGTCAATATTAGTTTTATTTGATAAAAATCAATTTGCATAGCAAAACGAAGTAATACGCTGCAACTATTCAGAGCTGCTGTGTGAAAGGATTGACGTTATACACAAATCACTTGGTACCCCATTGGACTTTAAAGTATATAAATTTAGTTCATAAATATGCCATATATTAAAATGAAACAAAACACAAGATTATTGCAACTATTTATGACCAATTGGTGTAAATCAAATTTTTAAAAATTGGCCTTGTATTAGAGTTTACAATATTTACGTAAACTTAGTTTTTAAAAATACAGTATAAAACAATTATAACACAAAATAATTCGCATCTATTTCTAGACCTGCATGAAAAATATAATAATGAAAATAATCGTGTTGAACATCCTTGTATTCTGTCAATATTAGTTTTATTTGATAAAAATTAATTTTAATAGCAAAACGAAATAATACGCTGCAACTATTTAGGTGGGCTGTGTGAAAGGAATGATTTTGTACACAAATCACTTGGTACCCCATTGGACTTTAAAGTATATAAATTTAGTTCATAAATATGCCATATATTAAAATGAAACAAAACACAAGATTATTGCAACTATTTATGACCAATTGGTGTAAATCAAATTTTTAAAAATTGGCCTTGTATTAGAGTTTACAATATTTACGTAAACTTAGTTTTTAAAAATACAGTATAAAACAATGAAAACACAAAATAATTCGCATCTATTTCTAGACCTGCATGAAAAATATAATAATGAAAATAATCGTGTTGAACATCCTTGTATTCTGTCAATATTAGTTTTATTTGATAAAAATTAATTTGCATAGCAAAACGAAGTAATACGCTGCAACTATTCAGAGTAGCTGTGTGAAAGGATTGACGTTATACACAAATCACTTGGTACCCCATTGGACTTCAAAGTATATAAATTTAGTTCATAAATATGCCATATATTAAAATGAAACAAAACACAAGATTATTGCAACTATTTATGACCAATTGGTGTAAATCAAATTTTTAAAAATTGGCCTTGTATTAGAGTTTACAATATTTACGTAAACTTAGTTTTTAAAAATACAGTATAAAACAATGAAAACACAAAATAATTCGCATCTATTTCTAGACCTGCATGAAAAATATAATAATGAAAATAATCGTGTTGAACATCCTTGTATTCTGTCAATATTAGTTTTATTTGATAAAAATCAATTTGCATAGCAAAACGAAGTAATACGCTGCAACTATTCAGAGCTGCTGTGTGAAAGGATTGGCGTTATACACAAATCACTTGGTACCCCATTGGACTTAAAGGTATATAAATTTAGTTCATAAATATGGCATATAATAAAATGAAACAAAACACAAGATTATTGCAACTATTTATGACCAATTGGTGTAAATCAAATATTTAAAAATTGTCCTTGTATTAGAGTTTACAATATTAACGTAAACTCAGTTTTTAAAAATTCAGTATAAAACAATGAAAACACAAAATCATTCGCATCTATTACTAGAGCTGCATGAAAAATATAATAATGAAAATAATCGTGTTGAACATCCTTGTATTCTGTCAATATTAGTTTTATTTGATAAAAATTAATTTTAGTAGCAAAACAAAGTAATACGCTGCAACTATTCAGAGTTCCTGTGTGAAAGGATTGACGTTATACAAAAATCACTTGGTACGCCACTGGACTTTAAAGTATATAAACTTAGTCCATAAATATGCCATATATTAAAATGAAACAAAACACAAGATTATTGCAACTATTTATGACCAATTGGTGTAAATCAAATATTTAAAAATTGTCCTTGTATTAGAGTTTACAATATTAACGTAAACTCAGTTTTTAAAAATTCAGTATAAAACAATGAAAACACAAAATCATTCGCATCTATTACTAGAGCTGCATGAAAAATATAATAATGAAAATAATCGTGTTGAACATCCTTGTATTCTGTCAATATTAGTTTTATTTGATAAAAATTAATTTTAATAGCAAAACGAAATAATACGCTGCAACTATTCAGAGGTGCTTTGTGAAAGGAATGATTTTGTACACAAATCACTTGGTACCCCATCGGACTTTAGAGTATATAAATTTAGTTCATAAATATCCCATATAATAAAATGATACAAAACACAAGATTATTGCAACTATTCATGACCAATTGGTGAAAATCAAATTTTTAAAAATTGGCCTTGTGTTAGAGTTTACAATATTTACGTAAACTCAGTTATTAAAAATTCAGTATAAAACAATGAAAACACAAAATCATTCGAATCTATTTCTAGAGCTGCATGAAAAATATAGTAATGAAAATAATCGTGTTGAACATCTTTGTATTATGTCAATATTAGTTTTATTTGATAAAAATTGATTTTAGTAGCAAAACAAAGTAATACGCTGCAACTATTCAGAGTTCCTGTGTGAAAGGATTGACGTTATACAAAAATCACTTGGTACGCCACTGGACTTTAAAGTATATAAACTTAGTCCATAAATATGCCATATATTAAAATGAAACAAAACACAAGATTATTGCAACTATTTATGACCAATTGGTGTAAATCAAATTTTTAAAAATTGGCCTTGTATTAGAGTTTACAATATTTACGTAAACTCAGTTTTTAAAAATTCAGTATAATATAATGAAAACACAAAATCATTCGAATCTATGTATAGAGTTGCATGAAAAATATAATAATGAAAATAATCGTGTTGAACATCCTTGTGTTCTGTCAATATTAGTTTTATTTGATAAAAATCAATTTGCATTGCAAAACGAAGTAATAGGGTGCAACTATTTAGGTGTGCTGTGTGAAAGGAATGATTTTGTACACAAATCACTTGGTACCCCATTGGACTTTAAAGTATATAAATTTAGTTCATAAATATGCCATATAATAAAGAGACACGAAACACAAGATTATTGCAACTTTTCACGAGCAAATGGAGGAAATTAAATTTTAAAAATTGGCCTTGTATTAGAGTTTACAATATTTACGTAAACTTAGTTTTTAAAAATACAGTATAAAACAATGAAAACACAAAATCATTCGCATCTATTTCTAGAGCTGCATGAAAAATATAATAATGAAAATAATCGTGTTGAACATCCTTGTATTCTGTCAATATTAGTTTTATTTGATAAAAATCAATTTGCATAGCAAAACGAAGTAATACGCTGCAACTATTCAGAGCTGCTGTGTGAAAGGATTGACGTTATACACAAATCTCTTGGTACCCCATTGGACTTTAAAGTATATAAATTTAGTTCATAAATATGCCATATAATAAAATGAAACAAAACACAAGATTATTGCAACTTTTCACGAGCAAATGGAGGAAATTAAATTTTAAAAATTGGCCTTGTATTAGAGTTTACAATATTTACGTAAACTCAGTTTTTAAAAATTCAGTATAAAACAATGAAAACACAAAATAATTCGCATCTATTTCTAGACCTGCATGAAAAATATAATAATGAAAATAATCGTGTTGAACATCCTTGTATTCTGTCAATATTAGTTTTATTTGATAAAAATTAATTTTAATAGCAAAACGAAATAATACGCTGCAACTATTTAGGTGGGCTGTGTGAAAGGAATGATTTTGTACACAAATCATTTGGTACCCCATTGGACTTTAAAGTATATAAATTTAGTTCATAAATATGCCATATAATAAAGAGACACGAAACACAAGATTATTGCAACTTTTCACGAGCAAATGGAGGAAATCAAAATTTTTAAAATTGGCCTTGTATTAGAGTTTACAATATTTACGTAAACTTAGTTTTTAAAAATACAGTATAAAACAATGAAAACACAAAATCATTCGCATCTATTTCTAGACGTGCATGAAAAATATAATAATGAAAATAATCGTGTTGAACATCCTTGTATTCTGTCAATATTAGTTTTATTTGATAAAAATCAATTTGCATTGCAAAACGAAGTAATAGGGTGCAACTATTTAGGTGTGCTGTGTGAAAGGAATGATTTTGTACACAAATCACTTGGTACCCCATTGGACTTTAAAGTATATAAATTTAGTTCATAAATATGCCATATAATAAAGAGACACGAAACACAAGATTATTGCAACTTTTCACGAGCAAATGGAGGAAATTAAATTTTAAAAATTGGCCTTGTATTAGAGTTTACAATATTTACGTAAACTTAGTTTTTAAAAATACAGTATAAAACAATGAAAACACAAAATCATTCGCATCTATTTCTAGACCTGCATGAAAAATATAATAATGAAAATAATCGTGTTGAACATCCTTGTATTCTGTCAATATTAGTTTTATTTGATAAAAATCAATTTGCATAGCAAAACGAAGTAATACGCTGCAACTATTCAGAGCTGCTGTGTGAAAGGATTGACGTTATACACAAATCTCTTGGTACCCCATTGGACTTTAAAGTATATAAATTTAGTTCATAAATATGCCATATAATAAAATGAAACAAAACACAAGATTATTGCAACTATTTATGACCAATTGGTGTAAATCAAATTTTTAAAAATTGGCCTTGTATTAGAGTTTACAATATTTACGTAAACTCAGTTTTTAAAAATTCAGTATAATATAATGAAAACACAAAATCATTCGAATCTATGTATAGAGTTGCATGAAAAATATAATAATGAAAATAATCGTGTTGAACATCCTTGTATTCTGTCAATATTAGTTTTATTTGATAAAAATCAATTTGCATTGCAAAACGAAGTAATAGGGTGCAACTATTTAGGTGTGCTGTGTGAAAGGAATGATTTTGTACACAAATCACTTGGTACCCCATTGGACTTTAAAGTATATAAATTTAGTTCATAAATATGCCATATAATAAAGAGACACGAAACACAAGATTATTGCAACTTTTCACGAGCAAATGGAGGAAATTAAATTTTAAAAATTGGCCTTGTATTAGAGTTTACAATATTTACGTAAACTTAGTTTTTAAAAATACAGTATAAAACAATGAAAACACAAAATCATTCGCATCTATTTCTAGACCTGCATGAAAAATATAATAATGAAAATAATCGTGTTGAACATCCTTGTATTCTGTCAATATTAGTTTTATTTGATAAAAATCAATTTGCATAGCAAAACGAAGTAATACGCTGCAACTATTCAGAGCTGCTGTGTGAAAGGATTGGCGTTATACACAAATCACTTGGTACCCCATTGGACTTAAAGGTATATAAATTTAGTTCATAAATATGGCATATAATAAAATGAAACAAAACACAAGATTATTGCAACTATTTATGACCAATTGGTGTAAATCAAATATCTAAAAATTGTCCTTGTATTAGAGTTTACAATATTAACGTAAACTCAGTTTTTAAAAATTCAGTATAAAACAATGAAAACACAAAATCATTCGCATCTATTACTAGAGCTGCATGAAAAATATAATAATGAAAATAATCGTGTTGAACATCCTTGTATTCTGTCAATATTAGTTTTATTTGATAAAAATTAATTTTAGTAGCAAAACAAAGTAATACGCTGCAACTATTCAGAGTTCCTGTGTGAAAGGATTGACGTTATACAAAAATCACTTGGTACGCCACTGGACTTTAAAGTATATAAACTTAGTCCATAAATATGCCATATATTAAAATGAAACAAAACACAAGATTATTGCAACTATTTATGACCAATTGGTGTAAATCAAATATTTAAAAATTGTCCTTGTATTAGAGTTTACAATATTAACGTAAACTCAGTTTTTAAAAATTCAGTATAAAACAATGAAAACACAAAATCATTCGCATCTATTACTAGAGCTGCATGAAAAATATAATAATGAAAATAATCGTGTTGAACATCCTTGTATTCTGTCAATATTAGTTTTATTTGATAAAAATTAATTTTAATAGCAAAACGAAATAATACGCTGCAACTATTCAGAGGTGCTTTGTGAAAGGAATGATTTTGTACACAAATCACTTGGTACCCCATCGGACTTTAGAGTATATAAATTTAGTTCATAAATATCCCATATAATAAAATGATACAAAACACAAGATTATTGCAACTATTCATGACCAATTGGTGAAAATCAAATTTTTAAAAATTGGCCTTGTGTTAGAGTTTACAATATTTACGTAAACTCAGTTATTAAAAATTCAGTATAAAACAATGAAAACACAAAATCATTCGCATCTATTTCTAGAGCTGCATGAAAAATATAGTAATGAAAATAATCGTGTTGAACATCTTTGTATTATGTCAATATTAGTTTTATTTGATAAAAATTGATTTTAGTAGCAAAACAAAGTAATACGCTGCAACTATTCAGAGTTCCTGTGTGAAAGGATTGACGTTATACAAAAATCACTTGGTACGCCACTGGACTTTAAAGTATATAAACTTAGTCCATAAATATGCCATATATTAAAATGAAACAAAACACAAGATTATTGCAACTATTTATGACCAATTGGTGTAAATCAAATTTTTAAAAATTGGCCTTGTATTAGAGTTTACAATATTTACGTAAACTCAGTTTTTAAAAATTCAGTATAATATAATGAAAACACAAAATCATTCGAATCTATGTATAGAGTTGCATGAAAAATATAATAATGAAAATAATCGTGTTGAACATCCTTGTATTCTGTCAATATTAGTTTTATTTGATAAAAATCAATTTGCATTGCAAAACGAAGTAATAGGGTGCAACTATTTAGGTGTGCTGTGTGAAAGGAATGATTTTGTACACAAATCACTTGGTACCCCATTGGACTTTAAAGTATATAAATTTAGTTCATAAATATGCCATATAATAAAAAAACACGAAACACAAAATTATTGCAACTTTTCACGAGCCAATGGAGGAAATTAAATTTTAAAAATTGGCCTTGTATTAGAGTTTACAATATTTACGTAAACTTAGTTTTTAAAAATACAGTATAAAACAATGAAAACACAAAATCATTCGCATCTATTTCTAGACCTGCATGAAAAATATAATAATGAAAATAATCGTGTTGAACATCCTTGTATTCTGTCAATATTAGTTTTATTTGATAAAAATCAATTTGCATAGCAAAACGAAGTAATACGCTGCAACTATTCAGAGCTGCTGTGTGAAAGGATTGACGTTATACACAAATCTCTTGGTACCCCATTGGACTTTAAAGTATATAAATTTAGTTCATAAATATGCCATATAATAAAATGAAACAAAACACAAGATTATTGCAACTATTTATGACCAATTGGTGTAAATCAAATTTTTAAAAATTGGCCTTGTATTAGAGTTTACAATATTTACGTAAACTCAGTTTTTAAAAATTCAGTATAATATAATGAAAACACAAAATCATTCGAATCTATGTATAGAGTTGCATGAAAAATATAATAATGAAAATAATCGTGTTGAACATCCTTGTATTCTGTCAATATTAGTTTTATTTGATAAAAATCAATTTGCATTGCAAAACGAAGTAATAGGGTGCAACTATTTAGGTGTGCTGTGTGAAAGGAATGATTTTGTACACAAATCACTTGGTACCCCATTGGACTTTAAAGTATATAAATTTAGTTCATAAATATGCCATATAATAAAGAGACACGAAACACAAGATTATTGCAACTTTTCACGAGCAAATGGAGGAAATTAAATTTTAAAAATTGGCCTTGTATTAGAGTTTACAATATTTACGTAAACTTAGTTTTTAAAAATACAGTATAAAACAATGAAAACACAAAATCATTCGCATCTATTTCTAGACCTGCATGAAAAATATAATAATGAAAATAATCGTGTTGAACATCCTTGTATTCTGTCAATATTAGTTTTATTTGATAAAAATCAATTTGCATAGCAAAACGAAGTAATACGCTGCAACTATTCAGAGCTGCTGTGTGAAAGGATTGACGTTATACACAAATCTCTTGGTACCCCATTGGACTTTAAAGTATATAAATTTAGTTCATAAATATGCCATATAATAAAGAGACACGAAACACAAGATTATTGCAACTTTTCACGAGCAAATGGAGGAAATTAAATTTTAAAAATTGGCCTTGTATTAGAGTTTACAATATTTACGTAAACTCAGTTTTTAAAAATTCAGTATAAAACAATGAAAACACAAAATAATTCGCATCTATTTCTAGACCTGCATGAAAAATATAATAATGAAAATAATCGTGTTGAACATCCTTGTATTCTGTCAATATTAGTTTTATTTGATAAAAATTAATTTTAATAGCAAAACGAAATAATACGCTGCAACTATTTAGGTGGGCTGTGTGAAAGGAATGATTTTGTACACAAATCATTTGGTACCCCATTGGACTTTAAAGTATATAAATTTAGTTCATAAATATGCCATATAATAAAGAGACACGAAACACAAGATTATTGCAACTTTTCAAGAGCAAATGGAGGAAATCAAAATTTTTAAAATTGGCCTTGTATTAGAGTTAACAATATTTACGTAAACTTAGTTTTTAAAAATACAGTATAAAACAATGAAAACACAAAATCATTCGCATCTATTTCTAGACGTGCATGAAAAATATAATAATGAAAATAATCGTGTTGAACATCCTTGTATTCTGTCAATATTAGTTTTATTTGATAAAAATCAATTTGCATAGCAAAACGAAGTAATACGCTGCAACTATTCAGAGCTGCTGTGTGAAAGGATTGGCGTTATACACAAATTACTTGGTACCCCATTGGACTTTAAAGTATATAAATTTAGTTCATAAATATGCCATATAATAAAATGAAACAAAACACAAGATTATTGCAACTATTCATGACCAAATGGAGGAAATCAAATTTTAAAAATTGGCCTGGTATTGGAGTTTACAATATATACGTAAACTAAGTTTTTAAAAATTCAGTATAAAACAATGAAAACACAAAATCATTCGCATCTATTTCTAGAGCTGCATGAAAAATATAATAATGAAAACAATCGTGTTGAACATCCTTGTATTCTGTCAATATTAGTTTTATTTGATAAAAATTAATTTTAATAGCAAAACGAAATAATACGCTGCAACTATTCAGAGGTGCTTTGTGAACGGAATGATTTTGTACACAAATCACTTGGTACCCCATCGGACTTTAGAGTATATAAATTTAGTTCATAAATATACCATATAATAAAATGATACAAAACACAAGATTATTGCAACTATTCATGACCAATTGGTGAAAATCAAATTTTTAAAAATTGGCCTTGTGTTAGAGTTTACAATATTTACGTAAACTCAGTTATTAAAAATTCAGTATAAAACAATGAAAACACAAAATCATTCGCATCTATTTCTAGAGCTGCATGAAAAATATAGTAATGAAAATAATCGTGTTGAACATCTTTGTATTATGTCAATATTAGTTTTATTTGATAAAAATTGATTTTAGTAGCAAAACAAAGTAATACGCTGCAACTATTCAGAGTTCCTGTGTGAAAGGATTGACGTTATACAAAAATCACTTGGTACGCCACTGGACTTTAAAGTATATAAACTTAGTCCATAAATATGCCATATATTACAATGAAACAAAACACAAGATTATTGCAACTATTTATGACCAATTGGTGTAAATCAAATTTTTAAAAATTGGCCTTGTCTTAGAGTTTACAATATTTACGTAAACTCAGTTTTTAAAAATTCAGTATAATATAATGAAAACACAAAATCATTCGAATCTATGTATAGAGTTGCATGAAAAATATAATAATGAAAATAATCGTGTTGAACATCCTTGTATTCTGTCAATATTAGTTTTATTTGATAAAAATCAATTTGCATTGCAAAACGAAGTAATAGGGTGCAACTATTTAGGTGTGCTGTGTGAAAGGAATGATTTTGTACACAAATCACTTGGTACCCCATTGGACTTTAAAGTATATAAATTTAGTTCATAAATATGACATATATTAAAATGAAACAAAACACAAGATTATTGCAACTATTTATGACCAACTGGTGTAAATCAAATATTTAAAAATTGTCCTTGTATTAGAGTTTACAATATTTACGTAAACTTAGTTTTTAAAAATACAGTATAAAACAATGAAAACACAAAATCATTCGCATCTATTTCTAGAGCTGCATGAAAAATATAATAATGAAAATAGTCGTGATGAACATCCTTGTATTCTGTCAATATACGTTTTATTTGATAAAAATTAATTTTAATAGCAAAACAAAGTAATAGGGTGCAACTATTTAGGTGTGCTGTGTGAAAGGAATGATTTTGTACACAAATCACTTGGTACCCCATTGGACTTTAAAGTATATAAATTTAGTTCATAAATATGCCATATAATAAAGAGACACGAAACACAAGATTATTGCAACTTTTCACGAGCAAATGGAGGAAATCAAAATTTTAAAAATTGGCCTTGTATTAGAGTTTACAATATTTACGTAAACTTAGTTTTTAGAAATACAGTATAAAACAATGAAAACACAAAATAATTCGCATCTATTTCTAGAGCTGCATGAAAAATATAATAACGAAAATAATCGTGTTGAACATCCTTGTATTCTGTCAGTATTAGTTTTATTTGATAAAAATTAATTTTAATAGCAAAACGAAATAATACGCTGCAACTATTCAGAGGTGTTTTGTGAAAGGATTGACGTTATACACAAATCACTTGGTACCCCATTGGACTTTAAAGTATATAAACTTACTTCATAAATATGCCATATAATAAAGAGACACGAAACACAAGATTATTGCAACTTTTCACGAGCAAATGGAGGAAATCAATATTTTAAAAATTGGCCTTGTATTAGAGTTTACAATATTTACGTAAACTCAGTTTTTAAAAATTCAGTATAAAACAATGAAAACACAAAATCATTCGCATCTATTACTAGAGCTGCATGAAAAATATAATAATGAAAATAATCGTGTTGAACATCCTTGTATTCTGTCAATATTAGTTTTATTTGATAAAAATTAATTTTAATAGCAAAACGAAATAATACGCTGCAACTATTTAGGTGGGCTGTGTGAAAGGAATGATTTTGTACACAAATCATTTGGTACCCCATTGGACTTTAAAGTATATAAATTTAGTTCATAAATATGCCATATAATAAAGAGACACGAAACACAAGATTATTGCAACTTTTCAAGAGCAAATGGAGGAAATCAAAATTTTTAAAATTGGCCTTGTATTAGAGTTAACAATATTTACGTAAACTTAGTTTTTAAAAATACAGTATAAAACAATGAAAACACAAAATCATTCGCATCTATTTCTAGACGTGCATGAAAAATATAATAATGAAAATAATCGTGTTGAACATCCTTGTATTCTGTCAATATTAGTTTTATTTGATAAAAATCAATTTGCATAGCAAAACGAAGTAATACGCTGCAACTATTCAGAGCTGCTGTGTGAAAGGATTGGCGTTATACACAAATTACTTGGTACCCCATTGGACTTTAAAGTATATAAATTTAGTTCATAAATATGCCATATAATAAAATGAAACAAAACACAAGATTATTGCAACTATTCATGACCAAATGGAGGAAATCAAATTTTAAAAATTGGCCTGGTATTGGAGTTTACAATATATACGTAAACTAAGTTTTTAAAAATTCAGTATAAAACAATGAAAACACAAAATCATTCGCATCTATTTCTAGAGCTGCATGAAAAATATAATAATGAAAACAATCGTGTTGAACATCCTTGTATTCTGTCAATATTAGTTTTATTTGATAAAAATTAATTTTAATAGCAAAACGAAATAATACGCTGCAACTATTCAGAGGTGCTTTGTGAACGGAATGATTTTGTACACAAATCACTTGGTACCCCATCGGACTTTAGAGTATATAAATTTAGTTCATAAATATCCCATATAATAAAATGATACAAAACACAAGATTATTGCAACTATTCATGACCAATTGGTGAAAATCAAATTTTTAAAAATTGGCCTTGTGTTAGAGTTTACAATATTTACGTAAACTCAGTTATTAAAAATTCAGTATAAAACAATGAAAACACAAAATCATTCGCATCTATTTCTAGAGCTGCATGAAAAATATAGTAATGAAAATAATCGTGTTGAACATCTTTGTATTATGTCAATATTAGTTTTATTTGATAAAAATTGATTTTAGTAGCAAAACAAAGTAATACGCTGCAACTATTCAGAGTTCCTGTGTGAAAGGATTGACGTTATACAAAAATCACTTGGTACGCCACTGGACTTTAAAGTATATAAACTTAGTCCATAAATATGCCATATATTACAATGAAACAAAACACAAGATTATTGCAACTATTTATGACCAATTGGTGTAAATCAAATTTTTAAAAATTGGCCTTGTCTTAGAGTTTACAATATTTACGTAAACTCAGTTTTTAAAAATTCAGTATAATATAATGAAAACACAAAATCATTCGAATCTATGTATAGAGTTGCATGAAAAATATAATAATGAAAATAATCGTGTTGAACATCCTTGTATTCTGTCAATATTAGTTTTATTTGATAAAAATCAATTTGCATTGCAAAACGAAGTAATAGGGTGCAACTATTTAGGTGTGCTGTGTGAAAGGAATGATTTTGTACACAAATCACTTGGTACCCCATTGGACTTTAAAGTATATAAATTTAGTTCATAAATATGACATATATTAAAATGAAACAAAACACAAGATTATTGCAACTATTTATGACCAACTGGTGTAAATCAAATATTTAAAAATTGTCCTTGTATTAGAGTTTACAATATTTACGTAAACTTAGTTTTTAAAAATACAGTATAAAACAATGAAAACACAAAATCATTCGCATCTATTTCTAGAGCTGCATGAAAAATATAATAATGAAAATAGTCGTGATGAACATCCTTGTATTCTGTCAATATACGTTTTATTTGATAAAAATTAATTTTAATAGCAAAACAAAGTAATAGGGTGCAACTATTTAGGTGTGCTGTGTGAAAGGAATGATTTTGTACACAAATCACTTGGTACCCCATTGGACTTTAAAGTATATAAATTTAGTTCATAAATATGCCATATAATAAAGAGACACGAAACACAAGATTATTGCAACTTTTCACGAGCAAATGGAGGAAATCAAAATTTTAAAAATTGGCCTTGTATTAGAGTTTACAATATTTACGTAAACTTAGTTTTTAGAAATACAGTATAAAACAATGAAAACACAAAATAATTCGCATCTATTTCTAGAGCTGCATGAAAAATATAATAACGAAAATAATCGTGTTGAACATCCTTGTATTCTGTCAGTATTAGTTTTATTTGATAAAAATTAATTTTAATAGCAAAACGAAATAATACGCTGCAACTATTCAGAGGTGTTTTGTGAAAGGATTGACGTTATACACAAATCACTTGGTACCCCATTGGACTTTAAAGTATATAAACTTACTTCATAAATATGCCATATAATAAAGAGACACGAAACACAAGATTATTGCAACTTTTCACGAGCAAATGGAGGAAATCAATATTTTAAAAATTGGCCTTGTATTAGAGTTTACAATATTTACGTAAACTCAGTTTTTAAAAATTCAGTATAAAACAATGAAAACACAAAATCATTCGCATCTATTACTAGAGCTGCATGAAAAATATAATAATGAAAATAATCGTGTTGAACATCCTTGTATTCTGTCAATATTAGTTTTATTTGATAAAAATTAATTTTAATAGCAAAACGAAATAATACGCTGCAACTATTCAGAGGTGCTTTGTGAAAGGATTGACGTTATACACAAATCACTTGGTACCCCATTGGACTTTAAAGTATATAAACTTACTTCATAAATATTCCAAATAATAAAATGAAACAAAACACAAGATTATTGCAACTATTTATGACCAATTGGTGAAAATCAAATATTTAAAAATTGTCCTTGTATTAGAGTTTACAATATTTACGTAAACTCAGTTTTTAAAAATTCAGTATAAAACAATGAAAACACAAAATCATTCGCATCTATTACTAGAGCTGCATGAAAAATATAATAATGAAAATAATCGTGTTGAACATCCTTGTATTCTGTCAATATTAGTTTTATTTGATAAAAATTAATTTTAATAGCAAAACGAAATAATACGCTGCAACTATTCACAGGTGCTTTGTGAAAGGATTGACGTTATACACAAATCACTTGGTACTCCATTGGACTTTAAAGTATATAAACTTAGTTCATAAATATGCCATATAATAAAATGAAACAAAACACAAGATTATTGCAACTATTTATGACCAATTGGTGTAAATCAAATATTTAAAAATTGTCCTTGTATTAGAGTTTACAATATTTACGTAAACTCAGTTTTTAAAAATTCAGTATAAAACAATGAAAACACAAAATCATTCGCATCTATGTATAGAGTTGCATGAAAAATATAATAATGAAAATAATCGTGTTAAACATCCTTGTATTCTGTCAATATTAGTTTTATTTGATAAAAATTAATTTTAATAGCAAAACGAAATAATACGCTACAACTATTCATAGGTGCTTTGTGATAGGATTGATGTTATACACAAATCACTTGGTACTCCATTGGACTTTAAAGTATATAAACTTAGTTCATAAATATGCTATATAATAAAATGAAACAAAACACAAGATTATTGCAACTATTTATGACCAATTGGTGTAAATCAAATATTTAAAAATTGTCCTTGTATTAGAGTTTACAATATTAACGTAAACTCAGTTTTTAAAAATTCAGTATAAAACAATGAAAACACAAAATCATTCGCATCTATTACTAGAGCTGCATGAAAAATATAATAATGAAAATAATCGTGTTGAACATCCTTGTATTCTGTCAATATTAGTTTTATTTGATAAAAATTAATTTTAATAGCAAAACGAAATAATACGCTGCAACTATTCACAGGTGCTTTGTGAAAGGATTGACGTTATACACAAATCACTTGGTACTCCATTGGACTTTAAAGTATATAAACTTAGTTCATAAATATGCCATATAATAAAGAGACACGAAACCCAAGATTATTGCAACTTTTCACGAGCAAATGGAGGAAATCAAAATTTTAAAAATTGGCCTTGTATTAGAGTTTACAATATTTACGTAAACTTAGTTTTTAGAAATACAGTATAAAACAATGAAAACACAAAATAATTCGCATCTATTTCTAGAGCTGCATGAAAAATATAATAACGAAAATAATCGTGTTGAACATCCTTGTATTCTGTCAGTATTAGTTTTATTTGATAAAAATTAATTTTAATAGCAAAACGAAATAATACGCTGCAACTATTCAGAGGTGCTTTGTGAAAGGATTGACGTTATACACAAATCACTTGGTACCCCATTGGACTTTAAAGTATATAAACTTACTTCATAAATATGCCATATAATAAAGAGACACGAAACACAAGATTATTGCAACTTTTCACGAGCAAATGGAGGAAATCAATATTTTAAAAATTGGCCTTGTATTAGAGTTTACAATATTTACGTAAACTCAGTTTTTAAAAATTCAGTATAAAACAATGAAAACACAAAATCATTCGCATCTATTACTAGAGCTGAATGAAAAATATAATAATGAAAATAATCGTGTTGAACATCCTTGTATTCTGTCAATATTAGTTTTATTTGATAAAAATTAATTTTAATAGCAAAACGAAATAATACGCTGCAACTATTCAGAGGTGCTTTGTGAAAGGATTGACGTTATACACAAATCACTTGGTACCCCATTGGACTTTAAAGTATATAAACTTACTTCATAAATATGCCATATAATAAAGAGACACGAAACACAAGATTATTGCAACTTTTCACGAGCAAATGGAGGAAATCAATATTTTAAAAATTGGCCTTGTATTAGAGTTTACAATATTTACGTAAACTCAGTTTTTAAAAATTCAGTATAAAACAATGAAAACACAAAATCATTCGCATCTATTACTAGAGCTGCATGAAAAATATAATAATGAAAATAATCGTGTTGAACATCCTTGTATTCTGTCAATATTAGTTTTATTTGATAAAAATTAATTTTAATAGCAAAACGAAATAATACGCTGCAACTATTCACAGGTGCTTTGTGAAAGGATTGACGTTATACACAAATCACTTGGTACTCCATTGGACTTTAAAGTATATAAACTTAGTTCATAATTAAAATTGGCCTTGTATTAGAGTTTACAATATTTACGTAAACTCAGTTTTTAAAAATTCAGTATAAAACAATGAAAACACAAAATCATTCGCATCTATGTATAGAGTTGCATGAAAAATATAATAATGAAAATAATCGTGTTAAACATCCTTGTATTCTGTCAATATTAGTTTTATTTGATAAAAATCAATTTTAATAGCAAAACGAAATAATACGCTGCAACTATTCAGAGGTGCTTTGTGAAAGGATTGACGTTATACACAAATCACTTGGTACCCCATTGGACTTTAAAGTATATAAACTTACTTCATAAATATGCCATATAATAAAGAGACACGAAACACAAGATTATTGCAACTTTTCACGAGCAAATGGAGGAAATCAATATTTTAAAAATTGGCCTTGTATTAGAGTTTACAATATTTACGTAAACTCAGTTTTTAAAAATTCAGTATAAAACAATGAAAACACAAAATCATTCGCATCTATTACTAGAGCTGAATGAAAAATATAATAATGAAAATAATCGTGTTGAACATCCTTGTATTCTGTCAATATTAGTTTTATTTGATAAAAATTAATTTTAATAGCAAAACGAAATAATACGCTGCAACTATTCAGAGGTGCTTTGTGAAAGGATTGACGTTATACACAAATCACTTGGTACCCCATTGGACTTTAAAGTATATAAACTTACTTCATAAATATGCCATATAATAAAGAGACACGAAACACAAGATTATTGCAACTTTTCACGAGCAAATGGAGGAAATCAATATTTTAAAAATTGGCCTTGTATTAGAGTTTACAATATTTACGTAAACTCAGTTTTTAAAAATTCAGTATAAAACAATGAAAACACAAAATCATTCGCATCTATTACTAGAGCTGCATGAAAAATATAATAATGAAAATAATCGTGTTGAACATCCTTGTATTCTGTCAATATTAGTTTTATTTGATAAAAATTAATTTTAATAGCAAAACGAAATAATACGCTGCAACTATTCACAGGTGCTTTGTGAAAGGATTGACGTTATACACAAATCACTTGGTACTCCATTGGACTTTAAAGTATATAAACTTAGTTCATAAATATGCCATATAATAAAAGGAAACAAAACACAAGATTATTGCAACTATTTATGACCAATTGGTGTAAATCAAATTTTTAAAAATTGGCCTTGTATTAGAGTTTACAATATTTACGTAAACTCAGTTTTTAAAAATTCAGTATAAAACAATGAAAACACAAAATCATTCGCATCTATGTATAGAGTTGCATGAAAAATATAATAATGAAAATAATCGTGTTAAACATCCTTGTATTCTGTCAATATTAGTTTTATTTGATAAAAATCAATTTTAATAGCAAAACGAAATAATACGCTACAACTATTCATAGGTGCTTTGTGATAGGATTGATGTTATACACAAATCACTTGGTACTCCATTGGACTTTAAAGTATATAAACTTAGTTCATAAATATGCTATATAATAAAATGAAACAAAACACAAGATTATTGCAACTATTTATGACCAATTGGTGTAAATCAAATTTTTAAAAATTGGCCTTGTATTAGAGTTTACAATATTTACGTAAACTCAGTTTAAAAAATTCAGTATAATATAATGAAAACACAAAATCATTCGAATCTATGTATAGAGTTGCATGAAAAATATAATATTGAAAATAATCGTGTTGTACATCTTTGTATTATGTCAATATTAGTTTTATTTAATAAAAATGACCTTTAATAGCAAAACGAAGTAATAGGGTGCAACTATTTAGGTGTGCTGTGTGAAAGGATTGATTTTATACACAAATTAAATGGTACCTAATCGGACTTTAAAGTATAAAAACTTAGTTCATTAATATGCCATATAATAAAATGAAACAAAACACATGATTATTGCAACTATTCATGACCAATTGGTGTAAATCAAATTTTTAAAAATTGGCCTTGTATTGGAGTTTACAATATCTACGTAAACTTAGTTTTTAAAAATTCAGTATAATACAATAAAAACTCAAAATCATTCGTATTTATTTCAAGAGCTGCATGAAAAATATAATAATGAAAATAATCGTGTTGAACATCCTTATATTCTGTCAATATACGTTTTATTTGATAAAAATTAATTTTAATAGCAAAACGAAGTAATACGCTGCAACTATTCAGAGTTGCTGTGTGAAAGGAATGATTTTGTACACAAATCACTTGGTACCCCATCGGACTTTAAAGTATTTAAACTTAGTTCATAAATATGCCATATAATAAAATGAAACAAAACACAAGATTATTGCAACTATTTATGACCAATTGGTGTAAATCAAATTTTTAAAAATTGGCCTTGTATTAGAGTTTACAATATTTACGTAATCTCAGTTTTTAAAAATTCAGTATAAAACAATGAAAACACAAAATCATTCGAATCTATTTCTAGAGCTGCATGAAAAATATAATAATGAAAATAGTCGTGTTGAACATCTTTGTATAATGTCAATATTAGTTTTATTAATTAAAAATGACCTTTAATAGCAAAACGAAGTAATAGGGTGCAACTATTTAGGTGTGCTTTGTGAAAGGATTGACGTTATACACAAATCACTTGGTACCCCATTGGACTTTAAAGTATATAAATTCAGTTCATAAATATGCCATATAATAAAATGAAACAAAACACAAGATTATTGCAACTATTTATGACCAATTGGTGTAAATCAAATTTTTAAAAATTGGCCTTGTATTAGAGTTTACAATATTTACCTAAACTCAGTTTTTAAAAATTCAGTATAAAACAATGAAAACACAAAATCATTCGCATCTATTACTAGAGCTGCATGAAAAATATAATAATGAAAATAATCGTGTTGAACATCCTTGTATTCTGTCAATATTAGTTTTATTTGATAAAAATTAATTTTAATAGCAAAACGAAATAATACGCTGCAACTATTCAGAGGTGCTTTGTGAAAGGATTGACGTTATACACAAATCACTTGGTACCCCATTGGACTTTAAAGTATATAAATTCAGTTCATAAATATGCCATATAATAAAGAGACACGAAACAACAAGATTATTGCAACTTTTCACGAGCAAATGGAGGAAATCAAAATTTTAAAAATTGGCCTTGTATTAGAGTTTACAATATTTACGTAAACTCAGTTATTAAAAATTCAGTATAAAACAATGAAAACACAAAATCATTCGCATCTATTACTAGAGCTGCATGAAAAATATAATAATAAAAATAATCGTGTTGAACATCCTTTTATTCTGTCAATATTAGTTTTATTTGATAAAATTAATTTTAATAGCAAAACGAAGTAATACGCTGTAACTATTCAGATCTGCTGTGTGAAAGGATTGACGTTATACACAAATCACTTGGTACCCCATTGGACTTTAAAGTATATAAATTTAGTTCATAAATATGCCATATAATAAAATGAAACAAAACACAAGATTATTGCAACTTTTCACGAGCAAATGGAGGAAATCAAAATTTTAAAAATTGGCCTTGTATAAGAGTTTACAATATTTACGTAAACTCAGTTATTAAAAATTCAGTATAAAACAATGAAAACACAAAATCATTCGCATCTATTACTAGAGCTGCATGAAAAATATAATAATGAAAATAATCGTGTTGAACATCCTTGTATTCTGTCAATATTAGTTTTATTTGATAAAAATTAATTTTAATAGCAAAACGAAATAATACGCTGCAACTATTCAGAGTTCCTGTGTGAAAGGATTGACGTTATACACAAATCACTTGGTACCCCATTGGACTTTAAAGTATATAAATTCAGTTCATAAATATGCCATATAATAAAATGAAACAAAACACAAGATTATTGCAACTATTTATGACCAATTGGTGTAAATCAAATTTTTAAAAATTGGCCTTGTATTAGAGTTTACAATATTTACGTAAACTCAGTTTAAAAAATTCAGTATAATATAATGAAAACACAAAATCATTCGAATCTATGTATAGAGTAGCATGAAAAATATAATAATGAAAATAATCGTGTTGAACATCTTTGTATAATGTCAATATTAGTTTTATTAATTAAAAATGACCTTTAAATGATTGTGTTGAACATCCTTTTATTCTGTCAATATTAGTTTTATTTGATAAAAATTAATTTTAATAGCAAAACGAAGTAATACGCTGTAACTATTCAGATCTGCTGTGTGAAAGGATTGACGTTATACACAAATCACTTGGTACCCCATTGGACTTTAAAGTATATAAATTTAGTTCATAAATATGCCATATAATAAAATGAAACAAAACACAAGATTATTGCAACTTTTCACGAGCAAATGGAGGAAATCAAAATTTTAAAAATTGGCCTTGTATTAGAGTTTACAATATTTACGTAAACTCAGTTTTTAAAAATTCAGTATAAAACAATGAAAACACAAAATCATTCGCATCTATTACTAGAGCTGCATGAAAAATATAATAATGAAAATAATCGTGTTGAACATCTTTGTAGTATGTCAATATTAGTCTTATTTGATAAAAATGAATTTGCATAGCAAAACGAAGTAATAGGGTGCAACTATTTAGGTGTGCTGTGTGAAAGGATTGATTTTATACACAAATGAAATGGTACGCGATCGGACTTTAAAGTATATAAATTTAGTTCATTAATATGCCATATAATAAAATGAAACAAAACACATGATTATTGCAACTATTCATGACCAATTGGTGAAAATCAAATTTTTAAAAATTGGCCTTGTATTGGAGTTTACAATATCTACGTAAACTTAGTTTTTAAAAATTCAGTATAATACAATAAAAACTCAAAATCATTCGTATTTATTTCAAGAGCTGCATGAAAAATATAATAATGAAAATAATCATGTTGAACATCCTTATATTCTGTCAATATACGTTTTATTTGATAAAAATTAATTTTAATAGCAAAACGAAGTAATAGGGTGCAACTATTTAGGTGTGCTTTGTGAAAGGATTGACGTTATACACAAATCACTTGGTACCCCATTGGACTTTAAAGTATATAAATTCAGTTCATAAATATGCCATATAATAAAATGAAACAAAACACAAGATTATTGCAACTATTTATGACCAATTGGTGTAAATCAAATTTTTAAAAATTGGCCTTGTATTAGAGTTTACAATATTTACCTAAACTCAGTTTTTAAAAATTCAGTATAAAACAATGAAAACACAAAATCATTCGCATCTATTACTAGAGCTGCATGAAAAATATAATAATGAAAATAATCGTGTTGAACATCCTTGTATTCTGTCAATATTAGTTTTATTTGATAAAAATTAATTTTAATAGCAAAACGAAATAATACGCTGCAACTATTCACAGGTGCTTTGTGAAAGGATTGACGTTATACACAAATCACTTGGTACTCCATTGGACTTTAAAGTATATAAACTTAGTTCATAAATATGCCATATAATAAAAGGAAACAAAACACAAGATTATTGCAACTATTTATGACCAATTGGTGTAAATCAAATTTTTAAAAATTGGCCTTGTATTAGAGTTTACAATATTTACGTAAACTCAGTTTTTAAAAATTCAGTATAAAACAATGAAAACACAAAATCATTCGCATCTATGTATAGAGTTGCATGAAAAATATAATAATGAAAATAATCGTGTTAAACATCCTTGTATTCTGTCAATATTAGTTTTATTTGATAAAAATCAATTTTAATAGCAAAACGAAATAATACGCTACAACTATTCATAGGTGCTTTGTGATAGGATTGATGTTATACACAAATCACTTGGTACTCCATTGGACTTTAAAGTATATAAACTTAGTTCATAAATATGCTATATAATAAAATGAAACAAAACACAAGATTATTGCAACTATTTATGACCAATTGGTGTAAATCAAATTTTTAAAAATTGGCCTTGTATTAGAGTTTACAATATTTACGTAAACTCAGTTTAAAAAATTCAGTATAATATAATGAAAACACAAAATCATTCGAATCTATGTATAGAGTTGCATGAAAAATATAATATTGAAAATAATCGTGTTGTACATCTTTGTATTATGTCAATATTAGTTTTATTTAATAAAAATGACCTTTAATAGCAAAACGAAGTAATAGGGTGCAACTATTTAGGTGTGCTGTGTGAAAGGATTGATTTTATACACAAATTAAATGGTACCTAATCGGACTTTAAAGTATAAAAACTTAGTTCATTAATATGCCATATAATAAAATGAAACAAAACACATGATTATTGCAACTATTCATGACCAATTGGTGTAAATCAAATTTTTAAAAATTGGCCTTGTATTGGAGTTTACAATATCTACGTAAACTTAGTTTTTAAAAATTCAGTATAATACAATAAAAACTCAAAATCATTCGTATTTATTTCAAGAGCTGCATGAAAAATATAATAATGAAAATAATCGTGTTGAACATCCTTATATTCTGTCAATATACGTTTTATTTGATAAAAATTAATTTTAATAGCAAAACGAAGTAATACGCTGCAACTATTCAGAGTTGCTGTGTGAAAGGAATGATTTTGTACACAAATCACTTGGTACCCCATCGGACTTTAAAGTATTTAAACTTAGTTCATAAATATGCCATATAATAAAATGAAACAAAACACAAGATTATTGCAACTATTTATGACCAATTGGTGTAAATCAAATTTTTAAAAATTGGCCTTGTATTAGAGTTTACAATATTTACGTAATCTCAGTTTTTAAAAATTCAGTATAAAACAATGAAAACACAAAATCATTCGAATCTATTTCTAGAGCTGCATGAAAAATATAATAATGAAAATAGTCGTGTTGAACATCTTTGTATAATGTCAATATTAGTTTTATTAATTAAAAATGACCTTTAATAGCAAAACGAAGTAATAGGGTGCAACTATTTAGGTGTGCTTTGTGAAAGGATTGACGTTATACACAAATCACTTGGTACCCCATTGGACTTTAAAGTATATAAATTCAGTTCATAAATATGCCATATAATAAAATGAAACAAAACACAAGATTATTGCAACTATTTATGACCAATTGGTGTAAATCAAATTTTTAAAAATTGGCCTTGTATTAGAGTTTACAATATTTACCTAAACTCAGTTTTTAAAAATTCAGTATAAAACAATGAAAACACAAAATCATTCGCATCTATTACTAGAGCTGCATGAAAAATATAATAATGAAAATAATCGTGTTGAACATCCTTGTATTCTGTCAATATTAGTTTTATTTGATAAAAATTAATTTTAATAGCAAAACGAAATAATACGCTGCAACTATTCAGAGGTGCTTTGTGAAAGGATTGACGTTATACACAAATCACTTGGTACCCCATTGGACTTTAAAGTATATAAATTCAGTTCATAAATATGCCATATAATAAAGAGACACGAAACAACAAGATTATTGCAACTTTTCACGAGCAAATGGAGGAAATCAAAATTTTAAAAATTGGCCTTGTATTAGAGTTTACAATATTTACGTAAACTCAGTTATTAAAAATTCAGTATAAAACAATGAAAACACAAAATCATTCGCATCTATTACTAGAGCTGCATGAAAAATATAATAATAAAAATAATCGTGTTGAACATCCTTTTATTCTGTCAATATTAGTTTTATTTGATAAAATTAATTTTAATAGCAAAACGAAGTAATACGCTGTAACTATTCAGATCTGCTGTGTGAAAGGATTGACGTTATACACAAATCACTTGGTACCCCATTGGACTTTAAAGTATATAAATTTAGTTCATAAATATGCCATATAATAAAATGAAACAAAACACAAGATTATTGCAACTTTTCACGAGCAAATGGAGGAAATCAAAATTTTAAAAATTGGCCTTGTATAAGAGTTTACAATATTTACGTAAACTCAGTTATTAAAAATTCAGTATAAAACAATGAAAACACAAAATCATTCGCATCTATTACTAGAGCTGCATGAAAAATATAATAATGAAAATAATCGTGTTGAACATCCTTGTATTCTGTCAATATTAGTTTTATTTGATAAAAATTAATTTTAATAGCAAAACGAAATAATACGCTGCAACTATTCAGAGTTCCTGTGTGAAAGGATTGACGTTATACACAAATCACTTGGTACCCCATTGGACTTTAAAGTATATAAATTCAGTTCATAAATATGCCATATAATAAAATGAAACAAAACACAAGATTATTGCAACTATTTATGACCAATTGGTGTAAATCAAATTTTTAAAAATTGGCCTTGTATTAGAGTTTACAATATTTACGTAAACTCAGTTTAAAAAATTCAGTATAATATAATGAAAACACAAAATCATTCGAATCTATGTATAGAGTAGCATGAAAAATATAATAATGAAAATAATCGTGTTGAACATCTTTGTATAATGTCAATATTAGTTTTATTAATTAAAAATGACCTTTAAATGATTGTGTTGAACATCCTTTTATTCTGTCAATATTAGTTTTATTTGATAAAAATTAATTTTAATAGCAAAACGAAGTAATACGCTGTAACTATTCAGATCTGCTGTGTGAAAGGATTGACGTTATACACAAATCACTTGGTACCCCATTGGACTTTAAAGTATATAAATTTAGTTCATAAATATGCCATATAATAAAATGAAACAAAACACAAGATTATTGCAACTTTTCACGAGCAAATGGAGGAAATCAAAATTTTAAAAATTGGCCTTGTATTAGAGTTTACAATATTTACGTAAACTCAGTTTTTAAAAATTCAGTATAAAACAATGAAAACACAAAATCATTCGCATCTATTACTAGAGCTGCATGAAAAATATAATAATGAAAATAATCGTGTTGAACATCTTTGTAGTATGTCAATATTAGTCTTATTTGATAAAAATGAATTTGCATAGCAAAACGAAGTAATAGGGTGCAACTATTTAGGTGTGCTGTGTGAAAGGATTGATTTTATACACAAATGAAATGGTACGCGATCGGACTTTAAAGTATATAAATTTAGTTCATTAATATGCCATATAATAAAATGAAACAAAACACATGATTATTGCAACTATTCATGACCAATTGGTGAAAATCAAATTTTTAAAAATTGGCCTTGTATTGGAGTTTACAATATCTACGTAAACTTAGTTTTTAAAAATTCAGTATAATACAATAAAAACTCAAAATCATTCGTATTTATTTCAAGAGCTGCATGAAAAATATAATAATGAAAATAATCATGTTGAACATCCTTATATTCTGTCAATATACGTTTTATTTGATAAAAATTAATTTTAATAGCAAAACGAAGTAATAGGGTGCAACTATTCAGAGTTGCTGTGTGAAAGGAATGATTTTGTACACAAATCACTTGGTACCCCATCGGACTTTAAAGTATTTAAACTTAGTTCATAAATATGCCATATAATAAAATGAAACAAAACACAAGATTATTGCAACTATTTATGACCAATTGGTGTAAATCAAATTTTTAAAAATTGGCCTTGTATTAGAGTTTACAATATTTACGTAAACTCAGTTTAAAAAATTCAGTATAATATAATGAAAACACAAAATCATTCGAATCTATGTATAGAGTAGCATGAAAAATATAATAATGAAAATAATCGTGTTGAACATCTTTGTATAATGTCAATATTAGTTTTATTAATTAAAAATGACCTTTAAATGATTGTGTTGAACATCCTTTTATTCTGTCAATATTAGTTTTATTTGATAAAAATTAATTTTAATAGCAAAACGAAGTAATACGCTGTAACTATTCAGATCTGCTGTGTGAAAGGATTGACGTTATACACAAATCACTTGGTACCCCATTGGACTTTAAAGTATATAAATTTAGTTCATAAATATGCCATATAATAAAATGAAACAAAACACAAGATTATTGCAACTATTTATGACCAATTGGTGTAAATCAAATTTTTAAAAATTGGCCTTGTATTAGAGTTTACAATATTTACCTAAACTCAGTTTTTAAAAATTCAGTATAATATAATGAAAACACAAAATCATTCGAATCTGTTTCTAGAGCTGCATGAAAAATATAATAATGAAAATAATCGTGTTGAACATCTTTGTATTATGTCAATATAAGTTTTATTTGATAAAAATTGATTTTAGTAACAAAACAAAGTAATCCTTGTATTCTGCCAGTATTAGTTTTATTTGATAAAAATCAATTTGCATTGCAAAACGAAGTAATAGGGTGCAACTATTTAGGTGTGCTGTGTGAAAGGAATGATTTTGTACACAAATCACTTGGTACCCCATTGGACTTTAAAGTATATATATTTAGTTCATAAATATGCCATATAATAAAGAGACACGAAACACAAGATTATTGCAACTTTTCACGAGTAAATGGAGGAAATCAAAATTTTAAAAATTGTCCTTGTATTAGAGTTTACAATATTTACGTAAACTTAGTTTTTAAAAATACAGTATAAAACAATGAAAACACAAAATCATTCGAATCTATGTATAGAGCTGCATGAAAAATATAATAATGAAAATAATCGTGTTGAACATCCTTGTATTCTGTCAATATAAGTTTTATTTGATAAAAATTGATTTTAGTAGCAAAACAAAGTAATACGCTGCAACTATTCAGAGTTCCTGTGTGAAAGGATTGACGTTATACAAAAATCACTTGGTACCCCATTGGACTTTAAAGTATATAAATTCAGTTCATAAATATGCCATATAATAAAATGAAACAAAACACAAGATTATTGCAACTATTTATGACCAATTGGTGTAAATCAAATTTTTAAAAATTGGCCTTGTATTAGAGTTTACAATATTTACCTAAACTCAGTTTTTAAAAATTCAGTATAATATAATGAAAACACAAAATCATTCGAATCTGTTTCTAGAGCTGCATGAAAAATATAATAATGAAAATAATCGTGTTGAACATCTTTGTATTATGTCAATATAAGTTTTATTTGATAAAAATTGATTTTAGTAACAAAACGAAATAATACGCTGCAACTATTCAGAGGTGCTTTGTGAAAGGATTGACGTTATACACAAATCACTTGGTACCCCATTGGACTTTAAAGTATATAAATTCAGTTCATAAATATGCCATATAATAAAATGAAACAAAACACAAGATTATTGCAACTATTTATGACCAATTGGTGTAAATCAAATTTTTAAAAATTGGCCTTGTATTAGAGTTTACAATATTTACCTAAACTCAGTTTTTAAAAATTCAGTATAATATAATGAAAACACAAAATCATTCGAATCTGTTTCTAGAGCTGCATGAAAAATATAATAATGAAAATAATCGTGTTGAACATCCTTGTATTCTGTCAATATTAGTTTTATTTGATAAAAATTAATTTTAATAGCAAAACGAAATAATACGCTGCAACTATTCAGAGGTGCTTTGTGAAAGGATTGACGTTATACACAAATCACTTGGTACCCCATTGGACTTTAAAGTATATAAATTCAGTTCATAAATATGCCATATAATAAAATGAAACAAAACACAAGATTATTGCAACTATTTATGACCAATTGGTGTAAATCAAATTTTTAAAAATTGGCCTTGTATTAGAGTTTACAATATTTACCTAAACTCAGTTTTTAAAAATTCAGTATAATATAATGAAAACACAAAATCATTCGAATCTGTTTCTAGAGCTGCATGAAAAATATAATAATGAAAATAATCGTGTTGAACATCTTTGTATTATGTCAATATAAGTTTTATTTGATAAAAATTGATTTTAGTAACAAAACGAAATAATACGCTGCAACTATTCAGAGGTGCTTTGTGAAAGGATTGACGTTATACACAAATCACTTGGTACCCCATTGGACTTTAAAGTATATAAATTCAGTTCATAAATATGCCATATAATAAAATGAAACAAAACACAAGATTATTGCAACTATTTATGACCAATTGGTGTAAATCAAATTTTTAAAAATTGGCCTTGTATTAGAGTTTACAATATTTACCTAAACTCAGTTTTTAAAAATTCAGTATAAAACAATGAAAACACAAAATCATTCGCATCTATTACTAGAGCTGCATGAAAAATATAATAATGAAAATAATCGTGTTGAACATCCTTGTATTCTGTCAATATTAGTTTTATTTGATAAAAATTAATTTTAATAGCAAAACGAAATAATACGCTGCAACTATTCAGAGGTGCTTTGTGAAAGGATTGACGTTATACACAAATCACTTGGTACCCCATTGGACTTTAAAGTATATAAATTCAGTTCATAAATATGCCATATAATAAAATGAAACAAAACACAAGATTATTGCAACTATTTATGACCAATTGGTGTAAATCAAATTTTTAAAAATTGGCCTTGTATTAGAGTTTACAATATTTACCTAAACTCAGTTTTTAAAAATTCAGTATAATATAATGAAAACACAAAATCATTCGAATCTGTTTCTAGAGCTGCATGAAAAATATAATAATGAAAATAATCGTGTTGAACATCTTTGTATTATGTCAATATAAGTTTTATTTGATAAAAATTGATTTTAGTAACAAAACAAAGTAATCCTTGTATTCTGTCAGTATTAGTTTTATTTGATAAAAATATATTTGCATTGCAAAACGAAGTAATAGGGTGCAACTATTTAGGTGTGCTGTGTGAAAGGAATGATTTTGTACACAAATCACTTGGTACCCCATTGGACTTTAAAGTATATAAATTTAGTTCATAAATATGCCATATAATAAAGAGACACGAAACACAAGATTATTGCAACTTTTCACGAGTAAATGGAGGAAATCAAAATTTTAAAAATTGTCCTTGTATTAGAGTTTACAATATTTACGTAAACTCAGTTTTTAAAAATACAGTATAAAACAATGAAAACACAAAATCATTCGAATCTATGTATAGAGCTGCATGAAAAATATAATAATGAAAATAATCGTGTTGAACATCCTTGTATTCTGTCAATATAAGTTTTATTTGATAAAAATTGATTTTAGTAGCAAAACAAAGTAATACGCTGCAACTATTCAGAGTTCCTGTGTGAAAGGATTGACGTTATACAAAAATCACTTGGTACGCCACTGGACTTTAAAGTATATAAACTTTGTTCATAAATATGCCATATAATAAAATGAAACAAAACACAAGATTATTGCAACTATTTATGACCAATTGGTGTAAATCAAATTTTTAAAAATTGGCCTTGTATTAGAGTTTACAATATTTACCTAAACTCAGTTTTTAAAAATTCAGTATAAAACAATGAAAACACAAAATCATTCGCATCTATTACTAGAGCTGCATGAAAAATATAATAATGAAAATAATCGTGTTGAACATCCTTGTATTCTGTCAATATTAGTTTTATTTGATAAAAATTAATTTTAATAGCAAAACGAAATAATACGCTGCAACTATTCAGAGGTGCTTTGTGAAAGGATTGACGTTATACACAAATCACTTGGTACCCCATTGGACTTTAAAGTATATAAATTCAGTTCATAAATATGCCATATAATAAAATGAAACAAAACACAAGATTATTGCAACTATTTATGACCAATTGGTGTAAATCAAATTTTTAAAAATTGGCCTTGTATTAGAGTTTACAATATTTACCTAAACTCAGTTTTTAAAAATTCAGTATAATATAATGAAAACACAAAATCATTCGAATCTGTTTCTAGAGCTGCATGAAAAATATAATAATGAAAATAATCGTGTTGAACATCTTTGTATTATGTCAATATAAGTTTTATTTGATAAAAATTGATTTTAGTAACAAAACAAAGTAATCCTTGTATTCTGTCAGTATTAGTTTTATTTGATAAAAATCAATTTGCATTGCAAAACGAAGTAATAGGGTGCAACTATTTAGGTGTGCTGTGTGAAAGGAATGATTTTGTACACAAATCACTTGGTACCCCATTGGACTTTAAAGTATATAAATTTAGTTCATAAATATGCCATATAATAAAGAGACACGAAACACAAGATTATTGCAACTTTTCACGAGTAAATGGAGGAAATCAAATATTTAAAAATTGTCCTTGTATTAGAGTTTACAATATTTACGTAAACTCAGTTTTTAAAAATTCAGTATAAAACAATGAAAACACAAAATCATTCGCATCTATTACTAGAGCTGCATGAAAAATATAATAATGAAAATAATCGTGTTGAACATCTTTGTATTATGTCAATATTAGTTTTATTTGATTAAAATTAATTTTAATAGCAAAACGAAATAATACGCTGCAACTATTCAGAGGTGCTTTGTGAAAGGATTGACGTTATACACAAATCACTTGGTACCCCATTGGACTTTAAAGTGTATAAACTTAGTTCATAAATATGCCATATATTAAAATGAAACAAAACACAAGATTATTGCAACTATTTATGACTAATTGGTGTAAATCAAAATTTTAAAAATTGTTCTTGTATTAGAGTTTACAATATTTACCTAAACTCAGTTTTTAAAAAATTAGTATAAAACAATGAAAACACAAAATCATTCGCATCTATTACTAGAGCTGCATGAAAAATATAATAATGAAAATAATCGTGTTGAACATCCTTGTATTCTGTCAATATTAGTTTTATTTGATAAAAATTAATTTTAATAGCAAAACGAAATAATACGCTGCAACTATTCACAGGTGCTTTGTGAAAGGATTGACGTTATACACAAATCACTTGGTACTCCATTGGACTTTAAAGTATATAAACTTAGTTCATAAATATGCCATATAATAAAATGAAACAAAACACAAGATTATTGCAACTATTTATGACCAATTGGTGTAAATCAAATTTTTAAAAAATGTCTTTGTGTTAGAGTTTACAATATTTACGTAAACTCACTTATTAAAAATTCAGTATAAAACAATGAAAACACAAAATCATTCGCATCTATTTCTAGAGCTGCATGAAAAATATAATAATGAAAATAATCGTGTTGAACATCCTTGTATTCTGTCAATATAAGTTTTATTTGATAAAAATTGATTTTAGTAGCAAAACAAAGTAATACGCTGCAACTATTCAGAGTTCCTGTGTGAAAGGATTGACGTTATACAAAAATCACTTGGTATACCACTGGACTTTAAAGTATATAAACTTAGTTCATAAATATGCCATATATTAAAATGAAACAAAACACAAGATTATTGCAACTATTTATGACCAATTGGTGTAAATCAAATTTTTAAAAATTGGCCTCGTATTAGAGTTTACAATATTTACGTAAACTCAGTTTAAAAAATTCAGTATAATATAATGAAAACACAAAATCATTCGAATCTATGTATAGAGTTGCATGAAAAATATAATAATGAAAATAATCGTGTTGAACATCCTTGTATTCTGTCAATATTAGTTTTATTTGATAAAAATCAATTTGCATTGCAAAACGAAGTAATAGGGTGCAACTATTTAGGTGTGCTGTGTGAAAGGAATGATTTTGTACACAAATCACTTGGTACCCCATTGGACTTTAAAGTATATAAATTTAGTTCATAAATATGCCATATAATAAAGAGACACGATACACAAGATTATTGCAACTTTTCACGAGCAAATGGAGGAAATCAAAATTTTAAAAATTGGCCTTGTATTAGAGTTTACAATATTTACGTAAACTTAGTTTTTAGAAATACAGTATAAAACAATGAAAACACAAAATAATTCGCATCTATTTCTAGAGCTGCATGAAAAATATAATAATGAAAATAATCGTGTTGAACATCCTTGTATTCTGTCAGTATTAGTTTTATTTGATAAAAATTAATTTTAATAGCAAAACGAAATAATACGCTGCAACTATTCAGAGGTGCTTTGTGAAAGGATTGACGTTATACACAAATCACTTGGTACCCCATTGGACTTTAAAGTATATAAACTTACTTCATAAATATGCCATATAATAAAGAGACACGAAACACAAGATTATTGCAACTTTTCACGAGCAAATGGAGGAAATCAATATTTTAAAAATTGGCCTTGTATTAGAGTTTACAATATTTACGTAAACTCAGTTTTTAAAAATTCAGTATAAAACAATGAAAACACAAAATCATTCGCATCTATTACTAGAGCTGCATGAAAAATATAATAATGAAAATAATCGTGTTGAACATCCTTGTATTCTGTCAATATTAGTTTTATTTGATAAAAATTAATTTTAATAGCAAAACGAAATAATACGCTGCAACTATTCAGAGGTGCTTTGTGAAAGGATTGACGTTATACACAAATCACTTGGTACCCCATTGGACTTTAAAGTATATAAACTTACTTCATAAATATTCCATATAATAAAATGAAACAAAACACAAGTTTATTGCAACTATTTATGACCAATTGGTGTAAATCAAATTTTTAAAAATTGGCCTTGTATTAGAGTTTACAATATTTACGTAAACTCAGTTTTAAAAAATTTAGTATAATATAATGAAAACACAAAATCATTCGAATCTGTTTCTAGAGCTGCATGAAAAATATAATAATGAAAATAATCGTGTTGAACATCTTTGTATTATGTCAATATTAGTTTTATTTGATAAAAATTAATTTTAATAGCAAAACGAAATAATACGCTGCAACTATTCAGAGGTGCTTTGTGAAAGGATTGACGTTATACACAAATCACTTGGTACCCCATTGGACTTTAAAGTATATAAATTCAGTTCATAAATATGCCATATAATAAAATGAAACAAAACACAAGATTATTGCAACTATTTATGACCAATTGGTGTAAATCAAATTTTTAAAAATTGGCCTTGTATTAGAGTTTACAATATTTACCTAAACTCAGTTTTTAAAAATTCAGTATAATATAATGAAAACACAAAATCATTCGAATCTGTTTCTAGAGCTGCATGAAAAATATAATAATGAAAATAATCGTGTTGAACATCTTTGTATTATGTCAATATAAGTTTTATTTGATAAAAATTGATTTTAGTAACAAAACAAAGTAATCCTTGTATTCTGTCAGTATTAGTTTTATTTGATAAAAATCAATTTGCATTGCAAAACGAAGTAATAGGGTGCAACTATTTAGGTGTGCTGTGTGAAAGGAATGATTTTGTACACAAATCACTTGGTACCCCATTGGACTTTAAAGTATATAAATTTAGTTCATAAATATGCCATATAATAAAGAGACACGAAACACAAGATTATTGCAACTTTTCACGAGTAAATGGAGGAAATCAAATATTTAAAAATTGTCCTTGTATTAGAGTTTACAATATTTACGTAAACTCAGTTTTTAAAAATTCAGTATAAAACAATGAAAACACAAAATCATTCGCATCTATTACTAGAGCTGCATGAAAAATATAATAATGAAAATAATCGTGTTGAACATCTTTGTATTATGTCAATATTAGTTTTATTTGATTAAAATTAATTTTAATAGCAAAACGAAATAATACGCTGCAACTATTCAGAGGTGCTTTGTGAAAGGATTGACGTTATACACAAATCACTTGGTACCCCATTGGACTTTAAAGTGTATAAACTTAGTTCATAAATATGCCATATATTAAAATGAAACAAAACACAAGATTATTGCAACTATTTATGACTAATTGGTGTAAATCAAAATTTTAAAAATTGTTCTTGTATTAGAGTTTACAATATTTACCTAAACTCAGTTTTTAAAAAATTAGTATAAAACAATGAAAACACAAAATCATTCGCATCTATTACTAGAGCTGCATGAAAAATATAATAATGAAAATAATCGTGTTGAACATCCTTGTATTCTGTCAATATTAGTTTTATTTGATAAAAATTAATTTTAATAGCAAAACGAAATAATACGCTGCAACTATTCACAGGTGCTTTGTGAAAGGATTGACGTTATACACAAATCACTTGGTACTCCATTGGACTTTAAAGTATATAAACTTAGTTCATAAATATGCCATATAATAAAATGAAACAAAACACAAGATTATTGCAACTATTTATGACCAATTGGTGTAAATCAAATTTTTAAAAAATGTCTTTGTGTTAGAGTTTACAATATTTACGTAAACTCACTTATTAAAAATTCAGTATAAAACAATGAAAACACAAAATCATTCGCATCTATTTCTAGAGCTGCATGAAAAATATAATAATGAAAATAATCGTGTTGAACATCCTTGTATTCTGTCAATATAAGTTTTATTTGATAAAAATTGATTTTAGTAGCAAAACAAAGTAATACGCTGCAACTATTCAGAGTTCCTGTGTGAAAGGATTGACGTTATACAAAAATCACTTGGTATACCACTGGACTTTAAAGTATATAAACTTAGTTCATAAATATGCCATATATTAAAATGAAACAAAACACAAGATTATTGCAACTATTTATGACCAATTGGTGTAAATCAAATTTTTAAAAATTGGCCTCGTATTAGAGTTTACAATATTTACGTAAACTCAGTTTAAAAAATTCAGTATAATATAATGAAAACACAAAATCATTCGAATCTATGTATAGAGTTGCATGAAAAATATAATAATGAAAATAATCGTGTTGAACATCCTTGTATTCTGTCAATATTAGTTTTATTTGATAAAAATCAATTTGCATTGCAAAACGAAGTAATAGGGTGCAACTATTTAGGTGTGCTGTGTGAAAGGAATGATTTTGTACACAAATCACTTGGTACCCCATTGGACTTTAAAGTATATAAATTTAGTTCATAAATATGCCATATAATAAAGAGACACGATACACAAGATTATTGCAACTTTTCACGAGCAAATGGAGGAAATCAAAATTTTAAAAATTGGCCTTGTATTAGAGTTTACAATATTTACGTAAACTTAGTTTTTAGAAATACAGTATAAAACAATGAAAACACAAAATAATTCGCATCTATTTCTAGAGCTGCATGAAAAATATAATAATGAAAATAATCGTGTTGAACATCCTTGTATTCTGTCAGTATTAGTTTTATTTGATAAAAATTGATTTTAGTAGCAAAACAAAGTAATACGCTGCAACTATTCAGAGGTGCTTTGTGAAAGGATTGACGTTATACACAAATCACTTGGTACCCCATTGGACTTTAAAGTATATAAACTTACTTCATAAATATGCCATATAATAAAGAGACACGAAACACAAGATTATTGCAACTTTTCACGAGCAAATGGAGGAAATCAATATTTTAAAAATTGGCCTTGTATTAGAGTTTACAATATTTACGTAAACTCAGTTTTTAAAAATTCAGTATAAAACAATGAAAACACAAAATCATTCGCATCTATTACTAGAGCTGCATGAAAAATATAATAATGAAAATAATCGTGTTGAACATCCTTGTATTCTGTCAATATTAGTTTTATTTGATAAAAATTAATTTTAATAGCAAAACGAAATAATACGCTGCAACTATTCAGAGGTGCTTTGTGAAAGGATTGACGTTATACACAAATCACTTGGTACCCCATTGGACTTTAAAGTATATAAACTTACTTCATAAATATTCCATATAATAAAATGAAACAAAACACAAGTTTATTGCAACTATTTATGACCAATTGGTGTAAATCAAATTTTTAAAAATTGGCCTTGTATTAGAGTTTACAATATTTACGTAAACTCAGTTTTAAAAAATTTAGTATAATATAATGAAAACACAAAATCATTCGAATCTGTTTCTAGAGCTGCATGAAAAATATAATAATGAAAATAATCGTGTTGAACATCTTTGTATTATGTCAATATTAGTTTTATTTGATAAAAATTAATTTTAATAGCAAAACGAAATAATACGCTGCAACTATTCAGAGGTGCTTTGTGAAAGGATTGACGTTATACACAAATCACTTGGTACCCCATTGGACTTTAAAGTATATAAATTCAGTTCATAAATATGCCATATAATAAAATGAAACAAAACACAAGATTATTGCAACTATTTATGACCAATTGGTGTAAATCAAATATTTACAAATTGGCCTTGTATTAGAGTTTACAATATTTACGTAAACTCAGTTTTTAAAAATTCAGTATAAAACAATGAAAACACAAAATCATTCGCATCTATTACTAGAGCTGCATTAAAAATATAATAATAAAAATAATCGTGTTGAACATCCTTTTATTCTGTCAATATTAGTTTTATTTAATAAAAATTAATTTTAATAGCAAAACGAAATAATACGCTGCAACTATTCAGAGGTGCTTTGTGAAAGGATTGACGTTATACACAAATCACTTGGTACCCCATTGGACTTTAAAGTATATAAATTCAGTTCATAAATATGCCATATAATAAAATGAAACAAAACACAAGATTATTGCAACTATTTATGACCAATTGGTGTAAATCAAATTTTTAAAAATTGTCCTTGTGTTAGAGTTTTCAATATTTACGTAAACTCATTTATTAAAAATTCAGTATAAAACAATGAAAACACAAAATCATTCGCATCTATTACTAGAGCTGCATGAAAAATATAATAATGAAAATAATCGTGTTGAACATCTTTGTATTATGTCAATATTATTTTTATTTGATAAAAATTAATTGTAATAGCAAAACAAAGTAATACGCTGCAACTATTCAGAGTTCCTGTGTGAAAGGATTGACGTTATACAAAAATCACTTGGTACCCCATTGGACTTTAAAGTAAATAAACTTTGTTCATAAATATGCCATATAATAAAATGAAACAAAACACAAGATTATTGCAACTATTTATGACCAATTGGTGTAAATCAAATATTTAAAAATTGTCCTTGTATTAGAGTTTACAATATTTACGTAAACTCAGTTTTTAAAAATTCAGTATAAAACAATGAAAACACAAAAACATTCGCATCTATTACTAGAGCTGCATTAAAAATATAATAATAAAAATAATCGTGTTGAACATCCTTTTATTCTGTCAATATTAGTTTTATTTAATAAAGATTATTTTAATAGCAAAACGAAATAATACGCTGCAACTGTTCAGAGGTGCTTTGTGAAAGGATTGACGTTATACACAAATCACTTGGTACCCCATTGGACTTTAAAGTATATAAATTCAGTTCATAAATATGCCATATAATAAAATGAAACAAAGCACAAGATTATTGCAACTATTTATGACCAATTGGTGTAAATCAAATTTTTAAAAATTGTCCTTGTTTAGAGTTTTCAATATTTACGTAAACTCAGTTATTAAAAATTCAGTATAAAACAATGAAAACACAAAATCATTCGCATCTATGTATAGAGTTGCATGAAAAATATAATAATGAAAATAATCGTGTTGAACATCCTTGTATTCTGTCAATATTAGTTTTATTTGATAAAAATTGATTTTAGTAGCAAAACAAAGTAATACGCTGCAACTATTCAGAGTTCCTGTGTGAAAGGATTGACGTTATACAAAAATCACTTGGTACCCCATTGGACTTTAAAATATATAAATTCAGTTCATAAATATGCCATATAATAAAATGAAACAAAACACAAGATTATTGCAACTATTTATGACCAATTGGTGTAAATCAAATTTTTAAAAATTGGCCTTTTATTAGAGTTTACAATATTTACGTAAACTCAGTTTTTAAAAATTCAGTATAATATAATGAAAACACAAAATCATTCGAATCTGTTTCTAGAGCTGCATGAAAAATATAATAATGAAAATAATCGTGTTGAACATTTTTGTATTATGTCAATATTAGTTTTATTTAATAAAAATTAATTTTAATAGCAAAACGAAATAATACGCTGCAACTATTCAGAGGTGCTTTGTGAAAGGATTGACGTTATACACAAATCACTTGGTACCCCATTGGACTTTAAAGTATATAAATTCAGTTCATAAATATGCCATATAATAAAATGAAACAAAACACAAGATTATTGCAACTATTTATGACCAATTGGTGTAAATCAAATTTTTAAAAATTGGCCTTGTATTAGAGTTTACAATATTTACCTAAACTCAGTTTTTAAAAATTCAGTATAATATAATGAAAACACAAAATCATTCGAATCTGTTTCTAGAGCTGCATGAAAAATATAATAATGAAAATAATCGTGTTGAACATCTTTGTATTATGTCAATATTAGTTTTATTTGATAAAAATTAATTTTAATAGCAAAACGAAGTAATACGCTGCAACTACTCAGAGTTCCTGTGTGAAAGGATTGACGTTATACAAAAATCACTTGGTACCCCATTGGACTTTAAAGTTTATAAACTTTGTTCATAAACATGCCATATAATAAAATGAAACAAAACACAAGATTATTGCAACTATTTATGACCAATTGGTGTAAATCAAATATTTAAAAATTGTCCTTGTATTAGAGTTTACAATATTTACGTAAACTCAGTTTTTAAAAATTCAGTATAAAACAATGAAAACACAAAATCATTCGTATCTATTACTAGAGCTGCATTAAAAATATAATAATGAAAATAATCGTGTTGAACATCCTTTTATTCTGTCAATATTAGTTTTATTTAATAAAAATTAATTTTAATAGCAAAACGAAATAATACGCTGCAACTATTCAGAGGTGCTTTGTGAAAGGATTGACGTTATACACAAATCACTTGGTACCCCATTGGACTTTAAAGTATATAAATTCAGTTCATAAATATGCCATATAATAAAATGAAACAAAACACAAGATTATTGCAACTATTTATGACCAATTGGTGTAAATCAAATTTTTAAAAATTGGCCTTGTATTAGAGTTTACAATATTTACCTAAACTCAGTTTTTAAAAATTCAGTATAATATAATGAAAACACAAATTCATTCGAATCTGTTTCTAGAGCTGCATGAAAAATATAATAATGAAAATAATCGTGTTGAACATCTTTGTATTATGTCAATATTAGTTTTATTTGATAAAAATTAAGTTTAATAGCAAAACGAAGTAATACGCTGCAACTATTCAGAGGTGCTTTGTGAAAGGATTGACGTTATACAAAAATCACTTGGTACCCCATTGGACTTTAAAGTATATAAACTTTGTTCATAAATATGCCATATAATAAAATGAAACAAAACACAAGATTATTGCAACTATTTATGACCAATTGGTGTAAATCAAATATTTAAAAATTGTCCTTGTATTAGGGTTTACAATATTTACGTAAATTCAGTTATTAAAAATTCAGTATAAAACAATGAAAACACAAAATCATTCGAATCTATGTATAGAGTTGCACGAAAAATATAATAATGAAAATAATCGTGTTGAACATCCGTGTATTCTGTCAATATTAGTTTTATTTGATAAAAATTAATTTTGATAGCAAAACGAAATAATACGCTGCAACTATTCAGAGTTCCTGTGTGAAAGGATTGACGTTATACAAAAATCACTTGGTACGCCACTGGACTTTAAAGTATATAAACTTAGTTCATAAATATGTCATATATTAAAATGAAACAAAACACAAGATTATTGCAACTATTTATGACCAATTGGTGTAAATCAAATTTTTAAAAATTGGCCTTGTATTAGAGTTTACAATATTTACGTAAACTCAGTTATTAAAAATTCAGTATAAAACAATGAAAACACAAAATCATTCGCATCTATTTCTAGACCTGCATGAAAAATATAATAATGAAAATAATCGTGTTGAACATCCTTTTATTCTGTCAATATTAGTTTTATTTAATAAAAATTAATTTTAATAGCAAAACGAAATAATACGCTGCAACTATTCAGAGGTGCTTTGTGAAAGGATTGACGTTATACACAAATCACTTGGTACCCCATTGGACTTTAAAGTATATAAATTCAGTTCATAAATATGCCATATAATAAAATGAAACAAAACACAAGATTATTGCAACTATTTATGACCAATTGGTGTAAATCAAATTTTTAAAAATTGTCCTTGTGTTAGAGTTTTCAATATTTACGTAAACTCAGTTATTAAAAATTCAGTATAAAACAATGAAAACACAAAATCATTCGCATCTATTACTATAGCTGCATAAAAAATATAATAATGAAAATAATCGTGTTGTACATCTTTGTATTCTGTCCATATTAGTTTTATTTGATAAAAATCAATTTGCATTGCAAAACGAAGTAATAGGGTGCAACTATTTAGGTGTGCTGTGTGAAAGGAATGATTTTGTACACAAATCACTTGGTACCCCATTGGACTTTTAAGTATATAAATTTAGTTCATAAATATACCATATAATAAAATGAAACAAAACACAAGATTATTGCAACTTTTCACGAGCAAGTGGAGGAAATCAAAATTTTAAAAATTGTCCTTGTATTAGAGTTTACAATATTTACGTAAACTCAGTTTTTAAAAATTCAGTATAAAACAATGAAAACACAAAATCATTCGCATCTATTACTAGAGCTGCATGAAAAATATAATAATGAAAATAATCGTGTTGAACATCCTTGTATTCTGTCAATATTAGTTTTATTTGATAAAAATTAATTTTAATAGCAAAACGAAATAATACGCTGCAACTATTCAGAGGTGCTTTGTGAAAGGATTGACGTTATACACAAATCACTTGGTACCCCATTGGACTTTAAAGTATATAAACTTACTTCATAAATATTCCATATAATAAAATGAAACAAAACACAAGTTTATTGCAACTATTTATGACCAATTGGTGTAAATCAAATTTTTAAAAATTGGCCTTGTATTAGAGTTTACAATATTTACGTAAACTCAGTTTTAAAAAATTTAGTATAATATAATGAAAACACAAAATCATTCGAATCTGTTTCTAGAGCTGCATGAAAAATATAATAATGAAAATAATCGTGTTGAACATCTTTGTATTATGTCAATATTAGTTTTATTTGATAAAAATTAATTTTAATAGCAAAACGAAATAATACGCTGCAACTATTCAGAGTTCCTGTGTGAAAGGATTGACGTTATACAAAAATCACTTGGTACGCCACTGGACTTTAAAGTATATAAACTTTGTTCATAAATATGCCATATAATAAAATGAAACAAAACACAAGATTATTGCAACTTTTCACGAGCAAATGGAGGAAATCAAAATTTTAAAAATTGTCCTTGTATTAGAGTTTACAATATTTACGTAAACTTAGTTTTTAAAAATACAGTATAAAACAATGAAAACACAAAATCATTCGAATCTATGTATAGAGCTGCATGAAAAATATAATAATGAAAATAATCGTGTTGAACATCCTTGTATTCTGTCAATATAAGTTTTATTTGATAAAAATTGATTTTAGTAGCAAAACAAAGTAATACGCTGCAACTATTCAGATCTGCTGTGTGAAAGGATTGACGTTATACACAAATCACTTGGTACCCCATTGGACTTTAAAGTATATAAATTTAGTTCATAAATATACCATATAATAAAATGAAACAAAACACAAGATTATTGCAACTTTTCACGAGCAAATGGAGGAAATCAAAATTTTAAAAATTGTCCTTGTATTAGAGTTTACAATATTTACGTAAACTTAGTTTTTAAAAATACAGTATAAAACAATGAAAACACAAAATCATTCGAATCTATGTATAGAGCTGCATGAAAAATATAATAATGAAAATAATCGTGTTGAACATCCTTGTATTCTGTCAATATAAGTTTTATTTGATAAAAATTGATTTTAGTAGCAAAACAAAGTAATACGCTGCAACTATTCAGAGTTCCTGTGTGAAAGGATTGACGTTATACAAAAATCACTTGGTACGCCACTGGACTTTAAAGTATATAAACTTTGTTCATAAATATGCCATATAATAAAGAGACACGAAACAACAAGATTATTGCAACTATTTATGACCAATTGATGTAAATCAAATATTTAAAAATTGTCCTTGTATTAGAGTTTACAATATTTACGTAAACTCAGTTTTTAAAAATTCAGTATAAAACAATGAAAACACAAAATCATTCGCATCTATTACTAGAGCTGCATGAAAAATATAATAATGAAAATAATCGTGTTGAACATCTTTGTATTATGTCAATATTAGTTTTATTTGATTAAAATTAATTTTAATAGCAAAACGAAATAATACGCTGCAACTATTCAGAGGTGCTTTGTGAAAGGATTGACGTTATACACAAATCACTTGGTACCCCATTGGACTTTAAAGTGTATAAACTTAGTTCATAAATATGCCATATATTAAAATGAAACAAAACACAAGATTATTGCAACTATTTATGACCAATTGGTGTAAATCAAAATTTTAAAAATTGTTCTTGTATTAGAGTTTACAATATTTACCTAAACTCAGTTTTTAAAAAATTAGTATAAAACAATGAAAACACAAAATCATTCGCATCTATTACTAGAGCTGCATGAAAAATATAATAATGAAAATAATCGTGTTGAACATCCTTGTATTCTGTCAATATTAGTTTTATTTGATGAAAATTAATTTTAATAGCAAAACGAAATAATACGCTGCAACTATTCACAGGTGCTTTCTGAAAGGATTGACGTTATACACAAATCACTTGGTACTCCATTGGACTTTAAAGTATATAAACTTAGTTCATAAATATGCCATATAATAAAATGAAACAAAACACAAGATTATTGCAACTATTTATGACCAATTGGTGTAAATCAAATTTTTAAAAATTGTCCTTGTGTTAGAGTTTACAATATTTACGTAAACTCACTTATTAAAAATTCAGTATAAAACAATGAAAACACAAAATCATTCGCATCTATTTCTAGAGCTGCATGAAAAATATAATAATGAAAATAATCGTGTTGAACATCCTTGTATTCTGTCAATATAAGTTTTATTTGATAAAAATTGATTTTAGTAGCAAAACAAAGTAATACGCTGCAACTATTCAGAGTTCCTGTGTGAAAGGATTGACGTTATACAAAAATCACTTGGTACGCCACTGGACTTTAAAGTATATAAACTTAGTTCATAAATATGCCATATATTAAAATGAAACAAAACACAAGATTATTGCAACTATTTATGACCAATTGGTGTAAATCAAATATTTAAAAATTGGCCTTGTATTAGAGTTTACAATATTTACGTAAACTCAGTTTTTAAAAATTCAGTATAAAACAATGAAAACACAAAAACATTCGCATCTATTACTAGAGCTGCATTAAAAATATAATAATGAAAATAATCGTGTTGAACATCCTTGTATTCTGTCAATATTAGTTTTATTTGATAAAAATCAATTTGCATTGCAAAACGAAGTAATAGGGTGCAACTATTTAGGTGTGCTGTGTGAAAGGAATGATTTTGTACACAAATCACTTGGTACCCCATTGGACTTTAAAGTATATAAATTTAGTTCATAAATATGCCATATAATAAAGAGACACGAAACACAAGATTATTGCAACTTTTCACGAGCAAATGGAGGAAATCAGAATTTTAAAAATTGGCCTTGTATTAGAGTTTACAATATTTACGTAAACTTAGTTTTTAGAAATACAGTATAAAACAATGAAAACACAAAATAATTCGCATCTATTTCTAGAGCTGCATGAAAAATATAATAACGAAAATAATCGTGTTGAACATTCTTGTATTCTGTCAGTATTAGTTTTATTTGATAAAAATTAATTTTAATAGCAAAACGAAATAATACGCTGCAACTATTCAGAGGTGTTTTGTGAAAGGATTGACGTTATACACAAATCACTTGGTACCCCATTGGACTTTAAAGTATATAAACTTACTTCATAAATATGCCATATAATAAAGAGACACGAAACACAAGATTATTGCAACTTTTCACGAGCAAATGGAGGAAATCAATATTTTAAAAATTGGCCTTGTATTAGAGTTTACAATATTTACGTAAACTCAGTTTTTAAAAATTCAGTATAAAACAATGAAAACACAAAATCATTCGCATCTATTACTAGAGCTGCATGAAAAATATAATAATGAAAATAATCGTGTTGAACATCCTTGTATTCTGTCAATATTAGTTTTATTTGATAAAAATTAATTTTAATAGCAAAACGAAATAATACGCTGCAACTATTCAGAGGTGCTTTGTGAAAGGATTGACGTTATACACAAATCACTTGGTACCCCATTGGACTTTAAAGTATATAAACTTACTTCATAAATATTCCATATAATAAAATGAAACAAAACACAAGTTTATTGCAACTATTTATGACCAATTGGTGTAAATCAAATTTTTAAAAATTGGCCTTGTATTAGAGTTTACAATATTTACGTAAACTCAGTTTTAAAAAATTTAGTATAATATAATGAAAACACAAAATCATTCGAATCTGTTTCTAGAGCTGCATGAAAAATATAATAATGAAAATAATCGTGTTGAACATCTTTGTATTATGTCAATATTAGTTTTATTTGATAAAAATTAATTTTAATAGCAAAACGAAATAATACGCTGCAACTATTCAGAGGTGCTTTGTGAAAGGATTGACGTTATACACAAATCACTTGGTACCCCATTGGACTTTAAAGTATATAAATTCAGTTCATAAATATGCCATATAATAAAATGAAACAAAACACAAGATTATTGCAACTATTTATGACCAATTGGTGTAAATCAAATATTTACAAATTGGCCTTGTATTAGAGTTTACAATATTTACGTAAACTCAGTTTTTAAAAATTCAGTATAAAACAATGAAAACACAAAATCATTCGCATCTATTACTAGAGCTGCATTAAAAATATAATAATAAAAATAATCGTGTTGAACATCCTTTTATTCTGTCAATATTAGTTTTATTTAATAAAAATTAATTTTAATAGCAAAACGAAATAATACGCTGCAACTATTCAGAGGTGCTTTGTGAAAGGATTGACGTTATACACAAATCACTTGGTACCCCATTGGACTTTAAAGTATATAAATTCAGTTCATAAATATGCCATATAATAAAATGAAACAAAACACAAGATTATTGCAACTATTTATGACCAATTGGTGTAAATCAAATTTTTAAAAATTGTCCTTGTGTTAGAGTTTTCAATATTTACGTAAACTCATTTATTAAAAATTCAGTATAAAACAATGAAAACACAAAATCATTCGCATCTATTACTAGAGCTGCATGAAAAATATAATAATGAAAATAATCGTGTTGAACATCTTTGTATTATGTCAATATTATTTTTATTTGATAAAAATTAATTGTAATAGCAAAACAAAGTAATACGCTGCAACTATTCAGAGTTCCTGTGTGAAAGGATTGACGTTATACAAAAATCACTTGGTACCCCATTGGACTTTAAAGTAAATAAACTTTGTTCATAAATATGCCATATAATAAAATGAAACAAAACACAAGATTATTGCAACTATTTATGACCAATTGGTGTAAATCAAATATTTAAAAATTGTCCTTGTATTAGAGTTTACAATATTTACGTAAACTCAGTTTTTAAAAATTCAGTATAAAACAATGAAAACACAAAAACATTCGCATCTATTACTAGAGCTGCATTAAAAATATAATAATGAAAATAATCGTGTTGAACATCCTTGTATTCTGTCAATATTAGTTTTATTTGATAAAAATTGATTTTAGTAGCAAAACAAAGTAATACGCTGCAACTATTCAGAGTTCCTGTGTGAAAGGATTGACGTTATACAAAAATCACTTGGTACCCCATTGGACTTTAAAGTATATAAATTCAGTTCATAAATATGCCATATAATAAAATGAAACAAAACACAAGATTATTGCAACTATTTATGACCAATTGGTGTAAATCAAATTTTTAAAAATTGGCCTTTTATTAGAGTTTACAATATTTACGTAAACTCAGTTTTTAAAAATTCAGTATAATATAATGAAAACACAAAATCATTCGAATCTGTTTCTAGAGCTGCATGAAAAATATAATAATGAAAATAATCGTGTTGAACATCTTTGTATTATGTCAATATTAGTTTTATTTAATAAAAATTAATTTTAATAGCAAAACGAAATAATACGCTGCAACTATTCAGAGGTGCTTTGTGAAAGGATTGACGTTATACACAAATCACTTGGTACCCCATTGGACTTTAAAGTATATAAATTCAGTTCATAAATATGCCATATAATAAAATGAAACAAAACACAAGATTATTGCAACTATTTATGACCAATTGGTGTAAATCAAATTTTTAAAAATTGGCCTTGTATTAGAGTTTACAATATTTACGTAAACCCAGTTTTAAAAAATTTAGTATAATATAATGAAAACACAAAATCATTCGAATCTGTTTCTAGAGCTGCATGAAAAATATAATAATGAAAATAATCGTGTTGAACATCTTTGTATTATGTCAATATTAGTTTTATTTGATAAAAATTAATATAAATAGCAAAACGAAGTAATACGCTGCAACTACTCAGAGTTCCTGTGTGAAAGGATTGACGTTATACAAAAATCACTTGGTACCCCATTGGACTTTAAAGTTTATAAACTTTGTTCATAAACATGCCATATAATAAAATGAAACAAAACACAAGATTATTGCAACTATTTATGACCAATTGGTGTAAATCAAATATTTAAAAATTGTCCTTGTATTAGAGTTTACAATATTTACGTAAACTCAGTTTTTAAAAATTCAGTATAAAACAATGAAAACACAAAATCATTCGTATCTATTACTAGAGCTGCATTAAAAATATAATAATGAAAATAATCGTGTTGAACATCCTTTTATTCTGTCAATATTAGTTTTATTTAATAAAAATTAATTTTAATAGCAAAACGAAATAATACGCTGCAACTATTCAGAGGTGCTTTGTGAAAGGATTGACGTTATACACAAATCACTTGGTACCCCATTGGACTTTAAAGTATATAAATTCAGTTCATAAATATGCCATATAATAAAATGAAACAAAACACAAGATTATTGCAACTATTTATGACCAATTGGTGTAAATCAAATTTTTAAAAATTGGCCTTGTATTAGAGTTTACAATATTTACCTAAACTCAGTTTTTAAAAATTCAGTATAATATAATGAAAACACAAATTCATTCGAATTTGTTTCTAGAGCTGCATGAAAAATATAATAATGAAAATAATCGTGTTGAACATCTTTGTATTATGTCAATATTAGTTTTATTTGATAAAAATTAAGTTTAATAGCAAAACGAAGTAATACGCTGCAACTATTCAGAGTTCCTGTGTGAAAGGATTGACGTTATACAAAAATCACTTGGTACGCCACTGGACTTTAAAGTATATAAACTTAGTTCATAAATATGTCATATAATTAAATGAAACAAAACACAAGATTATTGCAACTATTTATGACCAATTGGTGTAAATCAAATATTTAAAAATTGTCCTTGTATTAGGGTTTACAATATTTACGTAAATTCAGTTATTAAAAATTCAGTATAAAACAATGAAAACACAAAATCATTCGAATATATGTATAGAGTTGCACGAAAAATATAATAATGAAAATAATCGTGTTGAACATCCTTGTATTCTGTCAATATTAGTTTTATTTGATAAAAATTGATTTTAGTAGCAAAACAAAGTAATACGCTGCAACTATTCAGAGTTCCTGTGTGAAAGGATTGACGTTATACAAAAATCACTTGGTACGCCACTGGACTTTAAAGTATATAAACTTAGTTCATAAATATGTCATATATTAAAATGAAACAAAACACAAGATTATTGCAACTATTTATGACCAATTGGTGTAAATCAAATTTTTAAAAATTGTCCTTGTATTAGAGTTTACAATATTTACGTAAACTCAGTTTTTAAAAATTCAGTATAAAACAATGAAAACACAAAATCATTCGCATCTATTTCTAGACCTGCATGAAAAATATAATAATAAAAATAATCGTGTTGAACATCCTTTTATTCTGTCAATATTAGTTTTATTTAATAAAAATTAATTTTAATAGCAAAACGAAATAATACGCTGCAACTATTCAGAGGTGCTTTGTGAAAGGATTGACGTTATACACAAATCACTTGGTACCCCATTGGACTTTAAAGTATATAAATTCAGTTCATAAATATGCCATATAATAAAATGAAACAAAACACAAGATTATTGCAACTATTTATGACCAATTGGTGTAAATCAAATTTTTAAAAATTGTCCTTGTGTTAGAGTTTTCAATATTTACGTAAACTCAGTTATTAAAAATTCAGTATAAAACAATGAAAACACAAAATCATTCGAATCTATGTATAGAGTTGCACGAAAAATATAATAATTAAAATAATCGTGTTAAACATCCTTGTATTCTGTCAATATTAGTTTTATTTGATAAAAATTGATTTTAGTAGCAAAACAAAGTAATACGCTGCAACTATTCAGAGTTCGTGTGTGAAAGGATTGACGTTATACAAAAATCACTTGGTACCCCATCGGACTTTAAAGTATATAAACTTAGTTCATAAATATGCCATATATTAAAATGAAACAAAACACAAGATTATTGCAACTATTTATGACCAATTGGTGTAAATCAAATTTTTAAAAATTGGCCTTGTATTAGAGTTTACAATATTTACGTAAACTCAGTTTTTAAAAATTCAGTATAAAACAATAAAAACACAAAATCATTCGCATCTATTACTATAGCTGCATAAAAAATATAATAATGAAAATAATCGTGTTGTACATCTTTGTATTCTGTCCATATTAGTTTTATTTGATAAAAATCAATTTGCATTGCAAAACGAAGTAATAGGGTGCAACTATTTAGGTGTGCTGTGTGAAAGGAATGATTTTGTACACAAATCACTTGGTACCCCATTGGACTTTTAAGTATATAAATTTAGTTCATAAATATGCCATATAATAAAGAGACACGAAACACAAGATTATTGCAACTTTTCACGAGCAAATGAGGAAATCAAAATTTTAAAAATTGGCCTTGTATTAGAGTTTACAATATTTACGTAAACTTAGATTTAAAAATACAGTATAAAACAATGAAAACACAAAATCATTCGCATCTATTACTAGAGCTGCATGAAAAATATAATAATGAAAATAATCGTGTTGAACATCCTTGTATTCTGTCAATATTAGTTTTATTTGATAAAAATCAATTTGCATAGCAAAACGAAGTAATAGGGTGCAACTATTTAGGTGTGCTGTGTGAAAGGAATGATTTTGTACACAAATCACTTGGTACCCCATTGGACTTTAAAGTATATAAATTTAGTTCATAAATATGCCATATAATAAAGAGACACGAAACACAAGATTATTGCAACTTTTCACGAGCAAATGGAGGAAATCAAAATTTTAAAAATTGGCCTTGTATTAGAGTTTACAATATTTACGTAAACTTAGATTTAAAAATACAGTATAAAACAATGAAAACACAAAATCATTCGCATCTATTACTATAGCTGCATGAAAAATATAATAATGAAAATAATCGTGTTGAACATCTTTGTATTATGTCAATATTAGTTTTATTTAATAAAAATTAATTTTAATAGCAAAACGAAATAATACGCTGCAACTATTCAGAGGTGCTTTGTGAAAGGATTGACGTTACACACAAATCACTTGGTACCCCATTGGACTTTAAAGTATATAAATTCAGTTCATAAATATGCCATATAATAAAATGAAACAAAACACAAGATTATTGCAACTATTTATGACCAATTGGTGTAAATCAAATTTTTAAAAATTGTCCTTGTATTAGAGTTTACAATATTTACGTAAACTCAGTTATTAAAAATTCAGTATAAAACAATGAAAACACAAAATCATTCGCATTTATTACTAGAGCTGCATGAAAAATATAATAATGAAAATAATCGTGTTGAACATCTTTGTATTATGTCAATATTAGTTTTATTTGATAAAAATTAATTTTAATAGCAAAACGAAGTAATACGCTGCAACTATTCAGAGTTCCTGTGTGAAAGGATTGACGTTATACACAAATCACTTGGTACCCCATTGGACTTTAAAGTATATAAATTCAGTTCATAAATATGCCATATAATAAAATGAAACAAAACACAAGATTATTGCAACTATTTATGACCAATTGGTGTAAATCAAATATTTACAAATTGGCCTTGTATTAGAGTTTACAATATTTACGTAAACTCAGTTTTTAAAAATTCAGTATAAAACAATGAAAACACAAAATCATTCGCATCTATTACTAGAGCTGCATTAAAAATATAATAATAAAAATAATCGTGTTGAACATCCTTTTATTCTGTCAATATTAGTTTTATTTAATAAAAATTAATTTTAATAGCAAAACGAAATAATACGCTGCAACTATTCAGAGGTGCTTTGTGAAAGGATTGACGTTATACACAAATCACTTGGTACCCCATTGGACTTTAAAGTATATAAATTCAGTTCATAAATATGCCATATAATAAAATGAAACAAAACACAAGATTATTGCAACTATTTATGACCAATTGGTGTAAATCAAATTTTTAAAAATTGTCCTTGTGTTAGAGTTTTCAATATTTACGTAAACTCATTTATTAAAAATTCAGTATAAAACAATGAAAACACAAAATCATTCGCATCTATTACTAGAGCTGCATGAAAAATATAATAATGAAAATAATCGTGTTGAACATCTTTGTATTATGTCAATATTATTTTTATTTGATAAAAATTAATTGTAATAGCAAAACAAAGTAATACGCTGCAACTATTCAGAGTTCCTGTGTGAAAGGATTGACGTTATACAAAAATCACTTGGTACCCCATTGGACTTTAAAGTAAATAAACTTTGTTCATAAATATGCCATATAATAAAATGAAACAAAACACAAGATTATTGCAACTATTTATGACCAATTGGTGTAAATCAAATATTTAAAAATTGTCCTTGTATTAGAGTTTACAATATTTACGTAAACTCAGTTTTTAAAAATTCAGTATAAAACAATGAAAACACAAAAACATTCGCATCTATTACTAGAGCTGCATTAAAAATATAATAATGAAAATAATCGTGTTGAACATCCTTGTATTCTGTCAATATTAGTTTTATTTGATAAAAATTGATTTTAGTAGCAAAACAAAGTAATACGCTGCAACTATTCAGAGTTCCTGTGTGAAAGGATTGACGTTATACAAAAATCACTTGGTACCCCATTGGACTTTAAAGTATATAAATTCAGTTCATAAATATGCCATATAATAAAATGAAACAAAACACAAGATTATTGCAACTATTTATGACCAATTGGTGTAAATCAAATTTTTAAAAATTGGCCTTTTATTAGAGTTTACAATATTTACGTAAACTCAGTTTTTAAAAATTCAGTATAATATAATGAAAACACAAAATCATTCGAATCTGTTTCTAGAGCTGCATGAAAAATATAATAATGAAAATAATCGTGTTGAACATCTTTGTATTATGTCAATATTAGTTTTATTTAATAAAAATTAATTTTAATAGCAAAACGAAATAATACGCTGCAACTATTCAGAGGTGCTTTGTGAAAGGATTGACGTTATACACAAATCACTTGGTACCCCATTGGACTTTAAAGTATATAAATTCAGTTCATAAATATGCCATATAATAAAATGAAACAAAACACAAGATTATTGCAACTATTTATGACCAATTGGTGTAAATCAAATTTTTAAAAATTGGCCTTGTATTAGAGTTTACAATATTTACGTAAACCCAGTTTTAAAAAATTTAGTATAATATAATGAAAACACAAAATCATTCGAATCTGTTTCTAGAGCTGCATGAAAAATATAATAATGAAAATAATCGTGTTGAACATCTTTGTATTATGTCAATATTAGTTTTATTTGATAAAAATTAATATAAATAGCAAAACGAAGTAATACGCTGCAACTACTCAGAGTTCCTGTGTGAAAGGATTGACGTTATACAAAAATCACTTGGTACCCCATTGGACTTTAAAGTTTATAAACTTTGTTCATAAACATGCCATATAATAAAATGAAACAAAACACAAGATTATTGCAACTATTTATGACCAATTGGTGTAAATCAAATATTTAAAAATTGTCCTTGTATTAGAGTTTACAATATTTACGTAAACTCAGTTTTTAAAAATTCAGTATAAAACAATGAAAACACAAAATCATTCGTATCTATTACTAGAGCTGCATTAAAAATATAATAATGAAAATAATCGTGTTGAACATCCTTTTATTCTGTCAATATTAGTTTTATTTAATAAAAATTAATTTTAATAGCAAAACGAAATAATACGCTGCAACTATTCAGAGGTGCTTTGTGAAAGGATTGACGTTATACACAAATCACTTGGTACCCCATTGGACTTTAAAGTATATAAATTCAATTCATAAATATGCCATATAATAAAATGAAACAAAACACAAGATTATTGCAACTATTTATGACCAATTGGTGTAAATCAAATTTTTAAAAATTGGCCTTGTATTAGAGTTTACAATATTTACCTAAACTCAGTTTTTAAAAATTCAGTATAATATAATGAAAACACAAATTCATTCGAATTTGTTTCTAGAGCTGCATGAAAAATATAATAATGAAAATAATCGTGTTGAACATCTTTGTATTATGTCAATATTAGTTTTATTTGATAAAAATTAAGTTTAATAGCAAAACGAAGTAATACGCTGCAACTATTCAGAGTTCCTGTGTGAAAGGATTGACGTTATACAAAAATCACTTGGTACGCCACTGGACTTTAAAGTATATAAACTTAGTTCATAAATATGTCATATATTAAAATGAAACAAAACACAAGATTATTGCAACTATTTATGACCAATTGGTGTAAATCAAATATTTAAAAATTGTCCTTGTATTAGGGTTTACAATATTTACGTAAATTCAGTTATTAAAAATTCAGTATAAAACAATGAAAACACAAAATCATTCGAATCTATGTATAGAGTTGCACGAAAAATATAATAATGAAAATAATCGTGTTGAACATCCTTGTATTCTGTCAATATTAGTTTTATTTGATAAAAATTGATTTTAGTAGCAAAACAAAGTAATACGCTGCAACTATTCAGAGTTCCTGTGTGAAAGGATTGACGTTATACAAAAATCACTTGGTACCCCATTGGACTTTAAAGTGTATAAACTTAGTTCATAAATATGCCATATATTAAAATGAAACAAAACACAAGATTATTGCAACTATTTATGACCAATTGGTGTAAATCAAATTTTTAAAAATTGTCCTTGTATTAGAGTTTACAATATTTACGTAAACTCAGTTTTTAAAAATTCAGTATAAAACAATGAAAACACAAAATCATTCGCATCTATTTCTAGACCTGCATGAAAAATATAATAATAAAAATAATCGTGTTGAACATCCTTTTATTCTGTCAATATTAGTTTTATTTAATAAAAATTAATTTTAATAGCAAAACGAAATAATACGCTGCAACTATTCAGAGGTGCTTTGTGAAAGGATTGACGTTATACACAAATCACTTGGTACCCCATTGGACTTTAAAGTATATAAATTCAGTTCATAAATATGCCATATAATAAAATGAAACAAAACACAAGATTATTGCAACTATTTATGACCAATTGGTGTAAATCAAATTTTTAAAAATTGTCCTTGTGTTAGAGTTTTCAATATTTACGTAAACTCAGTTATTAAAAATTCAGTATAAAACAATGAAAACACAAAATCATTCGAATCTATGTATAGAGTTGCACGAAAAATATAATAATGAAAATAATCGTGTTAAACATCCTTGTATTCTGTCAATATTAGTTTTATTTGATAAAAATTAATTTTAGTAGCAAAACAAAGTAATACGCTGCAACTATTCAGAGTTCGTGTGTGAAAGGATTGACGTTATACAAAAATCACTTGGTACCCCATCGGACTTTAAAGTATATAAACTTAGTTCATAAATATGCCATATATTAAAATGAAACAAAACACAAGATTATTGCAACTATTTATGACCAATTGGTGTAAATCAAATTTTTAAAAATTGGCCTTGTATTAGAGTTTACAATATTTACGTAAACTCAGTTTTTAAAAATTCAGTATAAAACAATAAAAACACAAAATCATTCGCATCTATTACTATAGCTGCATAAAAAATATAATAATGAAAATAATCGTGTTGTACATCTTTGTATTCTGTCCATATTAGTTTTATTTGATAAAAATCAATTTGCATTGCAAAACGAAGTAATAGGGTGCAACTATTTAGGTGTGCTGTGTGAAAGGAATGATTTTGTACACAAATCACTTGGTACCCCATTGGACTTTAAAGTATATAAATTTAGTTCATAAATATGCCATATAATAAAGAGACACGAAACACAAGATTATTGCAACTTTTCACGAGCAAATGGAGGAAATCAAAATTTTAAAAATTGGCCTTGTATTAGAGTTTACAATATTTACGTAAACTTAGATTTAAAAATACAGTATAAAACAATGAAAACACAAAATCATTCGCATCTATTACTATAGCTGCATGAAAAATATAATAATGAAAATAATCGTGTTGAACATCTTTGTATTATGTCAATATTAGTTTTATTTAATAAAAATTAATTTTAATAGCAAAACGAAATAATACGCTGCAACTATTCAGAGGTGCTTTGTGAAAGGATTGACGTTACACACAAATCACTTGGTACCCCATTGGACTTTAAAGTATATAAATTCAGTTCATAAATATGCCATATAATAAAATGAAACAAAACACAAGATTATTGCAACTATTTATGACCAATTGGTGTAAATCAAATTTTTAAAAATTGTCCTTGTATTAGAGTTTACAATATTTACGTAAACTCAGTTATTAAAAATTCAGTATAAAACAATGAAAACACAAAATCATTCGCATTTATTACTAGAGCTGCATGAAAAATATAATAATGAAAATAATCGTGTTGAACATCTTTGTATTATGTCAATATTAGTTTTATTTGATAAAAATTAATTTTAATAGCAAAACGAAGTAATACGCTGCAACTATTCAGAGTTCCTGTGTGAAAGGATTGACGTTATACAAAAATCACTTGGTACCCCATTGGACTTTAAAGTATATAAACTTTGTTCATAAATATGCCATATAATAAAATGAAACAAAACACAGGATTATTGCAACTATTTATGACCAATTGGTGTAAATCAAATATTTAAAAATTGTCCTTGTATTAGAGTTTACAATATTTACGTAAACTCAGTTTTTAAAAATTCAGTATAAAACAACGAAAACACAAAATCATTCGCATCTATTTCTAGACCTGTATGAAAAATATAATAATAAAAATAATCGTGTTGAACATCCTTTTATTCTGTCAATATTAGTTTTATTTAATAAAAATTAATTTTAATAGCAAAACGAAATAATACGCTGCAACTATTCAGAGGTGCTTTGTGAAAGGATTGACGTTATACACAAATCACTTGGTACCCCATTGGACTTTAAAGTATATAAATTCAGTCCATAAATATGCCATATAATAAAATGAAACAAAACACAAGATTATTGCAACTATTTATGACCAATTGGTGTAAATCAAATTTTTAAAAATTGGCCTTGTATTAGAGTTTACAATATTTACCTAAACTCAGTTTTTAAAAATTCAGTATAATATAATGAAAACACAAATTCATTCGAATCTGTTTCTAGAGCTGCATGAAAAATATAATAATGAAAATAATCGTGTTGAACATCTTTGTATTATGTCAATATTAGTTTTATTTGATAAAAATTAAGTTTAATAGCAAAACGAAGTAATACACTGCAACTATTCAGAGTTCCTGTGTGAAAGGATTGACGTTATACAAAAATCACTTGGTACCCCATTGGACTTTAAAGTATATAAACTTTGTTCATAAATATGCCATATAATAAAATGAAACAAAACACAAGATTATTGCAACTATTTATGACCAATTGGTGTAAATCAAATATTTAAAAATTGTCCTTGTATTAGAGTTTACAATATTTACGTAAACTCAGTTTTTAAAAATTCAGTATAAAACAATGAAAACACAAAATCATTCGTATCTATTACTAGAGCTGCATTAAAAATATAATAATGAAAATAATCGTGTTGAACATCCTTTTATTCTGTCAATATTAGTTTTATTTAATAAAAATTAATTTTAATAGCAAAACGAAATAATACGCTGCAACTATTCAGAGGTGCTTTGTGAAAGGATTGACGTTATACAAAAATCACTTGGTACCCCATTGGACTTTAAAGTATATAAACTTTGTTCATAAATATGCCATATAATAAAATGAAACAAAACACAAGATTATTGCAACTATTTATGACCAATTGGTGTAAATCAAATATTTAAAAATTGTCCTTGTATTAGAGTTTACAATATTTACCTAAACTCAGTTTTTAAAAATTCAGTATAAAACAATGAAAACACAAAATCATTCGCATCTATTTCTAGACCTGCATGAAAAATATAATAATAAAAATAATCGTGTTGAACATCTTTGTATTATGTCAATATTAGTTTTATTTGATAAAAATTAAGTTTAATAGCAAAACGAAGTAATACGCTGCAACTATTCAGAGTTCCTGTGTGAAAGGATTGACGTTATACAAAAATCACTTGGTACCCATTGGACTTTAAAGTATATAAACTTTGTTCATAAATATGCCATATAATAAAATGAAACAAAACACAAGATTATTGCAACTATTTATGACCAATTGGTGTAAATCAAATTTTTAAAAATTGTCCTTGTGTTAGAGTTTTCAATATTTACGTAAACTCAGTTATTAAAAATTCAGTATAAAACAATGAAAACACAAAATCATTCGAATCTATGTATAGAGTTGCACGAAAAATATAATAATGAAAATAATCGTGTTGAACATCCTTGTATTCTGTCAATATTAGTTTTATTTGATAAAAATTGATTTTAGTAGCAAAACAAAGTAATACGCTGCAACTATTCAGAGTTCCTGTGTGAAAGGATTGACGTTATACAAAAATCACTTGGTACGCCACTGGACTTTAAAGTATATAAACTTAGTTCATAAATATGCCATATATTAAAATGAAACAAAACACAAGATTATTGCAACTATTTATGACCAATTGGTGTAAATCAAATTTTTAAAAATTGGCCTTGTATTAGAGTTTACAATATTTACGTAAACTCAGTTTTTAAAAATTCAGTATAAAACAATGAAAACACAAAATCATTCGCATCTATTACTATAGCTGCATGAAAAATATAATAATGAAAATAATCGTGTTGTACATCTTTGTATTATGTCAATATTAGTTTTATTTGATAAAAATTAATTTTAATAGCAAAACGAAATAATACGCTGCAACTATTCAGAGGTGCTTTGTGAAAGGATTGACGTTATACACAAATCACTTGGTACCCCATTGGACTTTAAAGTGTATAAACTTAGTTCATAAATATGCCATATATTAAAATGAAACAAAACACAAGATTATTGCAACTTTTCACGAGCAAATGGAGGAAATCAAAATTTTAAAAATTGGCCTTGTATTAGAGTTTACAATATTTACGTAAACTCAGTTATTATAAATTCAGTATAAAACAATGAAAACACAAAATCATTCGCATCTATTTCTAGAGCTGCATGAAAAATATAATAATGAAAATAATCGTGTTGAACATCCTTGTATTCTGTCAATATAAGTTTTATTTGATAAAAATTGTTTTAGTAGCAAAACAAAGTAATACGATGCAACTATTCAGAGTTCCTGTGTGAAAGGATTGACGTTATACAAAAATCACTTGGTACGCCACTGGACTTTAAAGTATATAAACTTAGTTCATAAATATGCCATATATTAAAATGAAACAAAACACAAGATTATTGCAACTATTTATGACCAATTGGTGTAAATCAAATTTTTAAAAATTGGCCTTGTATTAGAGTTTACAATATTTACGTAAACTCAGTTTTTAAAAATTCAGTATTAAACAATGAAAACACAAAATCATTCGCATCTATTACTAGAGCTGCATGAAAAATATAATAATGAAAATAATCGTGTTGAACATCCTTGTATTCTGTCAATATTAGTTTTATTTGATAAAAATTAATTTTAATAGCAAAATGAAATAATACGCTGCAACTATTCAGAGGTGCTTTGTGAAAGGATTGACGTTATACACAAATCACTTGGTACCCCATTGGACTTTAAAGTGTATAAACTTAGTTCATAAATATGCCATACAATAAAGAGACACGAAACACAAGATTATTGCAACTTTTCACGAGCAAATGGAGGAAATCAAAATTTTAAAAATTGGCCTTGTATTAGAGTTTACAATATTTACGTAAACTTAGATTTAAAAATACAGTATAAAACAATGAAAACACAAAATCATTCGCATCTATTACTATAGCTGCATGAAAAATATAATAATGAAAATAATCGTGTTGAACATCCTTGTATTCTGTCAATATTAGTTTTATTTGATAAAAATTAATTTTAATAGCAAAATGAAATAATACGCTGCAACTATTCAGAGATGCTTTGTGAAAGGATTGACGTTATACACAAATCACTTGGTACCCCATTGGACTTTAAAGTATATAAACTTAGTTCATAAATATGCCATATAATAAAATGATACAAAACACAAGATTATTGCAACTATTTATGACCAATTGGTGTAAATCAAATTTTTAAAAATTGTCCTTGTGTTAGAGTTTACAATATTTACGTAAACTCAGTTATTAAAAATTCAGTATAAAACAATGAAAACACAAAATCATTCGCATCTATTTCTAGAGCTGCATGAAAAATATAATAATGAAAATAATCGTGTTGAACATCCTTGTATTCTGTCAATATAAGTTTTATTTGATAAAAATTGATTTTAGTAGCAAAACAAAGTAATACGCTGCAACTATTCAGAGTTCCTGTGTGAAAGGATTGACGTTATACAAAAATCACTTGGTACGCCACTGGACTTTAAAGTATATAAACTTAGTTCATAAATATGCCATATATTAAAATGAAACAAAACACAAGATTATTGCAACTATTTATGACCAATTGGTGTAAATCAAATATTTAAAAATTGTCCTTGTATTAGAGTTTACAATATTTACGTAAACTCAGTTTTTAAAAATTCAGTATAAAACAATGAAAACACAAAATCATTCGCATCTATTTCTAGACCTGCATGAAAAATATAATAATAAAAATAATCGTGTTGAACATCCTTTTATTCTGTCAATATTAGTTTTATTTAATAAAAATTAATTTTAATAGCAAAACGAAATAATAGCAACTATTCAGAGGTGCTTTGTGAAAGGATTGACGTTATACACAAATCACTTGGTACCCCATTGGACTTTAAAGTATATAAATTCAGTCCATAAATATGCCATATAATAAAATGAAACAAAACACAAGATTATTGCAACTATTTATGACCAATTGGTGTAAATCAAATTTTTAAAAATTGGCCTTGTATTAGAGTTTACAATATTTACCTAAACTCAGTTTTTAAAAATTCAGTATAATATAATGAAAACACAAATTCATTCGAATCTGTTTCTAGAGCTGCATGAAAAATATAATAATGAAAATAATCGTGTTGAACATCTTTGTATTATGTCAATATTAGTTTTATTTGATAAAAATTAAGTTTAATAGCAAAACGAAGTAATACGCTGCAACTATTCAGAGTTCCTGTGTGAAAGGATTGACGTTATACAAAAATCACTTGGTACCCCATTGGACTTTAAAGTATATAAACTTTGTTCATAAATATGCCATATAATAAAATGAAACAAAACACAAGATTATTGCAACTATTTATGACCAATTGGTGTAAATCAAATATTTAAAAATTGTCCTTGTATTAGAGTTTACAATATTTACGTAAACTCAGTTTTTAAAAATTCAGTATAAAACAATGAAAACACAAAATCATTCGCATCTATTTCTAGACCTGCATGAAAAATATAATAATAAAAATAATCGTGTTGAACATCTTTGTATTATGTCAATATTAGTTTTATTTAATAAAAATTAATTTTAATAGCAAAACGAAGTAATACGCTGCAACTATTCAGAGTTCCTGTGTGAAAGGATTGACGTTATACAAAAATCACTTGGTACCCCATTGGACTTTAAAGTATATAAACTTTGTTCATAAATATGCCATATAATAAAATGAAACAAAACACAAGATTATTGCAACTATTTATGACCAATTGGTGTAAATCAAATATTTAAAAATTGTCCTTGTATTAGAGTTTACAATATTTACCTAAACTCAGTTTTTAAAAATTCAGTATAAAACAATGAAAACACAAAATCATTCGCATCTATTTCTAGACCTGCATGAAAAATATAATAATAAAAATAATCGTGTTGAACATCCTTTTATTCTGTCAATATTAGTTTTATTTAATAAAAATTAATTTTAATAGCAAAACGAAATAATACGCTGCAACTATTCAGAGGTGCTTTGTGAAAGGATTGACGTTATACACAAATCACTTGGTACCCCATTGGACTTTAAAGTATATAAATTCAGTTCATAAATATGCCATATAATAAAATGAAACAAAACACAAGATTATTGCAACTATTTATGACCAATTGGTGTAAATCAAATTTTTAAAAATTGTCCTTGTGTTAGAGTTTTCAATATTTACGTAAACTCAGTTATTAAAAATTCAGTATAAAACAATGAAAACACAAAATCATTCGAATCTGTTTCTAGAGTTGCACGAAAAATATAATAATGAAAATAATCGTGTTGAACATCCTTGTATTCTGTCAATATTAGTTTTATTTGATAAAAATTGATTTTAGTAGCAAAACAAAGTAATACGCTGCAACTATTCAGAGTTCCTGTGTGAAAGGATTGACGTTATACAAAAATCACTTGGTACGCCACTGGACTTTAAAGTATATAAACTTAGTTCATAAATATGCCATATATTAAAATGAAACAAAACACAAGATTATTGCAACTATTTATGACCAATTGGTGTAAATCAAATTTTTAAAAATTGGCCTTGTATTAGAGTTTACAATATTTACGTAAACTCAGTTTTTAAAAATTCAGTATAAAACAATGAAAACACAAAATCATTCGCATCTATTTCTAGAGCTGCATGAAAAATATAATAATGAAAATAATCGTGTTGTACATCTTTGTATTCTGTCCATATTAGTTTTATTTGATAAAAATCAATTTGCATTGCAAAACGAAGTAATAGGGTGCAACTATTTAGGTGTGCTTTGTGAAAGGATTGACGTTATACACAAATCACTTGGTACCCCATTGGACTTTAAAGTATATAAATTCAGTCCATAAATATGCCATATAATAAAATGAAACAAAACACAAGATTATTGCAACTATTTATGACCAATTGGTGTAAATCAAATTTTTAAAAATTGGCCTTGTATTAGAGTTTACAATATTTACCTAAACTCAGTTTTTAAAAATTCAGTATAATATAATGAAAACACAAAATCATTCGAATCTGTTTCTAGAGCTGCATGAAAAATATAATAATGAAAATAATCGTGTTGAACATCTTTGTATTATGTCAATATTAGTTTTATTTAATAAAAATTAATTTTAATAGCAAAACGAAATAATACGCTGCAACTATTCAGAGGTGCTTTGTGAAAGGATTGACGTTATACACAAATCACTTGGTACCCCATTGGACTTTAAAGTATATAAATTCAGTTCATAAATATGCCATATAATAAAATGAAACAAAACACAAGATTATTGCAACTATTTATGACCAATTGGTGTAAATCAAATTTTTAAAAATTGGCCTTGTATTAGAGTTTACAATATTTACGTAAACCCAGTTTTAAAAAATTTAGTATAATATAATGAAAACACAAAATCATTCGAATCTGTTTCTAGAGCTGCATGAAAAATATAATAATGAAAATAATCGTGTTGAACATCTTTGTATTATGTCAATATTAGTTTTATTTGATAAAAATTAATATAAATAGCAAAACGAAGTAATACGCTGCAACTACTCAGAGTTCCTGTGTGAAAGGATTGACGTTATACAAAAATCACTTGGTACCCCATTGGACTTTAAAGTTTATAAACTTTGTTCATAAACATGCCATATAATAAAATGAAACAAAACACAAGATTATTGCAACTATTTATGACCAATTGGTGTAAATCAAATATTTAAAAATTGTCCTTGTATTAGAGTTTACAATATTTACGTAAACTCAGTTTTTAAAAATTCAGTATAAAACAATGAAAACACAAAATCATTCGTATCTATTACTAGAGCTGCATTAAAAATATAATAATGAAAATAATCGTGTTGAACATCCTTTTATTCTGTCAATATTAGTTTTATTTAATAAAAATTAATTTTAATAGCAAAACGAAATAATACGCTGCAACTATTCAGAGGTGCTTTGTGAAAGGATTGACGTTATACACAAATCACTTGGTACCCCATTGGACTTTAAAGTATATAAATTCAGTTCATAAATATGCCATATAATAAAATGAAACAAAACACAAGATTATTGCAACTATTTATGACCAATTGGTGTAAATCAAATTTTTAAAAATTGGCCTTGTATTAGAGTTTACAATATTTACCTAAACTCAGTTTTTAAAAATTCAGTATAATATAATGAAAACACAAATTCATTCGAATTTGTTTCTAGAGCTGCATGAAAAATATAATAATGAAAATAATCGTGTTGAACATCTTTGTATTATGTCAATATTAGTTTTATTTGATAAAAATTAAGTTTAATAGCAAAACGAAGTAATACGCTGCAACTATTCAGAGTTCCTGTGTGAAAGGATTGACGTTATACAAAAATCACTTGGTACGCCACTGGACTTTAAAGTATATAAACTTAGTTCATAAATATGTCATATATTAAAATGAAACAAAACACAAGATTATTGCAACTATTTATGACCAATTGGTGTAAATCAAATATTTAAAAATTGTCCTTGTATTAGGGTTTACAATATTTACGTAAATTCAGTTATTAAAAATTCATTATAAAACAATGAAAACACAAAATCATTCGAATCTATGTATAGAGTTGCACGAAAAATATAATAATGAAAATAATCGTGTTGAACATCCTTGTATTCTGTCAATATTAGTTTTATTTGATAAAAATTGATTTTAGTAGCAAAACAAAGTAATACGCTGCAACTATTCAGAGTTCCTGTGTGAAAGGATTGACGTTATACAAAAATCACTTGGTACGCCACTGGACTTTAAAGTATATAAACTTAGTTCATAAATATGTCATATATTAAAATGAAACAAAACACAAGATTATTGCAACTATTTATGACCAATTGGTGTAAATCAAATTTTTAAAAATTGTCCTTGTATTAGAGTTTACAATATTTACGTAAACTCAGTTTTTAAAAATTCAGTATAAAACAATGAAAACACAAAATCATTCGCATCTATTTCTAGACCTGCATGAAAAATATAATAATAAAAATAATCGTGTTGAACATCCTTTTATTCTGTCAATATTAGTTTTATTTAATAAAAATTAATTTTAATAGCAAAACGAAATAATACGCTGCAACTATTCAGAGGTGCTTTGTGAAAGGATTGACGTTATACACAAATCACTTGGTACCCCATTGGACTTTAAAGTATATAAATTCAGTTCATAAATATGCCATATAATAAAATGAAACAAAACACAAGATTATTGCAACTATTTATGACCAATTGGTGTAAATCAAATTTTTAAAAATTGTCCTTGTGTTAGAGTTTTCAATATTTACGTAAACTCAGTTATTAAAAATTCAGTATAAAACAATGAAAACACAAAATCATTCGAATCTATGTATAGAGTTGCACGAAAAATATAATAATGAAAATAATCGTGTTAAACATCCTTGTATTCTGTCAATATTAGTTTTATTTGATAAAAATTGATTTTAGTAGCAAAACAAAGTAATACGCTGCAACTATTCAGAGTTCGTGTGTGAAAGGATTGACGTTATACACAAATCACTTGGTACCCCATCGGACTTTAAAGTATATAAACTTAGTTCATAAATATGCCATATATTAAAATGAAACAAAACACAAGATTATTGCAACTATTTATGACCAATTGGTGTAAATCAAATTTTTAAAAATTGGCCTTGTATTAGAGTTTACAATATTTACGTAAACTCAGTTTTTAAAAATTCAGTATAAAACAATAAAAACACAAAATCATTCGCATCTATTACTATAGCTGCATAAAAAATATAATAATGAAAATAATCGTGTTGTACATCTTTGTATTCTGTCCATATTAGTTTTATTTGATAAAAATCAATTTGCATTGCAAAACGAAGTAATAGGGTGCAACTATTTAGGTGTGCTGTGTGAAATGAATGATTTTGTACACAAATCACTTGGTACCCCATTGGACTTTTAAGTATATAAATTTAGTTCATAAATATGCCATATAATAAAGAGACACGAAACACAAGATTATTGCAACTTTTCACGAGCAAATGAGGAAATCAAAATTTTAAAAATTGGCCTTGTATTAGAGTTTACAATATTTACGTAAACTTAGATTTAAAAATACAGTATAAAACAATGAAAACACAAAATCATTCGCATCTATTACTAGAGCTGCATGAAAAATATAATAATGAAAATAATCGTGTTGAACATCCTTTTATTCTGTCAATATTAGTTTTATTTAATAAAAATTAATTTTAATAGCAAAACGAAATAATACGCTGCAACTATTCAGAGGTGCTTTGTGAAAGGATTGACGTTATACACAAATCACTTGGTACCCCATTGGACTTTAAAGTATATAAATTCAGTCCATAAATATGCCATATAATAAAATGAAACAAAACACAAGATTATTGCAACTATTTATGACCAATTGGTGTAAATCAAATTTTTAAAAATTGGCCTTGTATTAGAGTTTACAATATTTACCTAAACTCAGTTTTTAAAAATTCAGTATAATATAATGAAAACACAAATTCATTCGAATCTGTTTCTAGAGCTGCATGAAAAATATAATAATGAAAATAATCGTGTTGAACATCTTTGTATTATGTCAATATTAGTTTTATTTGATAAAAATTAAGTTTAATAGCAAAACGAAGTAATACGCTGCAACTATTCAGAGTTCCTGTGTGAAAGGATTGACGTTATACAAAAATCACTTGGTACGCCACTGGACTTTAAAGTATATAAACTTAGTTCATAAATATGTCATATATTAAAATGAAACAAAACACAAGATTATTGCAACTATTTATGACCAATTGGTGTAAATCAAATTTTTAAAAATTGTCCTTGTATTAGAGTTTACAATATTTACGTAAACTCAGTTTTTAAAAATTCAGTATAAAACAATGAAAACACAAAATCATTCGCATCTATTTCTAGACCTGCATGAAAAATATAATAATAAAAATAATCGTGTTGAACATCCTTTTATTCTGTCAATATTAGTTTTATTTAATAAAAATTAATTTTAATAGCAAAACGAAATAATACGCTGCAACTATTCAGAGGTGCTTTGTGAAAGGATTGACGTTATACACAAATCACTTGGTACCCCATTGGACTTTAAAGTATATAAATTCAGTCCATAAATATGCCATATAATAAAATGAAACAAAACACAAGATTATTGCAACTATTTATGACCAATTGGTGTAAATCAAATTTTTAAAAATTGGCCTTGTATTAGAGTTTACAATATTTACCTAAACTCAGTTTTTAAAAATTCAGTATAATATAATGAAAACACAAATTCATTCGAATCTGTTTCTAGAGCTGCATGAAAAATATAATAATGAAAATAATCGTGTTGAACATCTTTGTATTATGTCAATATTAGTTTTATTTGATAAAAATTAAGTTTAATAGCAAAACGAAGTAATACGCTGCAACTATTCAGAGTTCCTGTGTGAAAGGATTGACGTTATACAAAAATCACTTGGTACCCCATTGGACTTTAAAGTATATAAACTTTGTTCATAAATATGCCATATAATAAAATGAAACAAAACACAAGATTATTGCAACTATTTATGACCAATTGGTGTAAATCAAATATTTAAAAATTGTCCTTGTATTAGAGTTTACAATATTTACGTAAACTCAGTTTTTAAAAATTCAGTATAAAACAATGAAAACACAAAATCATTCGTATCTATTACTAGAGCTGCATTAAAAATATAATAATGAAAATAATCGTGTTGAACATCCTTTTATTCTGTCAATATTAGTTTTATTTAATAAAAATTAATTTTAATAGCAAAACGAAATAATACGCTGCAACTATTCAGAGGTGCTTTGTGAAAGGATTGACGTTATACAAAAATCACTTGGTACCCCATTGGACTTTAAAGTATATAAACTTTGTTCATAAATATGCCATATAATAAAATGAAACAAAACACAAGATTATTGCAACTATTTATGACCAATTGGTGTAAATCAAATATTTAAAAATTGTCCTTGTATTAGAGTTTACAATATTTACCTAAACTCAGTTTTTAAAAATTCAGTATAAAACAATGAAAACACAAAATCATTCGCATCTATTTCTAGACCTGCATGAAAAATATAATAATAAAAATAATCGTGTTGAACATCTTTGTATTATGTCAATATTAGTTTTATTTGATAAAAATTAAGTTTAATAGCAAAACGAAGTAATACGCTGCAACTATTCAGAGTTCCTGTGTGAAAGGATTGACGTTATACAAAAATCACTTGGTACCCCATTGGACTTTAAAGTATATAAACTTTGTTCATAAATATGCCATATAATAAAATGAAACAAAACACAAGATTATTGCAACTATTTATGACCAATTGGTGTAAATCAAATTTTTAAAAATTGTCCTTGTGTTAGAGTTTTCAATATTTACGTAAACTCAGTTATTAAAAATTCAGTATAAAACAATGAAAACACAAAATCATTCGAATCTATGTATAGAGTTGCACGAAAAATATAATAATGAAAATAATCGTGTTGAACATCCTTGTATTCTGTCAATATTAGTTTTATTTGATAAAAATTGATTTTAGTAGCAAAACAAAGTAATACGCTGCAACTATTCAGAGTTCCTGTGTGAAAGGATTGACGTTATACAAAAATCACTTGGTACGCCACTGGACTTTAAAGTATATAAACTTAGTTCATAAATATGCCATATATTAAAATGAAACAAAACACAAGATTATTGCAACTATTTATGACCAATTGGTGTAAATCAAATTTTTAAAAATTGGCCTTGTATTAGAGTTTACAATATTTACGTAAACTCAGTTTTTAAAAATTCAGTATAAAACAATGAAAACACAAAATCATTCGCATCTATTACTATAGCTGCATGAAAAATATAATAATGAAAATAATCGTGTTGTACATCTTTGTATTATGTCAATATTAGTTTTATTTGATAAAAATTAATTTTAATAGCAAAACGAAATAATACGCTGCAACTATTCAGAGGTGCTTTGTGAAAGGATTGACGTTATACACAAATCACTTGGTACCCCATTGGACTTTAAAGTGTATAAACTTAGTTCATAAATATGCCATATATTAAAATGAAACAAAACACAAGATTATTGCAACTTTTCACGAGCAAATGGAGGAAATCAAAATTTTAAAAATTGGCCTTGTATTAGAGTTTACAATATTTACGTAAACTCAGTTATTATAAATTCAGTATAAAACAATGAAAACACAAAATCATTCGCATCTATTTCTAGAGCTGCATGAAAAATATAATAATGAAAATAATCGTGTTGAACATCCTTGTATTCTGTCAATATAAGTTTTATTTGATAAAAATTGTTTTAGTAGCAAAACAAAGTAATACGATGCAACTATTCAGAGTTCCTGTGTGAAAGGATTGACGTTATACAAAAATCACTTGGTACGCCACTGGACTTTAAAGTATATAAACTTAGTTCATAAATATGCCATATATTAAAATGAAACAAAACACAAGATTATTGCAACTATTTATGACCAATTGGTGTAAATCAAATTTTTAAAAATTGGCCTTGTATTAGAGTTTACAATATTTACGTAAACTCAGTTTTTAAAAATTCAGTATTAAACAATGAAAACACAAAATCATTCGCATCTATTACTAGAGCTGCATGAAAAATATAATAATGAAAATAATCGTGTTGAACATCCTTGTATTCTGTCAATATTAGTTTTATTTGATAAAAATTAATTTTAATAGCAAAATGAAATAATACGCTGCAACTATTCAGAGGTGCTTTGTGAAAGGATTGACGTTATACACAAATCACTTGGTACCCCATTGGACTTTAAAGTGTATAAACTTAGTTCATAAATATGCCATACAATAAAGAGACACGAAACACAAGATTATTGCAACTTTTCACGAGCAAATGGAGGAAATCAAAATTTTAAAAATTGGCCTTGTATTAGAGTTTACAATATTTACGTAAACTTAGATTTAAAAATACAGTATAAAACAATGAAAACACAAAATCATTCGCATCTATTACTATAGCTGCATGAAAAATATAATAATGAAAATAATCGTGTTGAACATCCTTGTATTCTGTCAATATTAGTTTTATTTGATAAAAATTAATTTTAATAGCAAAATGAAATAATACGCTGCAACTATTCAGAGATGCTTTGTGAAAGGATTGACGTTATACACAAATCACTTGGTACCCCATTGGACTTTAAAGTATATAAACTTAGTTCATAAATATGCCATATAATAAAATGATACAAAACACAAGATTATTGCAACTATTTATGACCAATTGGTGTAAATCAAATTTTTAAAAATTGTCCTTGTGTTAGAGTTTACAATATTTACGTAAACTCAGTTATTAAAAATTCAGTATAAAACAATGAAAACACAAAATCATTCGCATCTATTTCTAGAGCTGCATGAAAAATATAATAATGAAAATAATCGTGTTGAACATCCTTGTATTCTGTCAATATAAGTTTTATTTGATAAAAATTGATTTTAGTAGCAAAACAAAGTAATACGCTGCAACTATTCAGAGTTCCTGTGTGAAAGGATTGACGTTATACAAAAATCACTTGGTACGCCACTGGACTTTAAAGTATATAAACTTAGTTCATAAATATGCCATATATTAAAATGAAACAAAACACAAGATTATTGCAACTATTTATGACCAATTGGTGTAAATCAAATATTTAAAAATTGTCCTTGTATTAGAGTTTACAATATTTACGTAAACTCAGTTTTTAAAAATTCAGTATAAAACAATGAAAACACAAAATCATTCGCATCTATTTCTAGACCTGCATGAAAAATATAATAATAAAAATAATCGTGTTGAACATCCTTTTATTCTGTCAATATTAGTTTTATTTAATAAAAATTAATTTTAATAGCAAAACGAAATAATAGCAACTATTCAGAGGTGCTTTGTGAAAGGATTGACGTTATACACAAATCACTTGGTACCCCATTGGACTTTAAAGTATATAAATTCAGTCCATAAATATGCCATATAATAAAATGAAACAAAACACAAGATTATTGCAACTATTTATGACCAATTGGTGTAAATCAAATTTTTAAAAATTGGCCTTGCATTAGAGTTTACAATATTTACCTAAACTCAGTTTTTAAAAATTCAGTATAATATAATGAAAACACAAATTCATTCGAATCTGTTTCTAGAGCTGCATGAAAAATATAATAATGAAAATAATCGTGTTGAACATCTTTGTATTATGTCAATATTAGTTTTATTTGATAAAAATTAAGTTTAATAGCAAAACGAAGTAATACGCTGCAACTATTCAGAGTTCCTGTGTGAAAGGATTGACGTTATACAAAAATCACTTGGTACCCCATTGGACTTTAAAGTATATAAACTTTGTTCATAAATATGCCATATAATAAAATGAAACAAAACACAAGATTATTGCAACTATTTATGACCAATTGGTGTAAATCAAATATTTAAAAATTGTCCTTGTATTAGAGTTTACAATATTTACGTAAACTCAGTTTTTAAAAATTCAGTATAAAACAATGAAAACACAAAATCATTCGCATCTATTTCTAGACCTGCATGAAAAATATAATAATAAAAATAATCGTGTTGAACATCTTTGTATTATGTCAATATTAGTTTTATTTAATAAAAATTAATTTTAATAGCAAAACGAAGTAATACGCTGCAACTATTCAGAGTTCCTGTGTGAAAGGATTGACGTTATACAAAAATCACTTGGTACCCCATTGGACTTTAAAGTATATAAACTTTGTTCATAAATATGCCATATAATAAAATGAAACAAAACACAAGATTATTGCAACTATTTATGACCAATTGGTGTAAATCAAATATTTAAAAATTGTCCTTGTATTAGAGTTTACAATATTTACGTAAACTCAGTTTTTAAAAATTCAGTATAAAACAATGAAAACACAAAATCATTCGCATCTATTTCTAGACCTGCATGAAAAATATAATAATAAAAATAATCGTGTTGAACATCCTTTTATTCTGTCAATATTAGTTTTATTTAATAAAAATTAATTTTAATAGCAAAACGAAATAATACGCTGCAACTATTCAGAGGTGCTTTGTGAAAGGATTGACGTTATACACAAATCACTTGGTACCCCATTGGACTTTAAAGTATATAAATTCAGTTCATAAATATGCCATATAATAAAATGAAACAAAACACAAGATTATTGCAACTATTTATGACCAATTGGTGTAAATCAAATTTTTAAAAATTGTCCTTGTGTTAGAGTTTTCAATATTTACGTAAACTCAGTTATTAAAAATTCAGTATAAAACAATGAAAACACAAAATCATTCGAATCTGTTTCTAGAGTTGCACGAAAAATATAATAATGAAAATAATCGTGTTGAACATCCTTGTATTCTGTCAATATTAGTTTTATTTGATAAAAATTGATTTTAGTAGCAAAACAAAGTAATACGCTGCAACTATTCAGAGTTCCTGTGTGAAAGGATTGACGTTATACAAAAATCACTTGGTACGCCACTGGACTTTAAAGTATATAAACTTAGTTCATAAATATGCCATATATTAAAATGAAACAAAACACAAGATTATTGCAACTATTTATGACCAATTGGTGTAAATCAAATTTTTAAAAATTGGCCTTGTATTAGAGTTTACAATATTTACGTAAACTCAGTTTTTAAAAATTCAGTATAAAACAATGAAAACACAAAATCATTCGCATCTATTTCTAGAGCTGCATGAAAAATATAATAATGAAAATAATCGTGTTGTACATCTTTGTATTCTGTCCATATTAGTTTTATTTGATAAAAATCAATTTGCATTGCAAAACGAAGTAATAGGGTGCAACTATTTAGGTGTGCTGTGTGAAAGGAATGATTTTGTACACAAATCACTTGGTACCCCATTGGACTTTTAAGTATATAAATTTAGTTCATAAATATGCCATACAATAAAGAGACACGAAACACAAGATTATTGCAACTTTTCACGAGCAAATGGAGGAAATCAAAATTTTAAAAATTGGCCTTGTATTAGAGTTTACAATATTTACGTAAACTTAGATTTAAAAATACAGTATAAAACAATGAAAACACAAAATCATTCGCATCTATTACTAGAGCTGCATGAAAAATATAATAATGAAAATAATCGTGTTGAACATCCTTGTATTCTGTCAATATTAGTTTTATTTGATAAAAATCAATTTGCATTGCAAAACGAAGTAATAGGGTGCAACTATTTAGGTGTGCTGTGTGAAAGGAATGATTTTGTACACAAATCACTTGGTACCCCATTGGACTTTTAAGTATATAAATTTAGTTCATAAATATGCCATATAATAAAGAGACACGAAACACAAGATTATTGCAACTTTTCACGAGCAAATGGAGGAAATCAAAATTTTAAAAATTGGCCTTGTATTAGAGTTTACAATATTTACGTAAACTTAGATTTAAAAATACAGTATAAAACAATGAAAACACAAAAACATTCGCATCTATTACTATAGCTGCATGAAAAATATAATAATGAAAATAATCGTGTTGATAATCCTTGTATTCTGTCAATATTAGTTTTATTTGATAAAAATTGATTTTAGTAGCAAAACAAAGTAATACGCTGCAACTATTCAGAGTTCCTGTGTGAAAGGATTGACGTTATACAAAAATCACTTGGTACGCCACTGGACTTTAAAGTATATAAACTTTGTTCATAAATATGCCATATATTAAAATGAAACAAAACACAAGATTATTGAAACTATTTATGACCAATTGGTGTAAATCAAATTTTTAAAAATTGGCCTTGTATTAGAGTTTACAATATTTACGTAAACTCAGTTTAAAAAATTCAGTATAATATAATGAAAACACAAAATCATTCGAATCTATGTATAGAGCTGCATGCAAAATATAATAATGAAAATTATCGTGTTGAACATCCTTGTATTCTGTCAATATAAGTTTTATTTGATAAAAATTGATTTCAGTAGCAAAACAAAGTAATGCGATGCAACTATTCAGAGTTCCTGTGTGAAAGGATTGACGTTATACACAAATCACTTAGTACGCCACTGGACTTTAAAGTATATAAACTTAGTCCATAAATATGCCATATATTAAAATGAAACAAAACACAAGATTATTGCAACTATTTATGACCAATTGGTGTAAATCAAATTTTTAAAAATTGGCCTTGTATTAGAGTTTACAATATTTACGTAAACTCAGTTTAAAAAATTCAGTATAATATAATGAAAACACAAAATCATTCGAATCTATGTATAGAGCTGCATGAAAAATATAATAATGAAAATAATCGTGTTGAACATCCTTGTATTCTGTCAATATAAGTTTTATTTGATAAAAATTGATTTTAGTAGCAAAACAAAGTAATACGCTGCAACTATTCAGAGTTCCTGTGTGAAAGGATTGACGTTATACAAAAATCACTTGGTACGCCACTGGACTTTAAAGTATATAAACTTAGTTCATAAATATGCCATATATTAAAATGAAACAAAACACAAGATTATTGCAACTATTTATGACCAATTGGTGTAAATCAAATTTTTAAAAATTGGCCTTGTGTTAGAGTTTACAATATTTACGTAAACTCAGTTATTAAAAATTCAGTATAAAACAATGAAAACACAAAATCATTCGCATCTATTACTAGAGCTGCATGAAAAATATAATAATGAAAATAATCGTGTTGAACATCCTTGTATTCTGTCAATATTAGTTTTATTTGATAAAAATTAATTTTAATAGCAAAATGAAATAATACGCTGCAACTATTCAGAGGTGCTTTGTGAAAGGATTGACGTTATACAAAAATCACTTGGTACGCCACTGGACTTTAAAGTATATAAACTTAGTCCATAAATATGCCATATATTAAAATGAAACAAAACACAAGATTATTGCAACTATTTATGACCAATTGGTGTAAATCAAATTTTTAAAAATTGGCCTTGTATTAGAGTTTACAATATTTACGTAAACTCAGTTTAAAAAATTCAGTATAATATAATGAAAACACAAAATCATTCGAATCTATGTATAGAGCTGCATGAAAAATATAATAATGAAAATAATCGTGTTGAACATCCTTGTATTCTGTCAATATAAGTTTTATTTGATAAAAATTGATTTTAGTAGCAAAACAAAGTAATACGCTGCAACTATTCAGAGTTCCTGTGTGAAAGGATTGACGTTATACAAAAATCACTTGGTACGCCACTGGACTTTAAAGTATATAAACTTAGTTCATAAATATGCCATATATTAAAATGAAACAAAACACAAGATTATTGCAACTATTTATGACCAATTGGTGTAAATCAAATATTTAAAAATTGTCCTTGTGTTAGAGTTTACAATATTTACGTAAACTCAGTTATTATAAATTCAGTATAAAACAATGAAAACACAAAATCATTCGCATCTATTTCTAGAGCTGCATGAAAAATATAATAATGAAAATAATCGTGTTGAACATCCTTGTATTCTGTCAATATAAGTTTTATTTGATAAAAACTGTTTTAGTAGCAAAACAAAGTAATACGATGCAACTATTCAGAGTTCCTGTGTGAAAGGATTGACGTTATACAAAAATCACTTGGTACGCCACTGGACTTTAAAGTATATAAACTTAGTTCATAAATATGCCATATATTAAAATGAAACAAAACACAAGATTATTGCAACTATTTATGACCAATTGGTGTAAATCAAATTTTTAAAAATTGGCCTTGTATTAGAGTTTACAATATTTACGTAAACTCAGTTTTTAAAAATTCAGTATTAAACAATGAAAACACAAAATCATTCGCATCTATTACTAGAGCTGCATGAAAAATATAATAATGAAAATAATCGTGTTGAACATCCTTGTATTCTGTCAATATTAGTTTTATTTGATAAAAATTAATTTTAATAGCAAAATGAAATAATACGCTGCAACTATTCAGAGATGCTTTGTGAAAGGATTGACGTTATACACAAATCACTTGGTACCCCATTGGACTTTAAAGTATATAAACTTAGTTCATAAATATGCCATATAATAAAATGATACAAAACACAAGATTATTGCAACTATTTATGACCAATTGGTGTAAATCAAATTTTTAAAAATTGTCCTTGTGTTAGAGTTTACAATATTTACGTAAACTCAGTTATTAAAAATTCAGTATAAAACAATGAAAACACAAAATCATTCGCATCTATTTCTAGAGCTGCATGAAAAATATAATAATGAAAATAATCGTGCTGAACATCCTTGTATTCTGTCAATATAAGTTTTATTTGATAAAAATTGATTTTAGTAGCAAAACAAAGTAATACGCTGCAACTATTCAGAGTTCCTGTGTGAAAGGATTGACGTTATACAAAAATCACTTGGTACGCCACTGGACTTTAAAGTATATAAACTTAGTTCATAAATATGCCATATAATAAAATGAAACAAAACACAAGATTATTGCAACTATTTATGACCAATTGGTGTAAATCAAATATTTAAAAATTGTCCTTGTATTAGAGTTTACAATATTTACGTAAACTCAGTTTTTAAAAATTCAGTATAAAGCAATGAAAACACAAAATCATTCGCATCTATTTCTAGACCTGCATGAAAAATATAATAATAAAAATAATCGTGTTGAACATCCTTTTATTCTGTCAATATTAGTTTTATTTAATAAAAATTAATTTTAATAGCAAAACGAAATAATACGCTGCAACTATTCAGAGGTGCTTTGTGAAAGGATTGACGTTATACACAAATCACTTGGTACCCCATTGGACTTTAAAGTATATAAATTCAGTCCATAAATATGCCATATAATAAAATGAAACAAAACACAAGATTATTGCAACTATTTATGACCAATTGGTGTAAATCAAATTTTTAAAAATTGGCCTTGTATTAGAGTTTACAATATTTACGTAAACTCAGTTTTTAAAAATTCAGTATAAAACAATGAAAACACAAAATCATTCGCATCTATTTCTAGACCTGCATGAAAAATATAATAATAAAAATAATCGTGTTGAACATCCTTTTATTCTGTCAATATTAGTTTTATTTAATAAAAATTAATTTTAATAGCAAAACGAAATAATACGCTGCAACTATTCAGAGGTGCTTTGTGAAAGGATTGACGTTATACACAAATCACTTGGTACCCCATTGGACTTTAAAGTATATAAATTCAGTCCATAAATATGCCATATAATAAAATGAAACAAAACACAAGATTATTGCAACTATTTATGACCAATTGGTGTAAATCAAATTTTTAAAAATTGGCCTTGTATTAGAGTTTACAATATTTACGTAAACTCAGTTTTTAAAAATTCAGTATAAAGCAATGAAAACACAAAATCATTCGCATCTATTTCTAGACCTGCATGAAAAATATAATAATAAAAATAATCGTGTTGAACATCCTTTTATTCTGTCAATATTAGTTTTATTTAATAAAAATTAATTTTAATAGCAAAACGAAATAATACGCTGCAACTATTCAGAGGTGCTTTGTGAAAGGATTGACGTTATACACAAATCACTTGGTACCCCATTGGACTTTAAAGTATATAAATTCAGTTCATAAATATGCCATATAATAAAATGAAACAAAACACAAGATTATTGCAACTATTTATGACCAATTGGTGTAAATCAAATATTTAAAAATTGTCCTTGTATTAGAGTTTACAATATTTACGTAAACTCAGTTTTTAAAAATTCAGTATAAAGCAATGAAAACACAAAATCATTCGCATCTATTTCTAGACCTGCATGAAAAATATAATAATAAAAATAATCGTGTTGAACATCCTTTTATTCTGTCAATATTAGTTTTATTTAATAAAAATTAATTTTAATAGCAAAACGAAATAATACGCTGCAACTATTCAGAGGTGCTTTGTGAAAGGATTGACGTTATACACAAATCACTTGGTACCCCATTGGACTTTAAAGTATATAAATTCAGTTCATAAATATGCCATATAATAAAATGAAACAAAACACAAGATTATTGCAACTATTTATGACCAATTGGTGTAAATCAAATTTTTAAAAATTGTCCTTGTGTTAGAGTTTTCAATATTTACGTAAACTCAGTTATTAAAAATTCAGTATAAAACAATGAAAACACAAAATCATTCGAATCTATGTATAGAGTTGCACGAAAAATATAATAATGAAAATAATCGTGTTGAACATCCTTGTATTCTGTCAATATTAGTTTTATTTGATAAAAATTGATTTTAGTAGCAAAACGAAGTAATACGCTGCAACTATTCAGAGTTCCTGTGTGAAAGGATTGACGTTATACAAAAATCACTTGGTACGCCACTGGACTTTAAAGTATATAAACTTAGTTCATAAATATGCCATATATTAAAATGAAACAAAACACAAGATTATTGCAACTATTTATGACCAATTGGTGTAAATCAAATTTTTAAAAATTGGCCTTGTATTAGAGTTTACAATATTTACGTAAACTCAGTTTTTAAAAATTCAGTATAAAACAATGAAAACACAAAATCATTCGCATCTATTACTATAGCTGCATGAAAAATATAATAATGAAAATAATCGTGTTGTACATCTTTGTATTCTGTCCATATTAGTTTTATTTGATAAAAATCAATTTGCATTGCAAAACGAAGTAATAGGGTGCAACTATTTAGGTGTGCTGTGTGAAAGGAATGATTTTGTACACAAATCACTTGGTACCCCATTGGACTTTTAAGTATATAAATTTAGTTCATAAATATGCCATACAATAAAGAGACACGAAACACAAGATTATTGCAACTTTTCACGAGCAAATGGAGGAAATCAAAATTTTAAAAATTGGCCTTGTATTAGAGTTTACAATATTTACGTAAACTTAGATTTAAAAATACAGTATAAAACAATGAAAACACAAAATCATTCGCATCTATTACTAGAGCTGCATGAAAAATATAATAATGAAAATAATCGTGTTGAACATCCTTGTATTCTGTCAATATTAGTTTTATTTGATAAAAATCAATTTGCATTGCAAAACGAAGTAATAGGGTGCAACTATTTAGGTGTGCTCTGTGAAAGGAATGATTTTGTACACAAATCACTTGGTACCCCATTGGACTTTTAAGTATATAAATTTAGTTCATAAATATGCCATATAATAAAGAGACACGAAACACAAGATTATTGCAACTTTTCACGAGCAAATGGAGGAAATCAAAATTTTACAAATTGGCCTTGTATTAGAGTTTACAATATTTACGTAAACTTAGATTTAAAAATACAGTATAAAACAATGAAAACACAAAAACATTCGCATCTATTACTATAGCTGCATGAAAAATATAATAATGAAAATAATCGTGTTGATAATCCTTGTATTCTGTCAATATTAGTTTTATTTGATAAAAATTGATTTTAGTAGCAAAACAAAGTAATACGCTGCAACTATTCAGAGTTCCTGTGTGAAAGGATTGACGTTATACAAAAATCACTTGGTACGCCATTGGACTTTAAAGTATATAAACTTTGTTCATAAATATGCCATATATTAAAATGAAACAAAACACAAGATTATTGAAACTATTTATGACCAATTGGTGTAAATCAAATTTTTAAAAATTGGCCTTGTATTAGAGTTTACAATATTTACGTAAACTCAGTTTAAAAAATTCAGTATAATATAATGGAAACACAAAATCATTCGAATCTATGTATAGAGCTGCATGCAAAATATAATAATGAAAATTATCGTGTTGAACATCCTTGTATTCTGTCAATATAAGTTTTATTTGATAAAAATTGATTTCAGTAGCAAAACAAAGTAATACGATGCAACTATTCAGAGTTCCTGTGTGAAAGGATTGACGTTATACACAAATCACTTAGTACGCCACTGGACTTTAAAGTATATAAACTTAGTCCATAAATATGCCATATATTAAAATGAAACAAAACACAAGATTATTGCAACTATTTATGACCAATTGGTGTAAATCAAATTTTTAAAAATTGGCCTTGCATTAGAGTTTACAATATTTACGTAAACTCAGTTTAAAAAATTCAGTATAATATAATGAAAACACAAAATCATTCGAATCTATGTATAGAGCTGCATGAAAAATATAATAATGAAAATTATCGTGTTGAACATCCTTGTATTCTGTCAATATAAGTTTTATTTGATAAAAATTGATTTTAGTAGCAAAACAAAGTAATACGCTGCAACTATTCAGAGTTCCTGTGTGAAAGGATTGACGTTATACAAAAATCACTTGGTACGCCACTGGACTTTAAAGTATATAAACTTAGTTCATAAATATGCCATATATTAAAATGAAACCAAACACAAGATTATTGCAACTATTTATGACCAATTGGTGTAAATCAAATTTTTAAAAATTGGCCTTGTGTTAGAGTTTACAATATTTACGTAAACTCAGTTATTAAAAATTCAGTATAAAACAATGAAAACACAAAATCATTCGCATCTATTTCTAGAGCTGCATGAAAAATATAATAATGAAAATAATCGTGTTGAACATCCTTGTATTCTGTCAATATAAGTTTTATTTGATAAAAATTGATTTTAGTAGCAAAACAAAGTAATACGCTGCAACTATTCAGAGTTCCTGTGTGAAAGGATTGACGTTATACAAAAATCACTTGGTACGCCACTGGACTTTAAAGTATATAAACTTAGTTCATAAATACGCCATATATTAAAATGAAACAAAACACAAGATTATTGCAACTATTTATGACCAATTGGTGTAAATCAAATTTTTAAAAATTGGCCTTGTATTAGAGTTTACAATATTTACGTAAACTCAGTTTAAAAAATTCAGTATAATATAATGAAAACACAAAATCATTCGAATCTATGTATAGAGCTGCATGAAAAATATAATAATGAAAATAATCGTGTTGAACATCCTTGTATTCTGTCAATATAAGTTTTTTTTTATAAAAATTGATTTTAGTAGCAAAACAAAGTAATACGCTGCAACTATTCAGAGTTCCTGTGTAAAAGGATTGACGTTATACAAAAATCACTTGGTACGCCACTGGACTTTAAAGTATATAAACTTAGTTCATAAATATGCCATATATTAAAATGAAACAAAACACAAGATTATTGCAACTATTTATGACCAATTGGTGTAAATCAAATATTTAAAAATTGTCCTTGTGTTAGAGTTTACAATATTTACGTAAACTCAGTTATTATAAATTCAGTATAAAACAATGAAAACACAAAATCATTCGCATCTATTTCTAGAGCTGCATGAAAAATATAATAATGAAAATAATCGTGTTGAACATCCTTGTATTCTGTCAATATAAGTTTTATTTGATTAAAAATTGTTTTAGTAGCAAAACAAAGTAATACGATGCAACTATTCAGAGTTCCTGTGTGAAAGGATTGACGTTATACAAAAATCACTTGGTACGCCACTGGACTTTAAAGTATATAAACTTAGTTCATAAATATGCCATATATTAAAATGAAACAAAACACAAGATTATTGCAACTATTTATGACCAATTGGTGTAAATCAAATTTTTAAAAATTGGCCTTGTATTAGAGTTTACAATATTTACGTAAACTCAGTTTTTAAAAATTCAGTATTAAACAATGAAAACACAAAATCATTCGCATCTATTACTAGAGCTGCATGAAAAATATAATAATGAAAATAATCGTGTTGAACATCCTTGTATTCTGTCAATATTAGTTTTATTTGATAAAAATTAATTTTAATAGCAAAATGAAATAATACGCTGCAACTATTCAGAGATGCTTTGTGAAAGGATTGACGTTATACACAAATCACTTGGTACCCCATTGGACTTTAAAGTATATAAACTTAGTTCATAAATATGCCATATAATAAAATGATACAAAACACAAGATTATTGCAACTATTTATGACCAATTGGTGTAAATCAAATTTTTAAAAATTGTCCTTGTATTAGAGTTTACAATATTTACGTAAACTCAGTTATTAAAAATTCAGTATAAAACAATGAAAACACAAAATCATTCGCATCTATTTCTAGAGCTGCATGAAAAATATAATAATGAAAATAATCGTGTTGAACATCCTTGTATTCTGTCAATATAAGTTTTATTTGATAAAAATTGATTTTAGTAGCAAAACAAAGTAATACGCTGCAACTATTCAGAGTTCCTGTGTGAAAGGATTGACGTTATACAAAAATCACTTGGTACGCCACTGGACTTTAAAGTATATAAACTTAGTTCATAAATATGCCATATATTAAAATGAAACAAAACACAAGATTATTGCAACTATTTATGACCAATTGGTGTAAATCAAATTTTTAAAAATTGGCCTTGTATTAGAGTTTACAATATTTACGTAAACTCAGTTTTTAAAAATTCAGTATTAAACAATGAAAACACAAAATCATTCGCATCAATTACTAGAGCTGCATGAAAAATATAATAATGAAAATAATCGTGTTGAACATCCTTGTATTATGTCAATATTAGTTTTATTTGATAAAAATCAATTTGCATTGCAAAACGAAGTAATAGGGTGCAACTATTTAGGTGTGCTGTGTAAAAGGAATGATTTTGTACACAAATCACTTGGTACCCCATTGGACTTTAAAGTATATAAATTTAGTTCATAAATATGCCATATAATAAAGAGACACGAAACACAAGATTTTTGCAATTTTTCACGAGCAAATGGAGGAAATCAAAATTTTAAAAATTGGCCTTGTATTAGAGTTTACAATATTTACGTAAACTTAGTTTTTAAAAATACAGTATAAAACAATGAAAACACAAAATCATTCGCATCTATTTCTAGACCTGCATGAAAAATATAATAATGAAAATAATCGTGTTGAACATCCTTGTATTCTGTCAATATTAGTTTTATTTGATAAAAATCAATTTGCATAGCAAAACGAAGTAATACGCTGCAACTATTCAGAGCTGCTGTGTGAAAGGATTGACGTTATACACAAATCACTTGGTACCCCATTGGACTTTAAAGTATATAAATTTAGTTCATAAATATGCCATATTATAAAGAGACACGAAACAACAAGATTATTGCAACTTTTCACGAGCAAATGGAGGAAATCAAAATTTTAAAAATTCGCCTTGTATTAGAGTTTACAATATTTACGTAAACTTAGTTTTTAAAAATACAGTATAAAACAATGAAAACACAAAATCATTCGCATCTATTACTAGAGCTGCATGAAAAATATAATTATGAAAATAATCGTGTTGAACATCCTTGTATTCTGTCAATATAAGTTTTATTTGATAAAAATTAATTTTAATAGCAAAACGAAATAATACGCTGCAACTATTCAGAGGTGCTTTGTGAAAGGATTGACGTTATATACAAATCACTTGGTACCCCATCAGACTTTAAAGTATATAAACTTAGTTCATAAATATGCCATATAATAAAATGAAACAAAACACAAGATTATTGCAACTATTTATGACCAATTGGTGTAAATCAAATTTTTAAAAATTGTCCTTGTATTAGAGTTTACAATATTTACGTAAACTCACTTATTAAAAATTCAGTATAAAACAATGAAAACACAAAATCATTCGCATCTATTTCTAGAGCTGCATGAAAAATATAATAATGAAAATAATCGTGTTGAACATCCTTGTATTCTGTCAATATAAGTTTTATTTGATAAAAATTAATTTTGATAGCAAAACGAAATAATACGCTGCAACTATTCAGATGTGCCTTATAAAAGGATTGACGTTATACACAAATCACTTGGTACCCCATCAGACTTTAAAGTATATAAACTTAGTTCATAAATATGCCATATAATAAAATGAAACAAAACACAAGATTATTGCAACTATTTATGACCAATTGGTGTAAATCAAATTTTTAAAAATTGGCCTTGTATTAGAGTTTACAATATTTACGTAAACTTAGTTTTTAAAAATTCAGTATTAAACAATGAAAACACAAAATCATTCGCATCTATTACTAGAGCTGCATGAAAAATATAATAATGAAAATAATCGTGTTGAACATCCTTGTATTCTGTCAATATTAGTTTTATTTGATAAAAATTAATTTGCATTGCAAAACGAAATAATACGCTGCAACTATTCAGAGGTGCTTTGTGAAAGGATTGACGTTATACACAAATCACTTGGTATCCCATCAGACTTTAGAGTATATAAACTTAGTTCATAAATATCCCATATAATAAAATGATACAAAACACAAGATTATTGCAACTATTTATGACCAATTGGTGTAAATCAAATTTTTAAAAATTGGCCTTGTATTAGAGTTTACAATATTTACGTAAACTCAGTTTAAAAAATTCAGTATAATATAATGAAAGCACAAAATCATTCGAATCTATGTATAGAGTTGCATGAAAAATATAATAATGAAAATAATCGTGTTGAACATCCTTGTATTCTGTCAATATAAGTTTTATTTGATAAAAATTGTTTTAGTAGCAAAACAAAGTAATACGATGCAACTATTCAGAGTTCCTGTGTGAAAGGATTGACGTTATACAAAAATCACTTGGTACGCCACTGGACTTTAAAGTATATAAACTTAGTTCATAAATATGCCATATATTAAAATGAAACAAAACACAAGATTATTGCAACTATTTATGACCAATTGGTGTAAATCAAATTTTTAAAAACTGGCCTTGTATTAGAGTTTACAATATTTACGTAAACTCAGTTTTTAAAAATTCAGTATTAAACAATGAAAACACAAAATCATTCGCATCTATTACTAGAGCTGCATGAAAAATATAATAATGAAAATAATCGTGTTGAACATCCTTGTATTCTGTCAATATTAGTTTTATTTGATAAAAATTAATTTTAATAGCAAAATGAAATAATACGCTGCAACTATTCAGAGATGCTTTGTGAAAGGATTGACGTTATACACAAATCACTTGGTACCCCATTGGACTTTAAAGTATATAAACTTAGTTCATAAATATGCCATATAATAAAATGATACAAAACACAAGATTATTGCAACTATTTATGACCAATTGGTGTAAATCAAATTTTTAAAAATTGTCCTTGTGTTAGAGTTTACAATATTTACGTAAACTCAGTTTTTAAAAATTCAGTATAAAACAATGAAAACACAAAATCATTCGCATCTATTACTAGAGCTGCATGAAAAATATAATAATGAAAATAATCGTGTTGAACATCCTTGTATTCTGTCAATATTAGTTTTATTTGATAAAAATTAATTTTAATAGCAAAACGAAATAATACGCTGCAACTATTCAGAGGTGCTTTGTGAAAGGATTGACGTTATACACAAATCACTTGGTACCCCATTGGACTTTAAAGTATATAAACTTACTTCATAAATATTCCATATAATAAAATGAAACAAAACACAAGATTATTGCAACTATTTATGACCAATTGGTGTAAATCAAATTTTTAAAAATTGGCCTTGTATTAGAGTTTACAATATTTACGTAAACTCAGTTTTTAAAAATTTAGTATAATATAATGAAAACACAAAATCATTCGAATCTGTTTCTAGAGCTGCATGAAAAATATAATAATGAAAATAATCGTGTTGAACATCTTTGTATTATGTCAATATTAGTTTTATTTAATAAAAATTAATTTTAATAGCAAAACGAAATAATACGCTGCAACTATTCAGAGGTGCTTTGTGAAAGGATTGACGTTATACACAAATCACTTGGTACCCCATTGGACTTTAAAGTATATAAATTCAGTTCATAAATATGCCATATAATAAAATGAAACAAAACACAAGATTATTGCAACTATTTATGACCAATTGGTGTAAATCAAATTTTTAAAAATTGTCCTTGTGTTAGAGTTTTCAATATTTACGTAAACTCAGTTATTAAAAATTCAGTATAAAACAATGAAAACACAAAATCATTCGCATCTATTACTAGAGCTGCATGAAAAATATAATAATGAAAATAATCGTGTTGAACATCTTTGTATTATGTCAATATTAGTTTTATTTGATAAAAATTAAATTTAATAGCAAAACGAAGTAATACGCTGCAACTATTCAGAGTTCCTGTGTGAAAGGATTGACGTTATACAAAAATCACTTGGTACCCCATTGGACTTTAAAGTATATAAACTTTGTTCATAAATATGCCATATAATAAAATGAAACAAAACACAAGATTATTGCAACTATTTATGACCAATTGGTGTAAATCAAATATTTAAAAATTGTCCTTGTATTAGAGTTTACAATATTTACGTAAACTCAGTTTTTAAAAATTCAGTATAAAACAATGAAAACACAAAAACATTCGCATCTATTACTAGAGCTGCATTAAAAATATAATAATAAAAATAATCGTGTTGAACATCCTTTTATTCTGTCAATATTAGTTTTATTTAATAAAGATTATTTTAATAGCAAAACGAAATAATACGCTGCAACTATTCAGAGGTGCTTTGTGAAAGGATTGACGTTATACACAAATCACTTGGTACCCCATTGGACTTTAAAGTATATAAATTCAGTTCATAAATATGCCATATAATAAAATGAAACAAAACACAAGATTATTGCAACTATTTATGACCAATTGGTGTAAATCAAATTTTTAAAAATTGTCCTTGTTTTACGTAAACTCAGTTATTAAAAATTCAGTATAAAACAATGAAAACACAAAATCATTCGCATCTATGTATAGAGTTGCATGAAAAATATAATAATGAAAATAATCGTGTTGAACATCTTTGTATTATGTCAATATTAGTTTTATTTAATAAAAATTAATTTTAATAGCAAAACGAAGTAATACGCTGCAACTATTCAGAGTTCCTGTGTGAAAGGATTGACGTTATACAAAAATCACTTGGTACCCCATTGGACTTTAAAGTATATAAACTTTGTTCATAAATATGCCATATAATAAAATGAAACAAAACACAAGATTATTGCAACTATTTATGACCAATTGGTGTAAATCAAATATTTAAAAATTGTCCTTGTATTAGAGTTTACAATATTTACGTAAACTCAGTTTTTAAAAATTCAGTATAAAACAATGAAAACACAAAATCATTCGCATCTATTACTAGAGCTGCATTAAAAATATAATAATGAAAATAATCGTGTTGAACATCCTTTTATTCTGTCAATATTAGTTTTATTTAATAAAAATTAATTTTAATAGCAAAACGAAATAATACGCTGCAACTATTCAGAGGTGCTTTGTGAAAGGATTGACGTGATACACAAATCACTTGGTACCCCATTGGACTTTAAAGTATATAAATTCAGTTCATAAATATGCCATATAATAAAATGAAACAAAACACAAGATTATTGCAACTATTTATGACCAATTGGTGTAAATCAAATTTTTAAAAATTGGCCTTGTATTAGAGTTTACAATATTTACCTAAACTCAGTTTTTAAAAATTCAGTATAATATAATGAAAACACAAATTCATTCGAATCTGTTTCTAGAGCTGCATGAAAAATATAATAATGAAAATAATCGTGTTGAACATCTTTGTATTATGTCAATATTAGTTTTATTTGATAAAAATTAAGTTTAATAGCAAAACGAAGTAATACGCTGCAACTATTCAGAGTTCCTGTGTGAAAGGATTGACGTTATACAAAAATCACTTGGTACCCCATTGGACTTTAAAGTATATAAACTTTGTTCATAAATATGCCATATAATAAAATGAAACAAAACACAAGATTATTGCAACTATTTATGACCAATTGGTGTAAATCAAATATTTAAAAATTGTCCTTGTATTAGAGTTTACAATATTTACGTAAACTCAGTTTTTAAAAATTCAGTATAAAACAATGAAAACACAAAATCATTCGCATCTATTTTCAGACCTGCATGAAAAATATAATAATAAAAATAATCGTGTTGAACATCCTTTTATTCTGTCAATATTAGTTTTATTTAAAAAAAATTAATTTTAATAGCAAAACGAAATAATACGCTGCAACTATTCAGAGGTGCTTTGTGAAAGGATTGACGTTATACACAAATCACTTGGTACCCCATTGGACTTTAAAGTATATAAATTCAGTTCATAAATATGCCATATAATAAAATGAAACAAAACACAAGATTATTGCAACTATTTATGACCAATTGGTGTAAATCAAATTTTTAAAAATTGTCCTTGTGTTAGAGTTTTCAATATTTACGTAAACTCAGTTATTAAAAATTCAGTATAAAACAATGAAAACACAAAATCATTCGAATCTATGTATAGAGTTGCACGAAAAATATAATAATGAAAATAATCGTGTTGAACATCCTTGTATTCTGTCAATATTAGTTTTATTTGATAAAAATTGATTTTAGTAGCAAAACAAAGTAATACGCTGCAACTATTCAGAGTTCCTGTGTGAAAGGATTGACGTTATACAAAAATCACTTGGTACGCCACTGGACTTTAAAGTATATAAACTTAGTTCATAAATATGCCATATATTAAAATGAAACAAAACACAAGATTATTGCAACTATTTATGACCAATTGGTGAAAATCAAATTTTTAAAAATTGGCCTTGTATTAGAGTTTACAATATTTACGTAAACTCAATTTTTAAAAATTCAGTATAAAACAATGAAAACACAAAATCATTCGCATCTATTACTATAGCTGCATGAAAAATATAATAATGAAAATAATCGTGTTGTACATCTTTGTATTCTGTCCATATTAGTTTTATTTGATAAAAATCAATTTGCATTGCATAACGAAGTAATAGGGTGCAACTATTTAGGTGTGCTGTGTGAAAGGAATGATTTTGTACACAAATCACTTGGTACCCCATTGGACTTTTAAGTATATAAATTTAGTTCATAAATATGCCATATAATAAAGAGACACGAAACACAAGATTATTGCAACTTTTCACGACCAAATGGAGGAAATCAAAATTTTAAAAATTGGCCTTGTATTAGAGTTTACAATATTTACGTCAACTCAGTTATTAAAAATTCAGTATAAAACAATGAAAACACAAAATCATTCGCATTTATTACTAGAGCTGCATGAAAAATATAATAATGAAAATAATCGTGTTGAACATCTTTGTATTATGCCAATATTAGTTTTATTTGATAAAAATTAATTTTAATAGCAAAACGAAGTAATACGCTGCAACTATTCAGAGTTCCTGTGTGAAAGGATTGACGTTATGCAAAAATCACTTGGTACCCCATTGGACTTTAAAGTATATAAACTTTGTTCATAAATATGCCATATAATAAAATGAAACAAAACACAAGATTATTGCAACTATTTATGACCAATTGGTGTAAATCAAATTTTTAAAAATTGTCCTTGTGTTAGAGTTTTCAATATTTACGTAAACTCAGTTATTAAAAATTCAGTATAAAACAATGAAAACACAAAATCATTCGCATCTATTACTAGAGCTGCATGAAAAATATAATAATGAAAATAATCGTGTTGAACATCTTTGTATTCTGTCAATATCAGTTTTATTTGATAAAAATTAATTTTAATAGCAAAACGAAGTAATACGCTGCAACTATTCAGAGTTCCTGTGTGAAAGGATTGACGTTATACAAAAATCACTTGGTACCCCATTGGACTTTAAAGTATATAAACTTTGTTCATATAAATATGCCATATAATAAAATGAAACAAAACACAAGATTATTGCAACTATTTATGACCAATTGGTGTAAATCAAATATTTAAAAATTGTCCTTGTATTAGAGTTTACAATATTTACGTAAACTCAGTTATTAAAAATTCAGTATAAAACAATGAAAACACAAAAACATTCGCATCTATTACTAGAGCTGCATTAAAAATATAATAATAAAAATAATCGTGTTGAACATCTTTGTATTCTGTCAATATCAGTTTTATTTGATAAAGATTATTTTAATAGCAAAACGAAATAATACGCTGCAACTATTCAGAGGTGCTTTGTGAAAGGAATGATTTTGTACACAAATCACTTGGTACCCCATTGGACTTTAAAGTATATAAATTCAGTTCATAAATATGCCATATAATAAAATGAAACAAAACACAAGATTATTGCAACTATTTATGACCAATTGGTGTAAATCAAATTTTTAAAAATTGTCCTTGTTTAGAGTTTTCAATATTTACGTAAACTCAGTTATTAAAAATTCAGTATAAAACAATGAAAACACAAAATCATTCGCATCTATGTATAGAGTTGCATGAAAAATATAATAATGAAAATAATCGTGTTGAACATCCTTGTATTCTGTCAATATTAGTTTTATTTGATAAAAATTGATTTTAGTAGCAAAACAAAGTAATACGCTGCAACTATTCAGAGTTCCTGTGTGAAAGGATTGACGTTATACAAAAATCACTTGGTACCCCATTGGACTTTAAAGTATATAAATTCAGTTCATAAATATGCCATATAATAAAATGAAACAAAACACAAGATTATTGCAACTATTTATGACCAATTGGTGTAAATCAAATTTTTAAAAATTGGCCTTTTATTAGAGTTTACAATATTTACGTACACTCAGTTTTTAAAAATTCAGTATAATATAATGAAAACACAAAATCATTCGAATCTGTTTCTAGAGCTGCATGAAAAATATAATAATGAAAATAATCGTGTTGAACATCTTTGTATTATGTCAATATTAGTTTTATTTAATAAAAATTAATTTTAATAGCAAAACGAAATAATACGCTGCAACTATTCAGAGGTGCTTTGTGAAAGGATTGACGTTATACACAAATCACTTGGTACCCCATTGGACTTTAAAGTATATAAATTCAGTTCATAAATATGCCATATAATAAAATGAAACAAAACACAAGATTATTGCAACTATTTATGACCAATTGGTGTAAATCAAATTTTTAAAAATTGTCCTTGTGTTAGAGTTTACAATATTTACGTAAACTCAGTTATTAAAAATTCAGTATAAAACAATGAAAACACAAAATCATTCGCATCTATTACTAGAGCTGCATTAAAAATATAATAATAAAAATAATCGTGTTGAACATCTTTGTATTATGTCAATATTAGTTTTATTTGATAAAAATTAATTTTAATAGCAAAACGAAGTAATACGCTGCAACTATTCAGAGTTCCTGTGTGAAAGGATTGACGTTATACAAAAATCACTTGGTACCCCATTGGACTTTAAAGTATATAAACTTTGTTCATAAATATGCCATATAATAAAATGAAACAAAACACAAGATTATTGCAACTATTTATGACCAATTGGTGTAAATCAAATATTTAAAAATTGTCCTTGTATTAGAGTTTACAATATTTACGTAAACTCAGTTTTTAAAAATTCAGTATAAAACAATGAAAACACAAAATCATTCGCATCTATTACTAGAGCTGCATTAAAAATATAATAATGAAAATAATCGTGTTGAACATCCTTTTATTCTGTCAATATTAGTTTTATTTAATAAAAATTAATTTTAATAGCAAAACGAAATAATACGCTGCAACTATTCAGAGGTGCTTTGTGAAAGGATTGACGTGATACACAAATCACTTGGAACCCCATTGGACTTTAAAGTATATAAATTCAGTTCATAAATATGCCATATAATAAAATGAAACAAAACACAAGATTATTGCAACTATTTATGACCAATTGGTGTAAATCAAATTTTTAAAAATTGGCCTTGTATTAGAGTTTACAATATTTACCTAAACTCAGTTTTTAAAAATTCAGTATAATATAATGAAAACACAAATTCATTCGAATCTGTTTCTAGAGCTGCATGAAAAATATAATAATGAAAATAATCGTGTTGAACATCTTTGTATTATGTCAATATTAGTTTTATTTGATAAAAATTAAGTTTAATAGCAAAACGAAGTAATACGCTGCAACTATTCAGAGTTCCTGTGTGAAAGGATTGACGTTATACAAAAATCACTTGGTACCCCATTGGACTTTAAAGTATATAAACTTTGTTCATAAATATGCCATATAATAAAATGAAACAAAACACAAGATTATTGCAACTATTTATGACCAATTGGTGTAAATCAAATATTTAAAAATTGTCCTTGTATTAGAGTTTACAATATTTACGTAAACTCAGTTTTTAAAAATTCAGTATAAAACAATGAAAACACAAAATCATTCGCATCTATTTTCAGACCTGCATGAAAAATATAATAATAAAAATAATCGTGTTGAACATCCTTTTATTCTGTCAATATTAGTTTTATTTAATAAAAATTAATTTTAATAGCAAAACGAAATAATACGCTGCAACTATTCAGAGGTGCTTTGTGAAAGGATTGACGTTATACACAAATCACTTGGTACCCCATTGGACTTTAAAGTATATAAATTCAGTTCATAAATATGCCATATAATAAAATGAAACAAAACACAAGATTATTGCAACTATTTATGACCAATTGGTGTAAATCAAATTTTTAAAAATTGTCCTTGTGTTAGAGTTTTCAATATTTACGTAAACTCAGTTATTAAAAATTCAGTATAAAACAATGAAAACACAAAATCATTCGAATCTATGTATAGAGTTGCACGAAAAATATAATAATGAAAATAATCGTGTTGAACATCCTTGTATTCTGTCAATATTAGTTTTATTTGATAAAAATTGATTTTAGTAGCAAAACAAAGTAATACGCTGCAACTATTCAGAGTTCCTGTGTGAAAGGATTGACGTTATACAAAAATCACTTGGTACGCCACTGGACTTTAAAGTATATAAACTAAGTTCATAAATATGCCATATATTAAAATGAAACAAAACACAAGATTATTGCAACTATTTATGACCAATTGGTGTAAATCAAATTTTTAAAAATTGGCCTTGTATTAGAGTTTACAATATTTACGTAAACTCAGTTTTTAAAAATTCAGTATAAAACAATGAAAACACAAAATCATTCGCATCTATTACTATAGCTGCATGAAAAATATAATAATGAAAATAATCGTGTTGTACATCTTTGTATTCTGTCCATATTAGTTTTATTTGATAAAAATCAATTTGCATTGCAAAACGAAGTAAAAGGGTGCAACTATTTAGGTGTGCTGTGTGAAAGGAATGATTTTGTACACAAATCACTTGGTACCCCATTGGACTTTTAAGTATATAAATTTAGTTCATAAATATGCCATATAATAAAGAGACACGAAACACAAGATTATTGCAACTTTTCACGAGCAAATGGAGGAAATCAAAATTTTAAAAATTGGCCTTGTATTAGAGTTTACAATATTTACGTAAACTTAGATTTAAAAATACAGTATAAAACAATGAAAACACAAAATCATTCGCATCTATTACTAGAGCTGCATGAAAAATATAATAATGAAAACAATCGTGTTGAACATCCTTGTATTCTGTCAATATTAGTTTTATTTGATAAAAATCAATTTGCATTGCAAAACGAAGTAATACGCTGCAACTATTCAGAGTTCCTGTGTGAAAGGATTGACGTTATGCAAAAATCACTTGGTACCCCATTGGACTTTAAAGTATATAAACTTTGTTCATAAATATGCCATATAATAAAATGAAACAAAACACAAGATTATTGCAACTATTTATGACCAATTGGTGTAAATCAAATTTTTAAAAATTGTCCTTGTGTTAGAGTTTTCAATATTTACGTAAACTCAGTTATTAAAAATTCAGTATAAAACAATGAAAACACAAAATCATTCGCATCTATTACTAGAGCTGCATGAAAAATATAATAATGAAAATAATCGTGTTGAACATCTTTGTATTATGTCAATATTAGTTTTATTTGATAAAAATTAATTTTAATAGCAAAACGAAGTAATACGCTGCAACTATTCAGAGTTCCTGTGTGAAAGGATTGACGTTATACAAAAATCACTTGGTACCCCATTGGACTTTAAAGTATATAAACTTTGTTCATACCCAGTGGGCAAAATAAGGCTTCCAAAGTGCTCCTGAAGGCCTTTTTTGGAAGGACGGAGACCTTCCTCTTCGTATCCTCGCTCATATCTTTTTTATACAGGCATGTCATTGGAAATCATGCCTTCCAAAGAAGGTACTTAGGAGTGGTATTGAAGGCCTTCTAAAAATGTTGATTTTACGTACAATTGAAGGCCTTCTTATGAAGGTGCTTTGAAGTTATATAGAAGGTCTTCTTAGAAAGGTGTATTTTACACACAATGGAAGATCTCAAATTCAATTTACAAAGAAAACTAAAAATTTCAAATTCAATACAAATTTTATTACACATTTTATTTTAACTCAATACAAAATATATAATTATTTTAATCCTCAATGAGTTGAATCCCTTTTTTGTAATTGACCCAATCCAAAGTTTTCTTTTGACAGCATCTGAAAGGATTAAAATACGAAATTGAAATTAATGAAAATAAATAAATATTTATAGTTTAAACCAAAATTACGTACCATATATACATTTTTCGAATTTATCAGCTACTTTTTACAAGGCTCTTCACAGCGCAATGGCATCTTTGTGAAAATTATCTACAGTTTCTTTTATTTATGAAATGATAGAAAATTAAATGTTTTTAATAAAAATTTTTCATTAAATACAAAAAAGAGTATACAACTGCTACTTACATTGTTTTTTTAGACTCTTTGTAAACTTTATTATCACAATAATTATTTTTATCTTTATAATTCTTTCACATTTTCAACAGTCGAACTTAAAACCGAAACTGAACTAAAGCGAAAACAATTAAATTACGTAGTTGCTCTTGTTCGGCTAATAAAAAATTGTGAAATTCCAGAATTTCTTGCTTTTCTCAATCTTTTTAAGATCTTCCACCTTCATTTTATTTGCCTTCCACAGAAGGCATGAAAAATAATGAAAAAAGACGTCCTTCTAAAGCCCTCTTAGCAGAAGATCTTCAATTATGGACCATTGGGTAAATATGCCATATAATAAAATGAAACAAAACACAAGATTATTGCAACTATTTATGACCAATTGGTGTAAATCAAATATTTAAAAATTGTCCTTGTATTAGAGTTTACAATATTTACGTAAACTCAGTTATTAAAAATTCAGTATAAAACAATGAAAACACAAAAACATTCGCATCTATTACTAGAGCTGCATTAAAAATATAATAATAAAAATAATCGTGTTGAACATCTTTGTATTCTGTCAATATCAGTTTTATTTGATAAAGATTATTTTAATAGCAAAACGAAATAATACGCTGCAACTATTCAGAGGTGCTTTGTGAAAGGAATGATTTTGTACACAAATCACTTGGTACCCCATTGGACTTTAAAGTATATAAATTCAGTTCATAAATATGCCATATAATAAAATGAAACAAAACACAAGATTATTGCAACTATTTATGACCAATTGGTGTAAATCAAATTTTTAAAAATTGTCCTTGTTTAGAGTTTTCAATATTTACGTAAACTCAGTTATTAAAAATTCAGTATAAAACAATGAAAACACAAAATCATTCGCATCTATGTATAGAGTTGCATGAAAAATATAATAATGAAAATAATCGTGTTGAACATCCTTGTATTCTGTCAATATTAGTTTTATTTGATAAAAATTGATTTTAGTAGCAAAACAAAGTAATACGCTGCAACTATTCAGAGTTCCTGTGTGAAAGGATTGACGTTATACAAAAATCACTTGGTACCCCATTGGACTTTAAAGTATATAAATTCAGTTCATAAATATGCCATATAATAAAATGAAACAAAACACAAGATTATTGCAACTATTTATGACCAATTGGTGTAAATCAAATTTTTAAAAATTGGCCTTTTATTAGAGTTTACAATATTTACGTACACTCAGTTTTTAAAAATTCAGTATAATATAATGAAAACACAAAATCATTCGAATCTGTTTCTAGAGCTGCATGAAAAATATAATAATGAAAATAATCGTGTTGAACATCTTTGTATTATGTCAATATTAGTTTTATTTAATAAAAATTAATTTTAATAGCAAAACGAAATAATACGCTGCAACTATTCAGAGGTGCTTTGTGAAAGGATTGACGTTATACACAAATCACTTGGTACCCCATTGGACTTTAAAGTATATAAATTCAGTTCATAAATATGCCATATAATAAAATGAAACAAAACACAAGATTATTGCAACTATTTATGACCAATTGGTGTAAATCAAATTTTTAAAAATTGTCCTTGTGTTAGAGTTTACAATATTTACGTAAACTCAGTTTTTAAAAATTCAGTATAAAACAATGAAAACACAAAATCATTCGCATCTATTACTAGAGCTGCATTAAAAATATAATAATAAAAATAATCGTGTTGAACATCTTTGTATTATGTCAATATTAGTTTTATTTGATAAAAATTAATTTTAATAGCAAAACGAAGTAATACGCTGCAACTATTCAGAGTTCCTGTGTGAAAGGATTGACGTTATACACAAATCACTTGGTACCCCATTGGACTTTAAAGTATATAAACTTTGTTCATAAATATGCCATATAATAAAATGAAACAAAACACAAGATTATTGCAACTATTTATGACCAATTGGTGTAAATCAAATATTTAAAAATTGTCCTTGTATTAGAGTTTACAATATTTACGTAAACTCAGTTTTTAAAAATTCAGTATAAAACAATGAAAACACAAAATCATTCGCATCTATTACTAGAGCTGCATTAAAAATATAATAATGAAAATAATCGTGTTGAACATCCTTTTATTCTGTCAATATTAGTTTTATTTAATAAAAATTAATTTTAATAGCAAAACGAAATAATACGCTGCAACTATTCAGAGGTGCTTTGTGAAAGGATTGACGTGATACACAAATCACTTGGAACCCCATTGGACTTTAAAGTATATAAATTCAGTTCATAAATATGCCATATAATAAAATGAAACAAAACACAAGATTATTGCAACTATTTATGACCAATTGGTGTAAATCAAATTTTTAAAAATTGGCCTTGTATTAGAGTTTACAATATTTACCTAAACTCAGTTTTTAAAAATTCAGTATAATATAATGAAAACACAAATTCATTCGAATCTGTTTCTAGAGCTGCATGAAAAATATAATAATGAAAATAATCGTGTTGAACATCTTTGTATTATGTCAATATTAGTTTTATTTGATAAAAATTAAGTTTAATAGCAAAACGAAGTAATACGCTGCAACTATTCAGAGTTCCTGTGTGAAAGGATTGACGTTATACAAAAATCACTTGGTACCCCATTGGACTTTAAAGTATATAAACTTTGTTCATAAATATGCCATATAATAAAATGAAACAAAACACAAGATTATTGCAACTATTTATGACCAATTGGTGTAAATCAAATATTTAAAAATTGTCCTTGTATTAGAGTTTACAATATTTACGTAAACTCAGTTTTTAAAAATTCAGTATAAAACAATGAAAACACAAAATCATTCGCATCTATTTTCAGACCTGCATGAAAAATATAATAATAAAAATAATCGTGTTGAACATCCTTTTATTCTGTCAATATTAGTTTTATTTAATAAAAATTAATTTTAATAGCAAAACGAAATAATACGCTGCAACTATTCAGAGGTGCTTTGTGAAAGGATTGACGTTATACACAAATCACTTGGTACCCCATTGGACTTTAAAGTATATAAATTCAGTTCATAAATATGCCATATAATAAAATGAAACAAAACACAAGATTATTGCAACTATTTATGACCAATTGGTGTAAATCAAATTTTTAAAAATTGTCCTTGTGTTAGAGTTTTCAATATTTACGTAAACTCAGTTATTAAAAATTCAGTATAAAACAATGAAAACACAAAATCATTCGAATCTATGTATAGAGTTGCACGAAAAATATAATAATGAAAATAATCGTGTTGAACATCCTTGTATTCTGTCAATATTAGTTTTATTTGATAAAAATTGATTTTAGTAGCAAAACAAAGTAATACGCTGCAACTATTCAGAGTTCCTGTGTGAAAGGATTGACGTTATACAAAAATCACTTGGTACGCCACTGGACTTTAAAGTATATAAACTTAGTTCATAAATATGCCATATATTAAAATGAAACAAAACACAAGATTATTGCAACTATTTATGACCAATTGGTGTAAATCAAATTTTTAAAAATTGGCCTTGTATTAGAGTTTACAATATTTACGTAAACTCAGTTTTTAAAAATTCAGTATAAAACAATGAAAACACAAAATCATTCGCATCTATTACTATAGCTGCATGAAAAATATAATAATGAAAATAATCGTGTTGTACATCTTTGTATTCTGTCCATATTAGTTTTATTTGATAAAAATCAATTTGCATTGCAAAACGAAGTAAAAGGGTGCAACTATTTAGGTGTGCTGTGTGAAAGGAATGATTTTGTACACAAATCACTTGGTACCCCATTGGACTTTTAAGTATATAAATTTAGTTCATAAATATGCCATATAATAAAGAGACACGAAACACAAGATTATTGCAACTTTTCACGAGCAAATGGAGGAAATCAAAATTTTAAAAATTGGCCTTGTATTAGAGTTTACAATATTTACGTAAACTTAGATTTAAAAATACAGTATAAAACAATGAAAACACAAAATCATTCGCATCTATTACTAGAGCTGCATGAAAAATATAATAATGAAAACAATCGTGTTGAACATCCTTGTATTCTGTCAATATTAGTTTTATTTGATAAAAATCAATTTGCATTGCAAAACGAAGTAATAGGGTGCAACTATTTAGGTGTGCTGTGTGAAAGGAATGATTTTGTACACAAATCACTTGGTACCCCATTGGACTTTTAAGTATATAAATTTAGTTCATAAATATGCCATATAATAAAGAGACACGAAACACAAGATTATTGCAACTTTTCACGAGCAAATGCAGGAAATCAAAATTTTAAAAATTGGCCTTGTATTAGAGTTTACAATATTTACGTAAACTTAGATTTAAAAATACAGTATAAAACAATGAAAACACAAAATCATTCGCATCTATTACTATAGCTGCATGAAAAATATAATAATGAAAATAATCGTGTTGAACATCTTTGTATTATGTCAATATTAGTTTTATTTAATAAAAATTAATTTTAATAGCAAAACGAAATAATACGCTGCAACTATTCAGAGGTGCTTTGTGAAAGGATTGACGTTATACACAAATCACTTGGTACCCCATTGGACTTTAAAGTATATAAACTTTGTTCATAAATATGCCATATAATAAAATGAAACAAAACACAAGATTATTGCAACTATTTATGACCAATTGGTGTAAATCAAATATTTAAAAATTGTCCTTGTATTAGAGTTTACAATATTTACGTAAACTCAGTTTTTAAAAATTCAGTATAAAACAATGAAAACACAAAATCATTCGCATCTATTACTAGAGCTGCATTAAAAATATAATAATGAAAATAATCGTGTTGAACATCTTTGTATTATGTCAATATTAGTTTTATTTAATAAAAATTAATTTTAATAGCAAAACGAAATAATACGCTGCAACTATTCAGAGGTGCTTTGTGAAAGGATTGACGTTATACACAAATCACTTGGTACCCCATTGGACTTTAAAGTATATAAACTTTGTTCATAAATATGCCATATAATAAAATGAAACAAAACACAAGATTATTGCAACTATTTATGACCAATTGGTGTAAATCAAATATTTAAAAATTGTCCTTGTATTAGAGTTTACAATATTTACGTAAACTCAGTTTTTAAAAATTCAGTATAAAACAATGAAAACACAAAATCATTCGAATCTATGTATAGAGTTGCACGAAAAATATAATAATGAAAATAATCGTGTTGAACATCCTTGTATTCTGTCAATATTAGTTTTATTTGATAAAAATTGATTTTAGTAGCAAAACAAAGTAATACGCTGCAACTATTCAGAGTTCCTGTGTGAAAGGATTGACGTTATACAAAAATCACTTGGTACGCCACTGGACTTTAAAGTATATAAACTTAGTTCATAAATATGCCATATATTAAAATGAAACAAAACACAAGATTATTGCAACTATTTATGACCAATTGGTGTAAATCAAATTTTTAAAAATTGGCCTTGTATTAGAGTTTACAATATTTACGTAAACTCAGTTTTTAAAAATTCAGTATAAAACAATGAAAACACAAAATCATTCGCATCTATTACTATAGCTGCATGAAAAATATAATAATGAAAATAATCGTGTTGTACATCTTTGTATTCTGTCCATATTAGTTTTATTTGATAAAAATCAATTTGCATTGCAAAACGAAGTAAAAGGGTGCAACTATTTAGGTGTGCTGTGTGAAAGGAATGATTTTGTACACAAATCACTTGGTACCCCATTGGACTTTTAAGTATATAAATTTAGTTCATAAATATGCCATATAATAAAGAGACACGAAACACAAGATTATTGCAACTTTTCACGAGCAAATGGAGGAAATCAAAATTTTAAAAATTGGCCTTGTATTAGAGTTTACAATATTTACGTAAACTTAGATTTAAAAATACAGTATAAAACAATGAAAACACAAAATCATTCGCATCTATTACTATAGCTGCATGAAAAATATAATAATGAAAATAATCGTGTTGAACATCTTTGTATTATGTCAATATTAGTTTTATTTAATAAAAATTAATTTTAATAGCAAAACGAAATAATACGCTGCAACTATTCAGAGGTGCTTTGTGAAAGGATTGACGTTATACACAAATCACTTGGTACCCCATTGGACTTTAAAGTATATAAACTTTGTTCATAAATATGCCATATAATAAAATGAAACAAAACACAAGATTATTGCAACTATTTATGACCAATTGGTGTAAATCAAATATTTAAAAATTGTCCTTGTATTAGAGTTTACAATATTTACGTAAACTCAGTTTTTAAAAATTCAGTATAAAACAATGAAAACACAAAATCATTCGCATCTATTACTAGAGCAGCATTAAAAATATAATAATGAAAATAATCGTGTTGAACATCCTTTTATTCTGTCAATATTAGTTTTATTTAATAAAAATTAATTTTAATAGCAAAACGAAATAATACGCTGCAACTATTCAGAGGTGCTTTGTGAAAGGATTGACGTTATACACAAATCACTTGGTACCCCATTGGACTTTAAAGTATATAAATTCAGTTCATAAATATGCCATATAATAAAATGAAACAAAACACAAGATTATTGCAACTATTTATGACCAATTGGTGTAAATCAAATTTTTAAAAATTGTCCTTGTGTTAGAGTTTTCAATATTTACGTAAACTCAGTTATTAAAAATTCAGTATAAAACAATGAAAACACAAAATCATTCGAATCTATGTATAGAGTTGCACGAAAAATATAATAATGAAAATAATCGTGTTGAACATCCTTGTATTCTGTCAATATTAGTTTTATTTGATAAAAATTGATTTTAGTAGCAAAACAAAGTAATACGCTGCAACTATTCAGAGTTCCTGTGTGAAAGGATTGACGTTATACACAAATCACTTGGAACCCCATTGGACTTTAAAGTATATAAATTCAGTTCATAAATATGCCATATAATAAAATGAAACAAAACACAAGATTATTGCAACTATTTATGACCAATTGGTGTAAATCAAATTTTTAAAAATTGGCCTTGTATTAGAGTTTACAATATTTACGTAAACTCAGTTTTTAAAAATTCAGTATAAAACAATGAAAACACAAAATCATTCGCATCTATTACTATAGCTGCATGAAAAATATAATAATGAAAATAATCGTGTTGTACATCTTTGTATTCTGTACATATTAGTTTTATTTGATAAAAATCAATTTGCATTGCAAAACGAAGTAATAGGGTGCAACTATTTAGGTGTGCTGTGTGAAAGGAATGATTTTGTACACAAATCACTTGGTACCCCATTGGACTTTTAAGTATATAAATTTAGTTCATAAATATGCCAAATAATAAAGAGACACGAAACACAAGATTATTGCAACTTTTCACGACCAAATGGAGGAAATCAAAATTTTAAAAATTGGCCTTGTATTAGAGTTTACAATATTTACCTAAACTCAGTTTTTAAAAATTCAGTATAAAACAATGAAAACACAAAATCATTCGCATCTATTTCTAGAGCTGCATGAAAAATATAATAATGAAAATAATCGTGTTGAACATCCTTGTATTCTGTCAATATCAGTTTTATTTGATAAAGATTATTTTAATAGCAAAACGAAATAATACGCTGCAACTATTCAGAGGTGCTTTGTGAAAGGAATGATTTTGTACACAAATCACTTGGTACCCCATTGGACTTTAAAGTATATAAATTCAGTTCATAAATATGCCATATAATAAAATGAAACAAAACACAAGATTATTGCAACTATTTATGACCAATTGGTGTAAATCAAATTTTTAAAAATTGTCCTTGTTTAGAGTTTTCAATATTTACGTAAACTCAGTTATTAAAAATTCAGTATAAAACAATGAAAACACAAAATCATTCGCAGCTATTACTAGAGTTGCATGAAAAATATAATAATGAAAATAATCGTGTTGAACATCCTTGTATTCTGTCAATATTAGTTTTATTTGATAAAAATTGATTTTAGTAGCAAAACAAAGTAATACGCTGCAACTATTCAGAGTTCCTGTGTGAAAGGATTGACGTTATACAAAAATCACTTGGTACCCCATTGGACTTTAAAGTATATAAATTCAGTTCATAAATATGCCATATAATAAAATGAAACAAAACACAAGATTATTGCAACTATTTATGACCAATTGGTGTAAATCAAATTTTTAAAAATTGGCCTTTTATTAGAGTTTACAATATTTACGTAAACTCAGTTTTTAAAAATTCAGTATAATATAATGAAAACACAAAATCATTCGAATCTGTTTCTAGAGCTGCATGAAAAATATAATAATGAAAATAATCGTGTTGAACATCTTTGTATTATGTCAATATTAGTTTTATTTAATAAAAATTAATTTTAATAGCAAAACGAAATAATAGGCTGCAACTATTCAGAGGTGCTTTGTGAAAGGATTGACGTTATACACAAATCACTTGGTACCCCATTGGACTTTAAAGTATATAAACTTTGTTCATAAATATGCCATATAATAAAATGAAACAAAACACAAGATTATTGCAACTATTTATGACCAATTGGTGTAAATCAAATATTTAAAAATTGTCCTTGTATTAGAGTTTACAATATTTACGTAAACTCAGTTTTTAAAAATTCAGTATAAAACAATGAAAACACAAAAACATTCGCATTTATTACTAGAGCTGCATGAAAAATATAATAATGAAAATAATCGTGTTGAACATCTTTGTATTATGTCAATATTAGTTTTATTTGATAAAAATTAATTTTAATAGCAAAACGAAGTAATACGCTGCAACTATTCAGAGTTCCTGTGTGAAAGGATTGACGTTATACACAAATCACTTGGAACCCCATTGGACTTTAAAGTATATAAATTCAGTTCATAAATATGCCATATAATAAAATGAAACAAAACACAAGATTATTGCAACTATTTATGACCAATTGGTGTAAATCAAATTTTTAAAAATTGGCCTTGTATTAGAGTTTACAATATTTACGTAAACTCAGTTTTTAAAAATTCAGTATAAAACAATGAAAACACAAAATCATTCGCATCTATTACTATAGCTGCATGAAAAATATAATAATGAAAATAATCGTGTTGTACATCTTTGTATTCTGTACATATTAGTTTTATTTGATAAAAATCAATTTGCATTGCAAAACGAAGTAATAGGGTGCAACTATTTAGGTGTGCTGTGTGAAAGGAATGATTTTGTACACAAATCACTTGGTACCCCATTGGACTTTTAAGTATATAAATTTAGTTCATAAATATGCCAAATAATAAAGAGACACGAAACACAAGATTATTGCAACTTTTCACGACCAAATGGAGGAAATCAAAATTTTAAAAATTGGCCTTGTATTAGAGTTTACAATATTTACCTAAACTCAGTTTTTAAAAATTCAGTATAAAACAATGAAAACACAAAATCATTCGCATCTATTTCTAGAGCTGCATGAAAAATATAATAATGAAAATAATCGTGTTGAACATCCTTGTATTCTGTCAATATCAGTTTTATTTGATAAAGATTATTTTAATAGCAAAACGAAATAATACGCTGCAACTATTCAGAGGTGCTTTGTGAAAGGAATGATTTTGTACACAAATCACTTGGTACCCCATTGGACTTTAAAGTATATAAATTCAGTTCATAAATATGCCATATAATAAAATGAAACAAAACACAAGATTATTGCAACTATTTATGACCAATTGGTGTAAATCAAATTTTTAAAAATTGTCCTTGTTTAGAGTTTTCAATATTTACGTAAACTCAGTTATTAAAAATTCAGTATAAAACAATGAAAACACAAAATCATTCGCAGCTATTACTAGAGTTGCATGAAAAATATAATAATGAAAATAATCGTGTTGAACATCCTTGTATTCTGTCAATATTAGTTTTATTTGATAAAAATTGATTTTAGTAGCAAAACAAAGTAATACGCTGCAACTATTCAGAGTTCCTGTGTGAAAGGATTGACGTTATACAAAAATCACTTGGTACCCCATTGGACTTTAAAGTATATAAATTCAGTTCATAAATATGCCATATAATAAAATGAAACAAAACACAAGATTATTGCAACTATTTATGACCAATTGGTGTAAATCAAATTTTTAAAAATTGGCCTTTTATTAGAGTTTACAATATTTACGTAAACTCAGTTTTTAAAAATTCAGTATAATATAATGAAAACACAAAATCATTCGAATCTGTTTCTAGAGCTGCATGAAAAATATAATAATGAAAATAATCGTGTTGAACATCTTTGTATTATGTCAATATTAGTTTTATTTAATAAAAATTAATTTTAATAGCAAAACGAAATAATAGGCTGCAACTATTCAGAGGTGCTTTGTGAAAGGATTGACGTTATACACAAATCACTTGGTACCCCATTGGACTTTAAAGTATATAAACTTTGTTCATAAATATGCCATATAATAAAATGAAACAAAACACAAGATTATTGCAACTATTTATGACCAATTGGTGTAAATCAAATATTTAAAAATTGTCCTTGTATTAGAGTTTACAATATTTACGTAAACTCAGTTTTTAAAAATTCAGTATAAAACAATGAAAACACAAAAACATTCGCATTTATTACTAGAGCTGCATGAAAAATATAATAATGAAAATAATCGTGTTGAACATCTTTGTATTATGTCAATATTAGTTTTATTTGATAAAAATTAATTTTAATAGCAAAACGAAGTAATACGCTGCAACTATTCAGAGTTCCTGTGTGAAAGGATTGACGTTATACAAAAATCACTTGGTACCCCATTGGACTTTAAAGTATATAAACTTTGTTCATAAATATGCCATATAATAAAATGAAACAAAACACAAGATTATTGCAACTATTTATGACCAATTGGTGTAAATCAAATATTTAAAAATTGTCCTTGTATTAGAGTTTACAATATTTACGTAAACTCAGTTTTTAAAAATTCAGTATAAAACAATAAAAACACAAAATCATTCGCATCTATTACTAGAGCTGCATTAAAAATATAATAATGAAAATAATCGTGTTGAACATCCTTTTATTCTGTCAATATTAGTTTTATTTAATAAAAATTAATTTTAATAGCAAAACGAAATAATACGCTGCAACTATTCAGAGCTGCTGTATGAAAGGCTTGACGTGATACACAAATCACTTGGTACCCCATTGGACTTTAAAGTATATAAATTCAGTTCATAAATATGCCATATAATAAAATGAAACAAAACACAAGATTATTGCAACTATTTATGACCAATTGGTGTAAATCAAATTTTTAAAAATTGGCCTTGTATTAGAGTTTACAATATTTACCTAAACTCAGTTTTTAAAAATTCAGTATAATATAATGAAAACACAAATTCATTCGAATCTGTTTCTAGAGCTGCATGAAAAATATAATAATGAAAATAATCGTGTTGAACATCTTTGTATTATGTCAATATTAGTTTTATTTGATAAAAATTAAGTTTAATAGCAAAACGAAGTAATACGCTGCAACTATTCAGAGTTCCTGTGTGAAAGGATTGACGTTATACAAAAATCACTTGGTACCCCATTGGACTTTAAAGTATATAAACTTTGTTCATAAATATGCCATATAATAAAATGAAACAAAACACAAGATTATTGCAACTATTTATGACCAATTGGTGTAAATCAAATATTTAAAAATTGTCCTTGTATTAGAGTTTACAATATTTACGTAAACTCAGTTTTTAAAAATTCAGTATAAAACAATGAAAACACAAAATCATTCGCATCTATTTTCAGACCTGCATGAAAAATATAATAATAAAAATAATCGTGTTGAACATCCTTTTATTCTGTCAATATTAGTTTTATTTAATAAAAATTAATTTTAATAGCAAAACGAAATAATACGCTGCAACTATTCAGAGGTGCTTTGTGAAAGGATTGACGTTATACACAAATCACTTGGTACCCCATTGGACTTTAAAGTATATAAATTCAGTTCATAAATATGCCATATAATAAAATGAAACAAAACACAAGATTATTGCAACTATTTATGACCAATTGGTGAAAATCAAATTTTTAAAAATTGTCCTTGTGTTAGAGTTTTCAATATTTACGTAAACTCAGTTATTAAAAATTCAGTATAAAACAATGAAAACACAAAATCATTCGAATCTATGTATAGAGTTGCACGAAAAATATAATAATGAAAATAATCGTGTTGAACATCCTTGTATTCTGTCAATATAAGTTTTATTTGATAAAAATTGATTTTAGTAGCAAAACAAAGTAATACGCTGCAACTATTCAGAGTTCCTGTGTGAAAGGATTGACGTTATACAAAAATCACTTGGTACGCCACTGGACTTTAAAGTATATAAACTTAGTTCATAAATATGCCATATATTAAAATGAAACAAAACACAAGATTATTGCAACTATTTATGACCAATTGGTGTAAATCAAATTTTTAAAAATTGGCCTTGTATTAGAGTTTACAATATTTACGTAAACTCAGTTTTTAAAAATTCAGTATAAAACAATGAAAACACAAAATCATTCGCATCTATTACTATAGCTGCATGAAAAATATAATAATGAAAATAATCGTGTTGTACATCTTTGTATTCTGTCCATATTAGTTTTATTTGATAAAAATCAATTTGCATTGCAAAACGAAGTAATAGGGTGCAACTATTTAGGTGTGCTGTGTGAAAGGAATGATTTTGTACACAAATCACTTGGTACCCCATTGGACTTTTAAGTATATAAATTTAGTTCATAAATATGCCATATAATAAAGAGACACGAAACACAAGATTATTGCAACTTTTCACGAGCAAATGGAGGAAATCAAAATTTTAAAAATTGGCCTTGTATTAGAGTTTACAATATTTACGTAAACTTAGATTTAAAAATACAGTATAAAACAATGAAAACACAAAATCATTCGCATCTATTACTAGAGCTGCATGAAAAATATAATAATGAAAATAATCGTGTTGAACATCCTTGTATTCTGTCAATATTAGTTTTATTTGATAAAAATCAATTTGCATTGCAAAACGAAGTAATAGGGTGCAACTATTTAGGTGTGCTGTGTGAAAGGAATGATTTTGTACACAAATCACTTGGTACCCCATTGGACTTTTAAGTATATAAATTTAGTTCATAAATATGCCATATAATAAAGAGACACGAAACACAAGATTATTGCAACTTTTCACGAGCAAATGGAGGAAATCAAAATTTTAAAAATTGGCCTTGTATTAGAGTTTACAATATTTACGTAAACTTAGATTTAAAAATACAGTATAAAACAATGAAAACACAAAATCATTCGCATCTATTACTATAGCTGCAAGAAAAATATAATAATGAAAATAATCGTGTTGAACATCTTTGTATTATGTCAATATTAGTTTTATTTAATAAAAATTAATTTTAATAGCAAAACGAAATAATACGCTGCAACTATTCAGAGGTGCTTTGTGAAAGGATTGACGTTATACACAAATCACTTGGTACCCCATTGGACTTTAAAGTATATAAACTTTGTTCATAAATATGCCATATAATAAAATGAAACAAAACACAAGATTATTGCAACTATTTATGACCAATTGGTGTAAATCAAATTTTTAAAAATTGGCCTTGTATTAGAGTTTACAATATTTACGTAAACTCAGTTTTTAAAAATTCAGTATAAAACAATGAAAACACAAAATCATTCGCATCTATTACTAGAGCTGCATTAAAAATATAATAATGAAAATAATCGTGTTGAACATCTTTGTATTATGTCAATATTAGTTTTATTTGATAAAAATTAATTTTAAAAGCAAAACGAAGTAATACGCTGCAACTATTCAGAGTTCCTGTGTGAAAGGATTGACGTTATACAAAAATCACTTGGTACCCCATTGGACTTTAAAGTATATAAACTTTGTTCATAAATATGCCATATAATAAAATGAAACAAAACACAAGATTATTGCAACTATTTATGACCAATTGGTGTAAATCAAATATTTAAAAATTGTCCTTGTATTAGAGTTTACAATATTTACGTAAACTCAGTTTTTAAAAATTCAGTATAAAACAATGAAAACACAAAATCATTCGCATCTATTACTAGAGCTGCATTAAAAATATAATAATGAAAATAATCGTGTTGAACATCCTTTTATTCTGTCAATATTAGTTTTATTTAATAAAAATTAATTTTAATAGCAAAACGAAATAATACGCTGCAACTATTCAGAGGTGCTTTGTGAAAGGATTGACGTTATACACAAATCACTTGGTACCCCATTGGACTTTAAAGTATATAAATTCAGTTCATAAATATGCCATATAATAAAACGAAACAAAACACAAGATTATTGCAACTATTTATGACCAATTGGTGTAAATCAAATTTTTAAAAATTGGCCTTGTATTAGAGTTTACAATATTTACCTAAACTCAGTTTTTAAAAATTCAGTATAATATAATGAAAACACAAATTCATTCGAATCTGTTTCTAGAGCTGCATGAAAAATATAATAATGAAAATAATCGTGTTGAACATCTTTGTATTATGTCAATATTAGTTTTATTTGATAAAAATTAAGTTTAATAGCAAAACGAAGTAATACGCTGCAACTATTCAGAGTTCCTGTGTGAAAGGATTGACGTTATACAAAAATCACTTGGTACCCCATTGGACTTTAAAGTATATAAACTTTGTTCATAAATATGCCATATAATAAAATGAAACAAAACACAAGATTATTGCAACTATTTATGACCAATTGGTGTAAATCAAATATTTAAAAATTGTCCTTGTATTAGAGTTTACAATATTTACGTAAACTCAGTTTTTAAAAATTCAGTATAAAACAATGAAAACACAAAATCATTCGCATCTATTTCTAGACCTGCATGAAAAATATAATAATAAAAATAATCGTGTTGAACATCCTTTTATTCTGTCAATATTAGTTTTACTTAATAAAAATTAATTTTAATAGCAAAACGAAATAATACGCTGCAACTATTCAGAGGTGCTTTGTGAAAGGATTGACGTTATACACAAATCACTTGGTACCCCATTGGACTTTAAAGTATATAAATTCAGTTCATAAATATGCCATATAATAAAATGAAACAAAACACAAGATTATTGCAACTATTTATGACCAATTGGTGTAAATCAAATTTTTAAAAATTGTCCTTGTGTTAGAGTTTTCAATATTTACGTAAACTCAGTTATTAAAAATTCAGTATAAAACAATGAAAACACAAAATCATTCGAATCTATGTATAGAGTTGCACGAAAAATATAATAATGAAAATAATCGTGTTGAACATCCTTGTATTCTGTCAATATTAGTTTTATTTGATAAAAATTGATTTTAGTAGCAAAACAAAGTAATACGCTGCAACTATTCAGAGTTCCTGTGTGAAAGGATTGACGTTATACAAAAATCACTTGGTACCCCATTGGACTTTAAAGTATATAAACTTTGTTCATAAATATGCCATATAATAAAATGAAACAAAACACAAGATTATTGCAACTATTTATGACCAATTGGTGTAAATCAAAATTTTAAAAATTGGCCTTGTATTAGAGTTTACAATATTTACGTAAACTTAGATTTAAAAATACAGTATAAAACAATGAAAACACAAAATCATTCGCATCTATTACTATAGCTGCATGAAAAATATAATAATGAAAATAATCGTGTTGAACATCCTTGTATTCTGTCAATATTAGTTTTATTTGATAAAAATCAATTTGCATTGCAAAACGAAGTAATAGGGTGCAACTATTTAGGTGTGCTGTGTGAAAGGAATGATTTTGTACACAAATCACTTGGTACCCCATTGGACTTTTAAGTATATAAATTTAGTTCATAAATATGCCATATAATAAAGAGACACGAAACACAAGATTATTGCAACTTTTCACGAGCAAATGGAGGAAATCAAAATTTTAAAAATTGGCCTTGTATTAGAGTTTACAATATTTACGTAAACTTAGATTCAAAAATACAGTATAAAACAATCAAAACACAAAATCATTCGCATCTATTACTATAGCTGCATGAAAAATATAATAATGAAAATAATCGTGTTGAACATCCTTGTATTCTGTCAATATTAGTTTTATTTGATAAAAATTGATTTTAGTAGCAAAACAAAGTAATACGCTGCAACTATTCAGAGTTCCTGTGTGAAAGGATTGACGTTATACAAAAATCACTTGGTACGCCACTGGACTTTAAAGTATATAAACTTTGTTCATAAATATGCCATATAATAAAATGAAACAAAACACAAGATTATTGCAACTATTTATGACCAATTGGTGTAAATCAAATTTTTAAAAATTGTCCTTGTTTAGAGTTTTCAATATTTACGTAAACTCAGTTATTAAAAATTCAGTATAAAACAATGAAAACACAAAATCATTCGCATCTATTTCTAGACCTGCATGAAAAATATAATAATGAAAATAATCGTGTTGAACATCCTTGTATTCTGTCAATATAAGTTTTATTTGATAAAAATTGATTTTAGTAGCAAAACAAAGTAATACGTTGCAACTATTCAGAGTTCCTGTGTGAAAGGATTGATGTTATACAAAAATCACTTGGTACGCCACTGGACTTTAAAGTATAAAAACTTAGTTCATAAATATGCCATATATTAAAATGAAACAAAACACAAGATTATTGCAACTATTTATGACCAATTGGTGTAAATCAAATTTTTAAAAATTGGCCTTGTGTTAGAGTTTACAATATTTACGTAAACTCAGTTATTAAAAATTCAGTATAAAACAATGAAAACACAAAATCATTCGCATCTATTTCTAGAGCTGCATGAAAAATATAATAATGAAAATAATCGTGTTGAACATCCTTGTATTCTGTCAATATAAGTTTTATTTGATAAAAATTGATTTTAGTAGCAAAACAAAGTAATACGCTGCAACTATTCAGAGTTCCTGTGTGAAAGGATTGACGTTATACAAAAATCACTTGGTACGCCACTGGACTTTAAAGTATATAAACTTAGTTCATAAATATCCCATATAATAAAATGAAACAAAACACAAGATTATTGCAACTATTTATGACCAATTGGTGTAAATCAAATTTTTAAAAATTGGCCTTGTATTAGAATTTACAATATTTACGTAAACTCAGTTTAAAAAATTCAGTATAATATAATGAAAACACAAAATCATTCGAATCTATGTATAGAGCTGCATGAAAAATATAATAATGAAAATAATCGTGTTGAACATCCTTGTATTCTGTCAATATAAGTTTTATTTGATAAAAATTGATTTTAGTAGCAAAACAAAGTAATACGCTGCAACTATTCAGAGTTCCTGTGTAAAAGGATTGACGTTATACAAAAATCACTTGGTACGCCACTGGACTTTAAAGTATATAAACTTAGTTCATAAATATGCCATATATTAAAATGAAACAAAACACAAGATTATTGCAACTATTTATGACCAATTGGTGTAAATCAAATTTTTAAAAATTGTCCTTGTGTTATAGTTTACAATATTTACGTAAACTCAGTTATTATAAATTCAGTATAAAACAATGAAAACACAAAATCATTCGCATCTATTTCTAGAGCTGCATGAAAAATATAATAATGAAAATAATCGTGTTGAACATCCTTGTATTCTGTCAATATAAGTTTTATTTGATAAAAATTGATTTTAGTAGCAAAACAAAGTAATACGATGCAACTATTCAGAGTTCCTGTGTGAAAGGATTGACGTTATACAAAAATCACTTGGTACGCCACTGGACTTTAAAGTATATAAACTTAGTTCATAAATATGCCATATATTAAAATGAAACAAAACACAAGATTATTGCAACTATTTATGACCAATTGGTGTAAATCAAATTTTTAAAAATTGTCCTTGTGTTAGAGTTTACAATATTTACGTAAACTCAGTTATTAAAAATTCAGTATAAAACAATGAAAACACAAAATCATTCGCATCTATTTCTAGAGCTGCATGAAAAATATAATAATGAAAATAATCGTGTTGAACATCCTTGTATTCTGTCAATATAAGTTTTATTTGATAAAAATTGATTTTAGTAGCAAAACAAAGTAATACGCTGCAAATATTCAGAGTTCCTGTGTGAAAGGATTGACGTTATACAAAAATCACTTGGTACGCCACTGGACTTTAAAGTATATAAACTTAGTTCATAAATATGCCATATATTAAAATGATACAAAACACAAGATTATTGCAACTATTTATGACCAATTGGTGTAAATCAAATTTTTAAAAATTGGCCTTGTATTAGAGTTTACAATATTTACGTAAACTCAGTTTTTAAAAATTCAGTATTAAACAATGAAAACACAAAATCATTCGCATCTATTACTAGAGCTGCATGAAAAATATAATAATGAAAATAATCGTGTTGAACATCCTTGTATTCTGTCAATATAGGTTTTATTTGATAAAAATTGATTTTAGTATCAAAACGAAGTAATACGCTGCAACTATTCAGAGTTCCTGTGTGAAAGGATTGACGTTATACACAAATCACTTGGTACCCCATTGGACTTTAAAGTATATAAACTTAGTTCATAAATATGCCATATAATAAAATGATACAAAACACAAGATTATTGCAACTATTTATGACCAATTGGTGTAAATCAAATTTTTAAAAATTGTCCTTGTGTTAGAGTTTACAATATTTACGTAAACTCAGTTATTAAAAATTCAGTATAAAACAATGAAAACACAAAATCATTCGCATCTATTTCTAGAGCTGCATGAAAAATATAATAATGAAAATAATCGTGTTGAACATCCTTGTATTCTGTCAATATAAGTTTTATTTGATAAAAATTGATTTTAGTAGCAAAACAAAGTAATACGCTGCAAATATTCAGAGTTCCTGTGTGAAAGGATTGACGTTATACAAAAATCACTTGGTACGCCACTGGACTTTAAAGTATATAAACTTAGTTCATAAATATGCCATATATTAAAATGAAACAAAACACAAGATTATTGCAACTATTTATGACCAATTGGTGTAAATCAAATTTTTAAAAATTGGCCTTGTATTAGAGTTTACAATATTTACGTAAACTCAGTTTTTAAAAATTCAGTATTAAACAATGAAAACACAAAATCATTCGCATCTATTACTAGAGCTGCATGAAAAATATAATAATGAAAATAATCGTGTTGAACATCCTTGTATTCTGTCAATATTAGTTTTATTTGATAAAAATTAATTTTAATAGCAAAATGAAATAATACGCTGCAACTATTCAGAGGTGCTTTGTGAAAGGATTGACGTTTTACACAAATCACTTGGTACCCCATTGGACTTTAAAGTATATAAACTTAGTTCATAAATATGCCATATAATAAAATGATACAAAACACAAGATTATTGCAACTATTTATGACCAATTGGTGTAAATCAAATTTTTAAAAATTGTCCTTGTGTTAGAGTTTACAATATTTACGTAAACTCAGTTATTAAAAATTAAGTATAAAACAATGAAAACACAAAATCATTCGCATCTATTTCTAGAGCTGCATGAAAAATATAATAATGAAAATAATCGTGTTGAACATCCTTGTATTCTGTCAATATAAGTTTTATTTGATAAAAATTGATTTTAGTAGCAAAACAAAGTAATACGCTGCAAATATTCAGAGTTCCTGTGTGAAAGGATTGACGTTATACAAAAATCACTTGGTACGCCACTGGACTTTAAAGTATATAAACTTAGTTCATAAATATGCCATATATTAAAATGAAACAAAACACAAGATTATTGCAACTATTTATGACCAATTGGTGTAAATCAAATTTTTAAAAATTGGCCTTGTATTAGAGTTTACAATATTTACGTAAACTCAGTTATTAAAAATTCAGTATAAAACAATGAAAACACAAAATCATTCGCATCTATTACTATAGCTGCATGAAAAATATAATAATGAAAATAATCGTGTTGTACATCTTTGTATTCTGTCCATATTAGTTTTATTTGATAAAAATCAATTTGCATTGCAAAACGAAGTAATAGGGTGCAACTATTTAGGTGTGCTGTGTGAAAGGAATGATTTTGTACACAAATCACTTGGTACCCCATTGGACTTTTAAGTATATAAATTTAGTTCATAAATATGCCATATAATAAAGAGACACGAAACACAAGATTATTGCAACTTTTCACGAGCAAATGGAGGAAATCAAAATTTTAAAAATTGGCCTTGTATTAGAGTTTACAATATTTACGTAAACTTAGATTTAAAAATACAGTATAAAACAATGAAAACACAAAATCATTCGCATCTATTACTAGAGCTGCATGAAAAATATAATAATGAAAATAATCGTGTTGAACATCCTTGTATTCTGTCAATATTAGTTTTATTTGATAAAAATCAATTTGCATTGCAAAACGAAGTAATAGGGTGCAACTATTTAGGTGTGCTGTGTGAAAGGAATGATTTTGTACACAAATCACTTGGTACCCCATTGGACTTTTAAGTATATAAATTTAGTTCATAAATATGCCATATAATAAAGAGACACGAAACACAAGATTATTGCAACTTTTCACGAGCAAATGGAGGAAATCAAAATTTTAAAAATTGGCCTTGTATTAGAGTTTACAATATTTACGTAAACTTAGTTTTTAAAAATACAGTATAAAACAATGAAAACACAAAATCATTCGCATCTATTACTATAGCTGCATGAAAAATATAATAATGAAAATAATCGTGTTGAACATCCTTGTATTCTGTCAATATTAGTTTTATTTGATAAAAATTGATTTTAGTAGCAAAACAAAGTAATACGCTGCAACTATTCAGAGTTCCTGTGTGAAAGGATTGACGTTATACAAAAATCACTTGGTACGCCACTGGACTTTAAAGTATATAAACTTTGTTCATAAATATGCCATATATTAAAATGAAACAAAACACAAGATTATTGAAACTATTTATGACCAATTGGTGTAAATCAAATTTTTAAAAATTGGCCTTGTATTAGAGTTTACAATATTTACGTAAACTCAGTTTAAAAAATTCAGTATAATATAATGAAAACACAAAATCATTCGAATCTATGTATAGAGCTGCATGAAAAATATAATAATGAAAATAATCGTGTTGAACATCCTTGTATTCTGTCAATATTAGTTTTATTTGATAAAAATTGATTTTAGTAGCAAAACAAAGTAATACGCTGCAACTATTCAGAGTTCCTGTGTGAAAGGATTGACGTTATACACAAATCACTTGGTACGCCACTGGACTTTAAAGTATATAAACTTAGTTCATAAATATGCCATATATTAAAATGAAACAAAACACAAGATTATTGCAACTATTTATGACCAATTGGTGTAAATCAAATTTTTAAAAATTGGCCTTGTATTAGAGTTTACAATATTTACGTAAACTCAGTTTAAAAAATTCAGTATAATATAATGAAAACACAAAATCATTCGAATCTATGTATAGAGCTGCATGAAAAATATAATAATGAAAATAATCGTGTTGAACATCCTTGTATTCTGTCAATATAAGTTTTATTTGATAAAAATTGATTTTAGTAGCAAAACAAAGTAATACGCTGCAACTATTCAGAGTTCCTGTGTGAAAGGATTGACGTTATACAAAAATCACTTGGTACGCCACTGGACTTTAAAGTATATAAACTTAGTTCATAAATATGCCATATATTAAAATGAAACAAAACACAAGATTATTGCAAGTATTTATGACCAATTGGTGTAAATCAAATTTTTAAAAATTGGCCTTGTGTTAGAGTTTACAATATTTACGTAAACTCAGTTATTAAAAATTCAGTATAAAACAATGATACACAAAATCATTCGCATCTATTTCTAGAGCTTCATGAAAAATATAATAATGAAAATAATCGTGTTGAACATCCTTGTATTCTGTCAATATAAGTTTTATTTGATAAAAATTGATTTTAGTAGCAAAACAAAGTAATACGATGCAACTATTCAGAGTTCCTGTGTGAAAGGATTGACGTTATACAAAAATCACTTGGTACGCCACTGGACTTTGAAGTATATAAACTTAGTTCATAAATATCCCATATAATAAAATGAAACAAAACACAAGATTATTGCAACTATTTATGACCAATTGGTGTAAATCAAATTTTTAAAAATTGGCCTTGTATTAGAGTTTACAATATTTACGTAAACTCAGTTTAAAAAATTCAGTATAATATAATGAAAACACAAAATCATTCGAATCTATGTATAGAGCTGCATGAAAAATATAATAATGAAAATAATCGTGTTGAACATCCTTGTATTCTGTCAATATAAGTTTTATTTGATAAAAATTGATTTTAGTAGCAAAACAAAGTAATACGCTGCAACTATTCAGAGTTCCTGTGTAAAAGGATTGACGTTATACAAAAATCACTTGGTACGCCACTGGACTTTAAAGTATATAAACTTAGTTCATAAATATGCCATATAACAAAATGAAACAAAACACAAGATTATTGCAACTATTTATGACCAATTGGTGTAAATCAAATTTTTAAAAATTGTCCTTGTGTTATAGTTTACAATATTTACGTAAACTCAGTTATTATAAATTCAGTATAAAACAATGAAAACACAAAATCATTCGCATCTATTTCTAGAGCTGCATGAAAAATATAATAATGAAAATAATCGTGTTGAACATCCTTGTATTCTGTCAATATAAGTTTTATTTGATAAAAATTGATTTTAGTAGCAAAACAAAGTAATACGATGCAACTATTCAGAGTTCCTGTGTGAAAGGATTGATGTTATACAAAAATCACTTGGTACGCCACTGGACTTTGAAGTATATAAACTTAGTTCATAAATATCCCATATAATAAAATGAAACAAAACACAAGATTATTGCAACTATTTATGACCAATTGGTGTAAATCAAATTTTTAAAAATTGGCCTTGTATTAGAGTTTACAATATTTACGTAAACTCAGTTTAAAAAATTCAGTATAATATAATGAAAACACAAAATCATTCGAATCTATGTATAGAGCTGCATGAAAAATATAATAATGAAAATAATCGTGTTGAACATCCTTGTATTCTGTCAATATAAGTTTTATTTGATAAAAATTGATTTTAGTAGCAAAACAAAGTAATACGCTGCAACTATTCAGAGTTCCTGTGTAAAAGGATTGACGTTATACAAAAATCACTTGGTACGCCACTGGACTTTAAAGTATATAAACTTAGTTCATAAATATGCCATATAATAAAATGAAACAAAACACAAGATTATTGCAACTATTTATGACCAATTGGTGTAAATCAAATTTTTAAAAATTGTCCTTGTGTTATAGTTTACAATATTTACGTAAACTCAGTTATTATAAATTCAGTATAAAACAATGAAAACACAAAATCATTCGCATCTATTTCTAGAGCTGCATGAAAAATATAATAATGAAAATAATCGTGTTGAACATCCTTGTATTCTGTCAATATAAGTTTTATTTGATAAAAATTGATTTTAGTAGCAAAACAAAGTAATACGATGCAACTATTCAGAGTTCCTGTGTGAAAGGATTGACGTTATACAAAAATCACTTGGTACGCCACTGGACTTTAAAGTATATAAACTTAGTTCATAAATATGCCATATATTAAAATGAAACAAAACACAAGATTATTACAACTATTTATGACCAATTGGTGTAAATCAAATTTTTAAAAATTGTCCTTGTGTTATAGTTTACAATATTTACGTAAACTCAGTTATTATAAATTCAGTATAAAACAATGAAAACACAAAATCATTCGCATCTATTTCTAGAGCTGCATGAAAAATATAATAATGAAAATAATCGTGTTGAACATCCTTGTATTCTGTCAATATAAGTTTTATTTGATAAAAATTGATTTTAGTAGCAAAACAAAGTAATACGCTGCAACTATTCAGAGTTCCTGTGTGAAAGGATTGACGTTATACAAAAATCACTTGGTACGCCACTGGACTTTAAAGTATATAAACTTAGTTCATAAATATGCCATATATTAAAATGAAACAAAACACAAGATTATTGCAACTATTTATGACCAATTGGTGTAAATCAAATTTTTAAAAATTGGCCTTGTATTAGAGTTTACAATATTTACGTAAACTCAGTTTTTAAAAATTCAGTATTAAACAATGAAAACACAAAATCATTCGCATCTATTACTAGAGCTGCATGAAAAATATAATTATGAAAATAATCGTGTTGAACATCCTTGTATTCTGTCAATATTAGTTTTATTTGATAAAAATTAATTTTAATAGCAAAATGAAATAATACGCTGCAACTATTCAGAGGTGCTTTGTGAAAGGATTGACGTTATACACAAATCACTTGGTACCCCATTGGACTTTAAAGTATATAAACTTAGTTCATAAATATGCCATATAATAAAATGATACAAAACACAAGATTATTGCAACTATTTATGACCAATTGGTGTAAATCAAATTTTTAAAAATTGTCCTTGTGTTAGAGTTTACAATATTTACGTAAACTCAGTTATTAAAAATTCAGTATAAAACAATGAAAACACAAAATCATTCGCATCTATTTCTAGACCTGCATGAAAAATATAATAATGAAAATAATCGTGTTGAACATCCTTGTATTCTGTCAATATAAGTTTTATTTGATAAAAATTGATTTTAGTAGCAAAACAAAGTAATACGCTGCAAATATTCAGAGTTCCTGTGTGAAAGGATTGACGTTATACAAAAATCACTTGGTACGCCACTGGACTTTAAAGTATATAAACTTAGTTCATAAATATGCCATATATTAAAATGAAACAAAACACAAGATTATTGCAACTATTTATGACCAATTGGTGTAAATCAAATTTTTAAAAATTGGCCTTGTATTAGAGTTTACAATATTTACGTAAACTCAGTTTTTAAAAATTCAGTATTAAACAATGAAAACACAAAATCATTCGCATCTATTACTAGAGCTGCATGAAAAATATAATAATGAAAATAATCGTGTTGAACATCCTTGTATTCTGTCAATATAAGTTTTATTTGATAAAAATTGATTTTAGTAGCAAAACAAAGTAATACGCTGCAACTATTCAGAGTTCCTGTGTGAAAGGATTGACGTTATATAAAAATCACTTGGTACGCCACTGGACTTTAAAGTATATAAACTTTGTTCATAAATATGCCATATATTAAAATGAAACAAAACACAAGATTATTGAAACTATTTATGACCAATTGGTGTAAATCAAATTTTTAAAAATTGGCCTTGTATTAGAGTTTACAATATTTACGTAAACTCAGTTTAAAAAATTCAGTATAATATAATGAAAACACAAAATCATTCGAATCTATGTATAGAGCTGCATGAAAAATATAATAATGAAAATTATCGTGTTGAACATCCTTGTATTCTGTCAATATAAGTTTTATTTGATAAAAATTGATTTCAGTAGCAAAACAAAGTAATACGCTGCAACTATTCAGAGTTCCTGTGTGAAAGGATTGACGTTATACACAAATCACTTGGTACGCCACTGGACTTTAAAGTATATAAACTTAGTTCATAAATATGCCATATATTAAAATGAAACAAAACACAAGATCATTGAAACTATTTATGACCAATTGGTGTAAATCAAATTTTTAAAAATTGGCCTTGTATTAGAGTTTACAATATTTACGTAAACTCAGTTTAAAAAATTCAGTATAATATAATGAAAACACAAAATCATTCGCATCTATTACTAGAGCTGCATGAAAAATATAATAATGAAAATTATCGTGTTGAACATCCTTGTATTCTGTCAATATAAGTTTTATTTGATAAAAATTGATTTCAGTAGCAAAACAAAGTAATACGCTGCAACTATTCAGAGTTCCTGTGTGAAAGGATTGACGTTATACAAAAATCACTTGGTACGCCACAGGACTTTAAAGTATATAAACTTAGTTCATAAATATGCCATATATTAAAATGAAACAAAACACAAGATTATTGCAACTATTTATGACCAATTGGTGTAAATCAAATTTTTAAAAATTGGCCTTGTGTTAGAGTTTACAATATTTACGTAAACTCAGTTATTAAAAATTCAGTATAAAACAATGAAAACACAAAATCATTCGCATCTTTTTCTAGAGCTGCATGAAAAATATAATAATGAAAATAATCGTGTTGAACATCCTTGTATTCTGTCAATATAAGTTTTATTTGATAAAAATTGATTTTAGTAGCAAAACAAAGTAATACGCTGCAACTATTCAGAGTTCCTGTGTGAAAGGATTGACGTTATACAAAAATCACTTGGTACGCCACTGGACTTTAAAGTATATAAACTTAGTTCATAAATATGCCATATATTAAAATGAAACAAAACACAAGATTATTGCAGCTATTTATGACCAATTGGTGTAAATCAAATTTTTAAAAATTGGCCTTGTATTAGAGTTTACAATATTTACGTAAACTCAGTTTAAAAAATTCAGTATAATATAATGAAAACACAAAATCATTCGAATCTATGTATAGAGCTGCATGAAAAATATAATAATGAAAATAATCGTGTTGAACATCCTTGTATTCTCTCAATATAAGTTTTATTTGATAAAAATTGATTTTAGTAGCAAAACAAAGTAATACGCTGCAACTATTCAGAGTTCCTGTGTAAAAGGATTGACGTTATACAAAAATCACTTGGTACCCCATTGGACTTTTAAGTATATAAATTTAGTTCATAAATATGCCATATATTAAAATGAAACAAAACACAAGATTATTGCAACTATTTATGACCAATTGGTGTAAATCAAATTTTTAAAAATTGGCCTTGTATTAGAGTTTACAATATTTACGTAAACTCAGTTTTTAAAAATTCAGTATTAAACAATGAAAACACAAAATCATTCGCATCTATTACTAGAGCTGCATGAAAAATATAATAATGAAAATAATCGTGTTGAACATCCTTGTATTCTGTCAATATAAGTTTTATTTGATAAAAATTGATTTTAGTAGCAAAACAAAGTAATACGCTGCAACTATTCAGAGTTCCTGTGTGAAAGGATTGACGTTATACAAAAATCACTTGGTACGCCACTGGACTTTAAAGTATATAAACTTTGTTCATAAATATGCCATATATTAAAATGAAACAAAACACAAGATTATTGAAACTATTTATGACCAATTGATGTAAATCAAATTTTTAAAAATTGGCCTTGTATTAGAGTTTACAATATTTACGTAAACTCAGTTTAAAAAATTCAGTATAATATAATGAAAACACAAAATCATTCGAATCTATGTATAGAGCTGCATGAAAAATATAATAATGAAAATTATCGTGTTGAACATCCTTGTATTCTGTCAATATAAGTTTCATTTGATAAAAATTGATTTCAGTAGCAAAACAAAGTAATACGCCGCAACTATTCAGAGTTCCTGTGTGAAAGGATTGACGTTATACAAAAATCACTTGGTACGCCACTGGACTTTAAAGTATATAAACTTAGTTCATAAATATGCCATATATTAAAATGAAACAAAACACAAGATTATTGCAACTATTTATGACCAATTGGTGTAAATCAAATTTTTAAAAATTGGCCTTGTATTAGAGTTTACAATATTTACGTAAACTCAGTTTTTAAAAATTCAGTATTAAACAATGAAAACACAAAATCATTCGCATCTATTACTAGAGCTGCATGAAAAATATAATAATGAAAATAATCGTGTTGAACATCCTTGTATTCTGTCAATATTAGTTTTATTTGATAAAAATTAATTTTAATAGCAAAATGAAATAATACGCTGCAACTATTCAGAGGTGCTTTGTGAAAGGATTGACGTTATACACAAATCACTTGGTAACCCATTGGACTTTAAAGTATATAAACTTAGTTCATAAATATGCCATATAATAAAATGATACAAAACACAAGATTATTGCAACTATTTATGACCAATTGGTGTAAATCAAATTTTTAAAAATTGTCCTTGTGTTAGAGTTTACAATATTTACGTAAACTCAGTTATTAAAAATTCAGTATAAAACAATGAAAACACAAAATCATTCGCATCTATTTCTAGAGCTGCATGAAAAATATAATAATGAAAATAATCGTGTTGAACATCCTTGTATTCTGTCAATATTAGTTTTATTTGATAAAAATCAATTTGCATAGCAAAACGAAGTAATACGCTGCAACTATTCAGAGCTGCTGTGTGAAAGGATTGACGTTATACACAAATCACTTGGTACCCCATTGGACTTTAAAGTATATAAATTTAGTTCATAAATATGCCATATAATAAAGAGACACGAAACAACAGGATTATTGCAACTTTTCACGAGCAAATGGAGGAAATCAAAATTTTAAAAATTGGCCTTGTATTAGAGTTTACAATATTTACGTAAACTTAGTTTTTAAAAATACAGTATAAAACAATGAAAACACAAAATCATTCGCATCTATTACTAGAGCTGCATGAAAAATATAATTATGAAAATAATCGTGTTGAACATCCTTGTATTCTGTCAATATAAGTTTTATTTGATAAAAATTAATTTTAATAGCAAAACGAAATAATACGCTGCAACTATTCAGAGGTGCTTTGTGAAAGGATTGACGTTATACACAAATCATTTGGTACCCCATCAGACTTTAAAGTATATAAACTTAAATCATAAATATGCCATATAATAAAATGAAACAAAACACAAGATTATTGCAACTATTTATGACCAATTGGGGTAAATCAAATTTTTAAAAATTGTCCTTGTATTACAGTTTACAATATTTACGTAAACTTAGTTTTTAAAAATTCAGTATTAAACAATGAAAACACAAAATCATTCGCATCTATTACTAGAGCTGCATGAAAAATATAATAATGAGAATAATCGTGTTGAACATCCTTGTATTCTGTCAATATTAGTTTTATTTGATAAAAATTAATTTGCATTGCAAAACGAAGTAATAGGGTGCAACTATTTAGGTGTGCTGTGTGAAAGGAATGATTTTGTACACAAATCACTTGGTACCCCATTGGACTTTAAAGTATATAAATTTAGTTCATAAATATGCCATATAATAAAGAGACACGAAACAACAAGATTATTGCAACTTTTCACGAGCAAATGGAGGAAATCAAAATTTTAAAAATTGGCCTTGTATTAGAGTTTACAATATTTACGTAAACTTAGTTTTTAAAAATACAGTATAAAACAATGAAAACACAAAATCATTCGCATCTATTACTAGAGCTGCATGAAAAATATAATAATGAAAACAATCGTGTTGAACATCCTTGTATTCTGTCAATATTAGTTTTATTTGATAAAAATCAATTTGCATAGCAAAACGAAGTAATACGCTGCAACTATTCAGAGCTGCTGTGTGAAAGGATTGACGTTATACACAAATCACTTGGTACCCCATTGGACTTTAAAGTATATAAATTTAGTTCATAAATATGCCATATAATAAAGAGACACGAAACAACAAGATTATTGCAACTTTTCACGAGCAAATGGAGGAAATCAAAATTTTAAAAATTGGCCTTGTATTAGAGTTTACAATATTTACGTAAACTTAGTTTTTAAAAATACAGTATAAAACAATGAAAACACAAAATCATTCGCATCTATTACTAGAGCTGCATGAAAAATATAATTATGAAAATAATCGTGTTGAACATCCTTGTATTCTGTCAATATAAGTTTTATTTGATAAAAATTAATTTTAATAGCAAAACGAAATAATACGCTGCAACTATTCAGAGGTGCTTTGTGAAAGGATTGACGTTATACACAAATCATTTGGTACCCCATCAGACTTTAAAGTATATAAACTTAAATCATAAATATGCCATATAATAAAATGAAACAAAACACAAGATTATTGCAACTATTTATGACCAATTGGGGTAAATCAAATTTTTAAAAATTGTCCTTGTATTACAGTTTACAATATTTACGTAAACTTAGTTTTTAAAAATTCAGTATTAAACAATGAAAACACAAAATCATTCGCATCTATTACTAGAGCTGCATGAAAAATATAATAATGAGAATAATCGTGTTGAACATCCTTGTATTCTGTCAATATTAGTTTTATTTGATAAAAATTAATTTGCATTGCAAAACGAAGTAATAGGGTGCAACTATTTAGGTGTGCTGTGTGAAAGGAATGATTTTGTACACAAATCACTTGGTACCCCATTGGACTTTAAAGTATATAAATTTAGTTCATAAATATGCCATATAATAAAGAGACACGAAACACAAGATTATTGCAATTTTTCACGAGCAAATGGAGGATATCAAAATTTTAAAAATTGGCCTTGTATTAGAGTTTACAATATTTACGTAAACTTAGTTTTTAAAAATACAGTATAAAACAATGAAAACACAAAATCATTCGCATCTATTACTAGAGCTGCATGAAAAATATAATAATGAAAACAATCGTGTTGAACATCCTTGTATTCTGTCAATATTAGTTTTATTTGATAAAAATCAATTTGCATAGCAAAACGAAGTAATACGCTGCAACTATTCAGAGCTGCTGTGTGAAAGGATTGACGTTATACACAAATCACTTGGTACCCCATTGGACTTTAAAGTATATAAATTTAGTTCATAAATATGCCATATAATAAAGAGACACGAAACAACAAGATTATTGCAACTTTTCACGAGCAAATGGAGGAAATCAAAATTTTAAAAATTGGCCTTGTATTAGAGTTTACAATATTTACGTAAACTTAGTTTTTAAAAATACAGTATAAAACAATGAAAACACAAAATCATTCGCATCTATTACTAGAGCTGCATGAAAAATATAATTATGAAAATAATCGTGTTGAACATCCTTGTATTCTGTCAATATAAGTTTTATTTGATAAAAATTAATTTTAATAGCAAAACGAAATAATACGCTGCAACTATTCAGAGGTGCTTTGTGAAAGGATTGACGTTATACACAAATCATTTGGTACCCCATCAGACTTTAAAGTATATAAACTTAAATCATAAATATGCCATATAATAAAATGAAACAAAACACAAGATTATTGCAACTATTTATGACCAATTGGGGTAAATCAAATTTTTAAAAATTGTCCTTGTATTACAGTTTACAATATTTACGTAAACTTAGTTTTTAAAAATTCAGTATTAAACAATGAAAACACAAAATCATTCGCATCTATTACTAGAGCTGCATGAAAAATATAATAATGAGAATAATCGTGTTGAACATCCTTGTATTCTGTCAATATAAGTTTTATTTGATAAAAATTAATTTTAGTAGCAAAACAAAGTAATACGCTGCAACTATTCAGAGTTCCTGTGTGAAAGGATTGACGTTATACAAAAATCACTTGGTACGCCACTGGACTTTAAAGTATATAAACTTAGTTCATAAATATGCCATATATTAAAATGAAACAAAACACAAGATTATTGCAACTATTTATGACCAATTGGTGTAAATCAAATTTTTAAAAATTGGCCTTGTATTAGAGTTTACAATATTTACGTAAACTCAGTTTTTAAAAATTCAGTATTAAACAATGAAAACACAAAATCATTCGCATCTATTACTAGAGCTGCATGAAAAATATAATAATGAAAATAATCGTGTTGAACATCCTTGTATTCTGTCAATATTAGTTTTATTTGATGAAAATCAATTTGCATTGCAAAACGAAGTAATAGGGTGCAACTATTTAGGTGTGCTGTGTAAAAGGAATGATTTTGTACACAAATCACTTGGTACCCCATTGGACTTTAAAGTATATAAATTTAGTTCATAAATATGCCATATAATAAAGAGACACGAAACACAAGATTATTGCAATTTTTCACGAGCAAATGGAGGATATCAAAATTTTAAAAATTGGCCTTGTATTAGAGTTTACAATATTTACGTAAACTTAGTTTTTAAAAATACAGTATAAAACAATGAAAACACAAAATCATTCGCATCTATTACTAGAGCTGCATGAAAAATATAATAATGAAAACAATCGTGTTGAACATCCTTGTATTCTGTCAATATTAGTTTTATTTGATAAAAATCAATTTGCATAGCAAAACGAAGTAATACGCTGCAACTATTCAGAGCTGCTGTGTGAAAGGATTGACGTTATACACAAATCACTTGGTACCCCATTGGACTTTAAAGTATATAAATTTAGTTCATAAATATGCCATATAATAAAGAGACACGAAACAACAAGATTATTGCAACTTTTCACGAGCAAATGGAGGAAATCAAAATTTTAAAAATTGGCCTTGTATTAGAGTTTACAATATTTACGTAAACTTAGTTTTTAAAAATACAGTATAAAACAATGAAAACACAAAATCATTCGCATCTATTACTAGAGCTGCATGAAAAATATAATTATGAAAATAATCGTGTTGAACATCCTTGTATTCTGTCAATATAAGTTTTATTTGATAAAAATTAATTTTAATAGCAAAACGAAATAATACGCTGCAACTATTCAGAGGTGCTTTGTGAAAGGATTGACGTTATACACAAATCATTTGGTACCCCATCAGACTTTAAAGTATATAAACTTAAATCATAAATATGCCATATAATAAAATGAAACAAAACACAAGATTATTGCAACTATTTATGACCAATTGGGGTAAATCAAATTTTTAAAAATTGTCCTTGTATTACAGTTTACAATATTTACGTAAACTTAGTTTTTAAAAATTCAGTATTAAACAATGAAAACACAAAATCATTCGCATCTATTACTAGAGCTGCATGAAAAATATAATAATGAGAATAATCGTGTTGAACATCCTTGTATTCTGTCAATATTAGTTTTATTTGATAAAAATTAATTTGCATTGCAAAACGAAGTAATAGGGTGCAACTATTTAGGTGTGCTGTGTGAAAGGAATGATTTTGTACACAAATCACTTGGTACCCCATTGGACTTTAAAGTATATAAATTTAGTTCATAAATATGCCATATAATAAAGAGACACGAAACACAAGATTATTGCAACTTTTCACGAGCAAATGGAGGAAATCAAAATTTTAAAAATTGGCCTTGTATTAGAGTTTACAATATTTACGTAAACTCAGTTTAAAAAATTCAGTATAAAACAATGAAAACACAAAATCATTCGCATCTATTACTAGAGCTGCATGAAAAATATAATTATGAAAATAATCGTGTTGAACATCCTTGTATTCTGTCAATATAAGTTTTATTTGATAAAAATTAATTTTGATAGCAAAACGAAATAATACGCTGCAACTATTCAGATGTGCTTTATGAAAGGATTGACGTTATACACAAATCACTTGGTACCCCATCAGACTTTAAAGTATATAAACTTAGTTCATAAATATGCCATATAATAAAATGAAACAAAACACAAGATTATTGCAACTATTTATGACCAATTGGTGTAAATCAAATTTTTAAAAATTGGCCTTGTATTAGAGTTTACAATATTTACGTAAACTTAGTTTTTAAAAATTCAGTATTAAACAATGAAAACACAAAATCATTCGCATCTATTACTAGAGCTGCATGAAAAATATAATAATGAAAATAATCGTGTTGAACATCCTTGTATTCTGTCAATATTAGTTTTATTTGATAAAAATTAATTTGCATTGCAAAACGAAATAATACGCTGCAACTATTCAGAGGTGCTTTGTGAAAGGATTGACGTTATACACAAATCACTTGGTATCCCATCAGACTTTAAAGTATATAAACTTAGTTCATAAATATGCCATATAATAAAATGAAACAAAACACAAGATTATTGCAACTTTTCACGAGCAAATGGAGGATATCAAAATTTTAAAAATTGGCCTTGTATTAGAGTTTACAATATTTACGTAAACTCAGTTATTAAAAATTCAGTATAAAACAATGAAAACACAAAATCATTCGCATCTATTTCTAGAGCTGCATGAAAAATATAATAATGAAAATAATCGTGTTGAACATCCTTGTATTCTGTCAATATAAGTTTTATTTGATAAAAATTGATTTTAGTAGCAAAACAAAGTAATACGATGCAACTATTCAGAGTTCCTGTGTGAAAGGATTGACGTTATACAAAAATCACTTGGTACGCCACTGGACTTTAAAGTATATAAACTTAGTTCATAAATATGCCATATATTAAAATGAAACAAAACACAAGATTATTGCAACTATTTATGACCAATTAGTGTAAATCAAATTTTTAAAAATTGGCCTTGTATTAGAGTTTACAATATTTACGTAAACTCAGTTTTTAAAAATACAGTATAAAACAATGAAAACACAAAATCATTCGCATCTATTTCTAGACCTGCATGAAAAATATAATAATGAAAATAATCGTGTTGAACATCCTTGTATTCTGTCAATATTAGTTTTATTTGATGAAAATCAATTTGCATAGCAAAACGAAGTAATACGCTGCAATTATTCAGAGCTGCTGTGTGAAAGGAATGATTTTGTACACAAATCACTTTGTACCCCATTGGACTTTTAAGTATATAAATTTAGTTCATAAATATGCCATATAATAAAGAGACACGAAACACAAGATTATTGCAACTTTTCACGAGCAAATGGAGGATATCAAAATTTTAAAAATTGGCCTTGTATTAGAGTTTACAATATTTACGTAAACTTAGTTTTTAAAAATACCGTATAAAACAATGAAAACACAAAATCATTCGCATCTATTTCTAGACCTGCATGAAAATTATAATAATGAAAATAATCGTGTTGAACATCCTTGTATTCTGTCAATATAAGTTTTATTTGATAAAAATTAATTTTAATAGCAAAACGAAATAATACGCTGCAACTATTCAGAGGTGCTTTGTGAAAGGATTGACGTTATACACAAATCACTTGGTACCCCATCAGACTTTAAAGTATATAAACTTAGTTCATAAATATGCCATATATTAAAATGAAACAAAACACAAGATTATTGCAACTATTTATGACCAATTAGTGTAAATCAAATTTTTAAAAATTGGCCTTGTATTAGAGTTTACAATATTTACGTAAACTCAGTTTTTAAAAATACAGTATAAAACAATGAAAACACAAAATCATTCGCATCTATTTCTAGACCTGCATGAAAAATATAATAATGAAAATAATCGTGTTGAACATCCTTGTATTCTGTCAATATTAGTTTTATTTGATGAAAATCAATTTGCATAGCAAAACGAAGTAATACGCTGCAATTATTCAGAGCTGCTGTGTGAAAGGAATGATTTTGTACACAAATCACTTGGTACCCCATTGGACTTTTAAGTATATAAATTTAGTTCATAAATATGCCATATAATAAAGAGACACGAAACACAAGATTATTGCAACTTTTCACGAGCAAATGGAGGAAATCAAAATTTTAAAAATTGGCCTTGTATTAGAGTTTACAATATTTACGTAAACTTAGTTTTTAAAAATACCGTATAAAACAATGAAAACACAAAATCATTCGCATCTATTTCTAGAGCTGCATGAAAAATATAATAATGAAAATAATCGTGTTGAACATCCTTGTATTCTGTCAATATTAGTTTTATTTGATAAAAATTAATTTTAATAGCAAAACGAAATAATACGCTGCAACTATTCAGAGGTGCTTTGTGAAAGGATTGACGTTATACACAAATCACTTGGTATCCCATCAGACTTTAAAGTATATAAACTTAGTTCATAAATATGCCATATAATAAAATGAAACAAAACACAAGATTATTGCAACTATTCATGACCAATTGGTGTAAATCAAATTATTAAAAATTGTCCTTGTGTTAGAGTTTACAATATTTACGTAAACTCAGTTATTAAAAATTCAGTATAAAACAATGAAAACACAAAATCATTCGCATCTATTTCTAGACCTGCATGAAAAATATAATAATGAAAATAATCGTGTTGAACATCCTTGTATTCTGTCAATATAAGTTTTATTTGATAAAAATTGATTTTAGTAGCAAAACAAAGTAATACGCTGCAACTATTCAGAGTTCCTGTGTGAAAGGATTGACGTTATACAAAAATCACTTGGTACGCCACTGGACTTTAAAGTATATAAACTTAGTTCATAAATATGCCATATATTAAAATGAAACAAAACACAAGATTATTGCAACTATTTATGACCAATTGGTGTAAATAAAATTTTTAAAAATTGGCCTTGTATTAGAGTTTACAATATTTACGTAAACTCAGTTTTTAAAAATTCAGTATTTAACAATGAAAACACAAAATCATTCGCATCTATTACTAGAGCTGCATGAAAAATATAATAATGAAAATAATCGTGTTGAACATCTTTGTATTCTGTCAATATAAGTTTTATTTGATAAAAATTAATTTTAATAGCAAAACGAAATAATACGCTGCAACTATTCAGAGGTGCTTTGTGAAAGGATTGACGTTATACACAAATCACTTGGTATCCCATCAGACTTTAAAGTATATAAACTTAGTTCATAAATATGCCATATAATAAAATGAAACAAAACACAAGATTATTGCAACTATTCATGGCCAATTGGTGTAAATCAAATTATTAAAAATTGTCCTTGTGTTAGAGTTTACAATATTTACGTAAACTCAGTTATTAAAAATTCAGTATAAAACAATGAAAACACAAAATCATTCGCATCTATTTCTAGACCTGCATGAAAAATATAATAATGAAAATAATCGTGTTGAACATCCTTGTATTCTGTCAATATAAGTTTTATTTGATAAAAATTGATTTTAGTAGCAAAACAAAGTAATACGCTGCAACTATTCAGAGTTCCTGTGTGAAAGGATTGACGTTATACAAAAATCACTTGGTACGCCACTGGACTTTAAAGTATATAAACTTAGTTCATAAATATGCCATATATTAAAATGAAACAAAACACAAGATTATTGCAACTATTTATGACCAATTGGTGTAAATCAAATTTTTAAAAATTGGCCTTGTATTAGAGTTTACAATATTTACGTAAACTCAGTTTTTAAAAATTCAGTATTTAACAATGAAAACACAAAATCATTCGCATCTATTACTAGAGCTGCATGAAAAATATAATAATGAAAATAATCGTGTTGAACATCCTTGTATTCTGTCAATATTAGTTTTATTTGATAAAAATCAATTTGCATTGCAAAACGAAGTAATAGGGTGCAACTATTTAGGTGTGCTGTGTGAAAGGAATGATTTTGTACACAAATCACTTGGTACCCCATTGGACTTTAAAGTATATAAATTTAGTTCATAAATATGCCATATAATAAAGAGACACGAAACACAAGATTATTGCAACTTTTCACGAGCAAATGGAGGAAATCAAAATTTTAAAAATTGGCCTTGTATTAGAGTTTACAATATTTACGTAAACTCAGTTTTTAAAAATTCAGTATAAAACAATGAAAACACAAAATCATTCGCATCTATTACTAGAGCTGCATGAAAAATATAATAATGAAAATAATCGTGTTGAACATCTTTGTATTCTGTCAATATAAGTTTTATTTGATAAAAATTAATTTTAATAGCAAAACGAAATAATACGCTGCAACTATTCAGAGGTGCTTTGTGAAAGGATTGACGTTATACACAAATCACTTGGTATCCCATCAGACTTTAAAGTATATAAACTTAGTTCATAAATATGCCATATAATAAAATGAAACAAAACACAAGATTATTGCAACTATTCATGGCCAATTGGTGTAAATCAAATTATTAAAAATTGTCCTTGTGTTAGAGTTTACAATATTTACGTAAACTCAGTTATTAAAAATTCAGTATAAAACAATGAAAACACAAAATCATTCGCATCTATTTCTAGACCTGCATGAAAAATATAATAATGAAAATAATCGTGTTGAACATCCTTGTATTCTGTCAATATAAGTTTTATTTGATAAAAATTGATTTGCATTGCAAAACGAAATAATACGCTGCAACTATTCAGAGGTGCTTTGTGAAAGGATTGACGTTATACACAAATCACTTGGTATCCCATCAGACTTTAAAGTATATAAACTTAGTTCATAAATATGCCATATAATAAAGAGACACGAAACACAAGATTATTGCAACTTTTCACGAGCAAATGGAGGAAATCAAAATTTTAAAAATTGGCCTTGTATTAGAGTTTACAATATTTACGTAAACTTAGTTTTTAAAAATACAGTATAAAACAATGAAAACACAAAATCATTCGCATCTATTACTAGAGCTGCATGAAAAATATAATAATGAAAACAATCGTGTTGAACATCCTTGTATTCTGTCAATATAAGTTTTATTTGATAAAAATTAATTTTGATAGCAAAACGAAATAATACGCTGCAACTATTCAGATGTGCTTTATGAAAGGATTGACGTTATACACAAATCACTTGGTACCCCATCAGACTTTAAAGTATATAAACTTAGTTCATAAATATGCCATATAATAAAATGAAACAAAACACAAGATTATTGCAACTATTTATGACCAATTGGTGTAAATCAAATTTTTAAAAATTGGCCTTGTATTAGAGTTTACAATATTTACGTAAACTTAGTTTTTAAAAATTCAGTATTAAACAATGAAAACACAAAATCATTCGCATCTATTACTAGAGCTGCATGAAAAATATAATAATGAAAATAATCGTGTTGAACATCCTTGTATTCTGTCAATATTAGTTTTATTTGATAAAAATTAATTTGCATTGCAAAACGAAATAATACGCTGCAACTATTCAGAGGTGCTTTGTGAAAGGATTGACGTTATACACAAATCACTTGGTATCCCATCAGACTTTAAAGTATATAAACTTAGTTCATAAATATGCCATATAATAAAATGAAACAAAACACAAGATTATTGCAACTTTTCACGAGCAAATGGAGGATATCAAAATTTTAAAAATTGGCCTTGTATTAGAGTTTACAATATTTACGTAAACTCAGTTATTAAAAATTCAGTATAAAACAATGAAAACACAAAATCATTCGCATCTATTTCTAGAGCTGCATGAAAAATATAATAATGAAAATAATCGTGTTGAACATCCTTGTATTCTGTCAATATAAGTTTTATTTGATAAAAATTGATTTTAGTAGCAAAACAAAGTAATACGCTGCAACTATTCAGAGTTCCTGTGTGAAAGGATTGACGTTATACAAAAATCACTTGGTACGCCACTGGACTTTAAAGTATATAAACTTAGTTCATAAATATGCCATATATTAAAATGAAACAAAACACAAGATTATTGCAACTATTTATGACCAATTGGTGTAAATCAAATTTTTAAAAATTGGCCTTGTATTAGAGTTTACAATATTTACGTAAACTCAGTTTTTAAAAATTCAGTATTTAACAATGAAAACACAAAATCATTCGCATCTATTACTAGAGCTGCATGAAAAATATAATAATGAAAATAATCGTGTTGAACATCCTTGTATTCTGTCAATATTAGTTTTATTTGATAAAAATCAATTTGCATTGCAAAACGAAGTAATAGGGTGCAACTATTTAGGTGTGCTGTGTGAAAGGAATGATTTTGTACACAAATCACTTGGTACCCCATTGGACTTTTAAGTATATAAATTTAGTTCATAAATATGCCATATAATAAAGAGACACGAAACACAAGATTATTGCAACTTTTCACGAGCAAATGGAGGATATCAAAATTTTAAAAATTGGCCTTGTATTAGAGTTTACAATATTTACGTAAACTTAGTTTTTAAAAATACCGTATAAAACAATGAAAACACAAAATCATTCGCATCTATTTCTAGACCTGCATGAAAAATATAATAATGAAAATAATCGTGTTGAACATCCTTGTATTCTGTCAATATTAGTTTTATTTGATAAAAATTAATTTTAATAGCAAAACGAAATAATACGCTGCAACTATTCAGAGGTGCTTTGTGAAAGGATTGACGTTATACACAAATCACTTGGTATCCCATCAGACTTTAAAGTATATAAACTTAGTTCATAAATATGCCATATAATAAAATGAAACAAAACACAAGATTATTGCAACTATTCATGACCAATTGGTGTAAATCAAATTTTTAAAAATTGTCCTTGTGTTAGAGTTTACAATATTTACGTAAACTCAGTTATTAAAAATTCAGTATAAAACAATGAAAACACAAAATCATTCGCATCTATTTCTAGAGCTGCATGAAAAATATAATAATGAAAATAATCGTGTTGAACATCCTTGTATTCTGTCAATATAAGTTTTATTTGATAAAAATTGATTTTAGTAGCAAAACAAAGTAATACGCTGCAACTATTCAGAGTTCCTGTGTGAAAGGATTGACGTTATACAAAAATCACTTGGTACGCCACTGGACTTTAAAGTATATAAACTTAGTTCATAAATATGACATATAATAAAATGAAACAAAACACAAGATTATTACAACTATTTATGACCAATTGGTGTAAATCAAATTTTTAAAAATTGTCCTTGTGTTAGAGTTTACAATATTTACGTAAACTCAGTTTTTAAAAATTCAGTATACAACAATGAAAACACAAAATCATTCGTATCTATTTCTAGAGCTGCATGAAAAATATAATAATGAAAATAATCGTGTTGAACATCCTTGTATTCTGTCAATATAAGTTTTATTTGATAAAAATTGATTTTAGTAGCAAAACAAAGTAATACGCTGCAACTATTCAGAGTTCCTGTGTGAAAGGATTGACGTTATACAAAAATCACTTGGTACGCCACTGGACTTTAAAGTATATAAACTTAGTTCATAAATATGCCATATATTAAAATGAAACAAAACACAAGATTATTGCAACTACTTATTTATGACCAATTAGTGTAAATCAAATTTTTTAAAATTGGCCTTGTATTAGAGTTTACAATATTTACGTAAACTCAGTTTTTAAAAATTCAGTATACAACAATGAAAACACAAAATCATTCGTATCTATTTCTAGAGCTGCATGAAAAATATAATAATGAAAATAATCGTGTTGAACATCCTTGTATTCTGTCAATATAAGTTTTATTTGATAAAAATTGATTTTAGTAGCAAAACAAAGTAATACGCTGCAACTATTCAGAGTTCCTGTGTGAAAGGATTGACGTTATACAAAAATCACTTGGTACGCCACTGGACTTTAAAGTATATAAACTTAGTTCATAAATATGACATATAATAAAATGAAACAAAACACAAGATTATTACAACTATTTATGACCAATTGGTGTAAATCAAATTTTTAAAAATTGTCCTTGTGTTAGAGTTTACAATATTTACGTAAACTCAGTTTTTAAAAATTCAGTATACAACAATGAAAACACAAAATCATTCGTATCTATTTCTAGAGCTGCATGAAAAATATAATAATGAAAATAATCGTGTTGAACATCCTTGTATTCTGTCAATATAAGTTTTATTTGATAAAAATTAATTTGCATTGCAAAACGAAGTAATAGGGTGCAACTATTCAGAGTTCCTGTGTGAAAGGATTGACGTTATACACAAATCTCTTGGTACCCCATTGGACTTTAAAGTATATAAACTTAGTTCATAAATATGACATATAATAAAATGAAACAAAACACAAGATTATTACAACTATTTATGACCAATTGGTGTAAATCAAATTTTTAAAAATTGTCCTTGTGTTAGAGTTTACAATATTTACGTAAACTCAGTTTTTAAAAATTCAGTATACAACAATGAAAACACAAAATCATTCGTATCTATTTCTAGAGCTGCATGAAAAATATAATAATGAAAATAATCGTGTTGAACATCCTTGTATTCTGTCAATATAAGTTTTATTTGATAAAAATTGATTTTAGTAGCAAAACAAAGTAATACGCTGCAACTATTCAGAGTTCCTGTGTGAAAGGATTGACGTTATACAAAAATCACTTGGTACGCCACTGGACTTTAAAGTATATAAACTTAGTTCATAAATATGCAATATATTAAAATGAAACAAAACACAAGATTATTGCAACTATTTATGACCAATTAGTGTAAATCAAATTTTTTAAAATTGGCCTTGTATTAGAGTTTACAATATTTACGTAAACTCAGTTTTTAAAAATACAGTATAAAACAATGAAAACACAAAATCATTCGCATCTATTTCTAGACCTGCATGAAAAATATAATAATGAAAATAATCGTGTTGAACATCCTTGTATTCTGTCAATATTAGTTTTATTTGATGAAAATCAATTTGCATAGCAAAACGAAGTAATACGCTGCAATTATTCAGAGGTGCTTTGTGAAAGGATTGACGTTATACACAAATCACTTGGTACCCCATTGGACTTTAAAGTATATAAATTTAGTTCATAAATTTGCCATATAATAAAGAGACACGAAACAACAAGATTATTGCAACTTTTCACGAGCAAATGGAGGAAATCAAAATTTTAAAAATTGGCCTTGTATTAGAGTTTACAATATTTACGTAAACTCAGTTTTTAAAAATTCAGTATAAAACAATGAAAACACAAAATCATTCGCATCTATTACTAGAGCTGCATGAAAATTATAATAATGAAAATAATCGTGTTGAACATCTTTGTATTCTGTCAATATAAGTTTTATTTGATAAAAATTAATTTTAATAGCAAAACGAAATAATACGCTGCAACTATTCAGAGGTGCTTTGTGAAAGGATTGACGTTATACACAAATCACTTGGTATCCCATCAGACTTTAAAGTATATAAACTTAGTTCATAAATATGCCATATAATAAAATGAAACAAAACACAAGATTATTGCAACTATTCATGACCAATTGGTGTAAATCAAATTTTTAAAAATTGTCCTTGTGTTAGAGTTTACAATATTTACGTAAACTCAGTTATTAAAAATTCAGTATAAAACAATGAAAACACAAAATCATTCGCATCTATTTCTAGAGCTGCATGAAAAATATAATAATGAAAATAATCGTGTTGAACATCCTTGTATTCTGTCAATATAAGTTTTATTTGATAAAAATTGATTTTAGTAGCAAAACAAAGTAATACGCTGCAACTATTCAGAGTTCCTGTGTGAAAGGATTGACGTTATACAAAAATCACTTGGTACGCCACTGGACTTTAAAGTATATAAACTTAGTTCATAAATATGCCATATATTAAAATGAAACAAAACACAAGATTATTGCAACTATTTATGACCAATTGGTGTAAATCAAATTTTTAAAAATTGGCCTTGTATTAGAGTTTACAATATTTACGTAAACTCAGTTTTTAAAAATTCAGTATTTAACAATGAAAACACAAAATCATTCGCATCTATTACTAGAGCTGCATGAAAAATATAATAATGAAAATAATCGTGTTGAACATCCTTGTATTCTGTCAATATTAGTTTTATTTGATAAAAATCAATTTGCATTGCAAAACGAAGTAATAGGGTGCAACTATTTAGGTGTGCTGTGTAAAAGGAATGATTTTGTACACAAATCACTTGGTACCCCATTGGACTTTAAAGTATATAAATTTAGTTCATAAATATGCCATATAATAAAGAGACACGAAACACAAGATTATTGCAATTTTTCACGAGCAAATGGAGGAAATCAAAATTTTAAAAATTGGCCTTGTATTAGAGTTTACAATATTTACGTAAACTTAGTTTTTAAAAATACAGTATAAAACAATGAAAACACAAAATCATTCGCATCTATTACTAGAGCTGCATGAAAAATATAATTATGAAAATAATCGTGTTGAACATCCTTGTATTCTGTCAATATAAGTTTTATTTGATAAAAATTAATTTTAATAGCAAAACGAAATAATACGCTGCAACTATTCAGAGGTGCTTTGTGAAAGGATTGACGTTATACACAAATCACTTGGTACCCCATCAGACTTTAAAGTATATAAACTTAAATCATAAATATGCCATATAATAAAATGAAACAAAACACAAGATTATTGCAACTATTTATGACCAATTGGTGTAAATCAAATTTTTAAAAATTGTCCTTGTATTAGAGTTTACAATATTTACGTAAACTCAGTTATTAAAAATTCAGTATAAAACAATGAAAACACAAAATCATTCGCATCTATTTCTAGAGCTGCATGAAAAATATAATAATGAAAATAATCGTGTTGAACATCCTTGTATTCTGTCAATATAAGTTTTATTTGATAAAAATTGATTTTAGTAGCAAAACAAAGTAATACGCTGCAACTATTCAGAGTTCCTGTGTGAAAGGATTGACGTTATACAAAAATCACTTGGTACGCCACTGGACTTTAAAGTATATAAACTTAGTTCATAAATATGCCATATATTAAAATGAAACAAAACACAAGATTATTGCAACTATTTATGACCAATTGGTGTAAATCAAATTTTTAAAAATTGGCCTTGTATTAGAGTTTACAATATTTACGTAAACTCAGTTTTTAAAAATTCAGTATTTAACAATGAAAACACAAAATCATTCGCATCTATTACTAGAGCTGCATGAAAAATATAATAATGAAAATAATCGTGTTGAACATCCTTGTATTCTGTCAATATTAGTTTTATTTGATAAAAATCAATTTGCATTGCAAAACGAAGTAATAGGGTGCAACTATTTAGGTGTGGTGTGTAAAAGGAATGATTTTGTACACAAATCACTTGGTACCCCATTGGACTTTAAAGTATATAAATTTAGTTCATAAATATGCCATATATTAAAATGAAACAAAACACAAGATTATTGCAACTATTTATGACCAATTGGTGTAAATCAAATTTTTAAAAATTGGCCTTGTATTAGAGTTTACAATATTTACGTAAACTCAGTTTTTAAAAATACAGTATAAAACAATGAAAACACAAAATCATTCGCATCTATTACTAGAGCTGCATGAAAAATATAATTATGAAAATAATCGTGTTAAACATCCTTGTATTCTGTCAATATAAGTTTTATTTGATAAAAATTAATTTTAATAGCAAAACGAAATAATACGCTGCAACTATTCAGAGGTGCTTTGTGAAAGGATTGACGTTATACACAAATCACTTGGTACCCCATCAGACTTTAAAGTATATAAACTTAAATCATAAATATGCCATATAATAAAATGAAACAAAACACAAGATTATTGCAACTTTTTATGACCAATTGGTGTAAATCAAATTTTTAAAAATTGTCCTTGTATTAGAGTTTACAATATTTACGTAAACTTAGTTTTTAAAAATTCAGTATTAAACAATGAAAACACAAAATCATTCGCATCTATTACTAGAGCTGCATGAAAAATATAATAATGAAAATAATCGTGTTGAACATCCTTGTATTCTGTCAATATTAGTTTTATTTGATAAAAATTAATTTGCATTGCAAAACGAAGTAATAGGGTGCAACTATTTAGGTGTGCTGTGTGAAAGGAATGATTTTGTACACAAATCACTTGGTACCCCATTGGACTTTAAAGTATATAAATTTAGTTCATAAATATGCCATATAATAAAGAGACACGAAACACAAGATTATTGCAACTTTTCACGAGCAAATGGAGGAAATCAAAATTTTAAAAATTGGCCTTGTATTAGAGTTTACAATATTTACGTAAACTCAGTTTTTAAAAATTCAGTATAAAACAATGAAAACACAAAATCATTCGCATCTATTACTAGAGCTGCATGAAAAATATAATAATGAAAACAATCGTGTTGAACATCCTTGTATTCTGTCAATATTAGTTTTATTTGATAAAAATCAATTTGCATAGCAAAACGAAGTAATACGCTGCAACTATTCAGAGCTGCTGTGTGAAAGGATTGACGTTATACACAAATCACTTGGTACCCCATTGGACTTTAAAGTATATAAATTTAGTTCATAAATATGCCATATAATAAAGAGACACGAAACAACAAGATTATTGCAACTTTTCACGAGCAAATGGAGGAAATCAAAATTTTAAAAATTGGCCTTGTATTAGAGTTTACAATATTTACGTAAACTTAGTTTTTAAAAATACAGTATAAAACAATGAAAACACAAAATCATTCGCATCTATTACTAGAGCTGCATGAAAAATATAATTATGAAAATAATCGTGTTGAACATCCTTGTATTCTGTCAATATAAGTTTTATTTGATAAAAATTAATTTTAATAGCAAAACGAAATAATACGCTGCAACTATTCAGAGGTGCTTTGTGAAAGGATTGACGTTATACACAAATCATTTGGTACCCCATCAGACTTTAAAGTATATAAACTTAAATCATAAATATGCCATATAATAAAATGAAACAAAACACAAGATTATTGCAACTATTTATGACCAATTGGGGTAAATCAAATTTTTAAAAATTGTCCTTGTATTACAGTTTACAATATTTACGTAAACTTAGTTTTTAAAAATTCAGTATTAAACAATGAAAACACAAAATCATTCGCATCTATTACTAGAGCTGCATGAAAAATATAATAATGAGAATAATCGTGTTGAACATCCTTGTATTCTGTCAATATTAGTTTTATTTGATAAAAATTAATTTGCATTGCAAAACGAAGTAATAGGGTGCAACTATTTAGGTGTGCTGTGTGAAAGGAATGATTTTGTACACAAATCACTTGGTACCCCATTGGACTTTAAAGTATATAAATTTAGTTCATAAATATGCCATATAATAAAGAGACACGAAACACAAGATTATTGCAACTTTTCACGAGCAAATGGAGGAAATCAAAATTTTAAAAATTGGCCTTGTATTAGAGTTTACAATATTTACGTAAACTCAGTTTAAAAAATTCAGTATAAAACAATGAAAACACAAAATCATTCGCATCTATTACTAGAGCTGCATGAAAAATATAATTATGAAAATAATCGTGTTGAACATCCTTGTATTCTGTCAATATAAGTTTTATTTGATAAAAATTAATTTTGATAGCAAAACGAAATAATACGCTGCAACTATTCAGATGTGCTTTATGAAAGGATTGACGTTATACACAAATCACTTGGTACCCCATCAGACTTTAAAGTATATAAACTTAGTTCATAAATATGCCATATAATAAAATGAAACAAAACACAAGATTATTGCAACTATTTATGACCAATTGGTGTAAATCAAATTTTTAAAAATTGGCCTTGTATTAGAGTTTACAATATTTACGTAAACTTAGTTTTTAAAAATTCAGTATTAAACAATGAAAACACAAAATCATTCGCATCTATTACTAGAGCTGCATGAAAAATATAATAATGAAAATAATCGTGTTGAACATCCTTGTATTCTGTCAATATTAGTTTTATTTGATAAAAATTAATTTGCATTGCAAAACGAAATAATACGCTGCAACTATTCAGAGGTGCTTTGTGAAAGGATTGACGTTATACACAAATCACTTGGTATCCCATCAGACTTTAAAGTATATAAACTTAGTTCATAAATATGCCATATAATAAAATGAAACAAAACACAAGATTATTGCAACTTTTCACGAGCAAATGGAGGATATCAAAATTTTAAAAATTGGCCTTGTATTAGAGTTTACAATATTTACGTAAACTCAGTTATTAAAAATTCAGTATAAAACAATGAAAACACAAAATCATTCGCATCTATTTCTAGAGCTGCATGAAAAATATAATAATGAAAATAATCGTGTTGAACATCCTTGTATTCTGTCAATATAAGTTTTATTTGATAAAAATTGATTTTAGTAGCAAAACAAAGTAATACGATGCAACTATTCAGAGTTCCTGTGTGAAAGGATTGACGTTATACAAAAATCACTTGGTACGCCACTGGACTTTAAAGTATATAAACTTAGTTCATAAATATGCCATATATTAAAATGAAACAAAACACAAGATTATTGCAACTATTTATGACCAATTAGTGTAAATCAAATTTTTAAAAATTGGCCTTGTATTAGAGTTTACAATATTTACGTAAACTCAGTTTTTAAAAATACAGTATAAAACAATGAAAACACAAAATCATTCGCATCTATTTCTAGACCTGCATGAAAAATATAATAATGAAAATAATCGTGTTGAACATCCTTGTATTCTGTCAATATTAGTTTTATTTGATGAAAATCAATTTGCATAGCAAAACGAAGTAATACGCTGCAATTATTCAGAGCTGCTGTGTGAAAGGAATGATTTTGTACACAAATCACTTTGTACCCCATTGGACTTTTAAGTATATAAATTTAGTTCATAAATATGCCATATAATAAAGAGACACGAAACACAAGATTATTGCAACTTTTCACGAGCAAATGGAGGATATCAAAATTTTAAAAATTGGCCTTGTATTAGAGTTTACAATATTTACGTAAACTTAGTTTTTAAAAATACCGTATAAAACAATGAAAACACAAAATCATTCGCATCTATTTCTAGACCTGCATGAAAATTATAATAATGAAAATAATCGTGTTGAACATCCTTGTATTCTGTCAATATAAGTTTTATTTGATAAAAATTAATTTTAATAGCAAAACGAAATAATACGCTGCAACTATTCAGAGGTGCTTTGTGAAAGGATTGACGTTATACACAAATCACTTGGTACCCCATCAGACTTTAAAGTATATAAACTTAGTTCATAAATATGCCATATAATAAAATGAAACAAAACACAAGATTATTGCAACTATTTATGACCAATTGGTGTAAATCAAATTTTTAAAAATTGGCCTTGTATTAGAGTTTACAATATATATGTAAACTCAGTTTTTAAAAATTCAGTATAATATAATGAAAACACAAAATCATTCGCATCTATTTCTAGACCTGCATGAAAAATATAATAATGAAAATAATCGTGTTGAACATCCTTGTATTCTGTCAATATAAGTTTTATTTGATAAAAATCAATTTTCATTGCAAAACGAAGTAATAGGGTGCAACTATTTAGGTGTGCTGTGTGAAAGGAATGATTTTGTACACAAATCACTTGGTACCCCATTGGACTTTTAAGTATATAAATTTAGTTCATAAATATGCCATATAATAAAGAGACACGAAACACAAGATTATTGCAACTTTTCACGAGCAAATGGAGGAAATCAAAATTTTAAAAATTGGCCTTGTATTAGAGTTTACAATATTTACGTAAACTTAGTTTTTAAAAATACCGTATAAAACAATGAAAACACAAAATCATTCGCATCTATTTCTAGAGCTGCATGAAAAATATAATAATGAAAATAATCGTGTTGAACATCCTTGTATTCTGTCAATATTAGTTTTATTTGATAAAAATTAATTTTAATAGCAAAACGAAATAATACGCTGCAACTATTCAGAGGTGCTTTGTGAAAGGATTGACGTTATACACAAATCACTTGGTATCCCATCAGACTTTAAAGTATATAAACTTAGTTCATAAATATGCCATATAATAAAATGAAACAAAACACAAGATTATTGCAACTATTCATGACCAATTGGTGTAAATCAAATTATTAAAAATTGTCCTTGTGTTAGAGTTTACAATATTTACGTAAACTCAGTTATTAAAAATTCAGTATAAAACAATGAAAACACAAAATCATTCGCATCTATTTCTAGACCTGCATGAAAAATATAATAATGAAAATAATCGTGTTGAACATCCTTGTATTCTGTCAATATAAGTTTTATTTGATAAAAATTGATTTTAGTAGCAAAACAAAGTAATACGCTGCAACTATTCAGAGTTCCTGTGTGAAAGGATTGACGTTATACAAAAATCACTTGGTACGCCACTGGACTTTAAAGTATATAAACTTAGTTCATAAATATGCCATATATTAAAATGAAACAAAACACAAGATTATTGCAACTATTTATGACCAATTGGTGTAAATAAAATTTTTAAAAATTGGCCTTGTATTAGAGTTTACAATATTTACGTAAACTCAGTTTTTAAAAATTCAGTATTTAACAATGAAAACACAAAATCATTCGCATCTATTACTAGAGCTGCATGAAAAATATAATAATGAAAATAATCGTGTTGAACATCTTTGTATTCTGTCAATATAAGTTTTATTTGATAAAAATTAATTTTAATAGCAAAACGAAATAATACGCTGCAACTATTCAGAGGTGCTTTGTGAAAGGATTGACGTTATACACAAATCACTTGGTATCCCATCAGACTTTAAAGTATATAAACTTAGTTCATAAATATGCCATATAATAAAATGAAACAAAACACAAGATTATTGCAACTATTCATGGCCAATTGGTGTAAATCAAATTATTAAAAATTGTCCTTGTGTTAGAGTTTACAATATTTACGTAAACTCAGTTATTAAAAATTCAGTATAAAACAATGAAAACACAAAATCATTCGCATCTATTTCTAGACCTGCATGAAAAATATAATAATGAAAATAATCGTGTTGAACATCCTTGTATTCTGTCAATATAAGTTTTATTTGATAAAAATTGATTTTAGTAGCAAAACAAAGTAATACGCTGCAACTATTCAGAGTTCCTGTGTGAAAGGATTGACGTTATACAAAAATCACTTGGTACGCCACTGGACTTTAAAGTATATAAACTTAGTTCATAAATATGCCATATATTAAAATGAAACAAAACACAAGATTATTGCAACTATTTATGACCAATTGGTGTAAATCAAATTTTTAAAAATTGGCCTTGTATTAGAGTTTACAATATTTACGTAAACTCAGTTTTTAAAAATTCAGTATTTAACAATGAAAACACAAAATCATTCGCATCTATTACTAGAGCTGCATGAAAAATATAATAATGAAAATAATCGTGTTGAACATCCTTGTATTCTGTCAATATTAGTTTTATTTGATAAAAATCAATTTGCATTGCAAAACGAAGTAATAGGGTGCAACTATTTAGGTGTGCTGTGTGAAAGGAATGATTTTGTACACAAATCACTTGGTACCCCATTGGACTTTAAAGTATATAAATTTAGTTCATAAATATGCCATATAATAAAGAGACACGAAACACAAGATTATTGCAACTTTTCACGAGCAAATGGAGGAAATCAAAATTTTAAAAATTGGCCTTGTATTAGAGTTTACAATATTTACGTAAACTCAGTTTTTAAAAATTCAGTATAAAACAATGAAAACACAAAATCATTCGCATCTATTACTAGAGCTGCATGAAAAATATAATAATGAAAATAATCGTGTTGAACATCCTTGTATTCTGTCAATATAAGTTTTATTTGATAAAAATTAATTTTGATAGCAAAACGAAATAATACGCTGCAACTATTCAGATGTGCTTTATGAAAGGATTGACGTTATACACAAATCACTTGGTACCCCATCAGACTTTAAAGTATATAAACTTAGTTCATAAATATGCCATATAATAAAATGAAACAAAACACAAGATTATTGCAACTATTTATGACCAATTGGTGTAAATCAAATTTTTAAAAATTGGCCTTGTATTAGAGTTTACAATATTTACGTAAACTTAGTTTTTAAAAATTCAGTATTAAACAATGAAAACACAAAATCATTCGCATCTATTACTAGAGCTGCATGAAAAATATAATAATGAAAATAATCGTGTTGAACATCCTTGTATTCTGTCAATATTAGTTTTATTTGATAAAAATTAATTTGCATTGCAAAACGAAATAATACGCTGCAACTATTCAGAGGTGCTTTGTGAAAGGATTGACGTTATACACAAATCACTTGGTATCCCATCAGACTTTAAAGTATATAAACTTAGTTCATAAATATGCCATATAATAAAATGAAACAAAACACAAGATTATTGCAACTTTTCACGAGCAAATGGAGGATATCAAAATTTTAAAAATTGGCCTTGTATTAGAGTTTACAATATTTACGTAAACTCAGTTATTAAAAATTCAGTATAAAACAATGAAAACACAAAATCATTCGCATCTATTTCTAGAGCTGCATGAAAAATATAATAATGAAAATAATCGTGTTGAACATCCTTGTATTCTGTCAATATAAGTTTTATTTGATAAAAATTGATTTTAGTAGCACAACAAAGTAATACGCTGCAACTATTCAGAGTTCCTGTGTGAAAGGATTGACGTTATACAAAAATCACTTGGTACGCCACTGGACTTTAAAGTATATAAACTTAGTTCATAAATATGCCATATATTAAAATGAAACAAAACACAAGATTATTGCAACTATTTATGACCAATTGGTGTAAATCAAATTTTTAAAAATTGGCCTTGTATTAGAGTTTACAATATTTACGTAAACTCAGTTTTTAAAAATTCAGTATTTAACAATGAAAACACAAAATCATTCGCATCTATTACTAGAGCTGCATGAAAAATATAATAATGAAAATAATCGTGTTGGACATCCTTGTATTCTGTCAATATTAGTTTTATTTGATAAAAATCAATTTGCATTGCAAAACGAAGTAATAGGGTGCAACTATTTAGGTGTGCTGTGTGAAAGGAATGATTTTGTACACAAATCACTTGGTACCCCATTGGACTTTTAAGTATATAAATTTAGTTCATAAATATGCCATATAATAAAGAGACACGAAACACAAGATTATTGCAACTTTTCACGAGCAAATGGAGGATATCAAAATTTTAAAAATTGGCCTTGTATTAGAGTTTACAATATTTACGTAAACTTAGTTTTTAAAAATACCGTATAAAACAATGAAAACACAAAATCATTCGCATCTATTTCTAGACCTGCATGAAAAATATAATAATAAAAATAATCGTGTTGAACATCCTTGTATTCTGTCAATATTAGTTTTATTTGATAAAAATTAATTTTAATAGCAAAACGAAATAATACGCTGCAACTATTCAGAGGTGCTTTGTGAAAGGATTGACGTTATACACAAATCACTTGGTATCCCATCAGACTTTAAAGTATATAAACTTAGTTCATAAATATGCCATATAATAAAATGAAACAAAACACAAGATTATTGCAACTATTCATGACCAATTGGTGTAAATCAAATTTTTAAAAATTGTCCTTGTGTTAGAGTTTACAATATTTACGTAAACTCAGTTATTAAAAATTCAGTATAAAACAATGAAAACACAAAATCATTCGCATCTATTTCTAGAGCTGCATGAAAAATATAATAATGAAAATAATCGTGTTGAACATCCTTGTATTCTGTCAATATAAGTTTTATTTGATAAAAATTGATTTTAGTAGCAAAACAAAGTAATACGCTGCAACTATTCAGAGTTCCTGTGTGAAAGGATTGACGTTATACAAAAATCACTTGGTACGCCACTGGACTTTAAAGTATATAAACTTAGTTCATAAATATGACATATAATAAAATGAAACAAAACACAAGATTATTACAACTATTTATGACCAATTGGTGTAAATCAAATTTTTAAAAATTGTCCTTGTGTTAGAGTTTACAATATTTACGTAAACTCAGTTTTTAAAAATTCAGTATACAACAATGAAAACACAAAATCATTCGTATCTATTTCTAGAGCTGCATGAAAAATATAATAATGAAAATAATCGTGTTGAACATCCTTGTATTCTGTCAATATAAGTTTTATTTGATAAAAATTGATTTTAGTAGCAAAACAAAGTAATACGCTGCAACTATTCAGAGTTCCTGTGTGAAAGGATTGACGTTATACAAAAATCACTTGGTACGCCACTGGACTTTAAAGTATATAAACTTAGTTCATAAATATGCCATATATTAAAATGAAACAAAACACAAGATTATTGCAACTACTTATTTATGACCAATTAGTGTAAATCAAATTTTTTAAAATTGGCCTTGTATTAGAGTTTACAATATTTACGTAAACTCAGTTTTTAAAAATTCAGTATACAACAATGAAAACACAAAATCATTCGTATCTATTTCTAGAGCTGCATGAAAAATATAATAATGAAAATAATCGTGTTGAACATCCTTGTATTCTGTCAATATAAGTTTTATTTGATAAAAATTGATTTTAGTAGCAAAACAAAGTAATACGCTGCAACTATTCAGAGTTCCTGTGTGAAAGGATTGACGTTATACAAAAATCACTTGGTACGCCACTGGACTTTAAAGTATATAAACTTAGTTCATAAATATGACATATAATAAAATGAAACAAAACACAAGATTATTACAACTATTTATGACCAATTGGTGTAAATCAAATTTTTAAAAATTGTCCTTGTGTTAGAGTTTACAATATTTACGTAAACTCAGTTTTTAAAAATTCAGTATACAACAATGAAAACACAAAATCATTCGTATCTATTTCTAGAGCTGCATGAAAAATATAATAATGAAAATAATCGTGTTGAACATCCTTGTATTCTGTCAATATAAGTTTTATTTGATAAAAATTAATTTGCATTGCAAAACGAAGTAATAGGGTGCAACTATTCAGAGTTCCTGTGTGAAAGGATTGACGTTATACACAAATCTCTTGGTACCCCATCAGACTTTAAAGTATATAAACTTAGTTCATAAATATGCCATATAATAAAATGAAACAAAACACAAGATTATTGCAACTATTCATGACCAATTGGTGTAAATCAAATTTTTAAAAATTGTCCTTGTGTTAGAGTTTACAATATTTACGTAAACTCAGTTATTAAAAATACAGTATAAAACAATGAAAACACAAAATCATTCGCATCTATTTCTAGACCTGCATGAAAAATATAATAATGAAAATAATCGTGTTGAACATCCTTGTATTCTGTCAATATTAGTTTTATTTGATGAAAATCAATTTGCATAGCAAAACGAAGTAATACGCTGCAATTATTCAGAGGTGCTTTGTGAAAGGATTGACGTTATACACAAATCACTTGGTACCCCATTGGACTTTAAAGTATATAAATTTAGTTCATAAATTTGCCATATAATAAAGAGACACGAAACAACAAGATTATTGCAACTTTTCACGAGCAAATGGAGGAAATCAAAATTTTAAAAATTGGCCTTGTATTAGAGTTTACAATATTTACGTAAACTCAGTTTTTAAAAATTCAGTATAAAACAATGAAAACACAAAATCATTCGCATCTATTACTAGAGCTGCATGAAAATTATAATAATGAAAATAATCGTGTTGAACATCTTTGTATTCTGTCAATATAAGTTTTATTTGATAAAAATTAATTTTAATAGCAAAACGAAATAATACGCTGCAACTATTCAGAGGTGCTTTGTGAAAGGATTGACGTTATACACAAATCACTTGGTATCCCATCAGACTTTAAAGTATATAAACTTAGTTCATAAATATGCCATATAATAAAATGAAACAAAACACAAGATTATTGCAACTATTCATGACCAATTGGTGTAAATCAAATTTTTAAAAATTGTCCTTGTGTTAGAGTTTACAATATTTACGTAAACTCAGTTTTTAAAAATTCAGTATACAACAATGAAAACACAAAATCATTCGTATCTATTTCTAGAGCTGCATGAAAAATATAATAATGAAAATAATCGTGTTGAACATCCTTGTATTCTGTCAATATAAGTTTTATTTGATAAAAATTAATTTGCATTGCAAAACGAAGTAATAGGGTGCAACTATTCAGAGTTCCTGTGTGAAAGGATTGACGTTATACACAAATCTCTTGGTACCCCATCAGACTTTAAAGTATATAAACTTAGTTCATAAATATGCCATATAATAAAATGAAACAAAACACAAGATTATTGCAACTATTTATGACCAATTGGTGTAAATCAAATTTTTAAAAATTGGCCTTGTATTAGAGTTTACAATATTTACGTAAACTCAGTTTTTAAAAATTCAGTATTTAACAATGAAAACACAAAATCATTCGCATCTATTACTAGAGCTGCATGAAAAATATAATAATGAAAATAATCGTGTTGAACATCCTTGTATTCTGTCAATATTAGTTTTATTTGATAAAAATCAATTTGCATTGCAAAACGAAGTAATAGGGTGCAACTATTTAGGTGTGCTGTGTAAAAGGAATGATTTTGTACACAAATCACTTGGTACCCCATTGGACTTTAAAGTATATAAATTTAGTTCATAAATATGCCATATAATAAAGAGACACGAAACACAAGATTATTGCAATTTTTCACGAGCAAATGGAGGAAATCAAAATTTTAAAAATTGGCCTTGTATTAGAGTTTACAATATTTACGTAAACTTAGTTTTTAAAAATACAGTATAAAACAATGAAAACACAAAATCATTCGCATCTATTACTAGAGCTGCATGAAAAATATAATTATGAAAATAATCGTGTTGAACATCCTTGTATTCTGTCAATATAAGTTTTATTTGATAAAAATTAATTTTAATAGCAAAACGAAATAATACGCTGCAACTATTCAGAGGTGCTTTGTGAAAGGATTGACGTTATACACAAATCACTTGGTACCCCATCAGACTTTAAAGTATATAAACTTAAATCATAAATATGCCATATAATAAAATGAAACAAAACACAAGATTATTGCAACTATTTATGACCAATTGGTGTAAATCAAATTTTTAAAAATTGTCCTTGTATTAGAGTTTACAATATTTACGTAAACTCAGTTATTAAAAATTCAGTATAAAACAATGAAAACACAAAATCATTCGCATCTATTTCTAGAGCTGCATGAAAAATATAATAATGAAAATAATCGTGTTGAACATCCTTGTATTCTGTCAATATAAGTTTTATTTGATAAAAATTGATTTTAGTAGCAAAACAAAGTAATACGCTGCAACTATTCAGAGTTCCTGTGTGAAAGGATTGACGTTATACAAAAATCACTTGGTACGCCACTGGACTTTAAAGTATATAAACTTAGTTCATAAATATGCCATATATTAAAATGAAACAAAACACAAGATTATTGCAACTATTTATGACCAATTGGTGTAAATCAAATTTTTAAAAATTGGCCTTGTATTAGAGTTTACAATATTTACGTAAACTCAGTTTTTAAAAATTCAGTATTTAACAATGAAAACACAAAATCATTCGCATCTATTACTAGAGCTGCATGAAAAATATAATAATGAAAATAATCGTGTTGAACATCCTTGTATTCTGTCAATATAAGTTTTATTTGATAAAAATTGATTTTAGTAGCAAAACAAAGTAATACGCTGCAACTATTCAGAGTTCCTGTGTGAAAGGATTGACGTTATACAAAAATCACTTGGTACGCCACTGGACTTTAAAGTATATAAACTTAGTTCATAAATATGCCATATATTAAAATGAAACAAAACACAAGATTATTGCAACTACTTATTTATGACCAATTAGTGTAAATCAAATTTTTTAAAATTGGCCTTGTATTAGAGTTTACAATATTTACGTAAACTCAGTTTTTAAAAATTCAGTATACAACAATGAAAACACAAAATCATTCGTATCTATTTCTAGAGCTGCATGAAAAATATAATAATGAAAATAATCGTGTTGAACATCCTTGTATTCTGTCAATATAAGTTTTATTTGATAAAAATTGATTTTAGTAGCAAAACAAAGTAATACGCTGCAACTATTCAGAGTTCCTGTGTGAAAGGATTGACGTTATACAAAAATCACTTGGTACGCCACTGGACTTTAAAGTATATAAACTTAGTTCATAAATATGACATATAATAAAATGAAACAAAACACAAGATTATTACAACTATTTATGACCAATTGGTGTAAATCAAATTTTTAAAAATTGTCCTTGTGTTAGAGTTTACAATATTTACGTAAACTCAGTTTTTAAAAATTCAGTATACAACAATGAAAACACAAAATCATTCGTATCTATTTCTAGAGCTGCATGAAAAATATAATAATGAAAATAATCGTGTTGAACATCCTTGTATTCTGTCAATATAAGTTTTATTTGATAAAAATTAATTTGCATTGCAAAACGAAGTAATAGGGTGCAACTATTCAGAGTTCCTGTGTGAAAGGATTGACGTTATACACAAATCTCTTGGTACCCCATCAGACTTTAAAGTATATAAACTTAGTTCATAAATATGCCATATAATAAAATGAAACAAAACACAAGATTATTGCAACTATTCATGACCAATTGGTGTAAATCAAATTTTTAAAAATTGTCCTTGTGTTAGAGTTTACAATATTTACGTAAACTCAGTTATTAAAAATACAGTATAAAACAATGAAAACACAAAATCATTCGCATCTATTTCTAGACCTGCATGAAAAATATAATAATGAAAATAATCGTGTTGAACATCCTTGTATTCTGTCAATATTAGTTTTATTTGATGAAAATCAATTTGCATAGCAAAACGAAGTAATACGCTGCAATTATTCAGAGGTGCTTTGTGAAAGGATTGACGTTATACACAAATCACTTGGTACCCCATTGGACTTTAAAGTATATAAATTTAGTTCATAAATTTGCCATATAATAAAGAGACACGAAACAACAAGATTATTGCAACTTTTCACGAGCAAATGGAGGAAATCAAAATTTTAAAAATTGGCCTTGTATTAGAGTTTACAATATTTACGTAAACTCAGTTTTTAAAAATTCAGTATAAAACAATGAAAACACAAAATCATTCGCATCTATTACTAGAGCTGCATGAAAATTATAATAATGAAAATAATCGTGTTGAACATCTTTGTATTCTGTCAATATAAGTTTTATTTGATAAAAATTAATTTTAATAGCAAAACGAAATAATACGCTGCAACTATTCAGAGGTGCTTTGTGAAAGGATTGACGTTATACACAAATCACTTGGTATCCCATCAGACTTTAAAGTATATAAACTTAGTTCATAAATATGCCATATAATAAAATGAAACAAAACACAAGATTATTGCAACTATTCATGACCAATTGGTGTAAATCAAATTTTTAAAAATTGTCCTTGTGTTAGAGTTTACAATATTTACGTAAACTCAGTTTTTAAAAATTCAGTATACAACAATGAAAACACAAAATCATTCGTATCTATTTCTAGAGCTGCATGAAAAATATAATAATGAAAATAATCGTGTTGAACATCCTTGTATTCTGTCAATATAAGTTTTATTTGATAAAAATTAATTTGCATTGCAAAACGAAGTAATAGGGTGCAACTATTCAGAGTTCCTGTGTGAAAGGATTGACGTTATACACAAATCTCTTGGTACCCCATCAGACTTTAAAGTATATAAACTTAGTTCATAAATATGCCATATAATAAAATGAAACAAAACACAAGATTATTGCAACTATTTATGACCAATTGGTGTAAATCAAATTTTTAAAAATTGGCCTTGTATTAGAGTTTACAATATTTACGTAAACTCAGTTTTTACAAATTCAGTATTTAACAATGAAAACACAAAATCATTCGCATCTATTACTAGAGCTGCATGAAAAATATAATAATGAAAATAATCGTGTTGAACATCCTTGTATTCTGTCAATATTAGTTTTATTTGATAAAAATCAATTTGCATTGCAAAACGAAGTAATAGGGTGCAACTATTTAGGTGTGCTGTGTAAAAGGAATGATTTTGTACACAAATCACTTGGTACCCCATTGGACTTTAAAGTATATAAATTTAGTTCATAAATATGCCATATAATAAAGAGACACGAAACACAAGATTATTGCAATTTTTCACGAGCAAATGGAGGAAATCAAAATTTTAAAAATTGGCCTTGTATTAGAGTTTACAATATTTACGTAAACTTAGTTTTTAAAAATACAGTATAAAACAATGAAAACACAAAATCATTCGCATCTATTACTAGAGCTGCATGAAAAATATAATTATGAAAATAATCGTGTTGAACATCCTTGTATTCTGTCAATATAAGTTTTATTTGATAAAAATTAATTTTAATAGCAAAACGAAATAATACGCTGCAACTATTCAGAGGTGCTTTGTGAAAGGATTGACGTTATACACAAATCACTTGGTACCCCATCAGACTTTAAAGTATATAAACTTAAATCATAAATATGCCATATAATAAAATGAAACAAAACACAAGATTATTGCAACTATTTATGACCAATTGGTGTAAATCAAATTTTTAAAAATTGTCCTTGTATTAGAGTTTACAATATTTACGTAAACTCAGTTATTAAAAATTCAGTATAAAACAATGAAAACACAAAATCATTCGCATCTATTTCTAGAGCTGCATGAAAAATATAATAATGAAAATAATCGTGTTGAACATCCTTGTATTCTGTCAATATAAGTTTTATTTGATAAAAATTGATTTTAGTAGCAAAACAAAGTAATACGCTGCAACTATTCAGAGTTCCTGTGTGAAAGGATTGACGTTATACAAAAATCACTTGGTACGCCACTGGACTTTAAAGTATATAAACTTAGTTCATAAATATGCCATATATTAAAATGAAACAAAACACAAGATTATTGCAACTATTTATGACCAATTGGTGTAAATCAAATTTTTAAAAATTGGCCTTGTATTAGAGTTTACAATATTTACGTAAACTCAGTTTTTAAAAATTCAGTATTTAACAATGAAAACACAAAATCATTCGCATCTATTACTAGAGCTGCATGAAAAATATAATAATGAAAATAATCGTGTTGAACATCCTTGTATTCTGTCAATATTAGTTTTATTTGATAAAAATCAATTTGCATTGCAAAACGAAGTAATAGGGTGCAACTATTTAGGTGTGGTGTGTAAAAGGAATGATTTTGTACACAAATCAGTTGGTACCCCATTGGACTTTAAAGTATATAAATTTAGTTCATAAATATGCCATATATTAAAATGAAACAAAACACAAGATTATTGCAACTATTTATGACCAATTGGTGTAAATCAAATTTTTAAAAATTGGCCTTGTATTAGAGTTTACAATATTTACGTAAACTCAGTTTTTAAAAATACAGTATAAAACAATGAAAACACAAAATCATTCGCATCTATTACTAGAGCTGCATGAAAAATATAATTATGAAAATAATCGTGTTAAACATCCTTGTATTCTGTCAATATAAGTTTTATTTGATAAAAATTAATTTTAATAGCAAAACGAAATAATACGCTGCAACTATTCAGAGGTGCTTTGTGAAAGGATTGACGTTATACACAAATCACTTGGTACCCCATCAGACTTTAAAGTATATAAACTTAAATCATAAATATGCCATATAATAAAATGAAACAAAACACAAGATTATTGCAACTTTTTATGACCAATTGGTGTAAATCAAATTTTTAAAAATTGTCCTTGTATTAGAGTTTACAATATTTACGTAAACTTAGTTTTTAAAAATTCAGTATTAAACAATGAAAACACAAAATCATTCGCATCTATTACTAGAGCTGCATGAAAAATATAATAATGAAAATAATCGTGTTGAACATCCTTGTATTCTGTCAATATTAGTTTTATTTGATAAAAATTAATTTGCATTGCAAAACGAAGTAATAGGGTGCAACTATTTAGGTGTGCTGTGTGAAAGGAATGATTTTGTACACAAATCACTTGGTACCCCATTGGACTTTAAAGTATATAAATTTAGTTCATAAATATGCCATATAATAAAGAGACACGAAACACAAGATTATTGCAACTTTTCACGAGCAAATGGAGGAAATCAAAATTTTAAAAATTGGCCTTGTATTAGAGTTTACAATATTTACGTAAACTCAGTTTTTAAAAATTCAGTATAAAACAATGAAAACACAAAATCATTCGCATCTATTACTAGAGCTGCATGAAAAATATAATTATGAAAATAATCGTGTTGAACATCCTTGTATTCTGTCAATATAAGTTTTATTTGATAAAAATTAATTTGCATTGCAAAACGAAATAATACGCTGCAACTATTCAGAGGTGCTTTGTGAAAGGATTGACGTTATACACAAATCACTTGGTATCTAATCAGACTTTAAAGTATATAAACTTAGTTCATAAATATGCCATATAATAAAATGAAACAAAACACAAGATTATTGCAACTATTCATGACCAATTGGTGTAAATCAAATTTTTAAAAATTGTCCTTGTGTTAGAGTTTACAATATTTACGTAAACTCAGTTATTAAAAATTCAGTATAAAACAATGAAAACACAAAATCATTCGCATCTATTTCTAGAGCTGCATGAAAAATATAATAATGAAAATAATCGTGTTGAACATCCTTGTATTCTGTCAATATAAGTTTTATTTGATAAAAATTGATTTTAGTAGCAAAACAAAGTAATACGCTGCAACTATTCAGAGTTCCTGTGTGAAAGGATTGACGTTATACAAAAATCACTTGGTACGCCACTGGACTTTAAAGTATATAAACTTAGTTCATAAATATGCCATATATTAAAATGAAACAAAACACAAGATTATTGCAACTATTTATGACCAATTGGTGTAAATCAAATTTTTAAAAATTGGCCTTGTATTAGAGTTTACAATATTTACGTAAACTCAGTTTTTAAAAATTCAGTATTTAACAATGAAAACACAAAATCATTCGCATCTATTACTAGAGCTGCATGAAAAATATAATAATGAAAATAATCGTGTTGAACATCCTTGTATTCTGTCAATATTAGTTTTATTTGATGAAAATCAATTTGCATAGCAAAACGAAGTAATACGCTGCAATTATTCAGAGGTGCTTTGTGAAAGGATTGACGTTATACACAAATCACTTGGTACCCCATTGGACTTTAAAGTATATAAATTTAGTTCATAAATTTGCCATATAATAAAGAGACACGAAACAACAAGATTATTGCAACTTTTCACGAGCAAATGGAGGAAATCAAAATTTTAAAAATTGGCCTTGTATTAGAGTTTACAATATTTACGTAAACTCAGTTTTTAAAAATTCAGTATAAAACAATGAAAACACAAAATCATTCGCATCTATTACTAGAGCTGCATGAAAATTATAATAATGAAAATAATCGTGTTGAACATCTTTGTATTCTGTCAATATAAGTTTTATTTGATAAAAATTAATTTTAATAGCAAAACGAAATAATACGCTGCAACTATTCAGAGGTGCTTTGTGAAAGGATTGACGTTATACACAAATCACTTGGTATCCCATCAGACTTTAAAGTATATAAACTTAGTTCATAAATATGCCATATAATAAAATGAAACAAAACACAAGATTATTGCAACTATTCATGACCAATTGGTGTAAATCAAATTTTTAAAAATTGTCCTTGTGTTAGAGTTTACAATATTTACGTAAACTCAGTTTTTAAAAATTCAGTATACAACAATGAAAACACAAAATCATTCGTATCTATTTCTAGAGCTGCATGAAAAATATAATAATGAAAATAATCGTGTTGAACATCCTTGTATTCTGTCAATATAAGTTTTATTTGATAAAAATTAATTTGCATTGCAAAACGAAGTAATAGGGTGCAACTATTCAGAGTTCCTGTGTGAAAGGATTGACGTTATACACAAATCTCTTGGTACCCCATCAGACTTTAAAGTATATAAACTTAGTTCATAAATATGCCATATAATAAAATGAAACAAAACACAAGATTATTGCAACTATTTATGACCAATTGGTGTAAATCAAATTTTTAAAAATTGGCCTTGTATTAGAGTTTACAATATTTACGTAAACTCAGTTTTTAAAAATTCAGTATTTAACAATGAAAACACAAAATCATTCGCATCTATTACTAGAGCTGCATGAAAAATATAATAATGAAAATAATCGTGTTGAACATCCTTGTATTCTGTCAATATTAGTTTTATTTGATAAAAATCAATTTGCATTGCAAAACGAAGTAATAGGGTGCAACTATTTAGGTGTGCTGTGTAAAAGGAATGATTTTGTACACAAATCACTTGGTACCCCATTGGACTTTAAAGTATATAAATTTAGTTCATAAATATGCCATATAATAAAGAGACACGAAACACAAGATTATTGCAATTTTTCACGAGCAAATGGAGGAAATCAAAATTTTAAAAATTGGCCTTGTATTAGAGTTTACAATATTTACGTAAACTTAGTTTTTAAAAATACAGTATAAAACAATGAAAACACAAAATCATTCGCATCTATTACTAGAGCTGCATGAAAAATATAATTATGAAAATAATCGTGTTGAACATCCTTGTATTCTGTCAATATAAGTTTTATTTGATAAAAATTAATTTTAATAGCAAAACGAAATAATACGCTGCAACTATTCAGAGGTGCTTTGTGAAAGGATTGACGTTATACACAAATCACTTGGTACCCCATCAGACTTTAAAGTATATAAACTTAAATCATAAATATGCCATATAATAAAATGAAACAAAACACAAGATTATTGCAACTATTTATGACCAATTGGTGTAAATCAAATTTTTAAAAATTGTCCTTGTATTAGAGTTTACAATATTTACGTAAACTCAGTTATTAAAAATTCAGTATAAAACAATGAAAACACAAAATCATTCGCATCTATTTCTAGAGCTGCATGAAAAATATAATAATGAAAATAATCGTGTTGAACATCCTTGTATTCTGTCAATATAAGTTTTATTTGATAAAAATTGATTTTAGTAGCAAAACAAAGTAATACGCTGCAACTATTCAGAGTTCCTGTGTGAAAGGATTGACGTTATACAAAAATCACTTGGTACGCCACTGGACTTTAAAGTATATAAACTTAGTTCATAAATATGCCATATATTAAAATGAAACAAAACACAAGATTATTGCAACTATTTATGACCAATTGGTGTAAATCAAATTTTTAAAAATTGGCCTTGTATTAGAGTTTACAATATTTACGTAAACTCAGTTTTTAAAAATTCAGTATTTAACAATGAAAACACAAAATCATTCGCATCTATTACTAGAGCTGCATGAAAAATATAATAATGAAAATAATCGTGTTGAACATCCTTGTATTCTGTCAATATTAGTTTTATTTGATAAAAATCAATTTGCATTGCAAAACGAAGTAATAGGGTGCAACTATTTAGGTGTGGTGTGTAAAAGGAATGATTTTGTACACAAATCACTTGGTACCCCATTGGACTTTAAAGTATATAAATTTAGTTCATAAATATGCCATATATTAAAATGAAACAAAACACAAGATTATTGCAACTATTTATGACCAATTGGTGTAAATCAAATTTTTAAAAATTGGCCTTGTATTAGAGTTTACAATATTTACGTAAACTCAGTTTTTAAAAATACAGTATAAAACAATGAAAACACAAAATCATTCGCATCTATTACTAGAGCTGCATGAAAAATATAATTATGAAAATAATCGTGTTAAACATCCTTGTATTCTGTCAATATAAGTTTTATTTGATAAAAATTAATTTTAATAGCAAAACGAAATAATACGCTGCAACTATTCAGAGGTGCTTTGTGAAAGGATTGACGTTATACACAAATCACTTGGTACCCCATCAGACTTTAAAGTATATAAACTTAAATCATAAATATGCCATATAATAAAATGAAACAAAACACAAGATTATTGCAACTTTTTATGACCAATTGGTGTAAATCAAATTTTTAAAAATTGTCCTTGTATTAGAGTTTACAATATTTACGTAAACTTAGTTTTTAAAAATTCAGTATTAAACAATGAAAACACAAAATCATTCGCATCTATTACTAGAGCTGCATGAAAAATATAATAATGAAAATAATCGTGTTGAACATCCTTGTATTCTGTCAATATTAGTTTTATTTGATAAAAATTAATTTGCATTGCAAAACGAAGTAATAGGGTGCAACTATTTAGGTGTGCTGTGTGAAAGGAATGATTTTGTACACAAATCACTTGGTACCCCATTGGACTTTAAAGTATATAAATTTAGTTCATAAATATGCCATATAATAAAGAGACACGAAACACAAGATTATTGCAACTTTTCACGAGCAAATGGAGGAAATCAAAATTTTAAAAATTGGCCTTGTATTAGAGTTTACAATATTTACGTAAACTCAGTTTTTAAAAATTCAGTATAAAACAATGAAAACACAAAATCATTCGCATCTATTACTAGAGCTGCATGAAAAATATAATTATGAAAATAATCGTGTTGAACATCCTTGTATTCTGTCAATATAAGTTTTATTTGATAAAAATTAATTTGCATTGCAAAACGAAATAATACGCTGCAACTATTCAGAGGTGCTTTGTGAAAGGATTGACGTTATACACAAATCACTTGGTATCCCATCAGACTTTAAAGTATATAAACTTAGTTCATAAATATGCCATATAATAAAATGAAACAAAACACAAGATTATTGCAACTATTCATGACCAATTGGTGTAAATCAAATTTTTAAAAATTGTCCTTGTGTTAGAGTTTACAATATTTACGTAAACTCAGTTATTAAAAATTCAGTATAAAACAATGAAAACACAAAATCATTCGCATCTATTTCTAGAGCTGCATGAGAAATATAATAATGAAAATAATCGTGTTGAACATCCTTGTATTCTGTCAATATAAGTTTTATTTGATAAAAATTGATTTTAGTAGCAAAACAAAGTAATACGCTGCAACTATTCAGAGTTCCTGTGTGAAAGGATTGACGTTATACAAAAATCACTTGGTACGCCACTGGACTTTAAAGTATATAAACTTAGTTCATAAATATGCCATATATTAAAATGAAACAAAACACAAGATTATTGCAACTATTTATGACCAATTGGTGTAAATCAAATTTTTAAAAATTGGCCTTGTATTAGAGTTTACAATATTTACGTAAACTCAGTTTTTAAAAATTCAGTATTTAACAATGAAAACACAAAATCATTCGCATCTATTACTAGAGCTGCATGAAAAATATAATAATGAAAATAATCGTGTTGAACATCCTTGTATTCTGTCAATATTAGTTTTATTTGATAAAAATCAATTTGCATTGCAAAACGAAGTAATAGGGTGCAACTATTTAGGTGTGGTGTGTAAAAGGAATGATTTTGTACACAAATCACTTGGTACCCCATTGGACTTTAAAGTATATAAATTTAGTTCATAAATATGCCATATATTAAAATGAAACAAAACACAAGATTATTGCAACTATTTATGACCAATTGGTGTAAATCAAATTTTTAAAAATTGGCCTTGTATTAGAGTTTACAATATTTACGTAAACTCAGTTTTTAAAAATACAGTATAAAACAATGAAAACACAAAATCATTCGCATCTATTACTAGAGCTGCATGAAAAATATAATTATGAAAATAATCGTGTTAAACATCCTTGTATTCTGTCAATATAAGTTTTATTTGATAAAAATTAATTTTAATAGCAAAACGAAATAATACGCTGCAACTATTCAGAGGTGCTTTGTGAAAGGATTGACGTTATACACAAATCACTTGGTACCCCATCAGACTTTAAAGTATATAAACTTAAATCATAAATATGCCATATAATAAAATGAAACAAAACACAAGATTATTGCAACTTTTTATGACCAATTGGTGTAAATCAAATTTTTAAAAATTGTCCTTGTATTAGAGTTTACAATATTTACGTAAACTTAGTTTTTAAAAATTCAGTATTAAACAATGAAAACACAAAATCATTCGCATCTATTACTAGAGCTGCATGAAAAATATAATAATGAAAATAATCGTGTTGAACATCCTTGTATTCTGTCAATATTAGTTTTATTTGATAAAAATTAATTTGCATTGCAAAACGAAGTAATAGGGTGCAACTATTTAGGTGTGCTGTGTGAAAGGAATGATTTTGTACACAAATCACTTGGTACCCCATTGGACTTTAAAGTATATAAATTTAGTTCATAAATATGCCATATAATAAAGAGACACGAAACACAAGATTATTGCAACTTTTCACGAGCAAATGGAGGAAATCAAAATTTTAAAAATTGGCCTTGTATTAGAGTTTACAATATTTACGTAAACTCAGTTTTTAAAAATTCAGTATAAAACAATGAAAACACAAAATCATTCGCATCTATTACTAGAGCTGCATGAAAAATATAATTATGAAAATAATCGTGTTGAACATCCTTGTATTCTGTCAATATAAGTTTTATTTGATAAAAATTAATTTGCATTGCAAAACGAAATAATACGCTGCAACTATTCAGAGGTGCTTTGTGAAAGGATTGACGTTATACACAAATCACTTGGTATCCCATCAGACTTTAAAGTATATAAACTTAGTTCATAAATATGCCATATAATAAAATGAAACAAAACACAAGATTATTGCAACTATTCATGACCAATTGGTGTAAATCAAATTTTTAAAAATTGTCCTTGTGTTAGAGTTTACAATATTTACGTAAACTCAGTTATTAAAAATTCAGTATAAAACAATGAAAACACAAAATCATTCGCATCTATTTCTAGAGCTGCATGAAAAATATAATAATGAAAATAATCGTGTTGAACATCCTTGTTTTCTGTCAATATAAGTTTTATTTGATAAAAATTGATTTTAGTAGCAAAACAAAGTAATACGCTGCAACTATTCAGAGTTCCTGTGTGAAAGGATTGACGTTATACAAAAATCACTTGGTACGCCACTGGACTTTAAAGTATATAAACTTAGTTCATAAATATGCCATATATTAAAATGAAACAAAACACAAGATTATTGCAACTATTTATGACCAATTAGTGTAAATCAAATTTTTAAAAATTGGTCTTGTATTAGAGTTTACAATATTTACGTAAACTCAGTTTTTAAAAATACAGTATAAAACAATGAAAACACAAAATCATTCGCATCTATTTCTAGACCTGCATGAAAAATATAATAATGAAAATAATCGTGTTGAACATCCTTGTATTCTGTCAATATTAGTTTTATTTGATGAAAATCAATTTGCATAGCAAAACGAAGTAATACGCTGCAATTATTCAGAGCTGCTGTGTGAAAGGAATGATTTTGTACACAAATCACTTTGTACCCCATTGGACTTTTAAGTATATAAATTTAATTCATAAATATGCCATATAATAAAGAGACACGAAACACAAGATTATTGCAACTTTTCACGAGCAAATGGAGGATATCAAAATTTTAAAAATTGGCCTTGTATTAGAGTTTACAATATTTACGTAAACTTAGTTTTTAAAAATACCGTATAAAACAATGAAAACACAAAATCATTCGCATCTATTTCTAGACCTGCATGAAAAATATAATAATGAAAATAATCGTGTTGAACATCCTTGTATTCTGTCAATATAAGTTTTATTTGATAAAAATTAATTTTAATAGCAAAACGAAATAATACGCTGCAACTATTCAGAGGTGCTTTGTGAAAGGATTGACGTTATACAAAAATCACTTGGTACGCCACTGGACTTTAAAGTATATAAACTTAGTTCATAAATATGCCATATAATAAAATGAAACAAAACACAAGATTATTGCAACTATTTATGACCAATTGGTGTAAATCAAATTTTTAAAAATTGGCCTTGTATTAGAGTTTACAATATATATGTAAACTCAGTTTTTAAAAATTCAGTATAATATAATGAAAACACAAAATCATTCGCATCTATTTCTAGAGCTGCATGAAAAATATAATAATGAAAATAATCGTGTTGAACATCCTTGTATTCTGTCAATATAAGTTTTATTTGATAAAAATCAATTTGCATTGCAAAACGAAGTAATAGGGTGCAACTATTTAGGTGTGCTGTGTGAAAGGAATGATTTTGTACACAAATCACTTGGTACCCCATTGGACTTTTAAGTATATAAATTTAGTTCATAAATATGCCATATAATAAAGAGACACGAAACACAAGATTATTGCAACTTTTCACGAGCAAATGGAGGAAATCAAAATTTTAAAAATTGGCCTTGTATTAGAGTTTACAATATTTACGTAAACTTAGTTTTTAAAATACCGTATAAAACAATGAAAACACAAAATCATTCGCATCTATTTCTAGAGCTGCATGAAAAATATAATAATGAAAATAATCGTGTTGAACATCCTTGTATTCTGTCAATATTAGTTTTATTTGATAAAAATTAATTTTAATAGCAAAACGAAATAATACGCTGCAACTATTCAGAGGTGCTTTGTGAAAGGATTGACGTTATACACAAATCACTTGGTACCCCATCAGACTTTAAAGTATATAAACTTAGTTCATAAATATGCCATATAATAAAATGAAACAAAACACAAGATTATTACAACTATTTATGACCAATTAGTGTAAATCAAATTTTTAAAAATTGTCCTTGTGTTAGAGTTTACAATATTTACGTAAACTCAGTTATTAAAAATTCAGTATACAACAATGAAAACACAAAATCATTCGCATCTATTTCTAGAGCTGCATGAAAAATATAATAATGAAAATAATCGTGTTGAACATCCTTGTATTCTGTCAATATAAGTTTTATTTGATAAAAATTAATTTGCATTGCAAAACGAAGTAATAGGGTGCAACTATTTAGGTGTGCTTTGTGAAAGGATTGACGTTATACACAAATCACTTGGTACCCCATTGGACTTTAAAGTATATAAACCTAGTTCATAAATATGCAATATATTAAAATGAAACAAAACACAAGATTATTACAACTATTTATGACCAATTGGTGTAAATCAAATTTTTAAAAATTGTCCTTGTGTTAGAGTTTACAGTATTTACGTAAACTCAGTTATTAAAAATTCAGTATACAACAATGAAAACACAAAATCATTCGCATCTATTTCTAGAGCTGCATGAAAAATATAATAATGAAAATAATCGTGTTGAACATCCTTGTATTCTGTCAATATAAGTTTTATTTGATAAAAATTGATTTTAGTAGCAAAACAAAGTAATACGCTGCAACTATTCAGAGTTCCTGTGTGAAAGGATTGACGTTATACAAAAATCACTTGGTACGCCACTGGACTTTAAAGTATATAAACTTAGTTCATAAATATGCCATATATTAAAATGAAACAAAACACAAGATTATTGCAACTATTTATGACCAATTAGTGTAAATCAAATTTTTAAAAATTGGCCTTGTATTAGAGTTTACAATATTTACGTAAACTCAGTTATTAAAAATTCAGTATAAAACAATGAAAACACAAAATCATTCGCATCTATTTCTAGAGCTGCATGAAAAATATAATAATGAAAATAATCGTGTTGAACATCCTTGTATTCTGTCAATATAAGTTTTATTTGATAAAAATCAATTTGCATTGCAAAACGAAGAAATAGGGTGCAACTATTTAGGTGTGCTGTGTGAAAGGAATGATTTTGTACACAAATCACTTGGTACCCCATTGGACTTTAAAGTATATAAATTTAGTTCATAAATATGCCATATAATAAAGAGACACGAAACACAAGATTATTGCAACTTTTCACGAGCAAATGGAGGAAATCAAAATTTTAAAAATTGGCCTTGTATTAGAGTTTACAATATTTACGTAAACTCAGTTTTTAAAAATTCAGTATAAAACAATGAAAACACAAAATCATTCGCATCTATTACTAGAGCTGCATGAAAAATATAATTATGAAAATAATCGTGTTGAACATCCTTGTATTCTGTCAATATAAGTTTTATTTGATAAAAATTAATTTGCATTGCAAAACGAAATAATACGCTGCAACTATTCAGAGGTGCTTTGTGAAAGGATTGACGTTATACACAAATCACTTGGTATCCCATCAGACTTTAAAGTATATAAACTTAGTTCATAAATATGCCATATAATAAAATGAAACAAAACACAAGATTATTGCAACTATTCATGACCAATTGGTGTAAATCAAATTTTTAAAAATTGTCCTTGTGTTAGAGTTTACAATATTTACGTAAACTCAGTTATTAAAAATTCAGTATAAAACAATGAAAACACAAAATCATTCGCATCTATTTCTAGAGCTGCATGAAAAATATAATAATGAAAATAATCGTGTTGAATATCCTTGTTTTCTGTCAATATAAGTTTTATTTGATAAAAATTAATTTTAGTAGCAAAACAAAGTAATACGCTGCAACTATTCAGAGTTCCTGTGTGAAAGGATTGACGTTATACAAAAATCACTTGGTACGCCACTGGACTTTAAAGTATATAAACTTAGTTCATAAATATGCCATATATTAAAATGAAACAAAACACAAGATTATTGCAACTATTTATGACCAATTAGTGTAAATCAAATTTTTAAAAATTGGCCTTGTATTAGAGTTTACAATATTTACGTAAACTCAGTTTTTAAAAATACAGTATAAAACAATGAAAACACAAAATCATTCGCATCTATTTCTAGACCTGCATGAAAAATATAATAATGAAAATAATCGTGTTGAACATCCTTGTATTCTGTCAATATTAGTTTTATTTGATGAAAATCAATTTGCATAGCAAAACGAAGTAATACGCTGCAATTATTCAGAGCTGCTGTGTGAAAGGAATGATTTTGTACACAAATCACTTTGTACCCCATTGGACTTTTAAGTATATAAATTTAGTTCATAAATATGCCATATAATAAAGAGACACGAAACACAAGATTATTGCAACTTTTCACGAGCAAATGGAGGATATCAAAATTTTAAAAATTGGCCTTGTATTAGAGTTTACAATATTTACGTAAACTTAGTTTTTAAAAATACCGTATAAAACAATGAAAACACAAAATCATTCGCATCTATTTCTAGACCTGCATGAAAAATATAATAATGAAAATAATCGTGTTGAACATCCTTGTATTCTGTCAATATAAGTTTTATTTGATAAAAATTAATTTTAATAGCAAAACGAAATAATACGCTGCAACTATTCAGAGGTGCTTTGTGAAAGGATTGACGTTATACAAAAATCACTTGGTACGCCACTGGACTTTAAAGTATATAAACTTAGTTCATAAATATGCCATATAATAAAATGAAACAAAACACAAGATTATTGCAACTATTTATGACCAATTGGTGTAAATCAAATTTTTAAAAATTGGCCTTGTATTAGAGTTTACAATATATATGTAAACTCAGTTTTTAAAAATTCAGTATAATATAATGAAAACACAAAATCATTCGCATCTATTTCTAGAGCTGCATGAAAAATATAATAATGAAAATAATCGTGTTGAACATCCTTGTATTCTGTCAATATAAGTTTTATTTGATAAAAATCAATTTGCATTGCAAAACGAAGTAATAGGGTGCAACTATTTAGGTGTGCTGTGTGAAAGGAATGATTTTGTACACAAATCACTTGGTACCCCATTGGACTTTTAAGTATATAAATTTAGTTCATAAATATGCCATATAATAAAGAGACACGAAACACAAGATTATTGCAACTTTTCACGAGCAAATGGAGGAAATCAAAATTTTAAAAATTGGCCTTGTATTAGAGTTTACAATATTTACGTAAACTTAGTTTTTAAAAATACCGTATAAAACAATGAAAACACAAAATCATTCGCATCTATTTCTAGAGCTGCATGAAAAATATAATAATGAAAATAATCGTGTTGAACATCCTTGTATTCTGTCAATATTAGTTTTATTTGATAAAAATTAATTTTAATAGCAAAACGAAATAATACGCTGCAACTATTCAGAGGTGCTTTGTGAAAGGATTGACGTTATACACAAATCACTTGGTACCCCATCAGACTTTAAAGTATATAAACTTAGTTCATAAATATGCCATATAATAAAATGAAACAAAACACAAGATTATTACAACTATTTATGACCAATTAGTGTAAATCAAATTTTTAAAAATTGTCCTTGTGTTAGAGTTTACAATATTTACGTAAACTCAGTTATTAAAAATTCAGTATACAACAATGAAAACACAAAATCATTCGCATCTATTTCTAGAGCTGCATGAAAATTATAATAATGAAAATAATCGTGTTGAACATCCTTGTATTCTGTCAATATAAGTTTTATTTGATAAAAATTAATTTGCATTGCAAAACGAAGTAATAGGGTGCAACTATTTAGGTGTGCTTTGTGAAAGGATTGACGTTATACACAAATCACTTGGTACCCCATTGGACTTTAAAGTATATAAACTTAGTTCATAAATATGCCATATAATAAAATGAAACAAAACACAAGATTATTACAACTATTTATGACCAATTGGTGTAAATCAAATTTTTAAAAATTGTCCTTGTGTTAGAGTTTACAATATTTACGTAAACTCAGTTATTAAAAATTCAGTATACAACAATGAAAACACAAAATCATTCGCATCTATTTCTAGAGCTGCATGAAAAATATAATAATGAAAATAATCGTGTTGAACATCCTTGTATTCTGTCAATATAAGTTTTATTTGATAAAAATTGATTTTAGTAGCAAAACAAAGTAATACGCTGCAACTATTCAGAGTTCCTGTGTGAAAGGATTGACGTTATACAAAAATCAATTGGTACGCCACTGGACTTTAAAGTATATAAACTTAGTTCATAAATATGCCATATATTAAAATGAAACAAAACACAAGATTATTGCAACTATTTATGACCAATTAGTGTAAATCAAATTTTTAAAAATTGGCCTTGTATTAGAGTTTACAATATTTACGTAAACTCAGTTTTTAAAAATACAGTATAAAACAATGAAAACACAAAATCATTCGCATCTATTTCTAGACCTGCATGAAAAATATAATAATGAAAATAATCGTGTTGAACATCCTTGTATTCTGTCAATATTAGTTTTATTTGATGAAAATCAATTTGCATAGCAAAACGAAGTAATACGCTGCAATTATTCAGAGGTGCTTTGTGAAAGGATTGACGTTATACACAAATCACTTGGTACCCCATTGGACTTTAAAGTATATAAATTTAGTTCATAAATTTGCCATATAATAAAGAGACACGAAACACAAGATTATTGCAACTTTTCACGAGCAAATGGAGGAAATCAAAATTTTAAAAATTGGCCTTGTATTAGAGTTTACAATATTTACGTAAACTTAGTCTTTAAAAATACCGTATAAAACAATGAAAACACAAAATCATTCGCATCTATTTCTAGAGCTGCATGAAAAATATAATAATGAAAATAATCTTGTTGAACATCCTTGTATTCTGTCAATATTAGTTTTATTTGATAAAAATTAATTTTAATAGCAAAACGAAATAATACGCTGCAACTATTCAAAGGTGCTTTGTGAAAGGATTGACGTTATACACAAATCACTTGGTACCCCATCAGACTTTAAAGTATATAAACTTAGTTCATAAATATGCCATATAATAAAATGAAACAAAACACAAGATTATTACAACTATTTATGACCAATTAGTGTAAATCAAATTTTTAAAAATTGTCCTTGTGTTAGAGTTTACAATATTTACGTAAACTCAGTTATTAAAAATTCAGTATACAACAATGAAAACACAAAATCATTCGCATCTATTTCTAGAGCTGCATGAAAAATATAATAATGAAAATAATCGTGTTGAACATCCTTGTATTCTGTCAATATAAGTTTTATTTGATAAAAATTAATTTGCATTGCAAAACGAAGTAATAGGGTGCAACTATTTAGGTGTGCTTTGTGAAAGGATTGACGTTATACACAAATCACTTGGTACCCCATTGGACTTTAAAATATATAAACTTAGTTCATAAATATGCCATATAATAAAATGAAACAAAACACAAGATTATTACAACTATTTATGACCAATTGGTGTAAATCAAATTTTTAAAAATTGTCCTTGTGTTAGAGTTTACAATATTTACGTAAACTCAGTTATTAAAAATTCAGTATACAACAATGAAAACACAAAATCATTCGCATCTATTTCTAGAGCTGCATGAAAAATATAATAATGAAAATAATCGTGTTGAACATCCTTGTATTCTGTCAATATTAGTTTTATTTGATGAAAATCAATTTGCATAGCAAAACGAAGTAATACGCTGCAATTATTCAGAGGTGCTTTGTGAAAGGATTGACGTTATACACAAATCACTTGGTACCCCACTGGACTTTAAAGCATATAAATTTAGTTCATAAATTTGCCATATAATAAAGAGACACGAAACAACAAGATTATTGCAACTTTTCACGAGCAAATGGAGGAAATCAAAATTTTAAAAATTGGCCTTGTATTAGAGTTTACAATATTTACGTAAACTCAGTTTTTAAAAATTCAGTATAAAACAATGAAAACACAAAATCATTCGCATCTATTACTAGAGCTGCACGAAAATTATAATAATGAAAATAATCGTGTTGAACATCTATGTATTCTGTCAATATAAGTTTTATTTGATAAAAATTAATTTTAATAGCAAAACGAAGAAATAGGGTGCAACTATTTAGGTGTGCTTTGTGAAAGGATTGACGTTATACACAAATCACTTGGTATCCCATCAGACTTTAAAGTATATAAACTTAGTTCATAAATATGCCATATAATAAAATGAAACAAAACACAAGATTATTACAACTATTCATGACCAATTGGTGTAAATCAAATTTTTAAAAATTGTCCTTGTGTTAGAGTTTACAATATTTACGTAAACTCAGTTATTAAAAATTCAGTATAAAACAATGAAAACACAAAATCATTCGCATCTATTTCTAGAACTGCATGAAAAATATAATAATGAAAATAATCGTGTTGAACATCTATGTATTCTGTCAATATAAGTTTTATTTGATAAAAATTAATTTTAATAGCAAAACGAAGAAATAGGGTGCAACTACTCAGAGTTCCTGTGTGAAAGGATTGACGTTATACAAAAATCACTTGGTACCCCATTGGACTTTAAAGTTTATAAACTTTGTTCATAAACATGCCATATAATAAAATGAAACAAAACACAAGATTATTACAACTATTCATGACCAATTGGTTTAAATCAAATTTTTAAAAATTGTCCTTGTGTTAGAGTTTACAATATTTACGTAAACTCAGTTATTAAAAATTCAGTATAAAACAATGAAAACACAAAATCATTCGCATCTATTTCTAGAGCTGCATGAAAAATATAATAATGAAAATAATCGTGTTGAACATCCTTGTATTCTGTCAATATAAGTTTTATTTGATAAAAATTAATTTTAATAGCAAAACGAAGAAATAGGGTGCAACTACTCAGAGTTCCTGTGTGAAAGGATTGACGTTATACAAAAATCACTTGGTACCCCATTGGACTTTAAAGTTTATAAACTTTGTTCATAAACATGCCATATAATAAAATGAAACAAAACACAAGATTATTACAACTATTCATGACCAATTGGTGTAAATCAAATTTTTAAAAATTGTCCTTGTGTTAGAGTTTACAATATTTACGTAAACTCAGTTATTAAAAATTCAGTATAAAACAATGAAAACACAAAATCATTCGCATCTATTTCTAGAGCTGCATGAAAAATATAATAATGAAAATAATCGTGTTGAACATCCTTGTATTCTGTCAATATAAGTTTTATTTGATAAAAATCAATTTGCATTGCAAAACGAAGTAATAGGGTGCAACTATTTAGGTGTGCTGTGTGAAAGGAATGATTTTGTACACAAATCACTTTGTACCCCATTGGACTTTTAAGTATATAAATTTAGTTCATAAATATGCCATATAATAAAATGAAACAAAACACAAGATTATTGCAACTTTTCACGAGCAAATGGAGGAAATCAAAATTTTAAAAATTGGCCTTGTATTAGAGTTTACAATATTTACGTAAACTCAGTTTTTAAAAATTCAGTATAAAACAATGAAAACACAAAATCATTCGCATCTATTACTAGAGCTGCACGAAAATTATAATAATGAAAATAATCGTGTTGAACATCTATGTATTCTGTCAATATAAGTTTTATTTGATAAAAATTAATTTTAATAGCAAAACGAAGAAATAGGGTGCAACTACTCAGAGTTCCTGTGTGAAAGGATTGACGTTATACAAAAATCACTTGGTACCCCATTGGACTTTAAAGTTTATAAACTTTGTTCATAAACATGCCATATAATAAAATGAAACAAAACACAAGATTATTACAACTATTCATGACCAATTGGTGTAAATCAAATTTTTAAAAATTGTCCTTGTGTTAGAGTTTACAATATTTACGTAAACTCAGTTATTAAAAATTCAGTATAAAACAATGAAAACACAAAATCATTCGCATCTATTTCTAGAGCTGCATGAAAAATATAATAATGAAAATAATCGTGTTGAACATCCTTGTATTCTGTCAATATAAGTTTTATTTGATAAAAATCAATTTGCATTGCAAAACGAAGTAATAGGGTGCAACTATTTAGGTGTGCTGTGTGAAAGGAATGATTTTGTACACAAATCACTTTGTACCCCATTGGACTTTTAAGTATATAAATTTAGTTCATAAATATGCCATATAATAAAATGAAACAAAACACAAGATTATTGCAACTTTTCACGAGCAAATGGAGGATATCAAAATTTTAAAAATTGGCCTTGTATTAGAGTTTACAATATTTAGGTAAACTTAGTTTTTAAAAATACCGTATAAAACAATGAAAACACAAAATCATTCGCATCTATTTCTAGACCTGCATGAAAAATATAATAATGAAAATAATCGTGTTGAACATCCTTGTATTCTGTCAATATAAGTTTTATTTGATAAAAATTAATTTTAATAGCAAAACGAAATAATACGCTGCAACTATTCAGAGGTGCTTTGTGAAAGGATTGACGTTATACACAAATCACTTGGTACGCCACTGGACTTTAAAGTATATAAACTTAGTTCATAAATATGCCATATATTAAAATGAAACAAAACACAAGATTATTGCAACTATTTATGACCAATTGGTGTAAATCAAATTTTTAAAAATTGGCCTTGTATTAGAGTTTACAATATATATGTAAACTCAGTTTTTAAAAATTCAGTATAATATAATGAAAACACAAAATCATTCGCATCTATTTCTAGAGCTGCATGAAAAATGTAATAATGAAAATAATCGTGTTGAACATCCTTGTATTCTGTCAATATAAGTTTTATTTGATAAAAATCAATTTGCATTGCAAAACGAAGAAATAGGGTGCAACTATTTAGGTGTGCAGTGTGAAAGGAATGATTTTGTACACAAATCACTTGGTACCCCATTGGACTTTTAAGTATATAAATTTAGTTCATAAATATGCCATATAATAAAATGAAACAAAACACAAGATTATTGCAACTTTTCACGAGCAAATGGAGGATATCAAAATTTTAAAAATTGGCCTTGTATTAGAGTTTACAATATTTAGGTAAACTTAGTTTTTAAAAATACCGTATAAAACAATGAAAACACAAAATCATTCGCATCTATTTCTAGACCTGCATGAAAAATATAATAATGAAAATAATCGTGTTGAACATCCTTGTATTCTGTCAATATAAGTTTTATTTGATAAAAATTAATTTTAATAGCAAAACGAAATAATACGCTGCAACTATTCAGAGTTCCTGTGTGAAAGGATTGACGTTATACAAAAATCACTTGGTACGCCACTGGACTTTAAAGTATATAAACTTAGTTCATAAATATGCCATATATTAAAATGAAACAAAACACAAGATTATTGCAACTTTTCACGAGCAAATGGAGGAAATCAAAATTTTAAAAATTGGCCTTGTATTCGAGTTTACAATATTTACGTAAACTTAGTTTTTAAAAATACCGTATAAAACAGTGAAAACACAAAATCATTCGCATCTATTTCTAGACCTGCATGAAAAATATAATAATGAAAATAATCGTGTTGAACATCCTTGTATTCTGTCAATATTAGTTTTATTTGATAAAAATTAATTTTAATAGCAAAACGAAATAATACGCTGCAACTATTCAGAGGTGCTTTGTGAAAGGATTGACGTTATACACAAATCACTTGGTATCCCATCAGACTTTAAAGTATATAAACTTAGTTCATAAATATGCCATATAATAAAATGAAACAAAACACAAGATTATTGCAACTATTCATGACCAATTGGTGTAAATCAAATTTTTAAAAATTGTCCTTGTGTTAGAGTTTACAATATTTACGTAAACTCAGTTTTTAAAAATTCAGTATAAAACAATGAAAACACAAAATCATTCGCATCTATTTCTAGAGCTGCATGAAAAATATAATAATGAAAATAATCGTGTTGAACATCCTTGTATTCTGTCAATATTAGTTTTATTTGATGAAAATCAATTTGCATAGCAAAACGAAGTAATACGCTGCAATTATTCAGAGCTGCTGTGTGAAAGGAATGATTTTGTACACAAATCACTTTGTACCCCATTGGACTTTTAAGTATATAAATTTAGTTCATAAATATGCCATATAATAAAGAGACACGAAACACAAGATTATTGCAACTTTTCACGAGCAAATGGAGGATATCAAAATTTTAAAAATTGGCCTTGTATTAGAGTTTACAATATTTACGTAAACTTAGTTTTTAAAAATACCGTATAAAACAATGAAAACACAAAATCATTCGCATCTATTTCTAGACCTGCATGAAAAATATAATAATGAAAATAATCGTGTTGAACATCCTTGTATTCTGTCAATATAAGTTTTATTTGATAAAAATTAATTTTAATAGCAAAACGAAATAATACGCTGCAACTATTCAGAGGTGCTTTGTGAAAGGATTGACGTTATACAAAAATCACTTGGTACCCCATCAGACTTTAAAGTATATAAACTTAGTTCATAAATATGCCATATAATAAAATGAAACAAAACACAAGATTATTACAACTATTTATGACCAATTAGTGTAAATCAAATTTTTAAAAATTGTCCTTGTGTTAGAGTTTACAATATTTACGTAAACTCAGTTATTAAAAATTCAGTATACAACAATGAAAACACAAAATCATTCGCATCTATTTCTAGAGCTGCATGAAAAATATAATAATGAAAATAATCGTGTTGAACATCCTTGTATTCTGTCAATATAAGTTTTATTTGATAAAAATTAATTTGAATTGCAAAACGAAGTAATAGGGTGCAACTATTTAGGTGTGCTTTGTGAAAGGATTGACGTTATACACAAATCACTTGGTACCCCATTGGACTTTAAAGTATATAAACTTAGTTCATAAATATGCCATATAATAAAATGAAACAAAACACAAGATTATTACAACTATTTATGACCAATTGGTGTAAATCAAATTTTTAAAAATTGTCCTTGTGTTAGAGTTTACAATATTTACGTAAACTCAGTTATTAAAAATTCAGTATACATCAATGAAAACACAAAATCATTCGCATCTATTTCTAGAGCTGCATGAAAAATATAATAATGAAAATAATCGTGTTGAACATCCTTGTATTCTGTCAATATTAGTTTTATTTGATGAAAATCAATTTGCATAGCAAAACGAAGTAATACGCTGCAATTATTCAGAGGTGCTTTGTGAAAGGATTGACGTTATACACAAATCACTTGGTACCCCACTGGACTTTAAAGTATATAAATTTAGTTCATAAATTTGCCATATAATAAAGAGACACGAAACAACAAGATTATTGCAACTTTTCACGAGCAAATGGAGGAAATCAAAATTTTAAAAATTGGCCTTGTATTAGAGTTTACAATATTTACGTAAACTCAGTTTTTAAAAATTCAGTATAAAACAATGAAAACACAAAATCATTCGCATCTATTACTAGAGCTGCATGAAAATTATAATAATGAAAATAATCGTGTTGAACATCTATGTATTCTGTCAATATAAGTTTTATTTGATAAAAATTAATTTTAATAGCAAAACGAAATAATACGCTGCAACTATTCAGAGGTGCTTTGTGAAAGGATTGACGTTATACACAAATCACTTGGTATCCCATCAGACTTTAAAGTATATAAACTTAGTTCATAAATATGCCATATAATAAAATGAAACAAAACACAAGATTATTACAACTATTCATGACCAATTGGTGTAAATCAAATTTTTAAAAATTGTCCTTGTGTTAGAGTTTACAATATTTACGTAAACTCAGTTATTAAAAATTCAGTAAAAAACAATGAAAACACAAAATCATTCGCATCTATTTCTAGAGCTGCATGAAAAATATAATAATGAAAATAATCGTGTTGAACATCCTTCTATTCTGTCAATATAAGTTTTATTTGATAAAAATCAATTTGCATTGCAAAACGAAGTAATAGGGTGCAACTATTTAGGTGTGCTGTGTGAAAGGAATGATTTTGTACACAAATCACTTTGTACCCCATTGGACTTTTAAGTATATAAATTTAGTTCATAAATATGCAATATAATAAAATGAAACAAAACACAAGATTATTGCAACTTTTCACGAGCAAATGGAGGATATCAAAATTTTAAAAATTGGCCTTGTATTAGAGTTTACAATATTTACGTAAACTTAGTTTTTAAAAATACCGTATAAAACAATGAAAACACAAAATCATTCGCATCTATTTCTAGACCTGCATGAAAAATATAATAATGAAAATAATCGTGTTGAACATCCTTGTATTCTGTCAATAAAAGTTTTATTTGATAAAAATTAATTTTAATAGCAAAACGAAATAATACGCTGCAACTATTCAGAGGTGCTTTGTGAAAGGATTGACGTTATACACAAATCACTTGGTACCCCATTAGACTTTAAAGTATATAAACTTAGTTCATAAATATGCCATATAATAAAATGAAACAAAACACAAGATTATTGCAACTATTTATGACCAATTGGTGTAAATCAAATTTTTAAAAATTGGCCTTGTATTAGAGTTTACAATATATATGTAAACTCAGTTTTTAAAAATTCAGTATAATATAATGAAAACACAAAATCATTCGCATCTATTTCTAGAGCTGCATGAAAAATATAATAATGAAAATAATCGTGTTGAACATCCTTGTATTCTGTCAATATAAGTTTTATTTGATAAAAATCAATTTGCATTGCAAAACGAAGTAATAGGGTGCAACTATTTAGGTGTGCTGTGTGAAAGGAATGATTTTGTACACAAATCACTTGGTACCCCATTGGACTTTTAAGTATATAAATTTAGTTCATAAATATGCCATATAATAAAGAGACATGAAACACAAGATTATTGCAACTTTTCACGAGCAAATGGAGGAAATCAAAATTTTAAAAATTGGCCTTGTATTCGAGTTTACAATATTTACGTAAACTTAGTTTTTAAAAATACCGTATAAAACAGTGAAAACACAAAATCATTCGCATCTATTTCTAGACCTGCATGAAAAATATAATAATGAAAATAATCGTGTTGAACATCCTTGTATTCTGTCAATATTAGTTTTATTTGATAAAAATTAATTTTAATAGCAAAACGAAATAATACGCTGCAACTATTCAGAGGTGCTTTGTGAAAGGATTGACGTTATACACAAATCACTTGGTACCCCATCAGACTTTAAAGTATATAAATTTAGTTCATAAATATGCCATATAATAAAATGAAACAAAACACAAGATTATTGCAACTATTTATGACCAATTGGTGTAAATCAAATTTTTAAAAATTGTCCTTGTGTTAGAGTTTACAATATTTACGTAAACTCAGTTATTAAAAATTCAGTATACAACAATGAAAACACAAAATCATTCGCATCTATTTCTAGAGCTGCATGAAAAATATAATAATGAAAATAATCGTGTTGAACATCCTTGTATTCTGTCAATATAAGTTTTATTTGATAAAAATTGATTTTAGTAGCAAAACAAAGTAATACGCTGCAACTATTCAGAGTTCCTGTGTGAAAGGATTGACGTTATACAAAAATCACTTGGTACGCCACTGGACTTTAAAGTATATAAACTTAGTTCATAAATATGCCATATATTAAAATGAAACAAAACACAAGGTTATTGCAACTATTTATGACCAATTGGTCTAAATCAAATTTTTAAAAATTGGCCTTGTATTAGAGTTTACAATATTTACGTAAACTCAGTTTTTAAAAATACCGTATAAAACAATGAAAACACAAAATCATTCGCATCTATTTCTAGACCTGCATGAAAAATATAATAATGAAAATAATCGTGTTGAACATCCTTGTATTCTGTCAATTTTAAAAATTGGCCTTGTATTAGAGTTTACAATATTTACGTAAACTTAGTTTTTAAAAATACCGTATAAAACAATGAAAACACAAAATCATTCGAATCTATTTCTAGACCTGCATGAAAAATATAATAATGAAAATAATCGTGTTGAACATCCTTGTATTCTGTCAATATAAGTTTTATTTGATAAAAATTAATTTTAATAGCAAAACGAAATAATATGCTGCAACTATTCAGAGGTGCTTTGTGAAAGGATTGACGTTATACACAAATCACTTGGTACCCCATCGGACTTTAAAGTATATAAATTTAGTTCATAAATATGCCATATATTAAAATGAAACAAAACACAAGGTTATCGCAACTATTTATGACCAATTGGTGTAAATCAAATTTTTAAAAATTGGCCTTGTATTAGAGTTTACAATATATATGTAAACTCAGTTTTTAAAAATTCAGTATAATATAATGAAAACACAAAATCATTCGCATCTATTTCTAGAGGTGCATGAAAAATATAATAATGAAAATAATCGTGTTGAACATCCTTGTATTCTGTCAATATAAGTTTTATTTGATAAAAATCAATTTGCATTGCAAAACGAAGTAATAGGGTGCAACTAATTAGGTGTGCTGTGTGAAGGGAATGATTTTGTACACAAATCACTTGGTACCCCATTGGACTTTTAAGTATATAAACTTAGTTCATAAATATGCCATATAATAAAATGAAACAAAACACAAGATTATTGCAACTATTTATGACCAATTGGTGTAAATCAAATTTTTAAAAATTGGCCTTGTATTAGAGTTTACAATATATATGTAAACTCAGTTTTTAAAAATTCAGTATAATATAATGAAAACACAAAATCATTCGCATCTATTTCTAGAGGTGCATGAAAAATATAATAATGAAAATAATCGTGTTGAACATCCTTGTATTCTGTCAATATAAGTTTTATTTGATAAAAATCAATTTGCATTGCAAAACGAAGTAATAGGGTGCAACTAATTAGGTGTGCTGTGTGAAAGGAATGATTTTGTACACCAATTACTTGGTACCCCATTGGACTTTTAAGTATATAAATTTAGTTCATAAATATGCCATATAATAAAGAGACACGAAACACAAGATTATTGCAACTTTTCACGAGCAAATGGAGGAAATCAAAATTTTAAAAATTGGCCTTGTATTAGAGTTTACAATATTTACGTAAACTTAGTTTTTAAAAATACCGTATAAAACAATGAAAACACAAAATCATTCGAATCTATTTCTAGACCTGCATGAAAAATATAATAATGAAAATAATCGTGTTGAACATCCTTGTATTCTGTCAATATAAGTTTTATTTGATAAAAATTAATTTTAATAGCAAAACGAAATAATACGCTGCAACTATTCAGAGGTGCTTTGTGAAAGGATTGACGTTATACACAAATCATTTGGTACCCCATCAGACTTTAAAGTATATAAACTTAGTTCATAAATATGCCATATAATAAAATGAAACAAAACACAAGATTATTGCAACTATTTATGACCAATTGGTGTAAATCAAATTTTTAAAAATTGGCCTTGTATTAGAGTTTACAATATATATGTAAACTCAGTTTTTAAAAATTCAGTATAATATAATGAAAACACAAAATCATTCGCATCTATTTCTAGAGGTGCATGAAAAATATAATAATGAAAATAATCGTGTTGAACATCCTTGTATTCTGTCAATATAAGTTTTATTTGATAAAAATCAATTTGCATTGCAAAACGAAGTAATAGGGTGCAACTAATTAGGTGTGCTGTGTGAAAGGAATGATTTTGTACACCAATTACTTGGTACCCCATTGGACTTTTAAGTATATAAATTTAGTTCATAAATATGCCATATAATAAAGAGACACGAAACACAAGATTATTGCAACTTTTCACGAGCAAATGGAGGAAATCAAAATTTTAAAAATTGGCCTTGTATTAGAGTTTACAATATTTACGTAAACTCAGTTTTTAAAAATACCGTATAAAACAATGAAAACACAAAATCATTCGCATCTATTTCTAGACCTGCATGAAAAATATAATAATGAAAATAATCGTGTTGAACATCCTTGTATTCTGTCAATATTAGTTTTATTTGATGAAAATCAATTTGCATAGCAAAACGAAGTAATACGCTGCAATTATTCAGAGCTGCTGTGTGAAAGGATTGACGTTATACACAAATCACTTGGTACCCCATTGGACTTTAAAGTATATAAATTTAGTTCATAAATATGCCATATAATAAAGAGACACGAAACAACAAGATTATTGCAACTTTTCACGAGCAAATGGAGGAAATCAAAATTTTAAAAATTGGCCTTGTATTAGAGTTTACAATATTTACGTAAACTCAGTTTTTAAAAATTCAGTATAAAACAATGAAAACACAAAATCATTCGCATCTATTACTAGAGCTGCATGAAAAATATAATAATGAAAATAATCGTGTTGAACATCTTTGTATTCTGTCAATATAATTTTTATTTGATAAAAATTAATTTTAATAGCAAAACGAAATAATACGCTGCAACTATTCAGAGGTGCTTTGTGAAAGGATTGACGTTATGCACAAATCACTTGGTATCCCATCAGACTTTAAAGTATATAAACTTAGTTCATAAATATGCCATATAATAAAATGAAACAAAACACAAGATTATTGCAACTATTCATGACCAATTGGTGTAAATCAAATTTTTAAAAATTGTCCTTGTGTTAGAGTTTACAATATTTACGTAAACTCAGTTATTAAAAATTCAGTATAAAACAATGAAAACACAAAATCATTCGCATCTATTTCTAGAGCTGCATGAAAAATATAATAATGAAAATAATCGTGTTGAACATCCTTGTATTCTGTCAATATAAGTTTTATTTGATAAAAATTAATTTGCATTGCAAAACGAAGTAATAGGGTGCAACTATTTAGGTGTGCTGTGTGAAAGGAATGATTTTGTATACAAATCACTTTGTACCCCATTGGACTTTTAAGTATATAAATTTAGTTCATAAATATGCCATATAATAAAGAGACACGAAACACAAGATTATTGCAACTTTTCACGAGCAAATGGAGGAAATCAAAATTTTAAAAATTGGCCTTGTATTAGAGTTTACAATATTTACGTAAACTTAGTTTTTAAAAATACCGTATAAAACAATGAAAACACAAAATCATTCGCATCTATTTCTAGACCTGCATGAAAAATATAATAATGAAAATAATCGTGTTGAACATCCTTGTATTCTGTCAATATAAGTTTTATTTGATAAAAATTAATTTTAATAGCAAAACGAAATAATACGCTGCAACTATTCAGAGGTGCTTTGTGAAAGGATTGACGTTATACACAAATGATTTGGTACCCCATCAGACTTTAAAGTATATAAACTTAGTTCATAAATATGCCATATAATAAAATGAAACAAAACACAAGATTATTGCAACTATTTATGACCAATTGGTGTAAATCAAATTTTTAAAAATTGGCCTTGTATTAGAGTTTACAATATATATGCAAACTCAGTTTTTAAAAATTCAGTATAAAACAATGAAAACACAAAATCATTCGCATCTATTTCTAGAGGTGCATGAAAAATATAATAATGAAAATAATCGTGTTGAACATCCTTGTATTCTGTCAATATAAGTTTTATATGATAAAAATCAATTTGCATTGCAAAACGAAGTAATAGGGTGCAACTAATTAGGTGTGCTGTGTGAAAGGAATGATTTTGTACACAAATCACTTGGTACCCCATTGGACTTTTAAGTATATAAATTTAGTTCATAAATATGCCATATAATAAAATGAAACAAAACACAAGATTATTGCAACTATTTATGACCAATTGGTGTAAATCAAATTTTTAAAAATTGTCCTTGTGTTAGAGTTTTCAATATTTACGTAAACTCAGTTATTAAAAATTCAGTATAAAACAATGAAAACACAAAATCATTCGAATCTATGTATAGAGTTGCACGAAAAATATAATAATGAAAATAATCGTGTTGAACATCCTTGTATTCTGTCAATATTAGTTTTATTTGATAAAAATTGATTTTAGTAGCAAAACAAAGTAATACGCTGCAACTATTCAGAGTTCCTGTGTGAAAGAATTGACGTTATACTAAAATCACTTGGTACGCCACTGGACTTTAAAGTATATGAACTTAGTTCATAAATATGCCATATATTAAAATGAAACAAAACACAAGGTTATCGCAACTATTTATGACCAATTGGTGTAAATCAAATTTTTAAAAATTGGCCTTGTATTAGAGTTTACAATATTTACGTAAACTCAGTTTAAAAAATTCAGTATAATATAATGAAAACACAAAATCATACGAATCTATGTATAGAGTTGCATGAAAAATATAATAATGAAAATAATCGTGTTGAACATCCTTGTATTCTGTCAATATAAGTTTTATTTGATAAAAATCAATTTGCATTGCAAAACAAAGTAATACGCTGCAACTATTCAGAGTTCCTGTGTGAAAGGATTGACGTTATACAAAAATCACTTGGTACGCCACTGGACTTTAAAGTATATAAACTTAGTTCATAAATATGCCATATAATAAAATGAAACAAAACACAAGATTATTGCAACTATTTATGACCAATTGGTGTAAATCAAATTTTTAAAAATTGGCCTTGTATTAGAGTTTACAATATTTACGTAAACTCAGTTTAAAAAATTCAGTATAATATAATGAAAACACAAAATCATACGAATCTATGTATAGAGTTGCATGAAAAATATAATAATGAAAATAATCGTGTTGAACAGCCTTGTATTCTGTCAATATTAGTTTTATTTGATAAAAATCAATTTGCATTGCAAAACGAAGTAATAGGGTGCAACTATTTAGGTGTGCTGTGTGAAAGGAATGATTTTGTACACAAATCACTTGGTACCCCATTGGACTTTTAAGTATATAAATTTAGTTCATAAATATGCCATATAATAAAGAGACACGAAACACAAGATTATTGCAACTTTTCACGAGCAAATGGAGGAAATCAAAATTTTAAAAATTGGCCTTGTATTAGAGTTTACAATATTTACGTAAACTCAGTTTTTAAAAATTCAGTATAAAACAATGAAAACACAAAATCATTCGCATCTATTACTAGAGCTGCATGAAAAATATAATTATGAAAATAATCGTGTTGAACATCCTTGTATTCTGTCAATATAAGTTTTATTTGATAAAAATTAATTTTAATAGCAAAACGAAATAATACGCTGCAACTATTCAGAGGTGCTTTGTGAAAGGATTGACGTTATACACAAATCACTTGGTACCCCATCAGACTTTAAAGTATATAAACTTAGTTCATAAATATGCCATATAATAAAGAGACACGAAACACAAGATTATTGCAACTTTTCACGAGCAAATGGAGGAAATCAAAATTTTAAAAATTGGCCTTGTATTAGAGTTTACAATATTTACGTAAACTTAGTTTTTAAAAATTCAGTATTAAACAATGAAAACACAAAATCATTCGCATCTATTACTAGAGCTGCATGAAAAATATAATAATGAAAATAATCGTGTTGAACATCCTTGTATTCTGTCAATATTAGTTTTATTTGATGAAAATCAATTTGCATAGCAAAACGAAGTAATACGCTGCAATTATTCAGAGCTGCTGTGTGAAAGGATTGACGTTATACACAAATCACTTGGTACCCCATTGGACTTTAAAGTATATAAATTTAGTTCATAAATTTGCCATATAATAAAGAGACACGAAACACAAGATTATTGCAACTTTTCACGAGCAAATGGAGGAAATCAAAATTTTAAAAATTGGCCTTGTATTAGAGTTTACAATATTTACGTAAACTCAGTTTTTAAAAATTCAGTATAAAACAATGAAAACACAAAATCATTCGCATCTATTACTAGAGCTGCATGAAAAATATAATTATGAAAATAATCGTGTTGAACATCCTTGTATTCTGTCAATATAAGTTTTATTTGATAAAAATTAATTTTAATAGCAAAACGAAATAATACGCTGCAACTATTCAGAGGTGCTTTGTGAAAGGATTGACGTTATACACAAATCACTTGGTACCCCATCAGACTTTAAAGTATATAAACTTAGTTCATAAATATGCCATATAATAAGATGAAACAAAACACAAGATTATTGCAACTATTCATGACCAATTGGTGTAAATCAAATTTTTAAAAATTGTCCTTGTGTTAGAGTTTACAATATTTACGTAAACTCAGTTATTAAAAATTCAGTATAAAACAATGAAAACACAAAATCATTCGCATCTATTTCTAGAGCTGCATGAAAAATATAATAATGAAAATAATCGTGTTGAACATCCTTGTATTCTGTCAGTATAAGTTTTATTTGATAAAAATCAATTTGCATTGCAAAACGAAGTAATAGGGTGCAACTATTTAGGTGTGCTGTGTGAAAGGAATGATTTTGTACACAAATCACTTTGTACCCCATTGGACTTTTAAGTATATAAATTTAGTTCATAAATATCCCATATAATAAAGAGACACGAAACACAAGATTATTGCAACTTTTCACGAGCAAATGGAGGAAATCAAAATTTTAAAAATTGGCCTTGTATTAGAGTTTACAATATTTACGTAAACTTAGTTTTTAAAAATTCAGTATTAAACAATGAAAACACAAAATCATTCGCATCTATTACTATAGCTGCATGAAAAATATAATAATGAAAATAATCGTGTTGAACATCCTTGTATTCTGTCAATATTAGTTTTATTTGATGAAAATCAATTTGCATAGCAAAACGAAGTAATACGCTGCAATTATTCAGAGCTGCTGTGTGAAAGGATTGACGTTATACACAAATCACTTGGTACCCCATTGGACTTTAAAGTATATAAATTTAGTTCATAAATTTGCCATATAATAAAGAGACACGAAACAACAAGATTATTGCAACTTTTCACGAGCAAATGGAGGAAATCAAAATTTTAAAAATTGGCCTTGTATTTAAGTTTACAATATTTACGTAAACTCAGTTTTTAAAAATTCAGTATAAAACAATGAAAACACAAAATCATTCGCATCTATTACTAGAGCTGCATGAAAATTATAATAATGAAAATAATCGTGTTTAACATCCTTGTATTCTGTCAATATAAGTTCTATTTGATAAAAATCAATTTGCATTGCAAAACGAAGTAATAGGGTGCAACTATTTAGGTGTGCTGTGTGAAAGGAATGATTTTGTACACAAATCACTTTGTACCCCATTGGACTTTTAAGTATATAAATTTAGTTCATAAATATGCCATATAATAAAGAGACACGAAACACAAGATTATTGCAACTTTTCACGAGCAAATGGAGGAAATCAAAATTTTAAAAATTGGCCTTGTATTAGAGTTTACAATATTTACGTAAACTTAGTTTTTAAAAATACCGTATAAAACAATGAAAACACAAAATCATTCGCATCTATTTCTAGACCTGCATGAAAAATATAATAATGAAAATAATCGTGTTGAACATCCTTGTATTCTGTCAATATAAGTTTTATTTGATAAAAATTAATTTTAATAGCAAAACGAAATAATACGCTGCAACTATTCAGAGGTGCTTTGTGAAAGGATTGACGTTATACACAAATCACTTGGTATCCCATCAGACTTTAAAGTATATAAACTTAGTTCATAAATATGCCATATAATAAAATGAAACAAAACACAAGATTATTGCAACTATTCATGACCAATTGGTGTAAATCAAATTTTTAAAAATTGTCCTTGTGTTAGAGTTTACAATATTTACGTAAACTCAGTTTTTAAAAATTCAGTATAAAACAATGAAAACACAAAATCATTCGCATCTATTTCTAGAGCTGCATGAAAAATATAATAATGAAAATAATCGTGTTGAACATCCTTGTATTCTGTCAATATAAGTTTTATTTGATAAAAATCAATTTGCATTGCAAAACGAAGTAATAGGGTGCAACTATTTAGGTGTGCTGTGTGAAAGGAATGATTTTGTACACAAATCACTTTGTACCCCATTGGACTTTTAAGTATATAAATTTAGTTCATAAATATGCCATATAATAAAGAGACACGAAACACAAGATTATTGCAACTTTTCACGAGCAAATGGAGGATATCAAAATTTTAAAAATTGGCCTTGTATTAGAGTTTACAATATTTACGTAAACTTAGTTTTTAAAAATACCGTATAAAACAATGAAAACACAAAATCATTCGCATCTATTTCTAGACCTGCATGAAAAATATAATAATGAAAATAATCGTGTTGAACATCCTTGTATTCTGTCAATATAAGTTTTATTTGATAAAAATTAATTTTAATAGCAAAACGAAATAATACGCTGCAACTATTCAGAGGTGCTTTGTGAAAGGATTGACGTTATACACAAATCACTTGGTACCCCATCAGACTTTAAAGTATATAAACTTAGTTCATAAATATGCCATATATTAAAATGAAACAAAACACAAGATTATCGCAACTATTTATGACCAATTGGTGTAAATCAAATTTTTAAAAATTGGCCTTGTATTAGAGTTTACAATATTTACGTAAACTTAGTTTTTAAAAATTCAGTATTAAACAATGAAAACACAAAATCATTCGCATCTATTACTAGAGCTGCATGAAAAATATAATAATGAAAATAATCGTGTTGAACATCCTTGTATTCTGTCAATATTAGTTTTATTTGATAAAAATCAATTTGCATTGCAAAACGAAGTAATAGGGTGCAACTATTTAGGTGTGCTGTGTGAAAGGAATGATTTTGTACACAAATCACTTGGTACCCCATTGGACTTTAAAGTATATAAATTTAGTTCATAAATATGCCATATAATAAAGAGACACGAAACACAAGATTATTGCAACTTTTCACGAGCAAATGGAGGAAATCAAAATTTTAAAAATTGGCCTTGTATTAGAGTTTACAATATTTACGTAAACTCAGTTTTTAAAAATTCAGTATAAAACAATGAAAACACAAAATCATTCGCATCTATTACTAGAGCTGCATGAAAAATATAATAATGAAAATAATCGTGTTGAACATCCTTGTATTCTGTCAATATAAGTTTTATTTGATAAAAATTAATTTTAATAGCAAAACGAAATAATACGCTGCAACTATTCAGAGGTGCTTTGTGAAAGGATTGACGTTATACACAAATCACTTGGTACCCCATCAGACTTTAAAGTATATAAACTTAGTTCATAAATATGCCATATAATAAAATGAAACAAAACACAAGATTATTGCAACTATTCATGACCAATTGGTGTAAATCAAATTTTTAAAAATTGTCCTTGTGTTAGAGTTTACAATATTTACGTAAACTCAGTTATTAAAAATTCAGTATAAAACAATGAAAACACAAAATCATTCGCAGCTATTTCTAGAGCTGCATGAAAAATATAATAATGAAAATAATCGTGTTGAACATCCTTGTATTCTGTCAATATAAGTTTTATTTGATAAAAATCAATTTGCATTGCAAAACGAAGTAATAGGGTGCAACTATTTAGGTGTGCTGTGTGAAAGGAATGATTTTGTACACAAATCACTTTGTACCCCATTGGATTTTTAAGTATATAAATTTAGTTCATAAATATCCCATATAATAAAGAGACACGAAACACAAGATTATTGCAACTTTTCACGAGCAAATGGAGGAAATCAAAATTTTAAAAATTGGCCTTGTATTAGAGTTTACAATATTTACGTAAACTTAGTTTTTAAAAATTCAGTATTAAACAATGAAAACACAAAATCATTCGCATCTATTACTAGAGCTGCATGAAAAATATAATAATGAAAATAATCGTGTTGAACATCCTTGTATTCTGTCAATATTAGTTTTATTTGATGAAAATCAATTTGCATAGCAAAACGAAGTAATACGCTGCAATTATTCAGAGCTGCTGTGTGAAAGGATTGACGTTATACACAAATCACTTGGTACCCCATTGGACTTTAAAGTATATAAATTTAGTTCATAAATTTGCCATATAATAAAGAGACACGAAACAACAAGATTATTGCAACTTTTCACGAGCAAATGGAGGAAATCAAAATTTTAAAAATTGGCCTTGTATTAGAGTTTACAATATTTACGTAAACTCAGTTTTTAAAAATTCAGTATAAAACAATGAAAACACAAAATCATTCGCATCTATTACTAGAGCTGCATGAAAATTATAATAATGAAAATAATCGTGTTGAACATCTTTGTATTCTGTCAATATAAGTTTTATTTGATAAAAATTAATTTTAATAGCAAAACGAAATAATACGCTGCAACTATTCAGAGGTGCTTTGTGAAAGGATTGACGTTATACACAAATCACTTGGTATCCCATCAGACTTTAAAGTATATAAACTTAGTTCATAAATATGCCATATAATAAAATGAAACAAAACACAAGATTATTGCAACTATTCATGACCAATTGGTGTAAATCAAATTTTTAAAAATTGTCCTTGTGTTAGAGTTTACAATATTTACGTAAACTCAGTTTTTAAAAATTCAGTATAAAACAATGAAAACACAAAATCATTCGCATCTATTTCTAGAGCTGCATGAAAAATATAATAATGAAAATAATCGTGTTGAACATCCTTGTATTCTGTCAATATAAGTTTTATTTGATAAAAATCAATTTGCATTGCAAAACGAAGTAATAGGGTGCAACTATTTAGGTGTGCTGTGTGAAAGGAATGATTTTGTACACAAATCACTTTGTACCCCATTGGACTTTTAAGTATATAAATTTAGTTCATAAATATGCCATATAATAAAGAGACACGAAACACAAGATTATTGCAACTTTTCACGAGCAAATGGAGGATATCAAAATTTTAAAAATTGGCCTTGTATTAGAGTTTACAATATTTACGTAAACTTAGTTTTTAAAAATACCGTATAAAACAATGAAAACACAAAATCATTCGCATCTATTTCTAGACCTGCATGAAAAATATAATAATGAAAATAATCGTGTTGAACATCCTTGTATTCTGTCAATATAAGTTTTATTTGATAAAAATCAATTTGCATAGCAAAACGAAGTAATACGCTGCAATTATTCAGAGCTGCTGTGTGAAAGGATTGACGTTATACACAAATCACTTGGTACCCCATCAGACTTTAAAGTATATAAACTTAGTTCATAAATATGCCATATAATAAAATGAAACAAAACACAAGATTATTGCAACTATTTATGACCAATTAGTGTAAATCAAATTTTTAAAAATTGGCCTTGTATTAGAGTTTACAATATATATGTAAACTCAGTTTTTAAAAATTCAGTATAATATAATGAAAACACAAAATCATTCGCATCTATTTCTAGAGCTGCATGAAAAATATAATAATGAAAATAATCGTGTTGAACATCCTTGTATTCTGTCAATATAAGTTTTCTTTGATAAAAATCAATTTGCATTGCAAAACGAAGTAATAGGGTGCAACTATTTAGGTGTGCTGTGTGAAAGGAATGATTTTGTACACAAATCACTTGGTACCCCATTGGACTTTTAAGTATATAAATTTAGTTCATAAATATGCCATATAATAAAGAGTCACGAAACACAAGATTATTGCAACTTTTCACGAGCAAATGGAGGAAATCAAAATTTTAAAAATTGGCCTTGTATTAGAGTTTACAATATTTACGTAAACTTAGTTTTTAAAAATACCGTATAAAACAGTGAAAACACAAAATCATTCGCATCTATTTCTAGACCTGCATGAAAAATATAATAATGAAAATAATCGTGTTGAACATCCTTGTATTCTGTCAATATTAGTTTTATTTGATAAAAATTAATTTTAATAGCAAAACGAAATAATACGCTGCAACTATTCAGAGGTGCTTTGTGAAAGGATTGACGTTATACACAAATCACTTGGTACCCCATCAGACTTTAAAGTATATAAATTTAGTTCATAAATATGCCATATAATAAAATGAAACAAAACACAAGATTATTACAACTATTTATGACCAATTGGTGTAAATCAAATTTTTAAAAATTGTCCTTGTGTTAGAGTTTACAATATTTACGTAAACTCAGTTATTAAAAATTCAGTATACAACAATGAAAACACAAAATCATTCGCATCTATTTCTAGAGCTGCATGAAAAATATAATAATGAAAATAATCGTGTTGAACATCCTTGTATTCTGTCAATATAAGTTTTATTTGATAAAAATCAATTTGCATTGCAAAACGAAGTAATAGGGTGCAACTATTTAGGTGTGCTGTGTGAAAGGAATGATTTTGTACACAAATCACTTTGTACCCCATTGGACTTTTAAGTATATAAATTTAGTTCATAAATATCCCATATAATAAAGAGACACGAAACACAAGATTATTGCAACTTTTCACGAGCAAATGGAGGAAATCAAAATTTTAAAAATTGGCCTTGTATTAGAGTTTACAATATTTACGTAAACTTAGTTTTTAAAAATTCAGTATTAAACAATGAAAACACAAAATCATTCGCATCTTTTACTAGAGCTGCATGAAAAATATAATAATGAAAATAATCGTGTTGAACATCCTTGTATTCTGTCAATATTAGTTTTATTTGATGAAAATCAATTTGCATAGCAAAACGAAATAATACGCTGCAACTATTCACAGGTGCTTTGTGAAAGGATTGACGTTATACACAAATCACTTGGTACTCCATTGGACTTTAAAGTATATAAACTTAGTTCATAAATATGCCATATAATAAAATGAAACAAAACACAAGATTATTGCAACTATTCGTGACCAATTGGTGTAAATCAAATTTTTAAAAATTGGCCTTGTATTGGAGTTTACAATATCTACGTAAACTTAGTTTTTAAAAATACAGTATAAAACAATGAAAACACAAAATCATTCGCATCTATTTCTAGAGCTGCATGAAAAATATAATAATGAAAATAATCGTGTTGAACATCCTTGTATTCTGTCAATATAAGTTTTATTTGATAAAAATTGATTTTAGTAGCAAAACAAAGTAATACGCTGCAACTATTCAGAGTTCCTGTGTGAAAGGATTGACGTTATACAAAAATCACTTGGTACGCCACTGGACTTTAAAGTATATAAACTTAGTTCATAAATATGCCATATATTAAAATGAAACAAAACACAAGATTATTGCAACTATTTATGACCAATTGGTGTAAATCAAATTTTTAAAAATTGTCCTTGTGTTAGAGTTTACAATATTTACGTAAACTCACTTATTAAAAATTCAGTATAAAACAATGAAAACACAAAATCATTCGCATCTATTTCTAGACCTGCATGAAAAATATAATAATGAAAATAATCGTGTTGAACATCCTTGTATTCTGTCAATATAAGTTTTATTTGATAAAAATTGATTTTAGTAGCAAAACAAAGTAATACGCTGCAATTATTCAGAGCTGCTGTGTGAAAGGATTGACGTTATACACAAATCACTTGGTACCCCATTGGACTTTAAAGTATATAAATTTAGTTCATAAATTTGCCATATAATAAAGAGACACGAAACAACAAGATTATTGCAACTTTTCACGAGCAAATGGAGGAAATCAAATTTTTAAAAATTGTCCTTGTGTTAGAGTTTACAATATTTACGTAAACTCACTTATTAAAAATTCAGTATAAAACAATGAAAACACAAAATCATTCGCATCTATTTCTAGAGCTGCATGAAAAATATAATAATGAAAATAATCGTGTTGAACATCCTTGTATTCTGTCAATATAAGTTTTATTTGATAAAAATTAATTTTAATAGCAAAACGAAATAATACGCTGCAACTATTCAGAGGTGCTTTGTGAAAGGATTGACGTTATACACAAATCACTTGGTATCCCATCAGACTTTAAAGTATATAAACTTAGTTCATAAATATGCCATATAATAAAATGAAACAAAACACAAGATTATTGCAACTATTCATGACCAATTGGTGTAAATCAAATTTTTAAAAATTGTCCTTGTGTTAGAGTTTACAATATTTACGTAAACTCAGTTTTTAAAAATTCAGTATAAAACAATGAAAACACAAAATCATTCGCATCTATTTCTAGAGCTGCATGAAAAATATAATAATGAAAATAATCGTGTTGAACATCCTTGTATTCTGTCAATATAAGTTTTATTTGATAAAAATCAATTTGCATTGCAAAACGAAGTAATAGGGTGCAACTATTTAGGTGTGCTGTGTGAAAGGAATGATTTTGTACACAAATCACTTTGTACCCCATTGGACTTTTAAGTATATAAATTTAGTTCATAAATATGCCATATAATAAAGAGACACGAAACACAAGATTATTGCAACTTTTCACGAGCAAATGGAGGATATCAAAATTTTAAAAATTGGCCTTGTATTAGAGTTTACAATATTTACGTAAACTTAGTTTTTAAAAATACCGTATAAAACAATGAAAACACAAAATCATTCGCATCTATTTCTAGACCTGCATGAAAAATATAATAATGAAAATAATCGTGTTTAACATCCTTGTATTCTGTCAATATAAGTTCTATTTGATAAAAATCAATTTGCATTGCAAAACGAAGTAATAGGGTGCAACTATTTAGGTGTGCTGTGTGAAAGGAATGATTTTGTACACAAATCACTTTGTACCCCATTGGACTTTTAAGTATATAAATTTAGTTCATAAATATGCCATATAATAAAGAGACACGAAACACAAGATTATTGCAACTTTTCACGAGCAAATGGAGGAAATCAAAATTTTAAAAATTGGCCTTGTATTAGAGTTTACAATATTTACGTAAACTTAGTTTTTAAAAATACCGTATAAAACAATGAAAACACAAAATCATTCGCATCTATTTCTAGACCTGCATGAAAAATATAATAATGAAAATAATCGTGTTGAACATCCTTGTATTCTGTCAATATAAGTTTTATTTGATAAAAATTAATTTTAATAGCAAAACGAAATAATACGCTGCAACTATTCAGAGGTGCTTTGTGAAAGGATTGACGTTATACACAAATCACTTGGTATCCCATCAGACTTTAAAGTATATAAACTTAGTTCATAAATATGCCATATAATAAAATGAAACAAAACACAAGATTATTGCAACTATTCATGACCAATTGGTGTAAATCAAATTTTTAAAAATTGTCCTTGTGTTAGAGTTTACAATATTTACGTAAACTCAGTTTTTAAAAATTCAGTATAAAACAATGAAAACACAAAATCATTCGCATCTATTACTAGAGCTGCATGAAAATTATAATAATGAAAATAATCGTGTTTAACATCCTTGTATTCTGTCAATATAAGTTCTATTTGATAAAAATCAATTTGCATTGCAAAACGAAGTAATAGGGTGCAACTATTTAGGTGTGCTGTGTGAAAGGAATGATTTTGTACACAAATCACTTTGTACCCCATTGGACTTTTAAGTATATAAATTTAGTTCATAAATATGCCATATAATAAAGAGACACGAAACACAAGATTATTGCAACTTTTCACGAGCAAATGGAGGAAATCAAAATTTTAAAAATTGGCCTTGTATTAGAGTTTACAATATTTACGTAAACTTAGTTTTTAAAAATACCGTATAAAACAATGAAAACACAAAATCATTCGCATCTATTTCTAGACCTGCATGAAAAATATAATAATGAAAATAATCGTGTTGAACATCCTTGTATTCTGTCAATATAAGTTTTATTTGATAAAAATTAATTTTAATAGCAAAACGAAATAATACGCTGCAACTATTCAGAGGTGCTTTGTGAAAGGATTGACGTTATACACAAATCACTTGGTATCCCATCAGACTTTAAAGTATATAAACTTAGTTCATAAATATGCCATATAATAAAATGAAACAAAACACAAGATTATTGCAACTATTCATGACCAATTGGTGTAAATCAAATTTTTAAAAATTGTCCTTGTGTTAGAGTTTACAATATTTACGTAAACTCAGTTTTTAAAAATTCAGTATAAAACAATGAAAACACAAAATCATTCGCATCTATTTCTAGAGCTGCATGAAAAATATAATAATGAAAATAATCGTGTTGAACATCCTTGTATTCTGTCAATATAAGTTTTATTTGATAAAAATCAATTTGCATTGCAAAACGAAGTAATAGGGTGCAACTATTTAGGTGTGCTGTGTGAAAGGAATGATTTTGTACACAAATCACTTTGTACCCCATTGGACTTTTAAGTATATAAATTTAGTTCATAAATATGCCATATAATAAAGAGACACGAAACACAAGATTATTGCAACTTTTCACGAGCAAATGGAGGATATCAAAATTTTAAAAATTGGCCTTGTATTAGAGTTTACAATATTTACGTAAACTTAGTTTTTAAAAATACCGTATAAAACAATGAAAACACAAAATCATTCGCATCTATTTCTAGACCTGCATGAAAAATATAATAATGAAAATAATCGTGTTGAACATCCTTGTATTCTGTCAATATAAGTTTTATTTGATAAAAATTAATTTTAATAGCAAAACGAAATAATACGCTGCAACTATTCAGAGGTGCTTTGTGAAAGGATTGACGTTATACACAAATCACTTGGTACCCCATCAGACTTTAAAGTATATAAACTTAGTTCATAAATATGCCATATATTAAAATGAAACAAAACACAAGATTATCGCAACTATTTATGACCAATTGGTGTAAATCAAATTTTTAAAAATTGGCCTTGTATTATAGTTTACAATATTTACGTAAACTTAGTTTTTAAAAATTCAGTATTAAACAATGAAAACACAAAATCATTCGCATCTATTACTAGAGCTGCATGAAAAATATAATAATGAAAATAATCGTGTTGAACATCCTTGTATTCTGTCAATATTAGTTTTATTTGATAAAAATCAATTTGCATTGCAAAACGAAGTAATAGGGTGCAACTATTTAGGTGTGCTGTGTGAAAGGAATGATTTTGTACACAAATCACTTGGTACCCCATTGGACTTTAAAGTATATAAATTTAGTTCATAAATATGCCATATAATAAAGAGACACGAAACACAAGATTATTGCAACTTTTCACGAGCAAATGGAGGAAATCAAAATTTTAAAAATTGGCCTTGTATTAGAGTTTACAATATTTACGTAAACTCAGTTTTTAAAAATTCAGTATAAAACAATGAAAACACAAAATCATTCGCATCTATTACTAGAGCTGCATGAAAAATATAATAATGAAAATAATCGTGTTGAACATCCTTGTATTCTGTCAATATAAGTTTTATTTGATAAAAATTAATTTTAATAGCAAAACGAAATAATACGCTGCAACTATTCAGAGGTGCTTTGTGAAAGGATTGACGTTATACACAAATCACTTGGTACCCCATCAGACTTTAAAGTATATAAACTTAGTTCATAAATATGCCATATAATAAAATGAAACAAAACACAAGATTATTGCAACTATTCATGACCAATTGGTGTAAATCAAATTTTTAAAAATTGTCCTTGAGTTAGAGTTTACAATATTTACGTAAACTCAGTTATTAAAAATTCAGTATAAAACAATGAAAACACAAAATCATTCGCAGCTATTTCTAGAGCTGCATGAAAAATATAATAATGAAAATAATCGTGTTGAACATCCTTGTATTCTGTCAATATAAGTTTTATTTGATAAAAATCAATTTGCATTGCAAAACGAAGTAATAGGGTGCAACTATTTAGGTGTGCTGTGTGAAAGGAATGATTTTGTACACAAATCACTTTGTACCCCATTGGACTTTTAAGTATATAAATTTAGTTCATAAATATCCCATATAATAAAGAGACACGAAACACAAGATTATTGCAACTTTTCACGAGCAAATGGAGGAAATCAAAATTTTAAAAATTGGCCTTGTATTAGAGTTTACAATATTTACGTAAACTTAGTTTTTAAAAATTCAGTATTAAACAATGAAAACACAAAATCATTCGCATCTATTACTAGAGCTGCATGAAAAATATAATAATGAAAATAATCGTGTTGAACATCCTTGTATTCTGTCAATATTAGTTTTATTTGATGAAAATCAATTTGCATAGCAAAACGAAGTAATACGCTGCAATTATTCAGAGCTGCTGTGTGAAAGGATTGACGTTATACACAAATCACTTGGTACCCCATTGGACTTTAAAGTATATAAATTTAGTTCATAAATTTGCCATATAATAAAGAGACACGAAACAACAAGATTATTGCAACTTTTCACGAGCAAATGGAGGAAATCAAAATTTTAAAAATTGGCCTTGTATTAGAGTTTACAATATTTACGTAAACTCAGTTTTTAAAAATTCAGTATAAAACAATGAAAACACAAAATCATTCGCATCTATTACTAGAGCTGCATGAAAATTATAATAATGAAAATAATCGTGTTGAACATCTTTGTATTCTGTCAATATAAGTTTTATTTGATAAAAATTAATTTTAATAGCAAAACGAAATAATACGCTGCAACTATTCAGAGGTGCTTTGTGAAAGGATTGACGTTATACACAAATCACTTGGTATCCCATCAGACTTTAAAGTATATAAACTTAGTTCATAAATATGCCATATAATAAAATGAAACAAAACACAAGATTATTGCAACTATTCATGACCAATTGGTGTAAATCAAATTTTTAAAAATTGTCCTTGTGTTAGAGTTTACAATATTTACGTAAACTCAGTTTTTAAAAATTCAGTATAAAACAATGAAAACACAAAATCATTCGCATCTATTTCTAGAGCTGCATGAAAAATATAATAATGAAAATAATCGTGTTGAACATCCTTGTATTCTGTCAATATAAGTTTTATTTGATAAAAATCAATTTGCATTGCAAAACGAAGTAATAGGGTGCAACTATTTAGGTGTGCTGTGTGAAAGGAATGATTTTGTACACAAATCACTTTGTACCCCATTGGACTTTTAAGTATATAAATTTAGTTCATAAATATGCCATATAATAAAGAGACACGAAACACAAGATTATTGCAACTTTTCACGAGCAAATGGAGGATATCAAAATTTTAAAAATTGGCCTTGTATTAGAGTTTACAATATTTACGTAAACTTAGTTTTTAAAAATACCGTATAAAACAATGAAAACACAAAATCATTCGCATCTATTTCTAGACCTGCATGAAAAATATAATAATGAAAATAATCGTGTTGAACATCCTTGTATTCTGTCAATATAAGTTTTATTTGATAAAAATCAATTTGCATAGCAAAACGAAGTAATACGCTGCAATTATTCAGAGCTGCTGTGTGAAAGGATTGACGTTATACACAAATCACTTGGTACCCCATCAGACTTTAAAGTATATAAACTTAGTTCATAAATATGCCATATAATAAAATGAAACAAAACACAAGATTATTGCAACTATTTATGACCAATTAGTGTAAATCAAATTTTTAAAAATTGGCCTTGTATTAGAGTTTACAATATATATGTAAACTCAGTTTTTAAAAATTCAGTATAATATAATGAAAACACAAAATCATTCGCATCTATTTCTAGAGCTGCATGAAAAATATAATAATGAAAATAATCGTGTTGAACATCCTTGTATTCTGTCAATATAAGTTTTCTTTGATAAAAATCAATTTGCATTGCAAAACGAAGTAATAGGGTGCAACTATTTAGGTGTGCTGTGTGAAAGGAATGATTTTGTACACAAATCACTTGGTACCCCATTGGACTTTTAAGTATATAAATTTAGTTCATAAATATGCCATATAATAAAGAGTCACGAAACACAAGATTATTGCAACTTTTCACGAGCAAATGGAGGAAATCAAAATTTTAAAAATTGGCCTTGTATTAGAGTTTACAATATTTACGTAAACTTAGTTTTTAAAAATACCGTATAAAACAGTGAAAACACAAAATCATTCGCATCTATTTCTAGACCTGCATGAAAAATATAATAATGAAAATAATCGTGTTGAACATCCTTGTATTCTGTCAATATTAGTTTTATTTGATAAAAATTAATTTTAATAGCAAAACGAAATAATACGCTGCAACTATTCAGAGGTGCTTTGTGAAAGGATTGACGTTATACACAAATCACTTGGTACCCCATCAGACTTTAAAGTATATAAATTTAGTTCATAAATATGCCATATAATAAAATGAAACAAAACACAAGATTATTACAACTATTTATGACCAATTGGTGTAAATCAAATTTTTAAAAATTGTCCTTGTGTTAGAGTTTACAATATTTACGTAAACTCAGTTATTAAAAATTCAGTATACAACAATGAAAACACAAAATCATTCGCATCTATTTCTAGAGCTGCATGAAAAATATAATAATGAAAATAATCGTGTTGAACATCCTTGTATTCTGTCAATATAAGTTTTATTTGATAAAAATCAATTTGCATTGCAAAACGAAGTAATAGGGTGCAACTATTTAGGTGTGCTGTGTGAAAGGAATGATTTTGTACACAAATCACTTTGTACCCCATTGGACTTTTAAGTATATAAATTTAGTTCATAAATATCCCATATAATAAAGAGACACGAAACACAAGATTATTGCAACTTTTCACGAGCAAATGGAGGAAATCAAAATTTTAAAAATTGGCCTTGTATTAGAGTTTACAATATTTACGTAAACTTAGTTTTTAAAAATTCAGTATTAAACAATGAAAACACAAAATCATTCGCATCTTTTACTAGAGCTGCATGAAAAATATAATAATGAAAATAATCGTGTTGAACATCCTTGTATTCTGTCAATATTAGTTTTATTTGATGAAAATCAATTTGCATAGCAAAACGAAATAATACGCTGCAACTATTCACAGGTGCTTTGTGAAAGGATTGACGTTATACACAAATCACTTGGTACTCCATTGGACTTTAAAGTATATAAACTTAGTTCATAAATATGCCATATAATAAAATGAAACAAAACACAAGATTATTGCAACTATTCGTGACCAATTGGTGTAAATCAAATTTTTAAAAATTGGCCTTGTATTGGAGTTTACAATATCTACGTAAACTTAGTTTTTAAAAATACAGTATAAAACAATGAAAACACAAAATCATTCGCATCTATTTCTAGAGCTGCATGAAAAATATAATAATGAAAATAATCGTGTTGAACATCCTTGTATTCTGTCAATATAAGTTTTATTTGATAAAAATTGATTTTAGTAGCAAAACAAAGTAATACGCTGCAACTATTCAGAGTTCCTGTGTGAAAGGATTGACGTTATACAAAAATCACTTGGTACGCCACTGGACTTTAAAGTATATAAACTTAGTTCATAAATATGCCATATATTAAAATGAAACAAAACACAAGATTATTGCAACTATTTATGACCAATTGGTGTAAATCAAATTTTTAAAAATTGTCCTTGTGTTAGAGTTTACAATATTTACGTAAACTCACTTATTAAAAATTCAGTATAAAACAATGAAAACACAAAATCATTCGCATCTATTTCTAGACCTGCATGAAAAATATAATAATGAAAATAATCGTGTTGAACATCCTTGTATTCTGTCAATATAAGTTTTATTTGATAAAAATTGATTTTAGTAGCAAAACAAAGTAATACGCTGCAATTATTCAGAGCTGCTGTGTGAAAGGATTGACGTTATACACAAATCACTTGGTACCCCATTGGACTTTAAAGTATATAAATTTAGTTCATAAATTTGCCATATAATAAAGAGACACGAAACAACAAGATTATTGCAACTTTTCACGAGCAAATGGAGGAAATCAAATTTTTAAAAATTGTCCTTGTGTTAGAGTTTACAATATTTACGTAAACTCACTTATTAAAAATTCAGTATAAAACAATGAAAACACAAAATCATTCGCATCTATTTCTAGAGCTGCATGAAAAATATAATAATGAAAATAATCGTGTTGAACATCCTTGTATTCTGTCAATATAAGTTTTATTTGATAAAAATTAATTTTAATAGCAAAACGAAATAATACGCTGCAACTATTCAGAGGTGCTTTGTGAAAGGATTGACGTTATACACAAATCACTTGGTATCCCATCAGACTTTAAAGTATATAAACTTAGTTCATAAATATGCCATATAATAAAATGAAACAAAACACAAGATTATTGCAACTATTCATGACCAATTGGTGTAAATCAAATTTTTAAAAATTGTCCTTGTGTTAGAGTTTACAATATTTACGTAAACTCAGTTTTTAAAAATTCAGTATAAAACAATGAAAACACAAAATCATTCGCATCTATTTCTAGAGCTGCATGAAAAATATAATAATGAAAATAATCGTGTTGAACATCCTTGTATTCTGTCAATATAAGTTTTATTTGATAAAAATCAATTTGCATTGCAAAACGAAGTAACAGGGTGCAACTATTTAGGTGTGCTGTGTGAAAGGAATGATTTTGTACACAAATCACTTTGTACCCCATTGGACTTTTAAGTATATAAATTTAGTTCATAAATATGCCATATAAAAAAGAGACACGAAACACAAGATTATTGCAACTTTTCACGAGCAAATGGAGGATATCAAAATTTTAAAAATTGGCCTTGTATTAGAGTTTACAATATTTACGTAAACTTAGTTTTTAAAAATACCGTATAAAACAATGAAAACACAAAATCATTCGCATCTATTTCTAGACCTGCATGAAAAATACTTATAATAATGAAAATAATCGTGTTGAACATCCTTGTATTCTGTCAATATAAGTTTTATTTGATAAAAATTAATTTTAATAGCAAAACGAAATAATACGCTGCAACTATTCAGAGGTGCTTTGTGAAAGGATTGACGTTATACACAAATCACTTGGTACCCCATCAGACTTTAAAGTATATAAACTTAGTTCATAAATATGGCATTTAATAAAATGAAACAAAACACATAATTATTGCAACTATTTATGACCAATTGGTGTAAATCAAATTTTTAAAAATTAGCCTTGTATTAGAGTTTACAATATATATGTAAACTCAGTTTTTAAAAATTCAGTATAATATAATGAAAACACAAAATCATTCGCATCTATTTCTAGAGCTGCATGAAAAATATAATAATGAAAATAATCGTGTTGAACATCCTTGTATTCTGTCAATATAAGTTTTATTTGATAAAAATCAATTTGCATTGCAAAACGAAGTAATAGGGTGCAACTATTTAGGTGTGCTGTGTGAAAGGAATGATTTTGTACACAAATCACTTTGTACCCCATTGGACTTTTAAGTATATAAATTTAGTTCATAAATATGCCATATAATAAAGAGACACGAAACACAAGATTATTGCAACTTTTCACGAGCAAATGGAGGAAATCAAAATTTTAAAAATTGGCCTTGTATTAGAGTTTACAATATTTACGTAAACTTAGTTTTTAAAAATACCGTATAAAACAGTGAAAACACAAAATCATTCGCATCTATTTCTAGACCTGCATGAAAAATATAATAATGAAAATAATCGTGTTGAACATCCTTGTATTCTGTCAATATTAGTTTTATTTGATAAAAATTGATTTTAGTAGCAAAACAAAGTAATACGCTGCAACTATTCAGAGTTCCTGTGTGAAAGGATTGACGTTATACAAAAATCACTTGGTACGCCAGTGGACTTTAAAGTACATAAACTTAGTTCATAAATATGCCATATAATAAAATGAAACAAAACACAAGATTATTGCAACTATTTATGACCAATTGGTGTAAATCAAATTTTTAAAAATTGGGCTTGTATTAGAGTTTACAATATTTACGTAAACTCAGTTATTAAAAATTCAGTATACTACAATGAAAACACAAAATCATTCGCATCTATTTCTAGAGCTGCATGAAAAATATAATAATGAAAATAATCGTGTTGAACATCCTTGTATTCTGTCAATATAAGTTTTATTTGATAAAAATTGATTTTAGTAGCAAAACAAAGTAATACGCTGCAACTATTCAGAGTTCCTGTGTGAAAGGATTGACGTTATACAAAAATCACTTGGTACGCCACTGGACTTTAAAGTATATAAACTTAGTTCATAAATATGCCATATATTAAAATGAAACAAAACACAAGATTATTGCAACTATTTATGACCAATTGGTCTAAATCAAATTTTAAAAATTGGCCTTGTATTAGAGTTTACAATATTTACGTAAACTCAGTTTTTAAAAATACCGTATAAAACAATGAAAACACAAAATCATTCGCATCTATTTCTAGACCTGCATGAAAAATATAATAATGACAATAATCGTGTTGAACATCCTTGTATTCCGTCAATATTAGTTTTATTTGATGAAAATCAATTTGCATAGCAAAACGAAGTAATACGCTGCAATTATTCAGAGCTGCTGTGTGAAAGGATTGACGTTATACACAAATCACTTGGTACCCCATTGGACTTTAAAGTATATAAATTTAGTTCATAAATATGCCATATAATAAAGAGACACGAAACAACAAGATTATTGCAACTTTTCACGAGCAAATGGAGGAAATCAAAATTTTAAAAATTGGCCTTGTATTAGAGTTTACAATATTTACGTAAACTCAGTTTTTAAAAATTCAGTATAAAACAATGAAAACACAAAATCATTCGCATCTATTACTAGAGCTGCATGAAAAATATAATAATGAAAATAATCGTGTTGAACATCTTTGTATTCTGTCAATATAAGTTTTATTTGATAAAAAATAATTTTAATAGCAAAACGAAATAATACGCTGCAACTATTCAGAGGTGCTTTGTGAAAGGATTGACGTTATGCACAAATCACTTGGTATCCCATCAGACTTTAAAGTATATAAACTTAGTTCATAAATATGCCATATAATAAAATGAAACAAAACACAAGATTATTGCAACTATTCATGACCAATTGGTGTAAATCAAATTTTTAAAAATTGTCCTTGTGTTAGAGTTTACAATATTTACGTAAACTCAGTTATTAAAAATTCAGTATAAAACAATGAAAACACAAAATCATTCGCATCTATTTCTAGAGCTGCATGAAAAATATAATAATGAAAATAATCGTGTTGAACATCCTTGTATTCTGTCAATATAAGTTTTATTTGATAAAAATCAATTTGCATTGCAAAACGAAGTAATAGGGTGCAACTATTTAGGTGTGCTGTGTGAAAGGAATGATTTTGTACACAAATCACTTTGTACCCCATTGGACTTTTAAGTATATAAATTTAGTTCATAAATATCCCATATAATAAAGAGACACGAAACACAAGATTATTGCAACTTTTCACGAGCAAATGGAGGAAATCAAAATTTTAAAAATTGGCCTTGTATTAGAGTTTACAATATTTACGTAAACTTAGTTTTTAAAAATACCGTATAAAACAATGAAAACACAAAATCATTCGCATCTATTTCTAGACCTGCATGAAAAATATAATAATGAAAATAATCGTGTTGAACATCCTTGTATTCTGTCAATATAAGTTTTATTTGATAAAAATTAATTTTAATAGCAAAACGAAATAATACGCTGCAACTATTCAGAGGTGCTTTGTGAAAGGATTGACGTTATACACAAATCATTTGGTACCCCATCAGACTTTAAAGTATATAAACTTAGTTCATAAATATGCCATATAATAAAATGAAACAAAACACAAGATTATTGCAACTATTTATGACCAATTGGTGTAAATCAAATTTTTAAAAATTGGCCTTGTATTAGAGTTTACAATATATATGTAAACTCAGTTTTTAAAAATTCAGTATAATATAATGAAAACACAAAATCATTCGCATCTATTTCTAGAGCTGCATGAAAAATATAATAATGAAAATAATCGTGTTGAACATCCTTGTATTCTGTCAATATAAGTTTTATTTGATAAAAATCAATTTGCATTGCAAAACGAAGTAATAGGGTGCAACTAATTAGGTGTGCTGTGTGAAAGGAATGATTTTGTACACAAATCACTTGGTACCCCATTGGACTTTTAAGTATATAAATTTAGTTCATAAATATGCCATATAATAAAGAGACACGAAACACAAAATTATTGCAACTTTTCACGAGCAAATGGAGGAAATCAAAATTTTAAAAATTGGCCTTGTATTAGAGTTTACAATATTTACGTAAACTTAGTTTTTAAAAATACCGTATAAAACAATGAAAACACAAAATCATTCGCATCTATTTCTAGACCTGCATGAAAAATATAATAATGAAAATAATCGTGTTGAACATCCTTGTATTCTGTCAATATAAGTTTTATTTGATAAAAATTAATTTTAATAGCAAAACGAAATAATACGCTGCAACTATTCAGAGGTGCTTTGTGAAAGGATTGACGTTATACACAAATCACTTGGTACCCCATCAGACTTTAAAGTATATAAATTTAGTTCATAAATATGCCATATAATAAAGAGAAACGAAACACAAGATTATTGCAACTATTCATGACCAAATGGAGGAAATCAAAATTTTAAAAATTGGCCTTGTATTAGAGTTTACAATATTTACGTAAACTTAGTTTTTAAAAATACAGTATAAAACAATGAAAACACAAAATCATTCGCATCTATTTCTAGACCTGCATGAAAAATATAATAATGAAAATAATCGTGTTGAACAGCCTTGTATTCTGTCAATATAAGTTTTATTTGATAAAAATTGATTTTAGTAGCAAAACAAAGTAATATGCTGCAACTATTCAGAGTTCCTGTGTGAAAGGATTGACGTTATACAAAAATCACTTGGTACGCCACTGGACTTTAAAGTATATGAACTTAGTTCATAAATATGCCATATATTAAAATGAAACAAAACACAAGGTTATCGCAACTATTTATGACCAATTGGTGTAAATCAAATTTTTAAAAATTGGCCTTGTATTAGAGTTTACAATATTTACGTAAACTCAGTTTAAAAAATTCAGTATAATATAATGAAAACACAAAATCATACGAATCTATGTATAGAGTTGCATGAAAAATATAATAATGAAAATAATCGTGTTAAACAGCCTTGTATTCTGTCAATATAAGTTTTATTTGATAAAAATCAATTTGCATTGCAAAACAAAGTAATACGCTGCAACTATTCAGAGTTCCTGTGTGAAAGGATTGACGTTATACAAAAATCACTTGGTACGCCACTGGACTTTAAAGTATATAAACTTAGTTCATAAATATGCCATATAATAAAATGAAACAAAACACAAGATTATTGCAACTATTTATGACCAATTGGTGTAAATCAAATTTTTAAAAATTGGCCTTGTATTAGAGTTTACAATATTTACGTAAACTCAGTTTAAAAAATTCAGTATAATATAATGAAAACACAAAATCATACGAATCTATGTATAGAGTTGCATGAAAAATATAATAATGAAAATAATCGTGTTGAACAGCCTTGTATTTTGTCAATATAAGTTTTATTTGATAAAAATTGATTTTAGTAGCAAAACAAAGTAATACGCTGCAACTATTCAGAGTTCCTGTGTGAAAGGATTGACGTTATACAAAAATCACTTGGTACGCCACTGGAATTTAAAGTATATAAACTTAGTTCATAAATATGCCATATATTAAAATGAAACAAAACACAAGGTTATTGCAACTATTTATGACCAATTGGTGTAAATCAAATTTTTAAAAATTGGCCTTGTATTAGAGTTTACAATATTTACGTAAACTTAGTTTTTAAAAATTCAGTATTAAACAATGAAAACACAAAATCATTCGCATCTATTACTAGAGCTGCATGAAAAATATAATAATGAAAATAATCGTGTTGAACATCCTTGTATTCTGTCAATATTAGTTTTATTTGATAAAAATCAATTTGCATTGCAAAACGAAGTAATAGGGTGCAACTATTTAGGTGTGCTGTGTGAAAGGAATGATTTTGTACACAAATCACTTGGTACCCCATTGGACTTTAAAGTATATAAATTTAGTTCATAAATATGCCATATATAAAAGAGACACGAAACACAAGATTATTGCAACTTTTCACGAGCAAATGGAGGAAATCAAAATTTTAAAAATTAGCCTTGTATTAGAGTTTAGAATATTTACGTAAACTCAGTTTTTAAAAATTCAGTATAAAACAATGAAAACACAAAATCATTCGCATCTATTACTAGAGCTGCATGAAAAATATAATTATGAAAATAATCGTGTTGAACATCCTTGTATTCTGTCAATATAAGTTTTATTTGATAAAAATTAATTTTAATAGCAAAACGAAATAATACGCTGCAACTATTCAGAGGTGCTTTGTGAAAGGATTGACGTTATACACAAATCACTTGGTTCCCCATCAGACATTAAAGTATATAAACTTAGTTCATAAATATGCCATATAATAAAATGAAACAAAACACAAGATTATTGCAACTATTTATGACCAATTGGTGTAAATCAAATTTTTAAAAATTGGCCTTGTATTAGAGTTTACAATATTTACGTAAACTTAGTTTTTAAAAATTCAGTATTAAACAATGAAAACACAAAATCATTCGCATCTATTACTAGAGCTGCATGAAAAATATAATAATGAAAATAATCGTGTTGAACATCCTTGTATTCTGTCAATATTAGTTTTATTTGATAAAAATTAATTTGCATTGCAAAACGAAGTAATAGGGTGCAACTATTTAGGTGTGCTTTGTGAAAGGATTGACGTTATACACAAATCACTTGGTACCCCATTGGACTTTAAAGTATATAAACTTAGTTCATAAATATGCCATATAATAAAATGAAACAAAACACAAGATTATTACAACTATTTATGACCAATTGGTGTAAATCAAATTTTTAAAAATTGTCCTTGTGTTAGAGTTTACAATATTTACGTAAACTCAGTTATTAAAAATTCAGTATACAACAATGAAAACACAAAATCATTCGCATCTATTTCTAGAGCTGCATGAAAAATATAATAATGAAAATAATCGTGTTGAACATCCTTGTATTCTGTCAAAATAAGTTTTATTTGATAAAAATTGATTTTAGTAGCAAAACAAAGTAATACGCTGCAACTATTCAGAGTTCCTGTGTGAAAGGATTGACGTTATACAAAAATCACTTGGTACCCCATTGGACTTTAAAGTATATAAATTTAGTTCATAAATATGCCATATATTAAAATGAAACAAAACACAAGATTATTGCAACTATTTATGACCAATTGGTGTAAATCAAATTTTTAAAAATTGGCCTTGTGTTAGAGTTTACAATATTTACGTAAACTCAGTTTTTAAAAATACAGTATAAAACAATGAAAACACAAAATCATTCGCATCTATTTCTAGACCTGCATGAAAAATATAATAATGAAAATAATCGTGTTGAACATCCTTGTATTCTGTCAATATAAGTTTTATTTGATAAAAATCAATTTGCATTGCAAAACGAAGTAATAGGGTGCAACTATTTAGGTGTGCTGTGTGAAAGGAATGATTTTGTACACAAATCACTTTGTACCCCATTGGACTTTAAAGTATATAAATTTAGTTCATAAATATGCCATATAATAAAGAGACACGAAACAACAAAATTATTGCAACTTTTCACGAGCAAATGGAGGAAATCAAAATTTTAAAAATTGGCCTTGTATTAGAGTTTACAATATTTACGTAAACTTAGTTTTTAAAAATTCAGTATAAAACAATGAAAACACAAAATCATTCGCATCTATTACTAGAGCTGCATGAAAATTATAATAATGAAAATAATCGTGTTGAACATCTTTGTATTCTGTCAATATAAGTTTTATTTAATAAAAATTAATTTTAATAGCAAAACGAAATAATACGCTGCAACTATTTAGAGGTGCTTTGTGAAAGGATTGACGTTATACACAAATCACTTGGTATCCCATCATACTTTAAAGTATATAAACTTAGTTCATAAATATGCCATATAATAAAATGAAACAAAACACAAGATTATTGCAACTATTCATGACCAATTGGTGTAAATCAAATTTTTAAAAATTGTCCTTGTGTTAGAGTTTACAATATTTACGTAAACTAAGTTATTAAAAATTCAGTATAAAACAATGAAAACACAAAATCATTCGCATCTATTTCTAGAGCTGCATGAAAAATATAATAATGAAAATAATCGTGTTGAACATCCTTGTATTCTGTCAATATAAGTTTTATTTGATAAAAATCAATTTGCATTGCAAAACGAAGTAATAGGGTGCAACTATTTAGGTGTGCTGTGTGAAAGGAATGATTTTGTACACAAATCACTTTGTACCCCATTGGACTTTTAAGTATATAAATTTAGTTCATAAATATGCCATATAATAAAGAGACACGAAACACAAGATTATTGCAACTTTTCACGAGCAAATGGAGGAAATCAAAATTTTAAAAATTGGCCTTGTATTAGAGTTTACAATATTTACGTAAACTTAGTTTTTAAAAATACCGTATAAAACAATGAAAACACAAAATCATTCGCATCTATTTCTAGACCTGCATGAAAAATATAATAATGAAAATAATCGTGTTGAACATCCTTGTATTCTGTCAATATAAGTTTTATTTGATAAAAATTAATTTTAATAGCAAAACGAAATAATACGCTGCAACTATTCAGAGGTGCTTTGTGAAAGGATTGACGTCATACACAAATCACTTGGTACCCCATCAGACTTTAAAGTATATAAACTTAGTTCATAAATATGCCATATAATAAAATGAAACAAAACACAAGATTATTGCAACTATTTATGACCAATTGGTGTAAATCAAATTTTTAAAAATTGGCCTTGTATTAGAGTTTACAATATATATGTAAACTCAGTTTTTAAAAATTCAGTATAATATAATGAAAACACAAAATCATTCGCATCTATTTCTAGAGCTGCATGAAAAATATAATAATGAAAATAATCGTGTTGAACATCCTTGTATTCTGTCAATATAAGTTTTATTTGATAAAAATCAATTTGCATTGCAAAACGAAGTAATAGGGTGCAACTATTTAGGTGTGCTGTGTGAAAGGAATGATTTTGTACACAAATCACTTGGTACCCCATTGGACTTTTAAGTATATAAATTTAGTTCATAAATATGCCATATAATAAAGAGACACGAAACACAAGATTATTGCAACTTTTCACGAGCAAATGGAGGAAATCAAAATTTTAAAAATTGGCCTTGTATTAGAGTTTACAATATTTACGTAAACTTAGTTTTTAAAAATACCGTATAAAACAATGAAAACACAAAATCATTCGAATCTATTTCTAGACCTGCATGAAAAATATAATAATGAAAATAATCGTGTTGAACATCCTTGTATTCTGTCAATATAAGTTTTATTTGATAAAAATTAATTTTAATAGCAAAACGAAATAATACGCTGCAACTATTCAGAGGTGCTTTGTGAAAGGATTGACGTTATACACAAATCACTTGGTACCCCATCAGACTTTAAAGTATATAAATTTAGTTCATAAATATGCCATATAATAAAGAGAAACGAAACACAAGATTATTGCAACTATTCATGACCAAATGGAGGAAATCAAAATTTTAAAAATTGGCCTTGTATTAGAGTTTACAATATTTACGTAAACTCAGTTTTTAAAAATACAGTATAAAACAATGAAAACACAAAATCATTCGCATCTATTTCTAGACCTGCATGAAAAATATAATAATGAAAATAATCGTGTTGAACATCCTTGTATTCTGTCAATATAAGTTTTATTTGATAAAAATTGATTTTATTAGCAAAACAAAGTAATACGCTGCAACTATTCAGAGTTCCTGTGTGAAAGGATTGACGTTATACAAAAATCACTTGGTACGCCACTGGACTTTAAAGTATATAAACTTAGTTCATAAATATGCCATATATTAAAATGAAACAAAACACAAGATTATTGCAACTATTTATGACCAATTGGTGTAAATCAAATTTTTAAAAATTGGCCTTGTATTAGAGTTTACAATATTTACGTAAACTCAGTTTTTAAAAATACAGTATAAAACAATGAAAACACAAAATCATTCGCATCTATTTCTAGACCTGCATGAAAAATATAATAATGAAAATAATCGTGTTGAACATCCTTGTATTCTGTCAATATTAGTTTTATTTGATGAAAATCAATTTTAATAGCAAAACGAAGTAATACGCTGCAATTATTCAGAGCTGCTGTGTCAAAGGATTGACGTTATACACAAATCACTTGGTACCCCATTGGACTTTAAAGTATATAAATTTAGTTCATAAATATGCCATATAATAAAGAGACACGAAACAACAAGATTATTGCAACTTTTCACGAGCAAATGGAGGAAATCAAAATTTTAAAAATTGGCCTTGTATTAGAGTTTACAATATTTACGTAAACTCAGTTTTTAAAAATTCAGTATAAAACAATGAAAACACAAAATCATTCGCATCTATTTCTAGAGCTGCATGAAAAATATAATAATGAAAATAATCGTGTTGAACATCCTTGTATTCTGTCAATATAAGTTTTATTTGATAAAAATCAATTTGCATTGCAAAACGAAGTAATAGGGTGCAACTATTTAGGTGTGCTGTGTGAAAGGAATGATTTTGTACACAAATCACTTTGTACCCCATTGGACTTTTAAGTATATAAATTTAGTTCATAAATATGCCATATAAAAAGAGACACGAAACACAAGATTATTGCAACTTTTCACGAGCAAATGGAGGAAATCAAAATTTTAAAAATTGGCCTTGTATTAGAGTTTACAATATTTACGTAAACTTAGTTTTTAAAAATACCGTATAAAACAATGAAAACACAAAATCATTCGCATCTATTACTAGAGCTGCATGAAAATTATAATAATGAAAATAATCGTGTTGAACATCTTTGTATTCTGTCAATATAAGTTTTATTTAATAAAAATTAATTTTAATAGCAAAACGAAATAATACGCTGCAACTATTCAGAGGTGCTTTGTGAAAGGATTGACGTTATACACAAATCACTTGGTATCCCATCAGACTTTAAAGTATATAAACTTAGTTCATAAATATGCCATATAATAAAATGAAACAAAACACAAGATTATTGCAACTATTCATGACCAATTGGTGTAAATCAAATTTTTAAAAATTGTCCTTGTGTTAGAGTTTACAATATTTACGTAAACTCAGTTATTAAAAATTCAGTATAAAACAATGAAAACACAAAATCATTCGCATCTATTTCTAGAGCTGCATGAAAAATATAATAATGAAAATAATCGTGTTGAACATCCTTGTATTCTGTCAATATAAGTTTTATTTGATAAAAATCAATTTGCATTGCAAAACGAAGTAATAGGGTGCAACTATTTAGGTGTGCTGTGTGAAAGGAATGATTTTGTACACAAATCACTTTGTACCCCATTGGACTTTTAAGTATATAAATTTAGTTCATAAATATGCCATATAATAAAGAGACACGAAACACAAGATTATTGCAACTTTTCACGAGCAAATGGAGGAAATCAAAATTTTAAAAATTGGCCTTGTATTAGAGTTTACAATATTTACGTAAACTTAGTTTTTAAAAATACCGTATAAAACAATGAAAACACAAAATCATTCGCATCTATTTCTAGACCTGCATGAAAAATATAATAATGAAAATAATCGTGTTGAACATCCTTGTATTCTGTCAATATAAGTTGTATTTGATAAAAATTAATTTTAATAGCAAAACGAAATAATACGCTGCAACTATTCAGAGGTGCTTTGTGAAAGGATTGACGTTATACACAAATCACTTGGTACCCCATCAGACTTTAAAGTATATAAACTTAGTTCATAAATATGCCATATAATAAAATGAAACAAAACACAAGATTATTGCAACTATTTATGACCAATTGGTGTAAATCAAATTTTTAAAAATTGTCCTTGTGTTAGAGTTTACAATATATATGTAAACTCAGTTTTTAAAAATTCAGTATAATATAATGAAAACACAAAATCATTCGCATCTATTTCTAGAGCTGCATGAAAAATATAATAATGAAAATAATCGTGTTGAACATCCTTGTATTCTGTCAATATAAGTTTTATTTGATAAAAATCAATTTGCATTGCAAAACGAAGTAATAGGGTGCAACTATTTAGGTGTGCTGTGTGAAAGGAATGATTTTGTACACAAATCACTTGGTACCCCATTGGACTTTTATGTATATAAATTTAGTTCATAAATATGCCATATAATAAAGAGACACGAAACACAAGATTATTGCAACTTTTCACGAGCAAATGGAGGAAATCAAAATTTTAAAAATTGGCCTTGTATTAGAGTTTACAATATTTACGTAAACTTAGTTTTTAAAAATACCGTATAAAACAATGAAAACAAAAAATCATTCGCATCTATTTCTAGACCTGCATGAAAAATATAATAATGAAAATAATCGTGTTGAACATCCTTGTATTCTGTCAATATAAGTTTTATTTGATAAAAATTAATTTTAATAGCAAAACGAAATAATACGCTGCAACTATTCAGAGCTGCTTTGTGAAAGGATTGACGTTATACACAAATCACTTGGTACCCCATCAGACTTTAAAGTATATAAATTTAGTTCATAAATATGCCATATAATAAAGAGAAACGAAACACAAGATTATTGCAACTATTCATGACCAAATGGAGGAAATCAAAATTTTAAAAATTGGCCTTGTATTAGAGTTTACAATATTTACGTAAACTCAGTTTTTAAAAATACAGTATAAAACAATGAAAACACAAAATCATTCGCATCTATTTCTAGACCTGCATGAAAAATATAATAATGAAAATAATCGTGTTGAACAGCCTTGTATTCTGTCAATATAAGTTTTATTTGATAAAAATTGATTTTAGTAGCAAAACAAAGTAATACGCTGCAACTATTCAGAGTTCCTGTGTGAAAGGATTGACGTTATACAAAAATCACTTGGTACGCCACTGGACTTTAAAGTATATAAACTTAGTTCATAAATATGCCATATATTAAAATGAAACAAAACACAAGATTATTGCAACTATTTATGACCAATTGGTGTAAATCAAATTTTTAAAAATTGGCTTTGTATTAGAGTTTATAATATTTACGTAAACTCAGTTTAAAAAATTCAGTATAATATAATGAAAACACAAAATCATACGAATCTATGTATAGAGTTGCATGAAAAATATAATAATGAAAATAATCGTGTTGAACAGCCTTGTATTCTGTCAATATAAGTTTTATTTGATAAAAATTGATTTTAGTAGCAAAACAAAGTAATACGCTTTAACTATTCAGAGGTGCTTTGTGAAAGGATTGACGTTATACAAAAATCACTTGGTACGCCACTGGACTTTAAAGTATATAAACTTAGTTCATAAATATGCCATATAATAAAATGAAACAAAACACAAGATTATTGCAACTATTTATGACCAATTGGTGTAAATCAAATTTTTAAAAATTGTCCTTGTGTTAGAGTTTACAATATTTACGTAAACTCAGTTATTAAAAATTCAGTATAAAACAATGAAAACACAAAATCATTCGCATCTATTTCTAGACCTGCATGAAAAATATAATAATGAAAATAATCGTGTTGAACATCCTTGTATTCTGTCAATATTAGTTTTATTTGATAAAAATCAATTTGCATTGCAAAACGAAGTAATAGGGTGCAACTATTTAGGTGTGCTGTGTGAAAGGAATGATTTTGTACACAAATCACTTGGTACCCCATTGGACTTTTAAGTATATAAATTAAGTTCATAAATATGCCATATAATAAAGAGACACGAAACACAAGATTATTGCAACTATTTATGACCAATTGGTGTAAATCAAATTTTTAAAAATTGGCCTTGTATTAGAGTTTACAATATTTACGTAAACTTAGTTTTTAAAAATTCAGTATTAAACAATGAAAACACAAAATCATTCGCATCTATTACTAGAGCTGCATGAAAAATATAATAATGAAAATAATCGTGTTGAACATCCTTGTATTCTGTCAATATTAGTTTTATTTGATAAAAATTAATTTGAATTGCAAAACGAAGTAATAGGGTGCAACTATTTAGGTGTGCTTTGTGAAAGGATTGACGTTATACACAAATCACTTGGTACCCCATCAGACTTTAAAGTATATAAACTTAGTTCATAAATATGCCATATAATAAAATGAAACAAAACACAAGATTATTGCAACTATTTATGACCAATTGGTGTAAATCAAATTTTTAAAAATTGGCCTTGTATTAGAGTTTACAATATTTACGTAAACTTAGTTTTTAAAAATACAGTATAAAACAATGAAAACACAAAATCATTCGCATCTATTTCTAGACCTGCATGAAAAATATAATAATGAAAATAATCGTGTTGAACATCCTTGTATTCTGTCAATATTAGTTTTATTTGATAAAAATCAATTTGCATAGCAAAACGAAGTAATACGCTGCAACTATTCAGAGCTGCTGAGTGAAAGGAATGATTTTGTACACAAATCACTTGGTACCCCATTGGACTTTAAAGTATATAAACTTAGTTCAAAAATATGCCATATAATAAAATGAAACAAAACACAAGATTATTGCAACTATTTATGACCAATTGGTGTAAATCAAATTTTTAAAAAATGTCCTTGTATTAGAGTTTACAATATTTACGTAAACTCAGTTATTAAAAATTCAGTATACAACAATGAAAACACAAAATCATTCGCATCTATTAATAGAGCTGCATGAAAATTATAATAATGAAAATAATCGTGTTGAACATCCTTGTATTCTGTCAATATTAGTTTTATTTGATAAAAATCAATTTGCATAGCAAAACGAAGTAATACGCTGCAACTATTCAGAGCTGCTGAGTGAAAGGATTGACGTTATACACAAATCACTTGGTACCCCATTGGACTTTAAAGTATATAAACTTAGTTCATAAATATGCCATATAATAAAATGAAACAAAACACAAGATTATTGCAACTATTTATGACCAATTGGTGTAAATCAAATTTTTAAAAATTGGCCTTGTATTAGAGTTTACAATATTTACGTAAACTCAGTTTTTAAAAATACAGTATAAAACAATGGAAACACAAAATCATTCGCATCTATTTCTAGACCTGCATGAAAAATATAATAATGAAAATAATCGTGTTGAACATCCTTGTATTCTGTCAATATTAGTTTTATTTGATGAAAATCAATTTGCATAGCAAAACGAAGTAATACGCTGCAATTATTCAGAGCTGCTGTGTGAAAAGATTGACGTTATACACAAATCCCTTGGTACCCCATTGGACTTTAAAGTATATAAATTTAGTTCATAAATATGCCATATAATAAAGAGACACGAAACAACAAGATTATTGCAACTTTTCACGAGCAAATGGAGGAAATGAAAATTTTAAAAATTGGCCTTGTATTAGAGTTTACAATATTTACGTAAACTCAGTTTTTAAAAATTCAGTATAAAACAATGAAAACACAAAATCATTCGCATCTATTACTAGAGCTGCATGAAAAATATAATAATGAAAATAATCGTGTTGAACATCTTTGTATTATGTCAATATAAGTTTTATTTGATTAAAATTAATTTTAATAGCAAAACGAAATAATACGCTGCAACTATTCAGAGGTGCTTTGTGAAAGGATTGACGTTATACACAAATCACTTGGTATCCCATCAGACTTTAAAGTATATAAACTTAGTTCATAAATATGCCATATAATAAAATGAAACAAAACACAAGATTATGGCAACTATTTATGACCAATTGGTGTAAATCAAATTTTTAAAAATTGTCCTTGTGTTAGAGTTTACAATATTTACGTAAACTCAGTTATTAAAAATTCAGTATAAAACAATGAAAACACAAAATCATTCGCATCTATTTCTAGAGCTGCATGAAAAATATAATAATGAAAATAATCGTGTTGAACATCCTTGTATTCTGTCAATATAAGTTTTATTTGATAAAAATCAATTTGCATTGCAAAACGAAGTAACAGGGTGCAACTATTTAGGTGTGCTGTGTGAAAGGAATGATTTTGTACACAAATCACTTTGTACCCCATTGGACTTTTAAGTATATAAATTTAGTTCATAAATATGCCATATAAAAAAGAGACACGAAACACAAGATTATTGCAACTTTTCACGAGCAAATGGAGGAAATCAAAATTTTAAAAATTGGCCTTGTATTAGAGTTTACAATATTTACGTAAACTTAGTTTTTAAAAATACAGTATAAAACAATGAAAACACAAAATCATTCGCATCTATTTCTAGACCTGCATGAAAAATATAATAATGAAAATAATCGTGTTGAACATCCTTGTATTCTGTCAATATAAGTTTTATTTGATAAAAATTAATTTTAATAGCAAAACGAAATAATACGCTGCAACTATTCAGAGGTGCTTTGTGAAAGGATTGACGTTATACACAAATCACTTGGTACCCCATCAGACTTTAAAGTATATAAACTTAGTTCATAAATATGCCATATAATAAAATGAAACAAAACACAAGATTATTGCAACTATTTATGACCAATTGGTGTAAATCAAATTTTTAAAAATTGGCCTTGTATTAGAGTTTACAATATATATGTAAACTCAGTTTTTAAAAATTCAGTATAATATAATGAAAACACAAAATCATTCGCATCTATTTCTAGAGCTGCATGAAAAATATAATAATGAAAATAATCGTGTTGAACATCCTTGTATTCTGTCAATATAAGTTTTATTTGATAAAAATCAATTTGCATTGCAAAACGAAGTAATAGGGTGCAACTATTTAGGTGTGCTGTGTGAAAGGAATGATTTTGTACACAAATCACTTTGTACCCCATTGGACTTTTAAGTATATAAATTTAGTTCATAAATATGCCATATAATAAAGAGACACGAAACACAAGATTATTGCAACTTTTCACGAGCAAATGGAGGAAATCAAATTTTTAAAAATTGGCCTTGTATTAGAGTTTACAATATTTACGTAAACTTAGTTTTTAAAAATACCGTATAAAACAATGAAAACACAAAATCATTCGCATCTATTTCTAGACCTGCATGAAAAATATAATAATGAAAATAATCGTGTTGAACATCCTTGTATTCTGTCAATATAAGTTTTATTTGATAAAAATTAATTTTAATAGCAAAACGAAATAATACGCTGCAACTATTCAGAGGTGCTTTGTGAAAGGATTGACGTTATACACAAATCACTTGGTACCCCATCAGACTTTAAAGTATATAAATTTAGTTCATAAATATGCCATATAATAAAGAGACACGAAACACAAGATTATTGCAACTTTTCACGAGCAAATGGAGGAAATCAAAATTTTAAAAATTGGCCTTGTATTAGAGTTTACAATATTTACGTAAACTTAGTTTTTAAAAATACAGTATAAAACAATGAAAACACAAAATCATTCGCATCTATTTCTAGACCTGCATGAAAAATATAATAATGAAAATAATCGTGTTGAACATCCTTGTATTCTGTCAATATAAGTTTTATTTGATAAAAATTAATTTTAATAGCAAAACAAAGTAATACGCTGCAACTATTCAGAGGTGCTTTGTGAAAGGATTGACGTTATACACAAATCACTTGGTACCCCATCAGACTTTAAAGTATATAAACTTAGTTCATAAATATGCCATATAATAAAATGAAACAAAACACAAGATTATTGCAACTATTTATGACCAATTGATGTAAATCAAATTTTTAAAAATTGGCCTTGTATTAGAGTTTACAATATACATGTAAACTCAGTTTTTAAAAATTCAGTATAATATAATGAAAACACAAAATTATTCGAATCTATGTATAGAGCTGCATGAAAAATATAATAATGAAAATAATCGTGTTGAACATCCTTGTATTCTGTCAATATAAGTTTTATTTGATAAAAATCAATTTGCATTGCAAAACGAAGTAATAGGGTGCAACTATTTAGGTGTGCTGTGTGAAAGGAATGATTTTGTACACAAATCACTTTGTACCCCATTGGACTTTTAAGTATATAAATTTAGTTCATAAATATGCCATATAATAAAGAGACACGAAACACAAGATTATTGCAACTTTTCACGAGCAAATGGAGGAAATCAAAATTTTAAAAATTGGCCTTGTATTAGAGTTTACAATATTTACGTAAACTTAGTTTTTAAAAATACAGTATAAAACAATGAAAACACAAAATCATTCGCATCTATTTCTAGACCTGCATGAAAAATATAATAATGAAAATAATCGTGTTGAACATCCTTGTATTCTGTCAATATAAGTTTTATTTGATAAAAATTAATTTTAATAGCAAAACGAAATAATACGCTGCAACTATTCAGAGGTGCTTTGTGAAAGGATTGACGTTATACACAAATCACTTGGTATCCCATCAGACTTTAAAGTATATAAACTTAGTTCATAAATATGCCATATAATAAAATGAAACAAAACACAAGATTATGGCAACTATTTATGACCAATTGGTGTAAATCAAATTTTTAAAAATTGTCCTTGTGTTAGAGTTTACAATATTTACGTAAACTCAGTTATTAAAAATTCAGTATAAAACAATGAAAACACAAAATCATTCGCATCTATTTCTAGACCTGCATGAAAAATATAATAATGAAAATAATCGTGTTGAACATCCTTGTATTCTGTCAATATAAGTTTTATTTGATAAAAATCAATTTGCATTGCAAAACGAAGTAATAGGGTGCAACTATTTAGGTGTGCTGTGTGAAAGGAATGATTTTGTACACAAATCACTTTGTACCCCATTGGACTTTTAAGTATATAAATTTAGTTCATAAATATGCCATATAATAAAGAGACACGAAACACAAGATTATTGCAACTTTTCACGAACAAATGGAGGAAATCAAAATTTTAAAAATTGGCCTTGTATTAGAGTTTACAATATTTACGTAAACTTAGTTTTTAAAAATACCGTATAAAACAATGAAAACACAAAATCATTCGCATCTATTTCTAGACCTGCATGAAAAATATAATAATGAAAATAATCGTGTTGAACATCCTTGTATTCTGTCAATATAAGTTTTATTTGATAAAAATTAATTTTAATAGCAAAACGAAATAATACGCTGCAACTATTCAGAGGTGCTTTGTGAAAGGATTGACGTTATACACAAATCACTTGGTATCCCATCAGACTTTAAAGTATATAAACTTAGTTCATAAATATGCCATATAATAAAATGAAACAAAACACAAGATTATGGCAACTATTTATGACCAATTGGTGTAAATCAAATTTTTAAAAATTGTCCTTGTGTTAGAGTTTACAATATTTACGTAAACTCAGTTATTAAAAATTCAGTATAAAACAATGAAAACACAAAATCATTCGCATCTATTTCTAGACCTGCATGAAAAATATAATAATGAAAATAATCGTGTTGAACATCCTTGTATTCTGTCAATATAAGTTTTATTTGATAAAAATTAATTTTAATAGCAAAACGAAATAATACGCTGCAACTATTCAGAGGTGCTTTGTGAAAGGATTGACGTTATACACAAATCACTTGGTACCCCATCAGACTTTAAAGTATATAAACTTAGTTCATAAATATGCCATATAATAAAATGAAACAAAACACAAGATTATTGCAACTATTTATGACCAATTGATGTAAATCAAATTTTTAAAAATTGGCCTTGTATTAGAGTTTACAATATACATGTAAACTCAGTTTTTAAAAATTCAGTATAATATAATGAAAACACAAAATTATTCGAATCTATGTATAGAGCTGCATGAAAAATATAATAATGAAAATAATCGTGTTGAACATCCTTGTATTCTGTCAATATAAGTTTTATTTGATAAAAATCAATTTGCATTGCAAAACGAAGTAATAGGGTGCAACTATTTAGGTGTGCTGTGTGAAAGGAATGATTTTGTACACAAATCACTTTGTACCCCATTGGACTTTTAAGTATATAAATTTAGTTCATAAATATGCCATATAATAAAGAGACACGAAACACAAGATTATTGCAACTTTTCACGAGCAAATGGAGGAAATCAAAATTTTAAAAATTGGCCTTGTATTAGAGTTTACAATATTTACGTAAACTTAGTTTTTAAAAATACAGTATAAAACAATGAAAACACAAAATCATTCGCATCTATTTCTAGACCTGCATGAAAAATATAATAATGAAAATAATCGTGTTGAACATCCTTGTATTCTGTCAATATAAGTTTTATTTGATAAAAATTAATTTTAATAGCAAAACGAAATAATACGCTGCAACTATTCAGAGGTGCTTTGTGAAAGGATTGACGTTATACACAAATCACTTGGTATCCCATCAGACTTTAAAGTATATAAACTTAGTTCATAAATATGCCATATAATAAAATGAAACAAAACACAAGATTATGGCAACTATTTATGACCAATTGGTGTAAATCAAATTTTTAAAAATTGTCCTTGTGTTAGAGTTTACAATATTTACGTAAACTCAGTTATTAAAAATTCAGTATAAAACAATGAAAACACAAAATCATTCGCATCTATTTCTAGACCTGCATGAAAAATATAATAATGAAAATAATCGTGTTGAACATCCTTGTATTCTGTCAATATAAGTTTTATTTGATAAAAATCAATTTGCATTGCAAAACGAAGTAATAGGGTGCAACTATTTAGGTGTGCTGTGTGAAAGGAATGATTTTGTACACAAATCACTTTGTACCCCATTGGACTTTTAAGTATATAAATTTAGTTCATAAATATGCCATATAATAAAGAGACACGAAACACAAGATTATTGCAACTTTTCACGAACAAATGGAGGAAATCAAAATTTTAAAAATTGGCCTTGTATTAGAGTTTACAATATTTACGTAAACTTAGTTTTTAAAAATACCGTATAAAACAATGAAAACACAAAATCATTCGCATCTATTTCTAGACCTGCATGAAAAATATAATAATGAAAATAATCGTGTTGAACATCCTTGTATTCTGTCAATATAAGTTTTATTTGATAAAAATTAATTTTAATAGCAAAACGAAATAATACGCTGCAACTATTCAGAGGTGCTTTGTGAAAGGATTGACGTTATACACAAATCACTTGGTATCCCATCAGACTTTAAAGTATATAAACTTAGTTCATAAATATGCCATATAATAAAATGAAACAAAACACAAGATTATGGCAACTATTTATGACCAATTGGTGTAAATCAAATTTTTAAAAATTGTCCTTGTGTTAGAGTTTACAATATTTACGTAAACTCAGTTATTAAAAATTCAGTATAAAACAATGAAAACACAAAATCATTCGCATCTATTTCTAGACCTGCATGAAAAATATAATAATGAAAATAATCGTGTTGAACATCCTTGTATTCTGTCAATATAAGTTTTATTTGATAAAAATTAATTTTAATAGCAAAACGAAATAATACGCTGCAACTATTCAGAGGTGCTTTGTGAAAGGATTGACGTTATACACAAATCACTTGGTACCCCATCAGACTTTAAAGTATATAAACTTAGTTCATAAATATGCCATATAATAAAATGAAACAAAACACAAGATTATTGCAACTATTTATGACCAATTGATGTAAATCAAATTTTTAAAAATTGGCCTTGTATTAGAGTTTACAATATACATGTAAACTCAGTTTTTAAAAATTCAGTATAATATAATGAAAACACAAAATTATTCGAATCTATGTATAGAGCTGCATGAAAAATATAATAATGAAAATAATCGTGTTGAACATCCTTGTATTCTGTCAATATAAGTTTTATTTGATAAAAATTAATTTTAATAGCAAAACGAAATAATACGCTGCAACTATTCAGAGGTGCTTTGTGAAAGGATTGACGTTATACACAAATCACTTGGTACCCCATCAGACTTTAAAGTATATAAATTTAGTTCATAAATATGCCATATAATAAAGAGACACGAAACACAAGATTATTGCAACTTTTCACGAGCAAATGGAGGAAATCAAAATTTTAAAAATTGGCCTTGTATTAGAGTTTACAATATTTACGTAAACTTAGTTTTTAAAAATACAGTATAAAACAATGAAAACACAAAATCATTCGCATCTATTTCTAGACCTGCATGAAAAATATAATAATGAAAATAATCGTGTTGAACATCCTTGTATTCTGTCAATATAAGTTTTATTTGATAAAAATTAATTTTAATAGCAAAACAAAGTAATACGCTGCAACTATTCAGAGGTGCTTTGTGAAAGGATTGACGTTATACACAAATCACTTGGTACCCCATCAGACTTTAAAGTATATAAACTTAGTTCATAAATATGCCATATAATAAAATGAAACAAAACACAAGATTATTGCAACTATTTATGACCAATTGATGTAAATCAAATTTTTAAAAATTGGCCTTGTATTAGAGTTTACAATATACATGTAAACTCAGTTTTTAAAAATTCAGTATAATATAATGAAAACACAAAATTATTCGAATCTATGTATAGAGCTGCATGAAAAATATAATAATGAAAATAATCGTGTTGAACATCCTTGTATTCTGTCAATATAAGTTTTATTTGATAAAAATCAATTTGCATTGCAAAACGAAGTAATAGGGTGCAACTATTTAGGTGTGCTGTGTGAAAGGAATGATTTTGTACACAAATCACTTTGTACCCCATTGGACTTTTAAGTATATAAATTTAGTTCATAAATATGCCATATAATAAAGAGACACGAAACACAAGATTATTGCAACTTTTCACGAGCAAATGGAGGAAATCAAAATTTTAAAAATTGGCCTTGTATTAGAGTTTACAATATTTACGTAAACTTAGTTTTTAAAAATACAGTATAAAACAATGAAAACACAAAATCATTCGCATCTATTTCTAGACCTGCATGAAAAATATAATAATGAAAATAATCGTGTTGAACATCCTTGTATTCTGTCAATATAAGTTTTATTTGATAAAAATTAATTTTAATAGCAAAACGAAATAATACGCTGCAACTATTCAGAGGTGCTTTGTGAAAGGATTGACGTTATACACAAATCACTTGGTATCCCATCAGACTTTAAAGTATATAAACTTAGTTCATAAATATGCCATATAATAAAATGAAACAAAACACAAGATTATGGCAACTATTTATGACCAATTGGTGTAAATCAAATTTTTAAAAATTGTCCTTGTGTTAGAGTTTACAATATTTACGTAAACTCAGTTATTAAAAATTCAGTATAAAACAATGAAAACACAAAATCATTCGCATCTATTTCTAGACCTGCATGAAAAATATAATAATGAAAATAATCGTGTTGAACATCCTTGTATTCTGTCAATATAAGTTTTATTTGATAAAAATCAATTTGCATTGCAAAACGAAGTAATAGGGTGCAACTATTTAGGTGTGCTGTGTGAAAGGAATGATTTTGTACACAAATCACTTTGTACCCCATTGGACTTTTAAGTATATAAATTTAGTTCATAAATATGCCATATAATAAAGAGACACGAAACACAAGATTATTGCAACTTTTCACGAACAAATGGAGGAAATCAAAATTTTAAAAATTGGCCTTGTATTAGAGTTTACAATATTTACGTAAACTTAGTTTTTAAAAATACCGTATAAAACAATGAAAACACAAAATCATTCGCATCTATTTCTAGACCTGCATGAAAAATATAATAATGAAAATAATCGTGTTGAACATCCTTGTATTCTGTCAATATAAGTTTTATTTGATAAAAATTAATTTTAATAGCAAAACGAAATAATACGCTGCAACTATTCAGAGGTGCTTTGTGAAAGGATTGACGTTATACACAAATCACTTGGTATCCCATCAGACTTTAAAGTATATAAACTTAGTTCATAAATATGCCATATAATAAAATGAAACAAAACACAAGATTATGGCAACTATTTATGACCAATTGGTGTAAATCAAATTTTTAAAAATTGTCCTTGTGTTAGAGTTTACAATATTTACGTAAACTCAGTTATTAAAAATTCAGTATAAAACAATGAAAACACAAAATCATTCGCATCTATTTCTAGACCTGCATGAAAAATATAATAATGAAAATAATCGTGTTGAACATCCTTGTATTCTGTCAATATAAGTTTTATTTGATAAAAATTAATTTTAATAGCAAAACGAAATAATACGCTGCAACTATTCAGAGGTGCTTTGTGAAAGGATTGACGTTATACACAAATCACTTGGTACCCCATCAGACTTTAAAGTATATAAACTTAGTTCATAAATATGCCATATAATAAAATGAAACAAAACACAAGATTATTGCAACTATTTATGACCAATTGATGTAAATCAAATTTTTAAAAATTGGCCTTGTATTAGAGTTTACAATATACATGTAAACTCAGTTTTTAAAAATTCAGTATAATATAATGAAAACACAAAATTATTCGAATCTATGTATAGAGCTGCATGAAAAATATAATAATGAAAATAATCGTGTTGAACATCCTTGTATTCTGTCAATATAAGTTTTATTTGATAAAAATCAATTTGCATTGCAAAACGAAGTAATAGGGTGCAACTATTTAGGTGTGCTGTGTGAAAGGAATGATTTTGTACACAAATCACTTTGTACCCCATTGGACTTTTAAGTATATAAATTTAGTTCATAAATATGCCATATAATAAAGAGACACGAAACACAAGATTATTGCAACTTTTCACGAGCAAATGGAGGAAATCAAAATTTTAAAAATTGGCCTTGTATTAGAGTTTACAATATTTACGTAAACTTAGTTTTTAAAAATACAGTATAAAACAATGAAAACACAAAATCATTCGCATCTATTTCTAGACCTGCATGAAAAATATAATAATGAAAATAATCGTGTTGAACATCCTTGTATTCTGTCAATATAAGTTTTATTTGATAAAAATTAATTTTAATAGCAAAACGAAATAATACGCTGCAACTATTCAGAGGTGCTTTGTGAAAGGATTGACGTTATACACAAATCACTTGGTATCCCATCAGACTTTAAAGTATATAAACTTAGTTCATAAATATGCCATATAATAAAATGAAACAAAACACAAGATTATGGCAACTATTTATGACCAATTGGTGTAAATCAAATTTTTAAAAATTGTCCTTGTGTTAGAGTTTACAATATTTACGTAAACTCAGTTATTAAAAATTCAGTATAAAACAATGAAAACACAAAATCATTCGCATCTATTTCTAGACCTGCATGAAAAATATAATAATGAAAATAATCGTGTTGAACATCCTTGTATTCTGTCAATATAAGTTTTATTTGATAAAAATCAATTTGCATTGCAAAACGAAGTAATAGGGTGCAACTATTTAGGTGTGCTGTGTGAAAGGAATGATTTTGTACACAAATCACTTTGTACCCCATTGGACTTTTAAGTATATAAATTTAGTTCATAAATATGCCATATAATAAAGAGACACGAAACACAAGATTATTGCAACTTTTCACGAGCAAATGGAGGAAATCAAAATTTTAAAAATTTGCCTTGTATTAGAGTTTACAATATTTACGTAAACTTAGTTTTTAAAAATACAGTATAAAACAATGAAAACACAAAATCATTCGCATCTATTTCTAGACCTGCATGAAAAATATAATAATGAAAATAATCGTGTTGAACATCCTTGTATTCTGTCAATATAAGTTTTATTTGATAAAAATTAATTTTAATAGCAAAACAAAGTAATACGCTGCAACTATTCAGAGGTGCTTTGTGAAAGGATTGACGTTATACACAAATCACTTGGTACCCCATCAGACTTTAAAGTATATAAACTTAGTTCATAAATATGCCATATAATAAAATGAAACAAAACACAAGATTATTGCAACTATTTATGACCAATTGATGTAAATCAAATTTTTAAAAATTGGCCTTGTATTAGAGTTTACAATATACATGTAAACTCAGTTTTTAAAAATTCAGTATAATATAATGAAAACACAAAATTATTCGAATCTATGTATAGAGCTGCATGAAAAATATAATAATGAAAATAATCGTGTTGAACATCCTTGTATTCTGTCAATATAAGTTTTATTTGATAAAAATCAATTTGCATTGCAAAACGAAGTAATAGGGTGCAACTATTTAGGTGTGCTGTGTGAAAGGAATGATTTTGTACACAAATCACTTTGTACCCCATTGGACTTTTAAGTATATAAATTTAGTTCATAAATATGCCATATAATAAAGAGACACGAAACACAAGATTATTGCAACTTTTCACGAGCAAATGGAGGAAATGAAAATTTTAAAAATTGGCCTTGTATTAGAGTTTACAATATTTACGTAAACTTAGTTTTTAAAAATACAGTATAAAACAATGAAAACACAAAATCATTCGCATCTATTTCTAGACCTGCATGAAAAATATAATAATGAAAATAATCGTGTTGAACATCCTTGTATTCTGTCAATATAAGTTTTATTTGATAAAAATTAATTTTAATAGCAAAACGAAATAATACGCTGCAACTATTCAGAGGTGCTTTGTGAAAGGATTGACGTTATACACAAATCACTTGGTATCCCATCAGACTTTAAAGTATATAAACTTAGTTCATAAATATGCCATATAATAAAATGAAACAAAACACAAGATTATGGCAACTATTTATGACCAATTGGTGTAAATCAAATTTTTAAAAATTGTCCTTGTGTTAGAGTTTACAATATTTACGTAAACTCAGTTATTAAAAATTCAGTATAAAACAATGAAAACACAAAATCATTCGCATCTATTTCTAGACCTGCATGAAAAATATAATAATGAAAATAATCGTGTTGAACATCCTTGTATTCTGTCAATATAAGTTTTATTTGATAAAAATCAATTTGCATTGCAAAACGAAGTAATAGGGTGCAACTATTTAGGTGTGCTGTGTGAAAGGAATGATTTTGTACACAAATCACTTTGTACCCCATTGGACTTTTAAGTATATAAATTTAGTTCATAAATATGCCATATAATAAAGAGACACGAAACACAAGATTATTGCAACTTTTCACGAGCAAATGGAGGAAATCAAAATTTTAAAAATTGGCCTTGTATTAGAGTTTACAATATTTACGTAAACTTAGTTTTTAAAAATACCGTATAAAACAATGAAAACACAAAATCATTCGCATCTATTTCTAGACCTGCATGAAAAATATAATAATGAAAATAATCGTGTTGAACATCCTTGTATTCTGTCAATATAAGTTTTATTTGATAAAAATTAATTTTAATAGCAAAACGAAATAATACGCTGCAACTATTCAGAGGTGCTTTGTGAAAGGATTGACGTTATACACAAATCACTTGGTATCCCATCAGACTTTAAAGTATATAAACTTAGTTCATAAATATGCCATATAATAAAATGAAACAAAACACAAGATTATGGCAACTATTTATGACCAATTGGTGTAAATCAAATTTTTAAAAATTGTCCTTGTGTTAGAGTTTACAATATTTACGTAAACTCAGTTATTAAAAATTCAGTATAAAACAATGAAAACACAAAATCATTCGCATCTATTTCTAGACCTGCATGAAAAATATAATAATGAAAATAATCGTGTTGAACATCCTTGTATTCTGTCAATATAAGTTTTATTTGATAAAAATTAATTTTAATAGCAAAACGAAATAATACGCTGCAACTATTCAGAGGTGCTTTGTGAAAGGATTGACGTTATACACAAATCACTTGGTACCCCATAAGACTTTAAAGTATATAAACTTAGTTCATAAATATGCCATATAATAAAATGAAACAAAACACAAAATTATTGCAACTATTTATGACCAATTGGTGTAAATCAAATTTTTAAAAATTGGCCTTGTATTAGAGTTTACAATATATATGTAAACTCAGTTTTTAAAAATTCAGTATAATATAATGAAAACACAAAATCATTCGCATCTATTTCTAGAGCTGCATGAAAAATATAATAATGAAAATAATCGTGTTGAACATCCTTGTATTCTGTCAATATAAGTTTTATTTGATAAAAATCAATTTGCATTGCAAAACGAAGTAATAGGGTGCAACTATTTAGGTGTGCTGTGTGAAAGGAATGATTTTGTACACAAATCACTTTGTACCCCATTGGACTTTTAAGTATATAAATTTAGTTCATAAATATGCCATATAATAAAGAGACACGAAACACAAGATTATTGCAACTTTTCACGAACAAATGGAGGAAATCAAAATTTTAAAAATTGGCCTTGTATTAGAGTTTACAATATTTACGTAAACTTAGTTTTTAAAAATACCGTATAAAACAATGAAAACACAAAATCATTCGCATCTATTTCTAGACCTGCATGAAAAATATAATAATGAAAATAATCGTGTTGAACATCCTTGTATTCTGTCAATATAAGTTTTATTTGATAAAAATTAATTTTAATAGCAAAACGAAATAATACGCTGCAACTATTCAGAGGTGCTTTGTGAAAGGATTGACGTTATACACAAATCACTTGGTACCCCATCAGACTTTAAAGTATATAAACTTAGTTCATAAATATGCCATATAATAAAATGAAACAAAACACAAAATTATTGCAACTATTTATGACCAATTGGTGTAAATCAAATTTTTAAAAATTGGCCTTGTATTAGAGTTTACAATATATATGTAAACTCAGTTTTTAAAAATTCAGTATAATATAATGAAAACACAAAATCATTCGCATCTATTTCTAGAGCTGCATGAAAAATATAATAATGAAAATAATCGTGTTGAACATCCTTGTATTCTGTCAATATAAGTTTTATTTGATAAAAATCAATTTGCATTGCAAAACGAAGTAATAGGGTGCAACTATTTAGGTGTGCTGTGTGAAAGGAATGATTTTGTACACAAATCACTTTGTACCCCATTGGACTTTTAAGTATATAAATTTAGTTCATAAATATGCCATATAATAAAGAGACACGAAACACAAGATTATTGCAACTTTTCACGAGCAAATGGAGGAAATCAAAATTTTAAAAATTGGCCTTGTATTAGAGTTTACAATATTTACGTAAACTTAGTTTTTAAAAATACAGTTTAAAACAATGAAAACACAAAATCATTCGCATCTATTTCTAGACCTGCATGAAAAATATAATAATGAAAATAATCGTGTTGAACATCCTTGTATTCTGTCAATATAAGTTTTATTTGATAAAAATTAATTTTAATAGCAAAACGAAATAATACGCTGCAACTATTCAGAGGTGCTTTGTGAAAGGATTGACGTTATACACAAATCACTTGGTACCCCATCAGACTTTAAAGTATATAAACTTAGTTCATAAATATGCCATATAATAAAGAGACACGAAACACAAGATTATTGCAACTTTTCACGAGCAAATGGAGGAAATCAAAATTTTAAAAATTGGCCTTGTATTAGAGTTTACAATATTTACGTAAACTTAGTTTTTAAAAATACAGTATAAAACAATGAAAACACAAAATCATTCGCATCTATTTCTAGACCTGCATGAAAAATATAATAATGAAAATAATCGTGTTAAACATCCCTGTATTCTGTCAATATACGTTTTATTTGATAAAAATTAATTTTAATAGCAAAACAAAGTAATACGCTGCAACTATTCAGAGCTGCTGTGTCAAAGGATTGACGTTATACACAAATCACTTGGTACCCCATCAGACTTTAAAGTATATAAACTTAGTTCATAAATATGCCATATAATAAAATGAAACAAAACACAAGATTATTGCAACTATTTATGACCAATTGATGTAAATCAAATTTTTAAAAATTGGCCTTGTATTAGAGTTTACAATATACATGTAAACTCAGTTTTTAAAAATTCAGTATAATATAATGAAAACACAAAATTATTCGAATCTATGTATAGAGCTGCATGAAAAATATAATAATGAAAATAATCGTGTTGAACAGCCTTGTATTCTGTCAATATAAGTTTTATTTGATAAAAATCAATTTGCATTGCAAAACGAAGTAATAGGGTGCAACTATTTAGGTGTGCTGTATGAAAGGCATGATTTTGTACACAAATCACTTGGTACCCCATTGGACTTTTAAGTATATAAATTTAGTTCATAAATATGCCATATAATAAAGAGACACGAAACACAAGATTATTGCAACTTTTCACGAGCAAATGGAGGAAATCAAAATTTTAAAAATTAGCCTTGTATTAGAGTTTACAATATTTACGTAAACTTAGTTTTTAAAAATACAGTATAAAACAATGAAAACACAAAATCATTCGCATCTATTTCTAGACCTGCATGAAAAATACTTATAATAATGAAAATAATCGTGTTGAACATCCTTGTATTCTGTCAATATAAGTTTTATTTGATAAAAATTAATTTTAATAGCAAAACGAAATAATACGCTGCAACTATTCAGAGGTGCTTTGTGAAAGGATTGACGTTATACACAAATCACTTGGTACCCCATCAGACTTTAAAGTATATAAACTTAGTTCATAAATATGCCATATAATAAAGAGACACGAAACACAAGATTATTGCAACTTTTCACGAGCAAATGGAGGAAATCAAAATTTTAAAAATTGGCCTTGTATTAGAGTTTACAATATTTACGTAAACTTAGTTTTTAAAAATACAGTATAAAACAATGAAAACACAAAATCATTCGCATCTATTTCTAGACCTGCATGAAAAATATAATAATGAAAATAATCGTGTTGAACATCCCTGTATTCTGTCAATATACGTTTTATTTGATAAAAATTAATTTTAATAGCAAAACAAAGTAATACGCTGCAACTATTCAGAGCTGCTGTGTCAAAGGATTGACGTTATACAAAAATCACTTGGTACCCCATCAGACTTTAAAGTATATAAACTTAGTTCATAAATATGCCATATAATAAAATGAAACAAAACACAAGATTATTGCAACTATTTATGACCAATTGATGTAAATCAAATTTTGAAAAATTGGCCTTGTATTAGAGTTTACAATATACATGTAAACTCAGTTTTTAAAAATTCAGTATAATATAATGAAAACACAAAATTATTCGAATCTATGTATAGAGCTGCATGAAAAATATAATAATGAAAATAATCGTGTTGAACAGCCTTGTATTCTGTCAATATAAGTTTTATTTGATAAAAATCAATTTGCATTGCAAAACGAAGTAATAGGGTGCAACTATTTAGGTGTGCTGTATGAAAGGCATGATTTTGTACACAAATCACTTGGTACCCCATTGGACTTTTAAGTATATAAATTTAGTTCATAAATATGCCATATAATAAAGAGACACGAAACACAAGATTATTGCAACTTTTCACGAGCAAATGGAGGAAATCAAAATTTTAAAAATTAGCCTTGTATTAGAGTTTACAATATTTACGTAAACTTAGTTTTTAAAAATACAGTATAAAACAATGAAAACACAAAATCATTCGCATCTATTTCTAGACCTGCATGAAAAATACTTATAATAATGAAAATAATCGTGTTGAACATCCTTGTATTCTGTCAATATAAGTTTTATTTGATAAAAATTGATTTTAGTAGCAAAACAAAGTAATACGCTGCAATTATTCAGAGCTGCTGTGTGAAAGGATTGACGTTATACACAAATCACTTGGTACCCCATTGGACTTTAAAGAATATAAACTTAGTTCATAAATATGCCATATAATAAAGAGACACGAAACAACAAGATTATTGCAACTTTTCACGAGCAAATGGAGGAAATCAAAATTTTAAAAATTGGCCTTGTATTAGAGTTTACAATATTTACGTAAACTTAGTTTTTAAAAGTACAGTATAAAACAATGAAAACACAAAATCATTCGCATCTATTTCTAGACCTGCATGAAAAATATAATAATGAAAATAATCGTGTTGAACAGCCTTGTATTCTGTAAATATAAGTTTTATTTGATAAAAATTGATTTTAGTAGCAAAACTAAGTAATACGCTGCAATTATTCAGAGCTGCTGTGTGAAAGGATTGACGTTATACAAAAATCACTTGGTACGCCACTGGACTTTAAAGTATATAAACTTAGTTCATTAATATGCCATATAATAAAATGAAACAAAACACAAGATTATTGCAACTATTTATGACCAATTGGTGTAAATCAAATTTTTAAAAATTGTCCTTGTGTTAGAGTTTACAATATTTACGTAAACTCAGTTATTAAAAATTCAGTCTAAAACAATGAAAACACAAAATCATTCGCATCTTTTTCTAGAGCTGCATGAAAAATATAATAATGAAAATAATCGTGTTGAACAGCCTTGTATTCTGTCAATATAAGTTTTATTTGATAAAAATTGATTTTAGTAGCAAAACAAAGTAATACGCTGCAACTATTCAGAGTTCCTGTGTGAAAGGATTGATGTTATACAAAAATCACTTGGTACGCCACTGGACTTTAAAGTATATAAATTTAGTTCATAAATATGCCATATATTAAAATGAAACAAAACACAAGATTATTGCAACTATTTATGACCAATTGGTGTAAATCAAATTTTTAAAAATTGGCCTTGTATTAGAGTTAACAATATTTACGTAAACTCAGTTTAAAAAATTCAGTATAAAACAATGAAAACACAAAATCATTCGCATCTATTTCTAGACCTGCATGAAAAATATAATAATGAAAATAATCGTGTTGAACATCCTTGTATTCTGTCAATATAAGTTTTATTTGATAAAAATTAATTTTAATAGCAAAACGAAATAATACGCTGCAACTATTCAGAGGTGCTTTGTGAAAGGATTGACGTTATACACAAATCACTTGGTACCCCATCAGACTTTAAAGTATATAAATTTAGTTCATAAATATGCCATATAATAAAGAGACACGAAACACAAGATTATTGCAACTTTTCACGAGCAAATGGAGGAAATCAAAATTTTAAAAATTGGCCTTGTATTAGAGTTTACAATATTTACGTAAACTTAGTTTTTAAAAATACAGTATAAAACAATGAAAACACAAAATCATTCGCATCTATTTCTTGACCTGCATGAAAAATATAATAATGAAAATAATCGTGTTGAACATCCTTGTATTCTGTCAATATAAGTTTTATTTGATAAAAATTAATTTTAATAGCAAAACAAAGTAATACGCTGCAACTATTCAGAGGTGCTTTGTGAAAGGATTGACGTTATACACAAATCACTTGGTACCCCATCAGACTTTAAAGTATATAAACTTAGTTCATAAATATGCCATATAATAAAATGAAACAAAACACAAGATTATTGCAACTATTTATGACCAATTGATGTAAATCAAATTTTTAAAAATTGGCCTTGTATTAGAGTTTACAATATACATGTAAACTCAGTTTTTAAAAATTCAGTATAATATAATGAAAACACAAAATTATTCGAATCTATGTATAGAGCTGCATGAAAAATATAATAATGAAAATAATCGTGTTGAACAGCCTTGTATTCTGTCAATATAAGTTTTATTTGATAAAAATCAATTTGCATTGCAAAACGAAGTAATAGGGTGCAACTATTTAGGTGTGCTGTGTGAAAGGCATGATTTTGTACACAAATCACTTGGTACCCCATTGGACTTTTAAGTATATAAATTTAGTTCATAAATATGCCATATAATAAAGAGACACGAAACACAAGATTATTGCAACTTTTCACGAGCAAATGGAGGAAATCAAAATTTTAAAAATTAGCCTTGTATTAGAGTTTACAATATTTACGTAAACTTAGTTTTTAAAAATACAGTATAAAACAATGAAAACACAAAATCATTCGCATCTATTTCTAGACCTGCATGAAAAATACTTATAATAATGAAAATAATCGTGTTGAACATCCTTGTATTCTGTCAATATAAGTTGTATTTGATAAAAATTGATTTTAGTAGCAAAACAAAGTAATACGCTGCAATTATTCAAAGCTGCTGTGTGAAAGGATTGACGTTATACACAAATCACTTGGTACCCCATTGGACTTTAAAGAATATAAACTTAGTTCATAAATATGCCATATAATAAAGAGACACGAAACAACAAGATTATTGCAACTTTTCACGAGCAAATGGAGGAAATCAAAATTTTAAAAATTGGCCTTGTATTAGAGTTTACAATATTTACGTAAACTTAGTTTTTAAAAGTACAGTATAAAACAATGAAAACACAAAATCATTCGCATCTATTTCTAGACCTGCATGAAAAATATAATAATGAAAATAATCGTGTTGAACAGCCTTGTATTCTGTAAATATAAGTTTTATTTGATAAAAATTGATTTTAGTAGCAAAACAAAGTAATACGCTGCAATTATTCAGAGCTGCTGTGTGAAAGGATTGACGTTATACAAAAATCACTTGGTACGCCACTGGACTTTAAAGTATATAAACTTAGTTCATTAATATGCCATATAATAAAATGAAACAAAACACAAGATTATTGCAACTATTTATGACCAATTGGTGTAAATCAAATTTTTAAAAATTGTCCTTGTGTTAGAGTTTACAATATTTACGTAAACTCAGTTATTAAAAATTCAGTCTAAAACAATGAAAACACAAAATCATTCGCATCTATTTCTAGAGCTGCATGAAAAATATAATAATGAAAATAATCGTGTTGAACAGCCTTGTATTCTGTCAATATAAGTTTTATTTGATAAAAATTGATTTTAGTAGCAAAACAAAGTAATACGCTGCAACTATTCAGAGTTCCTGTGTGAAAGGATTGATGTTATACAAAAATCACTTGGTACGCCACTGGACTTTAAAGTATATAAATTTAGTTCATAAATATGCCATATATTAAAATGAAACAAAACACAAGATTATTGCAACTATTTATGACCAATTGGTGTAAATCAAATTTTTAAAAATTGGCCTTGTATTAGAGTTAACAATATTTACGTAAACTCAGTTTAAAAAATTCAGTATAAAACAATGAAAACACAAAATCATTCGCATCTATTTCTAGAGCTGCATGAAAAATATAATAATGAAAATAATCGTGTTGATAATCCTTGTATTCTGTCAATATAAGTTTTATTTGATAAAAATCAATTTGCATTGCAAAACGAAGTAATAGGGTGCAACTATTTAGGTGTGCTGTGTGAAAGGAATGATTTTGTACACAAATCACTTCCCCATTGGACTTTTAAGTATATAAATTTAGTTCATAAATATGCCATATAATAAAGAGACACGAAATACAAGATTATTGCAACTTTTCACGAGCAAATGGAGGAAATTAAATTTTAAAAATTGGCCTTGTATTAGAGTTAACAATATTTACGTAAACTCAGTTATTAAAAATTCAGTCTAAAACAATGAAAACACAAAATCATTCGCATCTATTTCTAGAGCTGCATGAAAAATATAATAATGAAAATAATCGTGTTGAACAGCCTTGTATTCTGTCAATATAAGTTTTATTTGATAAAAATTGATTTTAGTAGCAAAACAAAGTAATACGCTGCAACTATTCAGAGTTCCTGTGTGAAAGGATTGATGTTATACAAAAATCACTTGGTACGCCACTGGACTTTAAAGTATATAAACTTAGTTCATTAATATGCCATATAATAAAATGAAACAAAACACAAGATTATTGCAACTATTTATGACCAATTGGTGTAAATCAAATTTTTAAAAATTGTCCTTGTGTTAGAGTTTACAATATTTACGTAAACTCAGTTATTAAAAATTCAGTCTAAAACAATGAAAACACAAAATCATTCGCATCTATTTCTAGAGCTGCATGAAAAATATAATAATGAAAATAATCGTGTTGAACATCCTTGTATTCTGTCAATATAAGTTTTATTTGATAAAAATTGATTTTAGTAGCAAAACAAAGTAATACGCTGCAACTATTCAGAGTTCCTGTGTGAAAGGATTGATGTTATACAAAAATCACTTGGTACGCCACTGGACTTTAAAGTATATAAACTTAGTTCATTAATATGCCATATAATAAAATGAAACAAAACACAAGATTATTGCAACTATTTATGACCAATTGGTGTAAATCAAATTTTTAAAAATTGTCCTTGTGTTAGAGTTTACAATATTTACGTAAACTCAGTTATTAAAAATTCAGTCTAAAACAATGAAAACACAAAATCATTCGCATCTATTTCTAGAGCTGCATGAAAAATATAATAATGAAAATAATCGTGTTGAACAGCCTTGTATTCTGTCAATATAAGTTTTATTTGATAAAAATTGATTTTAGTAGCAAAACAAAGTAATACGCTGCAACTATTCAGAGTTGCTGTGTGAAAGGATTGACGTTATACAAAAATCACTTGGTACGCCACTGGACTTTAAAGTATATAAACTTAGTTCATTAATATGCCATATAATGAAATGAAACAAAACACTAGATTATTGCAACTATTTATGACCAATTGGTGTAAATCAAATTTTTAAAAATTGTCCTTGTGTTAGAGTTTACAATATTTACGTAAACTCAGTTTTTAAAAATTCAGTATAAAACAATGAAAACACAAAATCATTCGCATCTATTTCTAGAGCTGCATGAAAATAATCGTGTTGAACATCCTTGTATTCTGTCAATATAAGTTTTATTTGATAAAAATTGATTTTAGTAGCAAAAAAACGTAATACGCTGCAACTATTCAGAGTTCCTGTGTGAAAGGATTGACGTTATACAAAAATCACTTGGTACCCCATTGGACTTTCAAGTATATAAATTTAGTTCATAAATATGCCATATAATAAAGAGACACGAAACACAAGATTATTGCAACTTTTCACGAGCAAATGGAGGAAATTAAATTTTAAAAATTGGCCTTGTATTAGAGTTTACAATATTTACGTAAACTTAGTTTTTAAAAATACCGTATAAAACAATGAAAACACAAAATCATTCGCATCTATTTCTAGACCTGCATGAAAAATATAATAATGAAAATAATCGTGTTGAACATCCTTGTATTCTGTCAATATAAGTTTTATTTGATAAAAATTGATTTTAGTAGAAAAACAAAGTAATACGCTGCAACTATTCAGAGTTCCTGTGTGAAAGGATTGACGTTATACAAAAATCACTTGGTACGCCACTGGACTTTAAAGTATATAAACTTAGTTCATAAATATGCCATATATTAAAATGAAACAAAACACAAGATTATTGCAACTATTTATGACCAATTGGTGTAAATCAAATTTTTAAAAATTGGCTTTGTATTAGAGTTTATAATATTTACGTAAACTCAGTTTAAAAAATTCAGTATAATATAATGAAAACACAAAATCATACGAATCTATGTATAGAGTTGCATGAAAAATATAATAATGAAAATAATCGTGTTGAACAGCCTTGTATTCTGTCAATATAAGTTTTATTTGATAAAAATTGATTTTAGTAGCAAAACAAAGTAATACGCTTTAACTATTCAGAGGTGCTTTGTGAAAGGATTGACGTTATACAAAAATCACTTGGTACGCCACTGGACTTTAAAGTATATAAACTTAGTTCATAAATATGCCATATAATAAAATGAAACAAAACACAAGATTATTGCAACTATTTATGACCAATTGGTGTAAATCAAATTTTTAAAAATTGTCCTTGTGTTAGAGTTTACAATATTTACGTAAACTCAGTTATTAAAAATTCAGTATAAAACAATGAAAACACAAAATCATTCGCATCTATTTCTAGAGCTGCATGAAAATAATCGTGTTGAACATCCTTGTATTCTGTCAATATAAGTTTTATTTGATAAAAATTGATTTTAGTAGCAAAACAACGTAATACGCTGCAACTATTCAGAGTTCCTGTGTGAAAGGATTGACGTTATACAAAAATCACTTGGTACGCCACTGGACTTTAAAGTATATAAACCTAGTTCATAAATATGCAATATATTAAAATGAAACAAAACACAAGGTTATTGCAACTATTTATGACCAATTGGTGTAAATCAAATTTTTAAAAATTGGCCTTGTATTAGAGTTTACAATATTTACGTAAACTCAGTTTAAAAAATTCAGTATAATATAATGAAAACACAAAATCATACGAATTTTTGTATAGAGCTGCATGAAAAATATAATAATGAAAATAATCGTGTTGAACATCCTTGTATTCTGTCAATATTAGTTTTATTTGATAAAAATCAATTTGCATTGCAAAACGAAGTAATAGGGTGCAACTATTTAGGTGTGCTGTGTGAAAGGAATGATTTTGTACACAAATCACTTGGTACCCCATTGGACTTTTAAGTATATAAATTTAGTTCATAAATATGCCATATAATAAAGATACACGAAAAACAAGATTATTGCAACTTTTCACGAGCAAATGGAGGAAATCAAAATTTTAAAAATTGGCCTTGTATTAGAGTTTACAATATTTACGTAAACTTAGTTTTTTAAAATACAGTATAAAACAATGAAAACACAAAATCATTCGCATCTATTTCTAGACCTGCATGAAAAATATAATAATGAAAATAATCGTGTTGAACATCCTTGTATTCTGTCAATATAAGTTTTATTTGATAAAAATTAATTTTAATAGCAAAACGAAATAATACGCTGCAACTATTCAGAGGTGCTTTGTGAAAGGATTGACGTTATACACAAATCACTTGGTACCCCATCAGACTTTAAAGTATATAAATTTAGTTCATAAATAAGCCATATAATAAAGAGACACGAAACACAAGATTATTGCAACTTTTCACGAGCAAATGGAGGAAATCAAAATTTTAAAAATTGGCCTTGTATTAGAGTTTACAATATTTACGTAAACTTAGTTTTTAAAAATACAGTATAAAACAATGAAAACACAAAATCATTCGCATCTATTTCTAGACCTGCATGAAAAATATAATAATGAAAATAATCGTGTTGAACATCCTTGTATTCTGTCAATATAAGTTTTATTTGATAAAAATTAATTTTAATAGCAAAACGAAATAATACGCTGCAACTATTCAGAGGTGCTTTGTGAAAGGATTGACGTTATACACAAATCACTTGGTACCCCATCAGACTTTAAAGTATATAAACTTAGTTCATAAATATGCCATATAATAAAATGAAACAAAACACAAGATTATTGCAACTATTTATGACCAATTGATGTAAATCAAATTTTTAAAAATTGGCCTTGTATTAGAGTTTACAATATACATGTAAACTCAGTTTTTAAAAATTCAGTATAATATAATGAAAACACAAAATTATTCGAATCTATGTATAGAGCTGCATGAAAAATATAATAATGAAAATAATCGTGTTGAACAGCCTTGTATTCTGTCAATATAAGTTTTATTTGATAAAAATCAATTTGCATTGCAAAACGAAGTAATAGGGTGCAACTATTTAGGTGTGCTGTGTGAAAGGCATGATTTTGTACACAAATCACTTGGTACCCCATTGGACTTTTAAGTATATAAATTTAGTTCATAAATATGCCATATAATAAAGAGACACGAAACACAAGATTATTGCAACTTTTCACGAGCAAATGGAGGAAATCAAAATTTTAAAAATTAGCCTTGTATTAGAGTTTACAATATTTACGTAAACTTAGTTTTTAAAAATACAGTATAAAACAATGAAAACACAAAATCATTCGCATCTATTTCTAGACCTGCATGAAAAATACTTATAATAATGAAAATAATCGTGTTGAACATCCTTGTATTCTGTCAATATAAGTTTTATTTGATAAAAATTGATTTTAGTAGCAAAACAAAGTAATACGCTGCAATTATTCAGAGCTGCTGTGTGAAAGGATTGACGTTATACACAAATCACTTGGTACCCCATTGGACTTTAAAGATAATAAACTTAGTTCATAAATATGCCATATAATAAAGAGTCACGAAACAACAAGATTATTGCAACTTTTCACGAGCAAATGGAGGAAATCAAAATTTTAAAAATTGGCCTTGTATTAGAGTTTACAATATTTACGTAAACTTAGTTTTTAAAAGTACAGTATAAAACAATGAAAACACAAAATCATTCGCATCTATTTCTAGACCTGCATGAAAAATATAATAATGAAAATAATCGTGTTGAACAGCCTTGTATTCTGTAAATATAAGTTTTATTTGATAAAAATTGATTTTAGTAGCAAAACAAAGTAATACGCTGCAATTATTCAGAGCTGCTGTGTGAAAGGATTGACGTTATACAAAAATCACTTGGTACGCCACTGGACTTTAAAGTATATAAACTTAGTTCATTAATATGCCATATAATAAAATGAAACAAAACACAAGATTATTGCAACTATTTATGACCAATTGGTGTAAATCAAATTTTTAAAAATTGTCCTTGTGTTAGAGTTTACAATATTTACGTAAACTCAGTTATTAAAAATTCAGTCTAAAACAATGAAAACACAAAATCATTCGCATCTATTTCTAGACCTGCATGAAATATATAATAATGAAAATAATCGTGTTGAACAGCCTTATATTCTGTCAATATAAGTTTTATTTGATAAAAATTAATTTGCATTGCAAAACAAAGTAATACGCTGCAACTATTCAGAGTTCCTGTGTGAAAGGATTGATGTTATACAAAAATCACTTGGTACGCCACTGGACTTTAAAGTATATAAATTTAGTTCATAAATATTCCATATATTAAAATGAAACAAAACACAAGATTATTGCAACTATTTATGACCAATTGGTGTAAATCAAATTTTTAAAAATTGGCCTTGTATTAGAGTTTACAATATTTACGTAAACTCAGTTTAAAAAATTCAGTATAAAACAATGAAAACACAAAATCATTCGCATCTATTTCTAGAGCTGCATGAAAAATATAATAATGAAAATAATCGTGTTGAACATCCTTGTATTCTGTCAATATAAGTTTTATTTGATAAAAATCAATTTGCATTGCAAAACGAAGTAATAGGGTGCAACTATTTAGGTGTGCTGTGTGAAAGGAATGATTTTGTACACAAATCACTTGGTACCCCATTGGACTTTTAAGTATATAAATTTAGTTCATAAATATGCCATATAATAAAGAGACACGAAATACAAGATTATTGCAACTTTTCACGAGCAAATGGAGGAAATCAAAATTTTAAAAATTGGCCTTGTATTAGAGTTTACAATATTTACGTAAACTTAGTTTTTAAAAATACCGTATAAAACAATGAAAACACAAAATCATTCGCATCTATTTCTAGACCTGCATGAAAAATATAATAATGAAAATAATCGTGTTGAACATCCTTGTATTCTGTCAAGATAAGTTTTTTTTGATAAAAATTGATTTTAGTAGCAAAACAAAGTAATACGCTGCAACTATTCAGAGTTCCTGTGTGAAAGGATTGACGTTATACAAAAATCACTTGGTACGCCACTGGACTTTAAAGTATATAAACTTAGTTCATAAATATGCCATATAATAAAATGAAACAAAACACTAGATTATTGCAACTATTTATGACCAATTGGTGTAAATCAAATTTTTAAAAGTTGTCCTTGTGTTAGAGTTTACAATATTTACGTAAACTCAGTTATTAAAAATTCAGTATAAAACAATGAAAACACAAAATCATTCGCATCTATTTCTAGAGCTGCATGAAAATAATCGTGTTGAACATCCTTGTATTCTGTCAATATAAGTTTTATTTGATAAAAATTGATTTTAGTAGCAAAACAACGTAATACGCTGCAACTATTCAGAGTTCCTGTGTGAAAGGATTGACGTTATACAAAAATCACTTGGTACGCCACTGGACTTTAAAGTATATAAACCTAGTTCATAAATATGCAATATATTAAAATGAAACAAAACACAAGGTTATTGCAACTATTTATGACCAATTGGTGTAAATCAAATTTTTAAAAATTGGCCTTGTATTAGAGTTTACAATATTTACGTAAACTCAGTTTAAAAAATTCAGTATAATATAATGAAAACACAAAATCATACGAATCTATGTATAGAGCTGCATGAAAAATATAATAATGAAAATAATCGTGTTGAACATCCTTGTATTCTGTCAATATTAGTTTTATTTGATAAAAATCAATTTGCATTGCAAAACGAAGTAATAGGGTGCAACTATTTAGGTGTGCTGTGTGAAAGGAATGATTTTGTACACAAATCACTTGGTACCCCATTGGACTTTTAAGTATATAAATTTAGTTCATAAATATGCCATATAATAAAGAGACACGAAAAACAAGATTATTGCAACTTTTCACGAGCAAATGGAGGAAATCAAAATTTTAAAAATTGGCCTTGTATTAGAGTTTACAATATTTACGTAAACTTAGTTTTTAAAAATACAGTATAAAACAATGAAAACACAAAATCATTCGCATCTATTTCTAGACCTGCATGAAAAATATAATAATGAAAATAATCGTGTTGAACATCCTTGTATTCTGTCAATATGAGTTTTATTTGATAAAAATTAATTTTAATAGCAAAACGAAATAATACGCTGCAACTATTCAGAGGTGCTTTGTGAAAGGATTGACGTTATACACAAATCACTTGGTACCCCATCGGACTTTAAAGTATATAAACTTAGTTCATAAATATGCCATATAATAAAATGAAACAAAACACAAGATTATTGCAACTATTTATGACCAATTGATGTAAATCAAATTTTTAAAAATTGGCCTTGTATTAGAGTTTACAATATATATGTAAACTCAGTTTTTAAAAATTCAGTATAATATAATGAAAACACAAAATCATTCGAATCTATGTATAGAGTTGCATGAAAAATATAATAATGAAAATAATCGTGTTGAACATCCTTGTATTCTGTCAATATTAGTTTTATTTGATAAAAATCAATTTGCATTGCAAAACGAAGTAATAGGGTGCAACTATTTAGGTGTGCTGTGTGAAAGGAATGATTTTGTACACAAATCACTTGGTACCCCATTGGACTTTTAAGTATATAAATTTAGTTCATAAATATGCCATATAATAAAGAGACACGAAAAACAAGATTATTGCAACTTTTCACGAGCAAATGGAGGAAATCAAAATTTTAAAAATTGGCCTTGTATTAGAGTTTACAATATTTACGTAAACTTAGTTTTTAAAAATACAGTATAAAACAATGAAAACACAAAATCATTCGCATCTATTTCTAGACCTGCATGAAAAATATAATAATGAAAATAATCGTGTTGAACATCCTTGTATTCTGTCGATATGAGTTTTATTTGATAAAAATTAATTTTAATAGCAAAACGAAATAATACGCTGCAACTATTCAGAGGTGCTTTGTGAAAGGATTGACGTTATACACAAATCACTTGGTACCCCATCAGACTTTAAAGTATATAAACTTAGTTCATAAATATGCCATATAATAAAATGAAACAAAACACAAGATTATTGCAACTATTTATGACCAATTGATGTAAATCAAATTTTTAAAAATTGGCCTTGTATTAGAGTTTACAATATATATGTAAACTCAGTTTTTAAAAATTCAGTATAATATAATGAAAACACAAAATCATTCGAATCTATGTATAGAGTTGCATGAAAAATATAATAATGAAAATAATCGTGTTGAACATCCTTGTATTCTGTCAATATTAGTTTTATTTGATAAAAATTAATTTTAATAGCAAAACAAAGTAATACGCTGCAATTATTCAGAGCTGCTGTGTGAAAGGATTGACGTTATACACAAATCACTTGGTACCCCATTGGACTTTAAAGTATATAAATTTAGTTCATAAATATGCCATATAATAAAGAGACACGAAACTACAAGATTATTGCAACTTTTCACGAGCAAATGGAGGAAATCAAAATTTTAAAAATTGGCCTTGTATTAGAGTTTACAATATTTACGTAAACTCAGTTTTTAAAAATTCAGTATAAAACAATGAAAACACAAAATCATTCGCATCTATTACTAGAGCTGCATGAAAAATATAATAATGAAAATAATCGTGCTGAACATCCTTGTATTCTGTCAATATCAGTTTTATTTGATAAAAATTGATTTTAGTAGCAAAACAAAGTAATACGCTGCAATTATTCAGAGCTTCTGTGTGAAAGGATTGACGTTATACAAAAATCACTTGGTACGCCACTGGACTTTAAAGTATATAAACTTAGTTCATTAATATGCCATATAATGAAATGAAACAAAACACAAGATTATTGCAACTATTTATGACCAATTGGTGTAAATCAAATTTTTAAAAATTGCCCTTGTATTAGAGTTTACAATATTTACGTAAACTCAGTTTAAAAAATTCAGTCTAAAACAATGAAAACACAAAATCATACGAATCTATGTATAGAGTTGCATGAAAAATATAATAATGAAAATAATCGTGTTGAACATCCTTGTATTCTGTCAATATTAGTTTTATTTGATAAAAATCAATTTGCATTGCAAAACGAAGTAATAGGGTGCAACTATTTAGGTGTGCTGTGTGAAAGGAATGATTTTGTACACAAATCACTTGGTACCCCATCGGACTTTAAAGTATATAAATTTAGTTAATAAATATCCTATATAATAAAATGATACAAAACACAAGATTATTGCAACTATTCATGACCAATTGGTGTAAATCAAATTTTTAAAAATTGGCCTTGTGTTAGAGTTTACAATATTTACGTAAACTCAGTTATTAAAAATTCAGTATAAAACAATGAAAACACAAAATCATTCGCATCTATTTCTAGAGCTGCATGAAAAATATAATAATGAAAATAATCGTGTTGAACATCCTTGTATTCTGTCAATATAAGTTTTATTTGATTAAAATCAATTTGCATTGCAAAACGAAGTAATAGGGTGCAACTATTTAGGTGTGCTGTGTGAAAGGTATGATTTTGTACACAAATGATTTGGTACCCCATTGGACTTTAAAGTATATAAATTTAGTTCATAAATATGCCATATAATAAAGAGACACGAAACAACAAGATTAATGCAACTTTTCACGAGCAAATGGAGGAAATCAAAATTTTAAAAATTGGCCTTGTATTAGAGTTTACAATATTTACGTAAACTCAGTTTTTAAAAATTCAGTATAAAACAATGAAAACACAAAATCATTCGCATGTATTACTAGAGCTGCATGAAAAATATAATAATGAAAATAATCGTGTTGAACATCCTTGTATTCTGTCAATATCAGTTTTATTTGATAAAAGCTGATTTTAGTAGCAAAACAAAGTAATACGCTGCAATTATTCAGAGCTGCTGTGTGAAAGGATTGACGTTATACAAAAATCACTTGGTACGCCACTGGACTTTAAAGTATATAAACTTAGTTCATTAATATGCCATATAATGAAATGAAACAAAACACAAGATTATTGCAACTATTTATGACCAATTGGTGTAAATCAAATTTTTAAAAATTGTCCTTGTGTTAGAGTTTACAATATTTACGTAAACTCAGTTATTAAAAATTCAGTATAAAACAATGAAAACACAAAATCATTCGCATTTATTTCTAGACCTGCATGAAAAATATAATAATGAAAATAATCGTGTTGAACATCCTTGTATTCTGTCAATATAAGTTTTATTTGATAAAAATTGATTTTAGTAGCAAAACAAAGTAATACGCTGCAACTATTCAGAGTTCCTGTGTGAAAGGATTGATGTTATACAAAACTCACTTGGTACGCCACTGGACTTTAAAGTATATAAACTTAGTTCATAAATATGCCATATATTAAAATGAAACAAAACACTAGATTATTGCAACTATTTATGACCAATTGGTGTAAATCAAATTTTTAAAAATTGGCCTTGTATTAGAGTTTACAATATTTACGTAAACTCAGTTTTTAAAAATTCAGTATAATATAATGAAAACACAAAATCATACGAATCTATGTATAGAGTTGCATGAAAAATATAATAATGAAAATAATCGTGTTGAACATCCTTGTATTCTGTCAATATTAGTTTTATTTGACAAAAATCAATTTGCATTGCAAAACGAAGTAATAGGGTGCAACTATTTAGGTGTGCTGTGTGAAAGGAATGATTTTGTGCGCAAATCACTTGGTACCCCATCGGACTTTAAAGTATATAAATTTAGTTAATAAATATCCCATATAATAAAATGATACAAAACACAAGATTATTGCAACTATTCATGACCAATTGGTGTAAATCAAATTTTTAAAAATTGGCCTTGTATTGGAGTTTACAATATCTACGTAAACTTAGTTTTTAAAAATACAGTATAAAACAATGAAAACACAAAATCATTCGAATCTATTTCTAGACCTGCATGAAAAATATAATAATGAAAATAATCGTGTTGAACATCCTTGTATTCTATCAATATAAGTTTAATTTGATAAAAATTAATTTTAGTAGCAAAACAAAGTAATACGCTGCAACTATTCAGAGTTCCTGTGTGAAAGGATTGACGTTATACAAAAATCACTTGGTACCCCATTGGACTTTAAAGTATATAAATTTAGTTCATAAATAAGCCATATAATAAAGAGACACGAAACACAAGATTATTGCAACTTTTCATGAGCAAATGGAGGAAATCAAAATTTTAAAAATTGGCCTTGAATTTAAGTTTACAATATTTACGTAAACTCAGTTTTTAAAAATTCAGTATAAAACAATGAAAACACAAAATCATTCGCATCTATTACGAGAGCTGCATGAAAAATATAATAATGAAAATAATCGTGTTGAACATCCTTGTATTCTGTCAATATAAGTTTTATTTGATAAAAATCAATTTGCATTGCAAAACGAAGTAATAGGGTGCAACTATTTAGGTGTTCTGTGTGAAAGGTATGATTTTGTACACAAATCACTTGGTACCCCATTGGACTTTAAAGTATATAAATTTAGTTCATAAATATGCCATATAATAAAGAGACACGAAACAACAAGATTAATGCAACTTTTCACGAGCAAATGGAGGAAATCAAAATTTTAAAAATTGGCCTTGTATTAGAGTTTACAATATTTACGTAAACTCAGTTTTTAAAAATTCAGTATAAAACAATGAAAACACAAAATCATTCGCATCTATTACTAGAGCTGCATGAAAAATATAATAATGAAAATAATCGTGTTGAACATCCTTGTATTCTGTCAATATCAGTTTTATTTGATAAAAGCTGATTTTAGTAGCAAAACAAAGTAATACGCTGCAATTATTCAGAGCTGCTGTGTGAAAGGATTGACGTTATACAAAAATCACTTGGTACGCCACTGGACTTTAAAGTATATAAACTTAGTTCATTAATATGCCATATAATGAAATGAAACAAAACACAAGATTATTGCAACTATTTATGACCAATTGGTGTAAATCAAATTTTTAAAAATTGTCCTTGTATTAGAGTTTACAATATTTACGTAAACTCAGTTATTAAAAATTCAGTATAAAACAATGAAAACACAAAATCATTCGCATTTATTTCTAGACCTGCATGAAAAATATAATAATGAAAATAATCGTGTTGAACATCCTTGTATTCTGTCAATATAAGATTTATTTGATAAAAATTGATTTTAGTAGCAAAACAAAGTAATACGCTGCAACTATTCAGAGTTCCTGTGTGAAAGGATTGATGTTATACAAAACTCACTTGGTACGCCACTGGACTTTAAAGTATATAAACTTAGTTCATAAATATGCCATATATTAAAATGAAACAAAACACTAGATTATTGCAACTATTTATGACCAATTGGTGTAAATCAAATTTTTAAAAATTGGCCTTGTATTAGAGTTTACAATATTTACGTAAACTCAGTTTTTAAAAATTCAGTATAATATAATGAAAACACAAAATCATACGAATCTATGTATAGAGTTGCATGAAAAATATAATAATGAAAATAATCGTGTTGAACATCCTTGTATTCTGTCAATATTAGTTTTATTTGACAAAAATCAATTTGCATTGCAAAACGAAGTAATAGGGTGCAACTATTTAGGTGTGCTGTGTGAAAGGAATGATTTTGTGCGCAAATCACTTGGTACCCCATCGGACTTTAAAGTATATAAATTTAGTTAATAAATATCCCATATAATAAAATGATACAAAACACAAGATTATTGCAACTATTCATGACCAATTGGTGTAAATCAAATTTTTAAAAATTGGCCTTGTATTAGAGTTTACAATATCTACGTAAACTTAGTTTTTAAAAATACAGTATAAAACAATGAAAACACAAAATCATTCGAATCTATTTCTAGACCTGCATGAAAAATATAATAATGAAAATAATCGTGTTGAACATCCTTGTATTCTATCAATATAAGTTTAATTTGATAAAAATTAATTTTAGTAGCAAAACAAAGTAATACGCTGCAACTATTCAGAGTTCCTGTGTGAAAGGATTGACGTTATACAAAAATCACTTGGTACCCCATTGGACTTTAAAGTATATAAATTTAGTTCATAAATAAGCCATATAATAAAGAGACACGAAACACAAGATTATTGCAACTTTTCATGAGCAAATGGAGGAAATCAAAATTTTAAAAATTGGCCTTGAATTTAAGTTTACAATATTTACGTAAACTCAGTTTTTAAAAATTCAGTATAAAACAATGAAAACACAAAATCATTCGCATCTATTACGAGAGCTGCATGAAAAATATAATAATGAAAATAATCGTGTTGAACATCCTTGTATTCCGTTAATATACGTTTTATTTGATAAAAATTAATTTTAATTGCAAAACGAAATAATACGCTGCAACTATTCAGAGTTCCTGTGTGAAAGGAATGATTTTGTACACAAATCACTTGGTACCCCATCGGACTTTAGAATATATAAATTTAGTTCATAAATATCCCATATAATAAAATGATACAAAACACAAGATTATTGCAACTATTTATGACCAATTGGTGTAAATCAAATATTTAAAAATTGTCCTTGTATTAGAATTTACAATATTTACGTAAACTCAGTTTTTAAAAATTCAGTATAAAACAATGAAAACACAAAATCATTCGCATCTATTTCTAGAGCTGCATGAAAAATATAATAATGAAAATAATCGTGTTGAACATCCTTGTATTCTGTCAATATAAGATTTATTTGATAAAAATTAATTTTAGTAGCAAAACAAAGTAATACGCTGCAACTATTCAGAGTTCCTGTGTGAAAGGATTGACGTTATACAAAAATCACTTGGTACCCCATTGGACTTTAAAGTATATAAATTTAGTTCATTAATATGCCATATAATAAAATGAAACAAAACACAAGATTATTGCAACTATTTATGACCAATTGGTGTAAATCAAATTTTTAAAAATTGTCCTTGTATTAGAGTTTACAAAATTTAGGTAAACTCAGTTTTTAAAAATTCAGTATAAAACAATGAAAACACAAAATCATTCGAATCTATGTATAGAGCTGCATGAAAAATATAATAATGAAAATAATCGTGTTGAACATCCTTGTATTCTATCAATATAAGTTTAATTTGATAAAAATTAATTTTAGTAGCAAAACAAAGTAATACGCTGCAATTATTCAGAGTTCCTGTGTGAAAGGATTGACGTTATACAAAAATCATTTGGTACCCCATTGGACTTTAAAGTATATAAATTTAGTTCATAAATATGCCATATAATAAAATGATACAAAACACAAGATTATTGCAACTATTCATGACCAATTGGTGTAAATCAAATTTTTAAAAATTGGCCTTGTATTGGAGTTTACAAGATCTACGTAAACTTAGTTTTTAAAAATACAGTATAAAACAATGAAAACACAAAATCATTCGAATCTATTTCTAGACCTGCATGAAAAATATAATAATAAAAATAATCGTGTTGAACATCTTTGTATTATGTCAATATTAGTTTTATTTGATAAAAATTAATTTTTGTAGCAAAACGAAGTAATAGGGTGCAACTATTCACAGTTCCTGTGTGAAAGGATTGACGTTATACAAAAATCACTTGGTACCCCATCAGACTTTAAAGTATATAAACTTAGTTCATAAATATGCCATATAATAAAATGAAACAAAACACAAGATTATTGCAACTATTTATGACCAATTGGTGTAAATCAAAATTTTAAAAATTGTCCTTGTATTATAGTTTACAATATTTACGTAAACTCAGTTATTAAAAATTCAGTATAAAACAATGAAAACACAAAATCATTCGCATCTATTTCTAGACCTGCATGAAAAATATAATAATGAAAATAATCGTGTTGAACATCCTTGTATTCTGTCAATATTAGTTTTATTTGATAAAAATTAATTTTAATAGCAAAACGATGTAATACGCTGCTACTATTCAGAGTTGCTGTGTGAAGGGAATGATTTTGTACACAAATCACTTTGTACCCCATTGGACTTTAAAGTATATAAATTTAGTTCATAAATATGCCATATAATAAAGAGACACGAAACACAAGATTATTGCAACTTTTCACGAGCAAATGGAGGAAATCCAAATTTTAAAAATTGGCCTTGTATTAGAGTTTACAATATTTACGTAAACTCAGTTTTTAAAAATTCAGTATAAAACAATGAAAACACAAAATCATTCGAATCTATGTATAGAGCTGCATGAAAAATATAATAATGAAAATAATCGTGTTGAACATCCTTGTATTCTGTCAATATTAGTTTTATTTGATAAAAATTAATTTTAGTAGCAAAACAAAGTAATACGCTGCAACTATTCAGAGTTCCTGTGTGAAAGGATTGACGTTATACAAAAATCACTTGGTACGCCACTGGACTTTAAAGTATATTAGTTCATAAATATGCCATATAATAAAATGAAACAAAACACAAGATTATTGCAACTATTTATGACCAATTGGTGTAAATCAAATTTTTAAAAATTGTCATTGTATTAGAGTTTACAATATTTACGTAAACTCAGTTTTTAAAAATTCAGTATAAAACAATGAAAACACAAAATCATTCGAATCTATGTATAGAGCTGCATGAAAAATATAATAATGAAAATAATCGTGTTGAACATCCTTGTATTCTATCAATATAAGTTTAATTTGATAAAAATTAATTTTAGTAGCAAAACAAAGTAATACGCTGCAATTATTCAGAGTTCCTGTGTGAAAGGATTGACGTTATACAAAAATCATTTGGTACCCCATTGGACTTTAAAGTATATAAATTTAGTTCATAAATATGCCATATAATAAAATGATACAAAACACAAGATTATTGCAACTATTCATGACCAATTGGTGTAAATCAAATTTTTAAAAATTGGCCTTGTATTGGAGTTTACAAGATCTACGTAAACTTAGTTTTTAAAAATACAGTATAAAACAATGAAAACACAAAATCATTCGAATCTATTTCTAGACCTGCATGAAAAATATAATAATAAAAATAATCGTGTTGAACATCTTTGTATTATGTCAATATTAGTTTTATTTGATAAAAATTAATTTTTGTAGCAAAACGAAGTAATAGGGTGCAACTATTCACAGTTCCTGTGTGAAAGGATTGACGTTATACAAAAAGCACTTGGTACCCCATCAGACTTTAAAGTATATAAACTTAGTTCATAAATATGCCATATAATAAAATGAAACAAAACACAAGATTATTGCAACTATTTATGACCAATTGGTGTAAATCAAAATTTTAAAAATTGTCCTTGTATTATAGTTTACAATATTTACGTAAACTCAGTTATTAAAAATTCAGTATAAAACAATGAAAACACAAAATCATTCGCATCTATTTCTAGACCTGCATGAAAAATATAATAATGAAAATAATCGTGTTGAACATCCTTGTATTCTGTCAATATTAGTTTTATTTGATAAAAATTAATTTTAATAGCAAAACGATGTAATACGCTGCTACTATTCAGAGTTGCTGTGTGAAGGGAATGATTTTGTACACAAATCACTTTGTACCCCATTGGACTTTAAGGTATATAAATTTAGTTCATAAATATGCCATATAATAAAGAGACACGAAACACAAGATTATTGCAACTTTTCACGAGCAAATGGAGGAAATCCAAATTTTAAAAATTGGCCTTGTATTAGAGTTTACAATATTTACGTAAACTCAGTTTTTAAAAATTCAGTATAAAACAATGAAAACACAAAATCATTCGCATCTATTACTAGAGCTGCATGAAAAATATAATAATGAAAATAATCGTGTTGAACATCCTTGTATTCTGTCAATATTAGTTTTATTTGATAAAAATTAATTTTAGTAGCAAAACAAAGTAATACGCTGCAACTATTCAGAGTTCCTGTGTGAAAGGATTGACGTTATACAAAAATCACTTGGTACGCCACTGGACTTTAAAGTATATTAGTTCATAAATATGCCATATAATAAAATGAAACAAAACACAAGATTATTGCAACTATTTATGACCAATTGGTGTAAATCAAATTTTTAAAAATTGTCATTGTATTAGAGTTTACAATATTTACGTAAACTCAGTTTTTAAAAATTCAGTATAAAACAATGAAAACACAAAATCATTCGAATCTATGTATAGAGCTGCATGAAAAATATAATAATGAAAATAATCGTGTTGAACATCCTTGTATTCTGTCAATATTAGTTTTATTTGATAAAAATTAATTTTAATAGCAAAACGATGTAATACGCTGCTACTATTCAGAGTTGCTGTGTGAAAGGAATGATTTTGTACACAAATCACTTTGTACCCCATTGGACTTTAAAGTATATAAATTTAGTTCATAAATATGCCATATAATAAAGAGACACGAAACACAAGATTATTGCAACTTTTCACGAGCAAATGGAGGAAATCCAAATTTTAAAAATTGGCCTTGTATTAGAGTTTACAATATTTACGTAAACTCAGTTTTTAAAAATTCAGTATAAAACAATGAAAACACAAAATCATTCGCATCTATTACTAGAGCTGCATGAAAAATATAATAATGAAAATAATCGTGTTGAACATCCTTGTATTCTTTCAATATTAGTTTTATTTGATAAAAATTATTTTAGTAGCAAAACAAAGTAATACGCTGCAACTATTCAGAGTTCCTGTGTGAAAGGATTGACGTTATACACAAATCACTTGGTACCCCATTGGACTTTAAAGTATATAAATTTAGTTCATAAATATGCCATATAATAATGAGACACGAAACACAAGATTATTGCAACTTTTCATGAGCAAATGGAGGAAATCAAAATTTTAAAAATTGGCCTTGTATTAGAGTTTACAATATTTACGTAAACTCAGTTTTTAAAAATTCAGTATAAAACAATGAAAACACAAAATCATTCGCATTTATTTCTAGACCTGCATGAAAAATATAATAATGAAAATAATCGTGTTGAACATCCTTGTATTCTGTCAATATAAGTTTTATTTGATAAAAATTGATTTTAGTAGCAAAACAAAGTAATACGCTGCAACTATTCAGAGTTCCTGTGTGAAAGGATTGATGTTATACAAAACTCACTTGGTACGCCACTGGACTTTAAAGTATATAAACTTAGTTCATAAATATGCCATATAATAATGAGACACGAAACACAAGATTATTGCAACTTTTCATGAGCAAATGGAGGAAATCAAAATTTTAAAAATTGGCCTTGTATTAGAGTTTACAATATTTACGTAAACTCAGTTTTTAAAAATTCAGTATAAAACAATGAAAACACAAAATCATTCGCATTTATTTCTAGACCTGCATGAAAAATATAATAATGAAAATAATCGTGTTGAACATCCTTGTATTCTGTCAATATTAGTTTTATTTGATAAAAATTGATTTTAGTAGCAAAACAAAGTAATACGCTGCAACTATTCAGAGTTGCTGTGTGAAAGGAATGATTTTGTACACAAATCACTTTGTACCCCATTGGACTTTAAAGTATATAAATTTAGTTCATAAATATGCCATATAATAAAGAGACACGAAACACAAGATTATTGCAACTTTTCACGAGCAAATGGAGGAAATCCAAATTTTAAAAATTGGCCTTGTATTAGAGTTTACAATATTTACGTAAACTCAGTTTTTAAAAATTCAGTATAAAACAATGAAAACACAAAATCATTCGCATCTATTACTAGAGCTGCATGAAAAATATAATAATGAAAATAATCGTGTTGAACATCCTTGTATTCTATCAATATAAGTTTAATTTGATAAAAATTAATTTTAGTAGCAAAACAAAGTAATACGCTGCAACTATTCAGAGTTCCTGTGTGAAAGGATTGACGTTATACAAAAATCACTTGGTACCCCATTGGACTTTAAAGTATATAAACTTAGTTCATAAATATGCCATATAATAATGAGACACGAAACACAAGATTATTGCAACTTTTCATGAGCAAATGGAGGAAATCCAAATTTTAAAAATTGGCCTTGTATTAGAGTTTACAATATTTACGTAAACTCAGTTTTTAAAAATTCAGTATAAAACAATGAAAACACAAAATCATTCGCATCTATTACTAGAGCTGCATGAAAAATATAATAATGAAAATAATCGTGTTGAACATCCTTGTATTCTATCAATATAAGTTTAATTTGATAAAAATTAATTTTAGTAGCAAAACAAAGTAATACGCTGCAACTATTCAGAGTTCCTGTGTGAAAGGATTGACGTTATACAAAAATCACTTGGTACCCCATTGGACTTTAAAGTATATAAATTTAGTTCATAAATATGCCATATAATAAAGAGACACGAAACACAAGATTATTGCAACTTTTCATGAGCAAATGGAGGAAATCAAAATTTTAAAAATTGGCCTTGAATTTAAGTTTACAATATTTACGTAAACTCAGTTTTTAAAAATTCAGTATAAAACAATGAAAACACAAAATCATTCGCATCTATTACGAGAGCTGCATGAAAAATATAATAATGAAAATAATCGTGTTGAACATCCTTGTATTCCGTTAATATACGTTTTATTTGATAAAAATTAATTTTAATTGCAAAACGAAATAATACGCTGCAACTATTCAGAGTTCCTGTGTGAAAGGAATGATTTTGTACACAAATCACTTGGTACCCCATCGGACTTTAGAATATATAAATTTAGTTCATAAATATCCCATATAATAAAATGATACAAAACACAAGATTATTGCAACTATTTATGACCAATTGGTGTAAATCAAATATTTAAAAATTGTCCTTGTATTAGAATTTACAATATTTACGTAAACTCAGTTTTTAAAAATTCAGTATAAAACAATGAAAACACAAAATCATTCGCATCTATTTCTAGAGCTGCATGAAAAATATAATAATGAAAATAATCGTGTTGAACATCCTTGTATTCTGTCAATATAAGTTTTATTTGATAAAAATTAATTTTAGTAGCAAAACAAAGTAATACGCTGCAACTATTCAGAGTTCCTGTGTGAAAGGATTGACGTTATACAAAAATCACTTGGTACCCCATTGGACTTTAAAGTATATAAATTTAGTTCATTAATATGCCATATAATAAAATGAAACAAAACACAAGATTATTGCAACTATTTATGACCAATTGGTGTAAATCAAATTTTTAAAAATTGTCCTTGTATTAGAGTTTACAAAATTTAGGTAAACTCAGTTTTTAAAAATTATGTATAAAACAATGAAAACACAAAATCATTCGAATCTATGTATAGAGCTGCATGAAAAATATAATAATGAAAATAATCGTGTTGAACATCCTTGTATTCTATCAATATAAGTTTAATTTGATAAAAATTAATTTTAGTAGCAAAACAAAGTAATACGCTGCAACTATTCAGAGTTCCTGTGTGAAAGGATTGACGTTATACAAAAATCATTTGGTACCCCATTGGACTTTAAAGTATATAAATTTAGTTCATAAATATGCCATATAATAAAATGATACAAAACACAAGATTATTGCAACTATTCATGACCAATTGGTGTAAATCAAATTTTTAAAAATTGGCCTTGTATTGGAGTTTACAAGATCTACGTAAACTTAGTTTTTAAAAATACAGTATAAAACAATGAAAACACAAAATCATTCGAATCTATTTCTAGACCTGCATGAAAAATATAATAATAAAAATAATCGTGTTGAACATCTTTGTATTATGTCAATATTAGTTTTATTTGATAAAAATTAATTTTTGTAGCAAAACGAAGTAATAGGGTGCAACTATTCACAGTTCCTGTGTGAAAGGATTGACGTTATACAAAAATCACTTGGTACCCCATCAGACTTTAAAGTATATAAACTTAGTTCATAAATATGCCATATAATAAAATGAAACAAAACACAAGATTATTGCAACTATTTATGACCAATTGGTGTAAATCAAAATTTTAAAAATTGTCCTTGTATTATAGTTTACAATATTTACGTAAACTCAGTTATTAAAAATTCAGTATAAAACAATGAAAACACAAAATCATTCGCATCTATTTCTAGACCTGCATGAAAAATATAATAATGAAAATAATCGTGTTGAACATCCTTGTATTCTGTCAATATTAGTTTTATTTGATAAAAATTAATTTTAATAGCAAAACGATGTAATACGCTGCTACTATTCAGAGTTGCTGTGTGAAAGGAATGATTTTGTACACAAATCACTTTGTACCCCATTGGACTTTAAAGTATATAAATTTAGTTCATAAATATGCCATATAATAAAGATACACGAAACACAAGATTATTGCAACTATTTATGACCAATTGGTGTAAATCAAATTTTTAAAAATTGTCCTTGTATTAGAGTTTACAATATTTACGTAAACTCAGTTTTTAAAAATTCAGTATAAAACAATGAAAACACAAAATCATTCGAATCTATGTATAGAGCTGCATGAAAAATATAATAATGAAAATAATCGTGTTGAACATCCTTGTATTCTGTCAATATTAGTTTTATTTGATAAAAATTAATTTTAATAGCAAAACGAAATAATACGGTGCAACTATTCAGAGTTGCTTTGTGAAAGGATTGACGTTATACACAAATCACTTGGTACCCCATTGGACTTTAAAGTATATAAATTTAGTTCATAAATATGCCATATAATAATGAGACACGAAACACAAGATTATTGCAACTTTTCACGAGCAAATGGAGGAAATCAAAATTTTAAAAATTGGCCTTGTATTAGAGTTTACAATATTTACGTAAACTTAGTTTTTAAAAATTCAGTATAAAACAATGAAAACACAAAATCATTCGCATCTATTTCTAGAGCTGCATGAAAAATATAATAATGAAAATAATCGTGTTGAACATCCCTATTCTGTTAATATACGTTTTATTTGATAAAAATTAATTTTAATAGCAAAACGAAGTAATACGCTGCAACTATTCAGAGTTGCTTTGTGAAAGGATTGACGTTATACACAAATCACTTGGTACCCCATTGGACTTTAAAGTATATAAATTTAGTTCATAAATATGCCATATAATAATGAGACACGAAACACAAGATTATTGCAACTTTTCATGAGCAAATGGAGGAAATCAAAATTTTAAAAATTGGCCTTGTATTAGAGTTTACAATATTTACGTAAACTCAGTTTTTAAAAATTCAGTATAAAACAATGAAAACACAAAATCATTCGCATCTATTACTAGAGCTGCATGAAAAATATAATAATGAAAATAATCGTGTTGAACATCCTTGTATTCTGTCAATATTAGTTTTATTTGATAAAAATTAATTTTAATAGCAAAACGAAGTAATACGCTGCTACTATTCAGAGTTGCTGTGTGAAAGGAATGATTTTGTACACAAATCACTTGGTACCCCATCAGACTTTAAAGAATATAAATTTAGTTCATAAATATGCCATATAATAAAGAGACACGAAACACAAGATTATTGCAACTTTTCACGAGCAAATGGAGGAAATCCAAATTTTAAAAATTGGCCTTGTATTAGAGTTTACAATATTTACGTAAACTCAGTTTTTAAAAATTCAGTATAAAACAATGAAAACACAAAATCATTCGCATCTATTACTAGAGCTGCATGAAAAATATAATAATGAAAATAATCGTGTTGAACATCCTTGTATTCTGTCTATATTAGTTTTATTTGATAAAAATTAATTTTAATAGCAAAACGAAATAATACGCTGCAACTATTCAGAGTTGCTTTGTGAAAGGATTGACGTTATACACAAATCACTTGGTACCCCATTGGACTTTAAAGAATATAAATTTAGTTCATAAATATGCCATATAATAAAGAGACACGAAACACAAGATTATTGCAACTTTTCATGAGCAAATGGAGGAAATCAAAATTTTAAAAATTGGCCTTGAATTTAAGTTTACAATATTTACGTAAACTCAGTTTTTAAAAATTCAGTATAAAACAATGAAAACACAAAATCATTCGCATCTATTACTAGAGCTGCATGAAAAATATAATAATGAAAATAATCGTGTTGAACATCCTTCTATTCTGTTAATATACGTTTTATTTGATAAAAATTAATTTTAATAGCAAAACGAAATAATACGCTGCAACTATTCAGAGTTGCTGTGTGAAAGGAATGATTTTGTACACAAATCACTTGGTACCCCATCGGACTTTAGAGTATATAAATTTAGTTCATAAATATCCCATATAATAAAATGATACAAAACACAAGATTATTGCAACTATTTATGACCAATTGGTGTAAATCAAATATTTAAAAATTGTCCTTGTATTAGAGTTTACAATATTTACGTAAACTCAGTTTTTAAAAATTCAGTATAAAACAATGAAAACACAAAATCATTCGAATCTATGTATAGAGCTGTATGAAAAATATAATAATGAAAATAATCGTGTTGAACATCCTTGTATTCTATCAATATAAGTTTAATTTGATAAAAATTAATTTTAGTAGCAAAACAAAGTAATACGCTGCAACTATTCAGAGTTCCTGTGTGAAAGGATTGACGTTATACAAAAATCACTTGGTACCCCATTGGACTTTAAAGTATATAAATTTAGTTCATAAATATCCCATATAATAAAATGATACAAAACACAAGATTATTGCAACTATTGATGACCAATTGGTGTAAATCAAATTTTTAAAAATTGGCCTTGTATTGGAGTTTACAATATCTACGTAAACTAAGTTTTTAAAATTACAGTATAAAACAATGAAAACACAAAATCATTCGCATTTATTTCTAGACCTGCATGAAAAATATAATAATGAAAATAATCGTGTTGAACATCTTTGTATTCTGTCAATATTAGTTTTATTTGATAAAAATTAATTTTAGTAGCAAAACAAAGTAATACGGTGCAACTATTCAGAGTTGCTTTGTGAAAGGATTGACGTTATACACAAATCACTTGGTACCCCATTGGACTTTAAAGTATATAAATTTAGTTCATAAATATGCCATATAATAATGAGACACGAAACACAAGATTATTGCAACTTTTCACGAGCAAATGGAGGAAATCAAAATTTTAAAAATTGGCCTTGTATTAGAGTTTACAATATTTACGTAAACTTAGTTTTTAAAAATTCAGTATAAAACAATGAAAACACAAAATCATTCGCATCTATTTCTAGAGCTGCATGAAAAATATAATAATGAAAATAATCGTGTTGAACATCCCTATTCTGTTAATATACGTTTTATTTGATAAAAATTAATTTTAATAGCAAAACGAAGTAATACGCTGCAACTATTCAGAGTTGCTTTGTGAAAGGATTGACGTTATACACAAATCACTTGGTACCCCATTGGACTTTAAAGTATATAAATTTAGTTCATAAATATGCCATATAATAATGAGACACGAAACACAAGATTATTGCAACTTTTCATGAGCAAATGGAGGAAATCAAAATTTTAAAAATTGGCCTTGTATTAGAGTTTACAATATTTACGTAAACTCAGTTTTTAAAAATTCAGTATAAAACAATGAAAACACAAAATCATTCGCATCTATTACTAGAGCTGCATGAAAAATATAATAATGAAAATAATCGTGTTGAACATCCTTGTATTCTGTCAATATTAGTTTTATTTGATAAAAATTAATTTTAATAGCAAAACGAAGTAATACGCTGCTACTATTCAGAGTTGCTGTGTGAAAGGAATGATTTTGTACACAAATCACTTGGTACCCCATCAGACTTTAAAGAATATAAATTTAGTTCATAAATATGCCATATAATAAAGAGACACGAAACACAAGATTATTGCAACTTTTCACGAGCAAATGGAGGAAATCCAAATTTTAAAAATTGGCCTTGTATTAGAGTTTACAATATTTACGTAAACTCAGTTTTTAAAAATTCAGTATAAAACAATGAAAACACAAAATCATTCGCATCTATTACTAGAGCTGCATGAAAAATATAATAATGAAAATAATCGTGTTGAACATCCTTGTATTCTGTCTATATTAGTTTTATTTGATAAAAATTAATTTTAATAGCAAAACGAAATAATACGCTGCAACTATTCAGAGTTGCTTTGTGAAAGGATTGACGTTATACACAAATCACTTGGTACCCCATTGGACTTTAAAGAATATAAATTTAGTTCATAAATATGCCATATAATAAAGAGACACGAAACACAAGATTATTGCAACTTTTCATGAGCAAATGGAGGAAATCAAAATTTTAAAAATTGGCCTTGAATTTAAGTTTACAATATTTACGTAAACTCAGTTTTTAAAAATTCAGTATAAAACAATGAAAACACAAAATCATTCGCATCTATTACTAGAGCTGCATGAAAAATATAATAATGAAAATAATCGTGTTGAACATCCTTCTATTCTGTTAATATACGTTTTATTTGATAAAAATTAATTTTAATAGCAAAACGAAATAATACGCTGCAACTATTCAGAGTTGCTGTGTGAAAGGAATGATTTTGTACACAAATCACTTGGTACCCCATCGGACTTTAGAGTATATAAATTTAGTTCATAAATATCCCATATAATAAAATGATACAAAACACAAGATTATTGCAACTATTTATGACCAATTGGTGTAAATCAAATATTTAAAAATTGTCCTTGTATTAGAGTTTACAATATTTACGTAAACTCAGTTTTTAAAAATTCAGTATAAAACAATGAAAACACAAAATCATTCGAATCTATGTATAGAGCTGTATGAAAAATATAATAATGAAAATAATCGTGTTGAACATCCTTGTATTCTATCAATATAAGTTTAATTTGATAAAAATTAATTTTAGTAGCAAAACAAAGTAATACGCTGCAACTATTCAGAGTTCCTGTGTGAAAGGATTGACGTTATACAAAAATCACTTGGTACCCCATTGGACTTTAAAGTATATAAATTTAGTTCATAAATATCCCATATAATAAAATGATACAAAACACAAGATTATTGCAACTATTGATGACCAATTGGTGTAAATCAAATTTTTAAAAATTGGCCTTGTATTGGAGTTTACAATATCTACGTAAACTAAGTTTTTAAAATTACAGTATAAAACAATGAAAACACAAAATCATTCGCATTTATTTCTAGACCTGCATGAAAAATATAATAATGAAAATAATCGTGTTGAACATCTTTGTATTCTGTCAATATTAGTTTTATTTGATAAAAATTAATTTTAGTAGCAAAACAAAGTAATACGCTGCAACTATTCAGAGTTCCTGTGTGAAAGGATTGACGTTATACAAAAATCACTTGGTACCCCATTGGACTTTAAAGTATATAAATTTAGTTCATAAATATCCCATATAATAAAATGAAACAAAACACAAGATTATTGCAACTATTTATGACCAATTGGTGTAAATCAAATTTTTAAAAATTGTCCTTGTATTAGAGTTTACAATATTTACGTAAACTCAGTTTTTAAAAATTCAGTATAAAACAATGAAAACACAAAATCATTCGAATCTATGTATAGAGCTGCATGAAAAATATAATAATGAAAATAATCGCGTTGAACATCCTTGTATTCTATCAATATAAGTTTAATTTGATAAAAATTAATTTTAGTAGCAAAATAAAGTAATACGCTGCAACTATTCAGAGTTCCTGTGTGAAAGGATTGACGTTATACAAAAATCACTTGGTACCCCATCAGACTTTAAAGTATATAAATTTAGTTCATAAATATCCCATATAATAAAATGATACAAAACACAAGATTATTGCAACTATTCATGACCAATTGGTGTAAATCAAATTTTTAAAAATTGGCCTTGTATTGGAGTTTACAATATCTACGTAAACTAAGTTTTTAAAATTACAGTATAAAACAATGAAAACACAAAATCATTCGCATTTATTTCTAGACCTGCATGAAAAATATAATAATGAAAATAATCGTGTTGAACATCTTTGTATTATGTCAATATTAGTTTTATTAGATAAAAATTAATTTTTGTAGCAAAACGAAGTAATAGGGTGCAACTATTTAGGTGTGCTGTGTGAAAGGATTGATTTTATACACAAATCACTTGGTACCCCATCAGACTTTAAAGAATATAAACTTAGTTCATAAATATGCCATATAATAAAATGAAACAAAACACAAGATTATTGCAACTATTTATGACCAATTGGTGTAAATCAAATTTTTAAAAATTGTCCTTGTATTAGAGTTTACAATATTTACGTAAACTCAGTTTTTAAAAATTCAGTATAAAACAATTAAAACACAAAATCATTCGCATCTATTACTAGAGCTGCATGAAAAATATAATAATGAAAATAATCGTGTTGAACATCCTTGTATTCTGTCAATATTAGTTTTATTTGATAAAAATTAATTTTAATAGCAAAACGAAATAATACGCTGCAACTATTCAGAGTTGCTTTGTGAAAGGATTGACGTTATACACAAATCACTTGGTACCCCATTGGACTTTAAAGTATATAAATTTAGTTCATAAATATGCCATATTATAAAGAGACACGAAACACAAGATTATTGCAACTTTTCATGAGCAAATGGAGGAAATCAAAATTTTAAAAATTGGCTTTGAATTTAAGTTTACAATATTTACGTAAACTCAGTTTTTAAAAATTCAGTATAAAACAATGAAAACACAAAATCATTCGCATCTATTACTAGAGCTGCATGAAAAATATAATAATGAAAATAATCGTGTTGAACATCCTTGTATTCTGTTAATATACGTTTTATTTGATAAAAATTAATTTTAATAGCAAAACGAAGTAATACGCTGCAACTATTCAGAGTTGCTGTGTGAAAGGAATGATTTTGTACACAAATCACTTGGTACCCCATCGGACTTTAGAGTATATAAATTTAGTTCATAAATATCCCATATAATAAAATGATACAAAACACAAGATTATTGCAACTATTTATGACCAATTGGTGTAAATCAAATATTTAAAAATTGTCCTTGTATTAGAGTTTACAATATTTACGTAAACTCAGTTTTTAAAAATTCAGTATAAAACAATGAAAACACAAAATCATTCGAATCTATGTATAGAGCTGCATGAAAAATATAATAATGAAAATAATCGTGTTGAACATCCTTGTATTCTATCAATATAAGTTTAATTTGATAAAAATTAATTTTTGTAGCAAAACGAAGTAATAGGGTGCAACTATTCAGAGTTCCTGTGTGAAAGGATTGACGTTATACAAAAATCACTTGGTACCCCATTGGACTTTAAAGTATATAAATTTAGTTCATAAATATGCCATATAATAAAATGATACAAAACACAAGATTATTGCAACTATTTATGACCAATTAGTGTAAATCAAATTTTTAAAAATTGTCCTTGTATTAGAGTGTACAATATTTACGTAAACTCAGTTTTTAAAAATTCAGTATAAAACAATGGAAACACAAAATCATTCGAATCTATGTATAGAGCTGCATGAAAAATATAATAATGAAAATAATCGTGTTGAACATCCTTGTATTCTGTCAATATTAGTTTTATTTGATAAAAATTAATTTTAATAGCAAAACGAAGTAATAGGGTGCAACTATTCAGAGTTCCTGTGTGAAAGGATTGACGTTATACAAAAATCACTTGGTACGCCACTGGACTTTAAAGTATATAAACTTAGTTCATAAATATGCCATATAATAAAATGAAACAAAACACAAGATTATTGCAACTATTTATGACCAATTGGTGTAAATCAAATTTTTAAAAATTGTCCTTGTATTAGAGTTTACAATATTTACGTAAACTCAGTTTTTAAAAATTCAGTATAAAACAATGAAAACACAAAATCATTCGAATCTATGTATAGAGCTGCATGAAAAATATAATAATGAAAATAATCGTGTTGAACATCCTTGTATTCTGTCAATATTAGTTTTATTTGATAAAAATTAATTTTAATAGCAAAACGAAGTAATACGCTGCTACTATTCAGAGTTGCTGTGTGAAAGGAATGATTTTGTACACAAATCACTTTGTACCCCATTGGACTTTAAAGTATATAAATTTAGTTCATAAATATGCCATATAATAAAGAGACACGAAACACAAGATTATTGCAACTTTTCACGAGCAAATGGAGGAAATCCAAATTTTAAAAATTGGCCTTGTATTAGAGTTTACAATATTTACGTAAACTCAGTTTTTAAAAATTCAGTATAAAACAATGAAAACACAAAATCATTCGCATCTCTTACTAGAGCTGCATGAAAAATATAATAATGAAAATAATCGTGTTGAACATCCTTGTATTCTGTCAATATTAGTTTTATTTGATAAAAATTAATTTTAATAGCAAAACGAAATAATACGCTGCAACTATTCAGAGTTGCTTTGTGAAAGGATTGACGTTATACACAAATCACTTGGTACCCCATTGGACTTTAAAGTATATAAATTTAGTTCATAAATATGCCATATAATAAAGAGACACGAAACACAAGATTATTGCAACTTTTCATGACCAATTGGTGTAAATTAAAATTTTAAAAATTGTCCTTGTATTATAGTTTACAATATTTACGTAAACTCAGTTATTAAAAATTCAGTATAAAACAATGAAAACACAAAATCATTCGCATCCATTACTAGAGCTGCATGAAAAATATAATAATGAAAATAATCGTGTTGAACATCCTTGTATTCTGTTAATATACGTTTTATTTGATAAAAATTAATTTTAATAGCAAAACGAAGTAATACGCTGCAACTATTCAGAGTTCCTGTGTGAAAGGAATGATTTTGTACAAAAATCACTTGGTACCCCATCGGACTTTAGAGTATATAAATTTAGTTCATAAATATCCCATATAATAAAATGATACAAAACACAAGATTATTGCAACTATTTATGACCAATTGGTGTAAATCAAATTTTTAAAAATTGTCCTTGTATTAGAGTTTACAATAATTACGTAAACTCAGTTTTTAAAAATTCAGTATAAAACAATGAAAACACAAAATCATTCGAATCTATTTCTAGAGCTGCATGAAAAATATAATAATGAAAATAATCGTGTTGAACATCCTTGTATTCTATCAATATAAGTTTAATTTGATAAAAATTAATTTTAGTAGCAAAACAAAGTAATAGGGTGCAACTATTCAGAGTTCCTGTGTGAAAGGATTGACGTTATACAAAAATCACTTGGTACCCCATTGGACTTTAAAGTATATAAATTTAGTTCATAAATATGCCATATAATAAAGAGACACGAAACACAAGATTATTGCAACTTTTCATGACCAATTGGTGTAAATTAAAATTTTAAAAATTGTCCTTGTATTATAGTTTACAATATTTACGTAAACTCAGTTATTAAAAATTCAGTATAAAACAATGAAAACACAAAATCATTCGCATCTATTACTAGAGCTGCATGAAAAATATAATAATGAAAATAATCGTGTTGAACATCCTTGTATTCTGTTAATATACGTTTTATTTGATAAAAATTAATTTTAATAGCAAAACGAAGTAATACGCTGCAACTATTCAGAGTTCCTGTGTGAAAGGAATGATTTTGTACAAAAATCACTTGGTACCCCATCGGACTTTAGAGTATATAAATTTAGTTCATAAATATCCCATATAATAAAATGATACAAAACACAAGATTATTGCAACTATTTATGACCAATTGGTGTAAATCAAATATTTAAAAATTGTCCTTGTATTAGAGTTTACAATATTTACGTAAACTCAGTTTTTAAAAATTCAGTATAAAACAATGAAAACACAAAATCATTCGAATCTATGTATAGAGCTGCATGAAAAATATAATAATGAAAATAATCGTGTTGAACATCCTTGTATTCTATCAATATAAGTTTAATTTGATAAAAATTAATTTTTGTAGCAAAACGAAGTAATAGGGTGCAACTATTCAGAGTTCCTGTGTGAAAGGATTGACGTTATACAAAAATCACTTGGTACCCCATTGGACTTTAAAGTATATAAATTTAGTTCATAAATATGCCATATAATAAAATGATACAAAACACAAGATTATTGCAACTATTTATGACCAATTAGTGTAAATCAAATTTTTAAAAATTGTCCTTGTATTAGAGTTTACAATATTTACGTAAACTCAGTTTTTAAAAATTCAGTATAAAACAATGAAAACACAAAATCATTCGAATCTATGTATAGAGCTGCATGAAAAATATAATAATTAAAATAATCGTGTTGAACATCCTTGTATTCTGCCAATATTAGTTTTATTTGATAAAAATTAATTTTTGTAGCAAAACGAAGTAATAGGGTGCAACTATTCAGAGTTCCTGTGTGAAAGGATTGACGTTATACAAAAATCACTTGGTACGCCACTGGACTTTAAAGTATATAAACTTAGTTCATAAATATGCCATATAATAAAATGAAACAAAACACAAGATTATTGCAACTATTTATGACCAATTGGTGTAAATCAAATTTTTAAAAATTGTCCTTGTATTAGAGTTTACAATATTTACGTAAACTCAGTTTTTAAAAATTCAGTATAAAACAATGAAAACACAAAATCATTCGAATCTATGTATAGAGCTGCATGAAAAATATAATAATGAAAATAATCGTGTTGAACATCCTTGTATTCTGTCAATATTAGTTTTATTTGATAAAAATTAATTTTAATAGCAAAACGAAGTAATACGCTGCTACTATTCAGAGTTGCTTTGTGAAAGGATTGACGTTATACACAAATCACTTTGTACCCCATTGGACTTTAAAGTATATAAATTTAGTTCATAAATATGCCATATAATAAAGAGACACGAAACACAAGATTATTGCAACTTTTCACGAGCAAATGGAGGAAATCCAAATTTTAAAAATTGGCCTTGTATTAGAGTTTACAATATTTACGTAAACTCAGTTTTTAAAAATTCAGTATAAAACAATGAAAACACAAAATCATTCGCATCTCTTACTAGAGCTGCATGAAAAATATAATAATGAAAATAATCGTGTTGAACATCCTTGAATTCTGTCAATATTAGTTTTATTTGATAAAAATTAATTTTAATAGCAAAACGAAATAATACGCTGCAACTATTCAGAGTTGCTTTGTGAAAGGATTGACGTTATACACAAATCACTTGGTACCCCATTGGACTTTAAAGTATATAAATTTAGTTCATAAATATGCCATATAATAAAATGATACAAAACACAAGATTATTGCAACTATTTATGACCAATTGGTGTAAATCAAATTTTTAAAAATTGTCCTTGTATTAGAGTTTACAATAATTACGTAAACTCAGTTTTTAAAAATTCAGTATAAAACAATGAAAACACAAAATCATTCGAATCTACATATTTCTAGAGCTGCATGAAAAATATAATAATGAAAATAATCGTGTTGAACATCCTTGTATTCTATCAATATAAGTTTAATTTGATAAAAATTAATTTTAGTAGCAAAACAAAGTAATACGCTGCAACTATTCAGAGTTCCTGTGTGAAAGGATTGACGTTATACAAAAATCACTTGGTACCCCATCGGACTTTAAAGTATATAAATTTAGTTCATAAATATCCCATATAATAAAATGATACAAAACACAAGATTATTGCAACTATTTATGACCAATTGGTGTAAATCAAATTTTTAAAAATTGTCCTTGTATTAGAGTTTACAATAATTACGTAAACTCAGTTTTTAAAAATTCAGTATAAAACAATGAAAACACAAAATCATTCGAATCTATTTCTAGAGCTGCATGAAAAATATAATAATGAAAATAATCGTGTTGAACATCCTTGTATTCTATCAATATAAGTTTAATTTGATAAAAATTAATTTTAGTAGCAAAACAAAGTAATACGCTGCAACTATTCAGAGTTCCTGTGTGAAAGGATTGACGTTATACAAAAATCACTTGGTACCCCATCGGACTTTAAAGTATATAAATTTAGTTCATAAATATCCCATATAATAAAATGATACAAAACACAAGATTATTGCAACTATTGATGACCAATTGGTGTAAATCAAATTTTTAAAAATTGGCCTTGTATTGGAGTTTACAATATCTACGTAAACTAAGTTTCTAAAATTACAGTATAAAACAATGAAAACACAAAATCATTCGCATTTATTTCTAGACCTGCATGAAAAATATAATAATGAAAATAATCGTGTTGAACATCTTTGTATTCTGTCAATATTAGTTTTATTTGATAAAAATTAATTTTAGTAGCAAAACAAAGTAATACGCTGCAACTATTCAGAGTTCCTGTGTGAAAGGATTGACGTTATACAAAAATCACTTGGTACCCCATTGGACTTTAAAGTATATAAATTTAGTTCATAAATATGCCATATAATAAATTGAAACAAAACACAAGATTATTGCAACTATTTATGACCAATTGGTGTAAATCAAATTTTTAAAAATTGTCCTTGTATTAGAGTTTACAATATTTACGTAAACTCAGTTTTTAAAAATTCAGTATAAAACAATGAAAACACTAAATCATTCGAATCTATGTATAGAGCTGCATGAAAAATATAATAATGAAAATAATCGCGTTGAACATCCTTGTATTCTATCAATATAAGTTTAATTTGATAAAAATTAATTTTAGTAGCAAAATAAAGTAATACACTGCAACTATTCAGAGTTCCTGTGTGAAAGGATTGACGTTATACAAAAATCACTTGGTACCACATTGGACTTTAAAGTATATAAATTTAGTTCATAAATATCCCATATAATAACATGATACAAAACACAAGATTATTGCAACTATTCATGACCAATTGGTGTAAATCAAATTTTTAAAAATTGGCCTTGTATTGGAGTTTACAATATCTACGTAAACTAAGTTTTTAAAATTACAGTATAAAACAATGAAAACACAAAATCATTCGCATTTATTTCTAGACCTGCATGAAAAATATAATAATGAAAATAATCGTGTTGAACATCTTTGTATTATGTCAATATTATTTTTATTAGATAAAAATTAATTTTTGTAGCAAAACGAAGTAATAGGGTGCAACTATTTAGGTGTGCTGTGTGAAAGGATTGATTTTATACACAAATCACTTGGTACCCCATTGGACTTTAAAGTATATAAATTTAGTTCATAAATATACCATATAATAAATTGAAACAAAACACAAGATTATTGCAACTATTTATGACCAATTGGTGTAAATCAAATTTTTAAAAATTGTCCTTGTATTAGAGTTTACAATATTTACGTAAACTCAGTTTTTAAAAATTCAGTATAAAACAATGAAAACACTAAATCATTCGAATCTATGTATAGAGCTGCATGAAAAATATAATAATGAAAATAATCGCGTTGAACATCCTTGTATTCTATCAATATAAGTTTAATTTGATAAAAATTAATTTTAGTAGCAAAATAAAGTAATACACTGCAACTATTCAGAGTTCCTGTGTGAAAGGATTGACGTTATACAAAAATCACTTGGTACCACATTGGACTTTAAAGTATATAAATTTAGTTCATAAATATCCCATATAATAACATGATACAAAACACAAGATTATTGCAACTATTCATGACCAATTGGTGTAAATCAAATTTTAAAAATTGGCCTTGTATTAGAGTTTACAATATTTACGTAAACTCAGTTTTTAAAAATTCAGTATAAAACAATGAAAACACAAAATCATTCGCATCTATTTCTAGAGCTGCATGAAAAATATAATAATGAAAATAATCGTGTTGAACATCCCTATTCTGTTAATATACGTTTTATTTGATAAAAATTAATTTTAATAGCAAAACGAAGTAATACGCTGCAACTATTCAGAGTTGCTTTGTGAAAGGATTGACGTTATACACAAATCACTTGGTACCCCATCAGACTTTAAAGAATATAAACTTAGTTCATAAATATGCCATATAATAAAATGAAACAAAACACAAGATTATTGCAACTATTCATGAACAATTGGTGTAAATCAAAATTTTAAAAATTGTCCTTGTATTAGAGTTTACAATATTTACGTGAACTCAATTTTTAAATATTCTGTATAAAACAATGAAAACACAAAATCATTCGCATCTATTTCTAGACCTGCATGAAAAATATAATAATGAAAATAATCGTGTAAAACATCCTTGTATTGTGTCAATATAAGTTTAATTTGATAAAAATTAATTTTAGTAGCAAAACAAAGTAATATGCTGCAACTATTCACAGTTCCTGTGTGGAAGGATTGACGTTATACAAAAATCACTTGGTACCCCATTGGACTTTAAAGTATATAAACTTAGTTCATGAATATGCCATATAATAAAATGAAACAAAACACAAGATTATTGCAACTATTTATGACCAATTGGTGTAAATCAAATTTTTAAAAATTATCCTTGTATTAGAGTTTACAATATTTACGTAAACTCAGTTTTTAAAAATTAAGTATGATATAATGAAAACACAAAATCATTCGAATCTATGTATAGAGCTGCATGAAAAATATAATAATGAAAATAATCGTGTTGAACATCCTTGTATTCTGTCAATATACGTTTTATTTGATAAAAATTAATTTTAATAGCAAAACGAAGTAATACGCTGCTACTATTCAGAGTTGCTGTGTGAAAGGAATGATTTTGTACACAAATCACTTGGTACCCCATCGGACTTTAAAGTATATAAATTTAGTTCATAAATATGCCATATAATAAAATGATACAAAACACAAGATTATTGCAACTATTCATGACCAATTGGTGTAAATCAAATTTTTAAAAATTGGCCTTGTATTGGAGTTTACAATATCTACGTAAACTTAGTTTTTAAAAATACAGTATAAAACAATGAAAACACAAAATCATTCGCATCTATTTCTAGACCTGCATGAAAAATATAATTATGAAAATAATTGTGTTGAACATCCTTGTATTCTGTCAATATTAGTTTTATTTGATAAAAATCAATTTGCATAGCAAAACGAAGTAATACGCTGCAACTATTCAGAGCTGCTGTGTGAAAGGATTGACGTTATACACAAATCACTTGGTACCCCATCGGACTTTAAAGTATTTAAATTTAGTTCATAAATATCCCATATAATAAAATGAAACAAAACACAAGATTATTGCAACTATTCATGACCAATTGGTGTAAATCAAATTTTTAAAAATTGGCCTTGTATTGGAGTTTACAATATCTACGTAAACTAAGTTTCTAAAATTACAGTATAAAACAATGAAAACACAAAATCATTCGCATTTATTTCTAGACCTGCATGAAAAATATAATAATGAAAATAATCGTGTTGAACATCTTTGTATTCTGTCAATATTAGTTTTATTTGATAAAAATTAATTTTAGTAGCAAAACAAAGTAATACGCTGCAACTATTCAGAGTTCCTGTGTGAAAGGATTGACGTTATACACAAATCACTTGGTACCCCATCGGACTTTAAAGTATATAAATTTAGTTCATAAATATGCCATATAATAAAATGATACAAAACACAAGATTATTGCAACTATTCATGACCAATTGGTGTAAATCAAATTTTTAAAAATTGGCCTTGTATTGGAGTTTACAATATCTACGTAAACTTAGTTTTTAAAAATACAGTATAAAACAATGAAAACACAAAATCATTCGCATCTATTTCTAGACCTGCATGAAAAATATAATTATGAAAATAATTGTGTTGAACATCCTTGTATTCTGTCAATATTAGTTTTATTTGATAAAAATCAATTTGCATAGCAAAACGAAGTAATACGCTGCAACTATTCAGAGCTGCTGTGTGAAAGGATTGACGTTATACACAAATCACTTGGTACCCCATTGGACTTTAAAGTATATAAATTTAGTTCATAAATATCCCATATAATAACATGATACAAAACACAAGATTATTGCAACTATTGATGACCAATTGGTGTAAATCAAATTTTTAAAAATTGGCCTTGTATTGGAGTTTACAATATCTACGTAAACTAAGTTTTTAAAATTACAGTATAAAACAATGAAAACACAAAATCATTCGCATTTATTTCTAGACCTGCATGAAAAATATAATAATGAAAATAATCGTGTTGAACATCTTTGTATTATGTCAATATTAGTTTTATTAGATAAAAATTAATTTTTGTAGCAAAACGAAGTAATAGGGTGCAACTATTTAGGTGTGCTGTGTGAAAGGATTGATTTTATACACAAATCACTTGGTACCCCATCAGACTTTAAAGAATATAAACTTAGTTCATAAATATGCCATATAATAAAATGAAACAAAACACAAGATTATTGCAACTATTCATGAACAATTGGTGTAAATCAAAATTTTAAAAATTGTCCTTGTATTAGAGTTTACAATATTTACGTGAACTCAATTTTTAAAAATTCTGTATAAAACAATGAAAACACAAAATCATTCGCATCTATTTCTAGAGCTGCATGAAAAATATAATAATGAAAATAATCGTGTTAAACATCCTTGTATTGTGTCAATATAAGTTTAATTTGATAAAAATTAATTTTAGTAGCAAAACAAAGTAATATGCTGCAACTATTCACAGTTCCTGTGTGAAAGGAATGATTTTGTACACAAATCACTTTGTACCCCATTGGACTTTAAAGTATATAAATTTAGTTCATAAATATGCCATATAATAAAGAGACACGAAACACAAGATTATTGCAACTTTTCACGAGCAAATGGAGGAAATCCAAATTTTAAAAATTGGCCTTGTATTAGAGTTTACAATATTTACGTAAACTCAGTTTTTAAAAATTCAGTATAAAACAATGAAAACACAAAATCATTCGCATCTATTACTAGAGCTGCATGAAAAATATAATAATGAAAATAATCGTGTTGAACATCCTTGTATTCTGTCAATATTAGTTTTATTTGATAAAAATTAATTTTAATAGCAAAACGAAATAATACGCTGCAACTATTTAGGTGTGCTGTGTGAAAGGATTGACGTTATACAAAAATCACTTGGTACCCCATTGGACTTTAAAGTATATAAATTTAGTTCATAAATATGCCATATAATAAAATGATACAAAACACAAGATTATTGCAACTATTCATGACCAATTGGTGTAAATCAAATTTTTAAAAATTGGCCTTGTATTGGAGTTTACAATATCTACGTAAACTTAGTTTTTAAAAATACAGTATAAAACAATGAAAACACAAAATCAGTCGCATCTATTTCTAGACCTGCATGAAAAATATAATAATGAAAATAATCGTGTTGAACATCCTTGTATTCTATCAATATTAGTTTTATTTAATAAAAATTAATTTTAATAGCAAAACGAAGTAATACGCTGCAACTATTCAGAGCTGCTGTGTGAAAGGAATGATTTTGTACACAAATCACTTGGTACCCCATCGGACTTTAAAGTATATAAATTTAGTTCATAAATATGCCATATAATAAAATGATACAAAACACAAGATTATTGCAACTATTTATGACCAATTGGTGTAAATCAAATTTTTAAAAATTGGCCTTGTATTGGAGTTTACAATATCTACGTAAACAAGTTTTTAAAATTACAGTATAAAACAATGAAAACACAAAATCATTCGCATTTATTTCTAGACCTGCATGAAAAATATAATAATGAAAATAATCGTGTTGAACATCTTTGTATTATGTCAATATTAGTTTTATTTGATAAAAATTAATTTTTGTAGCAAAACGAAGTAATAGGGTGCAAATATTTAGGTGTGCTGTGTGAAAGGATTGATTTTATACACAAATCACTTGGTACCCCATCAGACTTTAAAGAATATAAACTTAGTTCATAAATATGCCATATAATAAAATGAAACAAAACACAAGATTATTGCAACTATTCATGAACAATTGGTGTAAATCAAAATTTTAAAAATTGTCCTTGTATTAGAGTTTACAATATTTACGTGAACTCAATTTTTAAAAATTCAGTATAAAACAATGAAAACACAAAATCATTCGCATCTATTTCTAGAGCTGCATGAAAAATATAATAATGAAAATAATCGTGTTGGACATCTTTGTATTCTGTCAATATTAGTTTTATTTGATAAAAATTAATTTGCATAGCAAAACGAAGTAATACGCTGCAACTATTCAGAGCTGCTGTGTGAAAGGATTGACGTTATACACAAATCACTTGGTACCCCATCGGACTTTAGAGTATATAAAATTAGTTCATAAATATCCCATATAATAAAATGATACAAAGCACAAGATTATTGCAACTATTCATGACCAATTGGTGAAAATCAAATTTTTAAAAATTGGCCTTGTATTGGAGTTTACAATATCCACGTAAACTAGTTTTTAAAAATACAGTATAAAACAATGAAAACACAAAATCATTCGCATCTATTTCTAGACCTGCATGAAAAATATAATTATGAAAATAATCGTGTTGAACATCCTTGTATTCTGTCAATATTAGTTTTTTTTGATAAAAATCAATTTGCATAGCAAAACGAAGTAATACGCTGCAACTATTCAGAGCTGCTGTGTGAAAGGATTGACGTTATACACAAATCACTTGGTACCCCATCGGACTTTAAAGTATATAAACTTAGTTCATAAATATGCCATATAATAAAATGAAACAAAACACAAGATTATTGCAAATATTTATGACCAATTGGTGTAAATCAAATTTTTAAAAATTGTCCTTGTATTAGAGTTTACAATATTTACGTAAACTCAGTTTTTAAAAATTCAGTATAAAACAATGAAAACACAAAATCATTCGAGTCTATGTATAGAGCTGCATGAAAAATATAATAATGAAAATAATCGTGTTGAACATCCTTGTATTTTGTCAATATTAGTTTTATTTGATAAAAATTAATTTTAATAGCAAAACGAAGTAATACGCTGCTACTATTCAGAGTTGCTGTGTGAAAGGAATGATTTTGTACACAAATCACTTGGTACCCCATCGGACTTTAAAGTATATAAATTTAGTTCATAAATATGCCATATAATAAAATGATACAAAACACAAGATTATTGCAACTATTCATGACCAATTGGTGTAAATCAAATTTTTAAAAATTGGCCTTGTATTGGAGTTTACAATATCTACGTAAACTTAGTTTTTAAAAATACAGTATAAAACAATGAAAACACAAAATCATTTGCATTTATTTCTAGAGCTGCATGAAAAATATAATTATGAAAATAATCGTGTTGAACATCCTTGTATTCTGTCAATATTAGTTTTATTTGATAAAAATCAATTTAAGTAGCAAAACAAAGTAATACGCTGCAACTATTCAGAGCTGCTGTGTGAAAGGATTGACGTTATACACAAATCACTTGGTACCCCATCGGACTTTAAAGTATATAAACTTAGTTCATAAATATGCCATATAATAAAATGAAACAAAACACAAGATTATTGCAACTATTCATGACCAATTGGTGTAAATCAAATTTTTAAAAATTGGCCTTGTATTGGAGTTTACAATATCCACGTAAACTAGTTTTTAAAAATACAGTATAAAACAATGAAAACACAAAATCATTCGCATCTATTTCTAGACCTGCATGAAAAATATAATAATGAAAATAATCGTGTTGAACATCCTTGTATTCTGTCAATATTTGTTTTATTTGATAAAAATCAATTTGCATAGCAAAACGAAGTAATACGCTGCAACTATTCAGAGCTGCTGTGTGAAAGGATTGACGTTATACACAAATCACTTGGTACCCCATCGGACTTTAAAGTATATAAACTTAGTTCATAAATATGCCATATAATAAAATGAAACAAAACACAAGATTATTGCAACTATTTATGACCAATTGGTGTAAATCAAATTTTTAAAAATTGTCCTTGTATTAGAGTTTACAATATTTACGTAAACTCAGTTTTTAAAAATTCAGTATAAAACAATGAAAACACAAAATCATTCGAATCTATGTATAGAGCTGCATGAAAAATATAATAATGAAAATAATCGTGTTGAACATCCTTGTATTCTGTCAATATTAGTTTTATTTGATAAAAATTAATTTTAATAGCAAAACGAAGTAATACGCTGCTACTATTCAGAGTTGCTGTGTGAAAGGAATGATTTTGTACACAAATCACTTGGTACCCCATCGGACTTTAAAGTATATAAATTTAGTTCATAAATATGCCATATAATAAAATGATACAAAACACAAAATTATTGCAACTATTCATGACCAATTGGTGTAAATCAAATTTTTAAAAATTGGCCTTGTATTGGAGTTTACAATATCTACGTAAACTTAGTTTTCAAAATACAGTATAAAACAATGAAAACACAAAATCATTCGCATCTATTTCTAGACCTGCATGAAAAATATAATAATGAAAATAATCGTGTTGAACATCCTTGTATTCTATCAATATTAGTTTTATTTGATAAAAATTAATTTTAATAGCAAAACGTAGTAATACGCTGCTACTATTTAGGTGTGCTGTGTGAAAGGAATGATTTTGTACACAAATCACTTGGTACCCCATCGGACTTTAAAGTATATAAATTTAGTTCATAAATATGCCATATAATAAAATGATACAAAACACAAGATTATTGCAACTATTCATGACCAATTGGTGTAAATCAAATTTTTAAAAATTGGCCTTGTATTGGAGTTTACAATATCTACGTAAACTTAGTTTTTAAAAATACAGTATAAAACAATGAAAACACAAAATCATTCGCATCTATTTCTAGACCTGCATGAAAAATATAATAATGAAAATAAACGTGTTGAACATCCTTGTATTCTATCAATATTAGTTTTATTTGATAAAAATTAATTTTAATAGCAAAACGTAGTAATACGCTGCAACTATTCAGAGCTGCTGTGTGAAAGGATTGATTTTATACACAAATCACTTGGTACCCCATTGGACTTTAAAGAATATAAACTTAGTTCATAAATATCCCATATAATAAAATGAAACAAAACACAAGATTATTGCAACTATTTATGACCAATTGGTGTAAATCAAATTTTTAAAAATTGTCCTTGTATTAGAGTTTACAATATTTACGTAAACTCAGTTTTTAAAAATTCAGTATAAAACAATGAAAACGCAAAATCATTCGAATCTATGTATAGAGCTGCATGAAAAATATAATAATGAAAATAATCGTGTTGAACATCCTTGTATTCTATCAATATTAGTTTTATTTGATAAAAATTAATTTTAATAGCAAAACGAAGTAATACGCTGCAACTATTCAGAGTTGCTGTGTGAAAGGAATGATTTTGTACACAAATCACTTGGTACCCCATCGGACTTTAGAGTATATAAAATTAGTTCATAAATATCCCATATAATAAAATGATACAAAACACAAGATTATTGCAACTATTCATGACCAATTGGTGAAAATCAAATTTTTAAAAATTGGCCTTGTATTGGAGTTTACAATATCCACGTAAACTAGTTTTTAAAAATACAGTATAAAACAATGAAAACATAAAATCATTCGCATCTATTTCTAGACCTGCATGAAAAATATAATTATGAAAATAATCGTGTTGAACATCCTTGTATTCTGTCAATATTAGTTTTATTTGATAAAAATCAATTTGCATAGCAAAACGAAGTAATACGCTGCAACTATTCACAGCTGCTGTGTGAAAGGATTGACGTTATACACAAATCACTTGGTACCCCATCGGACTTTAAAGTATATAAATTTAGTTCATAAATATACCATATAATAAAATGATACAAAACACAAGATTATTGCAACTATTCATGACCAATTGGTGTAAATCAAATATTTAAAAATCCTGAACATCCTTGTATTCTGTCAATATAAGTTTTATTTGATAAAAATTGATTTTAGTAGCAAAACAAAGTAATACGCTGCAACTATTCAGAGTTCCTGTGTGAAAGGATTGACGTTATACAAAAATCACTTGGTACGCCACTGCACTTTAAAGTATATAAACTTAGTTCATTAATATGCCATATAATAAAATGAAACAAAACACAAGATTATTGCAACTATTTATGACCAATTGGTGTAAGTCAAATTTTTAAAAATTGTACTTGTATTAGAGTTTACAATATTTACGTAAACTCAGTTTTTAAAAATTCAGTATAAAACAATGAAAACACAAAATCATTCGAATCTATGTATAGAGCTGCATGAAAAATATAATAATGAAAATAATCGTGTTGAACATCCTTGTATTCTGTCAATATTAGTTTTATTTGATAAAAATTAATTTTAATAGCAAAACGAAGTAATACGTTGCTACTATTCAGAGTTGCTGTGTGAAAGGAATGATTTTGTACACAAATCACTTTGTACCCCATTGGACTTTAAAGTATATAAATTTAGTTCATAAATATGCCATATAATAAAGAGACACGAAACACAAGATTATTGCAACTTTTCACGAGCAAATGGAGGAAATCCAAATTTTAAAAATTGGCCTTGTATTAGAGTTTACAATATTTACGTAAACTCAGTTTTTAAAAATTCAGTATAAAACAATGAAAACACAAAATCATTCGCATCTATTACTAGAGCTGCATGAAAAATATAATAATGAAAATAATCGTGTTGAACATCCTTGTATTCTGTCAATATTAGTTTTATTTGATAAAAATTAATTTTAATAGCAAAACGAAATAATACGCTGCAACTATTTAGGTGTGCTGTGTGAAAGGATTGACGTTATACAAAAATCACTTGGTACCCCATTGGACTTTGAAGTATATAAATTTAGTTCATAAATATGCCATATAATAATGAGACACGAAACACAAGATTATTGCAACTTTTCATGAGCAAATGGAGGAAATCAAAATTTTAAAAATTGGCCTTGTATTAGAGTTTACAATATTTACGTAAACTCAGTTTTTAAAAATTCAGTATAAAACAATGAAAACACAAAATCATTCGCATCTATTACTAGAGCTGCATGAAAAATATAATAATGAAAATAATCGTGTTGAACATCCTTGTATTCTGTCAATATTAGTTTTATTTGATAAAAATTAATTTTAATAGCAAAACGAAGTAATACGCTGCTACTATTCAGAGTTGCTGTGTGAAAGGAATGATTTTGTACACAAATCACTTGGTACCCCATCAGACTTTAAAGAATATAAATTTAGTTCATAAATATGCCATATAATAAAGAGACACGAAACACAAGATTATTGCAACTTTTCACGAGCAAATGGAGGAAATCCAAATTTTAAAAATTGGCCTTGTATTAGAGTTTACAATATTTACGTAAACTCAGTTTTTAAAAATTCAGTATAAAACAATGAAAACACAAAATCATTCGCATCTATTACTAGAGCTGCATGAAAAATATAATAATGAAAATAATCGTGTTGAACATCCTTGTATTCTGTCTATATTAGTTTTATTTGATAAAAATTAATTTTAATAGCAAAACGAAATAATACGCTGCAACTATTCAGAGTTGCTTTGTGAAAGGATTGACGTTATACACAAATCACTTGGTACCCCATTGGACTTTAAAGAATATAAATTTAGTTCATAAATATGCCATATAATAAAGAGACACGAAACACAAGATTATTGCAACTTTTCATGAGCAAATGGAGGAAATCAAAATTTTAAAAATTGGCCTTGAATTTAAGTTTACAATATTTACGTAAACTCAGTTTTTAAAAATTCAGTATAAAACAATGAAAACACAAAATCATTCGCATCTATTACTAGAGCTGCATGAAAAATATAATAATGAAAATAATCGTGTTGAACATCCTTCTATTCTGTTAATATACGTTTTATTTGATAAAAATTAATTTTAATAGCAAAACGAAATAATACGCTGCAACTATTCAGAGTTGCTGTGTGAAAGGAATGATTTTGTACACAAATCACTTGGTACCCCATCGGACTTTAGAGTATATAAATTTAGTTCATAAATATCCCATATAATAAAATGATACAAAACACAAGATTATTGCAACTATTTATGACCAATTGGTGTAAATCAAATATTTAAAAATTGTCCTTGTATTAGAGTTTACAATATTTACGTAAACTCAGTTTTTAAAAATTCAGTATAAAACAATGAAAACACAAAATCATTCGAATCTATGTATAGAGCTGTATGAAAAATATAATAATGAAAATAATCGTGTTGAACATCCTTGTATTCTATCAATATAAGTTTAATTTGATAAAAATTAATTTTAGTAGCAAAACAAAGTAATACGCTGCAACTATTCAGAGTTCCTGTGTGAAAGGATTGACGTTATACAAAAATCACTTGGTACCCCATTGGACTTTAAAGTATATAAATTTAGTTCATAAATATCCCATATAATAAAATGATACAAAACACAAGATTATTGCAACTATTGATGACCAATTGGTGTAAATCAAATTTTTAAAAATTGGCCTTGTATTGGAGTTTACAATATCTACGTAAACTAAGTTTTTAAAATTACAGTATAAAACAATGAAAACACAAAATCATTCGCATTTATTTCTAGACCTGCATGAAAAATATAATAATGAAAATAATCGTGTTGAACATCTTTGTATTCTGTCAATATTAGTTTTATTTGATAAAAATTAATTTTAGTAGCAAAACAAAGTAATACGCTGCAACTATTCAGAGTTCCTGTGTGAAAGGATTGACGTTATACAAAAATCACTTGGTACCCCATTGGACTTTAAAGTATATAAATTTAGTTCATAAATATCCCATATAATAAAATGAAACAAAACACAAGATTATTGCAACTATTTATGACCAATTGGTGTAAATCAAATTTTTAAAAATTGTCCTTGTATTAGAGTTTACAATATTTACGTAAACTCAGTTTTTAAAAATTCAGTATAAAACAATGAAAACACAAAATCATTCGAATCTATGTATAGAGCTGCATGAAAAATATAATAATGAAAATAATCGCGTTGAACATCCTTGTATTCTATCAATATAAGTTTAATTTGATAAAAATTAATTTTAGTAGCAAAATAAAGTAATACGCTGCAACTATTCAGAGTTCCTGTGTGAAAGGATTGACGTTATACAAAAATCACTTGGTACCCCATCAGACTTTAAAGTATATAAATTTAGTTCATAAATATCCCATATAATAAAATGATACAAAACACAAGATTATTGCAACTATTCATGACCAATTGGTGTAAATCAAATTTTTAAAAATTGGCCTTGTATTGGAGTTTACAATATCTACGTAAACTAAGTTTTTAAAATTACAGTATAAAACAATGAAAACACAAAATCATTCGCATTTATTTCTAGACCTGCATGAAAAATATAATAATGAAAATAATCGTGTTGAACATCTTTGTATTATGTCAATATTAGTTTTATTAGATAAAAATTAATTTTTGTAGCAAAACGAAGTAATAGGGTGCAACTATTTAGGTGTGCTGTGTGAAAGGATTGATTTTATACACAAATCACTTGGTACCCCATCAGACTTTAAAGAATATAAACTTAGTTCATAAATATGCCATATAATAAAATGAAACAAAACACAAGATTATTGCAACTATTTATGACCAATTGGTGTAAATCAAATTTTTAAAAATTGTCCTTGTATTAGAGTTTACAATATTTACGTAAACTCAGTTTTTAAAAATTCAGTATAAAACAATTAAAACACAAAATCATTCGCATCTATTACTAGAGCTGCATGAAAAATATAATAATGAAAATAATCGTGTTGAACATCCTTGTATTCTGTCAATATTAGTTTTATTTGATAAAAATTAATTTTAATAGCAAAACGAAATAATACGCTGCAACTATTCAGAGTTGCTTTGTGAAAGGATTGACGTTATACACAAATCACTTGGTACCCCATTGGACTTTAAAGTATATAAATTTAGTTCATAAATATGCCATATTATAAAGAGACACGAAACACAAGATTATTGCAACTTTTCATGAGCAAATGGAGGAAATCAAAATTTTAAAAATTGGCTTTGAATTTAAGTTTACAATATTTACGTAAACTCAGTTTTTAAAAATTCAGTATAAAACAATGAAAACACAAAATCATTCGCATCTATTACTAGAGCTGCATGAAAAATATAATAATGAAAATAATCGTGTTGAACATCCTTGTATTCTGTTAATATACGTTTTATTTGATAAAAATTAATTTTAATAGCAAAACGAAGTAATACGCTGCAACTATTCAGAGTTGCTGTGTGAAAGGAATGATTTTGTACACAAATCACTTGGTACCCCATCGGACTTTAGAGTATATAAATTTAGTTCATAAATATCCCATATAATAAAATGATACAAAACACAAGATTATTGCAACTATTTATGACCAATTGGTGTAAATCAAATATTTAAAAATTGTCCTTGTATTAGAGTTTACAATATTTACGTAAACTCAGTTTTTAAAAATTCAGTATAAAACAATGAAAACACAAAATCATTCGAATCTATGTATAGAGCTGCATGAAAAATATAATAATGAAAATAATCGTGTTGAACATCCTTGTATTCTATCAATATAAGTTTAATTTGATAAAAATTAATTTTTGTAGCAAAACGAAGTAATAGGGTGCAACTATTCAGAGTTCCTGTGTGAAAGGATTGACGTTATACAAAAATCACTTGGTACCCCATTGGACTTTAAAGTATATAAATTTAGTTCATAAATATGCCATATAATAAAATGATACAAAACACAAGATTATTGCAACTATTTATGACCAATTAGTGTAAATCAAATTTTTAAAAATTGTCCTTGTATTAGAGTGTACAATATTTACGTAAACTCAGTTTTTAAAAATTCAGTATAAAACAATGGAAACACAAAATCATTCGAATCTATGTATAGAGCTGCATGAAAAATATAATAATGAAAATAATCGTGTTGAACATCCTTGTATTCTGTCAATATTAGTTTTATTTGATAAAAATTAATTTTAATAGCAAAACGAAGTAATAGGGTGCAACTATTCAGAGTTCCTGTGTGAAAGGATTGACGTTATACAAAAATCACTTGGTACGCCACTGGACTTTAAAGTATATAAACTTAGTTCATAAATATGCCATATAATAAAATGAAACAAAACACAAGATTATTGCAACTATTTATGACCAATTGGTGTAAATCAAATTTTTAAAAATTGTCCTTGTATTAGAGTTTACAATATTTACGTAAACTCAGTTTTTAAAAATTCAGTATAAAACAATGAAAACACAAAATCATTCGAATCTATGTATAGAGCTGCATGAAAAATATAATAATGAAAATAATCGTGTTGAACATCCTTGTATTCTGTCAATATTAGTTTTATTTGATAAAAATTAATTTTAATAGCAAAACGAAGTAATACGCTGCTACTATTCAGAGTTGCTGTGTGAAAGGAATGATTTTGTACACAAATCACTTTGTACCCCATTGGACTTTAAAGTATATAAATTTAGTTCATAAATATGCCATATAATAAAGAGACACGAAACACAAGATTATTGCAACTTTTCACGAGCAAATGGAGGAAATCCAAATTTTAAAAATTGGCCTTGTATTAGAGTTTACAATATTTACGTAAACTCAGTTTTTAAAAATTCAGTATAAAACAATGAAAACACAAAATCATTCGCATCTCTTACTAGAGCTGCATGAAAAATATAATAATGAAAATAATCGTGTTGAACATCCTTGTATTCTGTCAATATTAGTTTTATTTGATAAAAATTAATTTTAATAGCAAAACGAAATAATACGCTGCAACTATTCAGAGTTGCTTTGTGAAAGGATTGACGTTATACACAAATCACTTGGTACCCCATTGGACTTTAAAGTATATAAATTTAGTTCATAAATATGCCATATAATAAAGAGACACGAAACACAAGATTATTGCAACTTTTCATGACCAATTGGTGTAAATTAAAATTTTAAAAATTGTCCTTGTATTATAGTTTACAATATTTACGTAAACTCAGTTATTAAAAATTCAGTATAAAACAATGAAAACACAAAATCATTCGCATCCATTACTAGAGCTGCATGAAAAATATAATAATGAAAATAATCGTGTTGAACATCCTTGTATTCTGTTAATATACGTTTTATTTGATAAAAATTAATTTTAATAGCAAAACGAAGTAATACGCTGCAACTATTCAGAGTTCCTGTGTGAAAGGAATGATTTTGTACAAAAATCACTTGGTACCCCATCGGACTTTAGAGTATATAAATTTAGTTCATAAATATCCCATATAATAAAATGATACAAAACACAAGATTATTGCAACTATTTATGACCAATTGGTGTAAATCAAATTTTTAAAAATTGTCCTTGTATTAGAGTTTACAATAATTACGTAAACTCAGTTTTTAAAAATTCAGTATAAAACAATGAAAACACAAAATCATTCGAATCTATTTCTAGAGCTGCATGAAAAATATAATAATGAAAATAATCGTGTTGAACATCCTTGTATTCTATCAATATAAGTTTAATTTGATAAAAATTAATTTTAGTAGCAAAACAAAGTAATAGGGTGCAACTATTCAGAGTTCCTGTGTGAAAGGATTGACGTTATACAAAAATCACTTGGTACCCCATTGGACTTTAAAGTATATAAATTTAGTTCATAAATATGCCATATAATAAAGAGACACGAAACACAAGATTATTGCAACTTTTCATGACCAATTGGTGTAAATTAAAATTTTAAAAATTGTCCTTGTATTATAGTTTACAATATTTACGTAAACTCAGTTATTAAAAATTCAGTATAAAACAATGAAAACACAAAATCATTCGCATCTATTACTAGAGCTGCATGAAAAATATAATAATGAAAATAATCGTGTTGAACATCCTTGTATTCTGTTAATATACGTTTTATTTGATAAAAATTAATTTTAATAGCAAAACGAAGTAATACGCTGCAACTATTCAGAGTTCCTGTGTGAAAGGAATGATTTTGTACAAAAATCACTTGGTACCCCATCGGACTTTAGAGTATATAAATTTAGTTCATAAATATCCCATATAATAAAATGATACAAAACACAAGATTATTGCAACTATTTATGACCAATTGGTGTAAATCAAATATTTAAAAATTGTCCTTGTATTAGAGTTTACAATATTTACGTAAACTCAGTTTTTAAAAATTCAGTATAAAACAATGAAAACACAAAATCATTCGAATCTATGTATAGAGCTGCATGAAAAATATAATAATGAAAATAATCGTGTTGAACATCCTTGTATTCTATCAATATAAGTTTAATTTGATAAAAATTAATTTTTGTAGCAAAACGAAGTAATAGGGTGCAACTATTCAGAGTTCCTGTGTGAAAGGATTGACGTTATACAAAAATCACTTGGTACCCCATTGGACTTTAAAGTATATAAATTTAGTTCATAAATATGCCATATAATAAAATGATACAAAACACAAGATTATTGCAACTATTTATGACCAATTAGTGTAAATCAAATTTTTAAAAATTGTCCTTGTATTAGAGTTTACAATATTTACGTAAACTCAGTTTTTAAAAATTCAGTATAAAACAATGAAAACACAAAATCATTCGAATCTATGTATAGAGCTGCATGAAAAATATAATAATTAAAATAATCGTGTTGAACATCCTTGTATTCTGCCAATATTAGTTTTATTTGATAAAAATTAATTTTTGTAGCAAAACGAAGTAATAGGGTGCAACTATTCAGAGTTCCTGTGTGAAAGGATTGACGTTATACAAAAATCACTTGGTACGCCACTGGACTTTAAAGTATATAAACTTAGTTCATAAATATGCCATATAATAAAATGAAACAAAACACAAGATTATTGCAACTATTTATGACCAATTGGTGTAAATCAAATTTTTAAAAATTGTCCTTGTATTAGAGTTTACAATATTTACGTAAACTCAGTTTTTAAAAATTCAGTATAAAACAATGAAAACACAAAATCATTCGAATCTATGTATAGAGCTGCATGAAAAATATAATAATGAAAATAATCGTGTTGAACATCCTTGTATTCTGTCAATATTAGTTTTATTTGATAAAAATTAATTTTAATAGCAAAACGAAGTAATACGCTGCTACTATTCAGAGTTGCTTTGTGAAAGGATTGACGTTATACACAAATCACTTTGTACCCCATTGGACTTTAAAGTATATAAATTTAGTTCATAAATATGCCATATAATAAAGAGACACGAAACACAAGATTATTGCAACTTTTCACGAGCAAATGGAGGAAATCCAAATTTTAAAAATTGGCCTTGTATTAGAGTTTACAATATTTACGTAAACTCAGTTTTTAAAAATTCAGTATAAAACAATGAAAACACAAAATCATTCGCATCTCTTACTAGAGCTGCATGAAAAATATAATAATGAAAATAATCGTGTTGAACATCCTTGAATTCTGTCAATATTAGTTTTATTTGATAAAAATTAATTTTAATAGCAAAACGAAATAATACGCTGCAACTATTCAGAGTTGCTTTGTGAAAGGATTGACGTTATACACAAATCACTTGGTACCCCATTGGACTTTAAAGTATATAAATTTAGTTCATAAATATGCCATATAATAAAATGATACAAAACACAAGATTATTGCAACTATTTATGACCAATTGGTGTAAATCAAATTTTTAAAAATTGTCCTTGTATTAGAGTTTACAATAATTACGTAAACTCAGTTTTTAAAAATTCAGTATAAAACAATGAAAACACAAAATCATTCGAATCTACATATTTCTAGAGCTGCATGAAAAATATAATAATGAAAATAATCGTGTTGAACATCCTTGTATTCTATCAATATAAGTTTAATTTGATAAAAATTAATTTTAGTAGCAAAACAAAGTAATACGCTGCAACTATTCAGAGTTCCTGTGTGAAAGGATTGACGTTATACAAAAATCACTTGGTACCCCATCGGACTTTAAAGTATATAAATTTAGTTCATAAATATCCCATATAATAAAATGATACAAAACACAAGATTATTGCAACTATTTATGACCAATTGGTGTAAATCAAATTTTTAAAAATTGTCCTTGTATTAGAGTTTACAATAATTACGTAAACTCAGTTTTTAAAAATTCAGTATAAAACAATGAAAACACAAAATCATTCGAATCTATTTCTAGAGCTGCATGAAAAATATAATAATGAAAATAATCGTGTTGAACATCCTTGTATTCTATCAATATAAGTTTAATTTGATAAAAATTAATTTTAGTAGCAAAACAAAGTAATACGCTGCAACTATTCAGAGTTCCTGTGTGAAAGGATTGACGTTATACAAAAATCACTTGGTACCCCATCGGACTTTAAAGTATATAAATTTAGTTCATAAATATCCCATATAATAAAATGATACAAAACACAAGATTATTGCAACTATTGATGACCAATTGGTGTAAATCAAATTTTTAAAAATTGGCCTTGTATTGGAGTTTACAATATCTACGTAAACTAAGTTTCTAAAATTACAGTATAAAACAATGAAAACACAAAATCATTCGCATTTATTTCTAGACCTGCATGAAAAATATAATAATGAAAATAATCGTGTTGAACATCTTTGTATTCTGTCAATATTAGTTTTATTTGATAAAAATTAATTTTAGTAGCAAAACAAAGTAATACGCTGCAACTATTCAGAGTTCCTGTGTGAAAGGATTGACGTTATACAAAAATCACTTGGTACCCCATTGGACTTTAAAGTATATAAATTTAGTTCATAAATATGCCATATAATAAATTGAAACAAAACACAAGATTATTGCAACTATTTATGACCAATTGGTGTAAATCAAATTTTTAAAAATTGTCCTTGTATTAGAGTTTACAATATTTACGTAAACTCAGTTTTTAAAAATTCAGTATAAAACAATGAAAACACTAAATCATTCGAATCTATGTATAGAGCTGCATGAAAAATATAATAATGAAAATAATCGCGTTGAACATCCTTGTATTCTATCAATATAAGTTTAATTTGATAAAAATTAATTTTAGTAGCAAAATAAAGTAATACACTGCAACTATTCAGAGTTCCTGTGTGAAAGGATTGACGTTATACAAAAATCACTTGGTACCACATTGGACTTTAAAGTATATAAATTTAGTTCATAAATATCCCATATAATAACATGATACAAAACACAAGATTATTGCAACTATTCATGACAAATTGGTGTAAATCAAATTTTTAAAAATTGGCCTTGTATTGGAGTTTACAATATCTACGTAAACTAAGTTTTTAAAATTACAGTATAAAACAATGAAAACACAAAATCATTCGCATTTATTTCTAGACCTGCATGAAAAATATAATAATGAAAATAATCGTGTTGAACATCTTTGTATTATGTCAATATTATTTTTATTAGATAAAAATTAATTTTTGTAGCAAAACGAAGTAATAGGGTGCAACTATTTAGGTGTGCTGTGTGAAAGGATTGATTTTATACACAAATCACTTGGTACCCCATTGGACTTTAAAGTATATAAATTTAGTTCATAAATATACCATATAATAAATTGAAACAAAACACAAGATTATTGCAACTATTTATGACCAATTGGTGTAAATCAAATTTTTAAAAATTGTCCTTGTATTAGAGTTTACAATATTTACGTAAACTCAGTTTTTAAAAATTCAGTATAAAACAATGAAAACACTAAATCATTCGAATCTATGTATAGAGCTGCATGAAAAATATAATAATGAAAATAATCGCGTTGAACATCCTTGTATTCTATCAATATAAGTTTAATTTGATAAAAATTAATTTTAGTAGCAAAATAAAGTAATACACTGCAACTATTCAGAGTTCCTGTGTGAAAGGATTGACGTTATACAAAAATCACTTGGTACCACATTGGACTTTAAAGTATATAAATTTAGTTCATAAATATCCCATATAATAACATGATACAAAACACAAGATTATTGCAACTATTCATGACCAATTGGTGTAAATCAAATTTTAAAAATTGGCCTTGTATTAGAGTTTACAATATTTACGTAAACTCAGTTTTTAAAAATTCAGTATAAAACAATGAAAACACAAAATCATTCGCATCTATTTCTAGAGCTGCATGAAAAATATAATAATGAAAATAATCGTGTTGAACATCCCTATTCTGTTAATATACGTTTTATTTGATAAAAATTAATTTTAATAGCAAAACGAAGTAATACGCTGCAACTATTCAGAGTTGCTTTGTGAAAGGATTGACGTTATACACAAATCACTTGGTACCCCATCAGACTTTAAAGAATATAAACTTAGTTCATAAATATGCCATATAATAAAATGAAACAAAACACAAGATTATTGCAACTATTCATGAACAATTGGTGTAAATCAAAATTTTAAAAATTGTCCTTGTATTAGAGTTTACAATATTTACGTGAACTCAATTTTTAAATATTCTGTATAAAACAATGAAAACACAAAATCATTCGCATCTATTTCTAGACCTGCATGAAAAATATAATAATGAAAATAATCGTGTAAAACATCCTTGTATTGTGTCAATATAAGTTTAATTTGATAAAAATTAATTTTAGTAGCAAAACAAAGTAATATGCTGCAACTATTCACAGTTCCTGTGTGGAAGGATTGACGTTATACAAAAATCACTTGGTACCCCATTGGACTTTAAAGTATATAAACTTAGTTCATGAATATGCCATATAATAAAATGAAACAAAACACAAGATTATTGCAACTATTTATGACCAATTGGTGTAAATCAAATTTTTAAAAATTATCCTTGTATTAGAGTTTACAATATTTACGTAAACTCAGTTTTTAAAAATTAAGTATGATATAATGAAAACACAAAATCATTCGAATCTATGTATAGAGCTGCATGAAAAATATAATAATGAAAATAATCGTGTTGAACATCCTTGTATTCTGTCAATATACGTTTTATTTGATAAAAATTAATTTTAATAGCAAAACGAAGTAATACGCTGCTACTATTCAGAGTTGCTGTGTGAAAGGAATGATTTTGTACACAAATCACTTGGTACCCCATCGGACTTTAAAGTATATAAATTTAGTTCATAAATATGCCATATAATAAAATGATACAAAACACAAGATTATTGCAACTATTCATGACCAATTGGTGTAAATCAAATTTTTAAAAATTGGCCTTGTATTGGAGTTTACAATATCTACGTAAACTTAGTTTTTAAAAATACAGTATAAAACAATGAAAACACAAAATCATTCGCATCTATTTCTAGACCTGCATGAAAAATATAATTATGAAAATAATTGTGTTGAACATCCTTGTATTCTGTCAATATTAGTTTTATTTGATAAAAATCAATTTGCATAGCAAAACGAAGTAATACGCTGCAACTATTCAGAGCTGCTGTGTGAAAGGATTGACGTTATACACAAATCACTTGGTACCCCATCGGACTTTAAAGTATTTAAATTTAGTTCATAAATATCCCATATAATAAAATGAAACAAAACACAAGATTATTGCAACTATTCATGACCAATTGGTGTAAATCAAATTTTTAAAAATTGGCCTTGTATTGGAGTTTACAATATCTACGTAAACTAAGTTTCTAAAATTACAGTATAAAACAATGAAAACACAAAATCATTCGCATTTATTTCTAGACCTGCATGAAAAATATAATAATGAAAATAATCGTGTTGAACATCTTTGTATTCTGTCAATATTAGTTTTATTTGATAAAAATTAATTTTAGTAGCAAAACAAAGTAATACGCTGCAACTATTCAGAGTTCCTGTGTGAAAGGATTGACGTTATACACAAATCACTTGGTACCCCATCGGACTTTAAAGTATATAAATTTAGTTCATAAATATGCCATATAATAAAATGATACAAAACACAAGATTATTGCAACTATTCATGACCAATTGGTGTAAATCAAATTTTTAAAAATTGGCCTTGTATTGGAGTTTACAATATCTACGTAAACTTAGTTTTTAAAAATACAGTATAAAACAATGAAAACACAAAATCATTCGCATCTATTTCTAGACCTGCATGAAAAATATAATTATGAAAATAATTGTGTTGAACATCCTTGTATTCTGTCAATATTAGTTTTATTTGATAAAAATCAATTTGCATAGCAAAACGAAGTAATACGCTGCAACTATTAAGAGCTGCTGTGTGAAAGGATTGACGTTATACACAAATCACTTGGTACCCCATTGGACTTTAAAGTATATAAATTTAGTTCATAAATATCCCATATAATAACATGATACAAAACACAAGATTATTGCAACTATTGATGACCAATTGGTGTAAATCAAATTTTTAAAAATTGGCCTTGTATTGGAGTTTACAATATCTACGTAAACTAAGTTTTTAAAATTACAGTATAAAACAATGAAAACACAAAATCATTCGCATTTATTTCTAGACCTGCATGAAAAATATAATAATGAAAATAATCGTGTTGAACATCTTTGTATTATGTCAATATTAGTTTTATTAGATAAAAATTAATTTTTGTAGCAAAACGAAGTAATAGGGTGCAACTATTTAGGTGTGCTGTGTGAAAGGATTGATTTTATACACAAATCACTTGGTACCCCATCAGACTTTAAAGAATATAAACTTAGTTCATAAATATGCCATATAATAAAATGAAACAAAACACAAGATTATTGCAACTATTCATGAACAATTGGTGTAAATCAAAATTTTAAAAATTGTCCTTGTATTAGAGTTTACAATATTTACGTGAACTCAATTTTTAAAAATTCTGTATAAAACAATGAAAACACAAAATCATTCGCATCTATTTCTAGAGCTGCATGAAAAATATAATAATGAAAATAATCGTGTTAAACATCCTTGTATTGTGTCAATATAAGTTTAATTTGATAAAAATTAATTTTAGTAGCAAAACAAAGTAATATGCTGCAACTATTCACAGTTCCTGTGTGAAAGGAATGATTTTGTACACAAATCACTTTGTACCCCATTGGACTTTAAAGTATATAAATTTAGTTCATAAATATGCCATATAATAAAGAGACACGAAACACAAGATTATTGCAACTTTTCACGAGCAAATGGAGGAAATCCAAATTTTAAAAATTGGCCTTGTATTAGAGTTTACAATATTTACGTAAACTCAGTTTTTAAAAATTCAGTATAAAACAATGAAAACACAAAATCATTCGCATCTATTACTAGAGCTGCATGAAAAATATAATAATGAAAATAATCGTGTTGAACATCCTTGTATTCTGTCAATATTAGTTTTATTTGATAAAAATTAATTTTAATAGCAAAACGAAATAATACGCTGCAACTATTTAGGTGTGCTGTGTGAAAGGATTGACGTTATACAAAAATCACTTGGTACCCCATTGGACTTTAAAGTATATAAATTTAGTTCATAAATATGCCATATAATAAAATGATACAAAACACAAGATTATTGCAACTATTCATGACCAATTGGTGTAAATCAAATTTTTAAAAATTGGCCTTGTATTGGAGTTTACAATATCTACGTAAACTTAGTTTTTAAAAATACAGTATAAAACAATGAAAACACAAAATCAGTCGCATCTATTTCTAGACCTGCATGAAAAATATAATAATGAAAATAATCGTGTTGAACATCCTTGTATTCTATCAATATTAGTTTTATTTAATAAAAATTAATTTTAATAGCAAAACGAAGTAATACGCTGCAACTATTCAGAGCTGCTGTGTGAAAGGAATGATTTTGTACACAAATCACTTGGTACCCCATCGGACTTTAAAGTATATAAATTTAGTTCATAAATATGCCATATAATAAAATGATACAAAACACAAGATTATTGCAACTATTTATGACCAATTGGTGTAAATCAAATTTTTAAAAATTGGCCTTGTATTGGAGTTTACAATATCTACGTAAACAAGTTTTTAAAATTACAGTATAAAACAATGAAAACACAAAATCATTCGCATTTATTTCTAGACCTGCATGAAAAATATAATAATGAAAATAATCGTGTTGAACATCTTTGTATTATGTCAATATTAGTTTTATTTGATAAAAATTAATTTTTGTAGCAAAACGAAGTAATAGGGTGCAAATATTTAGGTGTGCTGTGTGAAAGGATTGATTTTATACACAAATCACTTGGTACCCCATCAGACTTTAAAGAATATAAACTTAGTTCATAAATATGCCATATAATAAAATGAAACAAAACACAAGATTATTGCAACTATTCATGAACAATTGGTGTAAATCAAAATTTTAAAAATTGTCCTTGTATTAGAGTTTACAATATTTACGTGAACTCAATTTTTAAAAATTCAGTATAAAACAATGAAAACACAAAATCATTCGCATCTATTTCTAGAGCTGCATGAAAAATATAATAATGAAAATAATCGTGTTGGACATCTTTGTATTCTGTCAATATTAGTTTTATTTGATAAAAATTAATTTGCATAGCAAAACGAAGTAATACGCTGCAACTATTCAGAGCTGCTGTGTGAAAGGATTGACGTTATACACAAATCACTTGGTACCCCATCGGACTTTAGAGTATATAAAATTAGTTCATAAATATCCCATATAATAAAATGATACAAAGCACAAGATTATTGCAACTATTCATGACCAATTGGTGAAAATCAAATTTTTAAAAATTGGCCTTGTATTGGAGTTTACAATATCCACGTAAACTAGTTTTTAAAAATACAGTATAAAACAATGAAAACACAAAATCATTCGCATCTATTTCTAGACCTGCATGAAAAATATAATTATGAAAATAATCGTGTTGAACATCCTTGTATTCTGTCAATATTAGTTTTTTTTGATAAAAATCAATTTGCATAGCAAAACGAAGTAATACGCTGCAACTATTCAGAGCTGCTGTGTGAAAGGATTGACGTTATACACAAATCACTTGGTACCCCATCGGACTTTAAAGTATATAAACTTAGTTCATAAATATGCCATATAATAAAATGAAACAAAACACAAGATTATTGCAAATATTTATGACCAATTGGTGTAAATCAAATTTTTAAAAATTGTCCTTGTATTAGAGTTTACAATATTTACGTAAACTCAGTTTTTAAAAATTCAGTATAAAACAATGAAAACACAAAATCATTCGAGTCTATGTATAGAGCTGCATGAAAAATATAATAATGAAAATAATCGTGTTGAACATCCTTGTATTTTGTCAATATTAGTTTTATTTGATAAAAATTAATTTTAATAGCAAAACGAAGTAATACGCTGCTACTATTCAGAGTTGCTGTGTGAAAGGAATGATTTTGTACACAAATCACTTGGTACCCCATCGGACTTTAAAGTATATAAATTTAGTTCATAAATATGCCATATAATAAAATGATACAAAACACAAGATTATTGCAACTATTCATGACCAATTGGTGTAAATCAAATTTTTAAAAATTGGCCTTGTATTGGAGTTTACAATATCTACGTAAACTTAGTTTTTAAAAATACAGTATAAAACAATGAAAACACAAAATCATTTGCATTTATTTCTAGAGCTGCATGAAAAATATAATTATGAAAATAATCGTGTTGAACATCCTTGTATTCTGTCAATATTAGTTTTATTTGATAAAAATCAATTTAAGTAGCAAAACAAAGTAATACGCTGCAACTATTCAGAGCTGCTGTGTGAAAGGATTGACGTTATACACAAATCACTTGGTACCCCATCGGACTTTAAAGTATATAAACTTAGTTCATAAATATGCCATATAATAAAATGAAACAAAACACAAGATTATTGCAACTATTCATGACCAATTGGTGTAAATCAAATTTTTAAAAATTGGCCTTGTATTGGAGTTTACAATATCCACGTAAACTAGTTTTTAAAAATACAGTATAAAACAATGAAAACACAAAATCATTCGCATCTATTTCTAGACCTGCATGAAAAATATAATAATGAAAATAATCGTGTTGAACATCCTTGTATTCTGTCAATATTTGTTTTATTTGATAAAAATCAATTTGCATAGCAAAACGAAGTAATACGCTGCAACTATTCAGAGCTGCTGTGTGAAAGGATTGACGTTATACACAAATCACTTGGTACCCCATCGGACTTTAAAGTATATAAACTTAGTTCATAAATATGCCATATAATAAAATGAAACAAAACACAAGATTATTGCAACTATTTATGACCAATTGGTGTAAATCAAATTTTTAAAAATTGTCCTTGTATTAGAGTTTACAATATTTACGTAAACTCAGTTTTTAAAAATTCAGTATAAAACAATGAAAACACAAAATCATTCGAATCTATGTATAGAGCTGCATGAAAAATATAATAATGAAAATAATCGTGTTGAACATCCTTGTATTCTGTCAATATTAGTTTTATTTGATAAAAATTAATTTTAATAGCAAAACGAAGTAATACGCTGCTACTATTCAGAGTTGCTGTGTGAAAGGAATGATTTTGTACACAAATCACTTGGTACCCCATCGGACTTTAAAGTATATAAATTTAGTTCATAAATATGCCATATAATAAAATGATACAAAACACAAAATTATTGCAACTATTCATGACCAATTGGTGTAAATCAAATTTTTAAAAATTGGCCTTGTATTGGAGTTTACAATATCTACGTAAACTTAGTTTTCAAAATACAGTATAAAACAATGAAAACACAAAATCATTCGCATCTATTTCTAGACCTGCATGAAAAATATAATAATGAAAATAATCGTGTTGAACATCCTTGTATTCTATCAATATTAGTTTTATTTGATAAAAATTAATTTTAATAGCAAAACGTAGTAATACGCTGCTACTATTTAGGTGTGCTGTGTGAAAGGAATGATTTTGTACACAAATCACTTGGTACCCCATCGGACTTTAAAGTATATAAATTTAGTTCATAAATATGCCATATAATAAAATGATACAAAACACAAGATTATTGCAACTATTCATGACCAATTGGTGTAAATCAAATTTTTAAAAATTGGCCTTGTATTGGAGTTTACAATATCTACGTAAACTTAGTTTTTAAAAATACAGTATAAAACAATGAAAACACAAAATCATTCGCATCTATTTCTAGACCTGCATGAAAAATATAATAATGAAAATAAACGTGTTGAACATCCTTGTATTCTATCAATATTAGTTTTATTTGATAAAAATTAATTTTAATAGCAAAACGTAGTAATACGCTGCAACTATTCAGAGCTGCTGTGTGAAAGGATTGATTTTATACACAAATCACTTGGTACCCCATTGGACTTTAAAGAATATAAACTTAGTTCATAAATATCCCATATAATAAAATGAAACAAAACACAAGATTATTGCAACTATTTATGACCAATTGGTGTAAATCAAATTTTTAAAAATTGTCCTTGTATTAGAGTTTACAATATTTACGTAAACTCAGTTTTTAAAAATTCAGTATAAAACAATGAAAACGCAAAATCATTCGAATCTATGTATAGAGCTGCATGAAAAATATAATAATGAAAATAATCGTGTTGAACATCCTTGTATTCTATCAATATTAGTTTTATTTGATAAAAATTAATTTTAATAGCAAAACGAAGTAATACGCTGCAACTATTCAGAGTTGCTGTGTGAAAGGAATGATTTTGTACACAAATCACTTGGTACCCCATCGGACTTTAGAGTATATAAAATTAGTTCATAAATATCCCATATAATAAAATGATACAAAACACAAGATTATTGCAACTATTCATGACCAATTGGTGAAAATCAAATTTTTAAAAATTGGCCTTGTATTGGAGTTTACAATATCCACGTAAACTAGTTTTTAAAAATACAGTATAAAACAATGAAAACATAAAATCATTCGCATCTATTTCTAGACCTGCATGAAAAATATAATTATGAAAATAATCGTGTTGAACATCCTTGTATTCTGTCAATATTAGTTTTATTTGATAAAAATCAATTTGCATAGCAAAACGAAGTAATACGCTGCAACTATTCACAGCTGCTGTGTGAAAGGATTGACGTTATACACAAATCACTTGGTACCCCATCGGACTTTAAAGTATATAAATTTAGTTCATAAATATACCATATAATAAAATGATACAAAACACAAGATTATTGCAACTATTCATGACCAATTGGTGTAAATCAAATATTTAAAAATCCTGAACATCCTTGTATTCTGTCAATATAAGTTTTATTTGATAAAAATTGATTTTAGTAGCAAAACAAAGTAATACGCTGCAACTATTCAGAGTTCCTGTGTGAAAGGATTGACGTTATACAAAAATCACTTGGTACGCCACTGGACTTTAAAGTATATAAACTTAGTTCATTAATATGCCATATAATAAAATGAAACAAAACACAAGATTATTGCAACTATTTATGACCAATTGGTGTAAGTCAAATTTTTAAAAATTGTACTTGTATTAGAGTTTACAATATTTACGTAAACTCAGTTTTTAAAAATTCAGTATAAAACAATGAAAACACAAAATCATTCGAATCTATGTATAGAGCTGCATGAAAAATATAATAATGAAAATAATCGTGTTGAACATCCTTGTATTCTGTCAATATTAGTTTTATTTGATAAAAATTAATTTTAATAGCAAAACGAAGTAATACGTTGCTACTATTCAGAGTTGCTGTGTGAAAGGAATGATTTTGTACACAAATCACTTTGTACCCCATTGGACTTTAAAGTATATAAATTTAGTTCATAAATATGCCATATAATAAAGAGACACGAAACACAAGATTATTGCAACTTTTCACGAGCAAATGGAGGAAATCCAAATTTTAAAAATTGGCCTTGTATTAGAGTTTACAATATTTACGTAAACTCAGTTTTTAAAAATTCAGTATAAAACAATGAAAACACAAAATCATTCGCATCTATTACTAGAGCTGCATGAAAAATATAATAATGAAAATAATCGTGTTGAACATCCTTGTATTCTGTCAATATTAGTTTTATTTGATAAAAATTAATTTTAATAGCAAAACGAAATAATACGCTGCAACTATTTAGGTGTGCTGTGTGAAAGGATTGACGTTATACAAAAATCACTTGGTACCCCATTGGACTTTGAAGTATATAAATTTAGTTCATAAATATCCCATATAATAAAATGATACAAAGCACAAGATTATTGCAACTATTCATGACCAATTGGTGTAAATCAAATTTTTAAAAATTGGCCTTGTATTGGAGTTTACAATATCTACGTAAACTAAGTTTTTAAAATTACAGTATAAAACAATGAAAACACAAAATCATTCGCATTTATTTCTAGACCTGCATGAAATATATAATAATGAAAATAATCGTGTTGAACATCTTTGTATTATGTCAATATTAGTTTTATTAGATAAAAATTAATTTTAATAGCAAAACGAAGTAATAGGGTGCAACTATTTAGGTGTGCTGTGTAAAAGGATTGATTTTATACACAAATCACTTGGTACCCCATCAGACTTTAAAGAATATAAACTTAGTTCATAAATATCCCATATAATAAAATGATACAAAACACAAGATTATTGCAACTATTCATGACCAATTGGTGAAAATCAAATTTTTAAAAATTGGCCTTGTATTGGAGTTTACAATATCCACGTAAACTAGTTTTTAAAAATACAGTATAAAACAATGAAAACATAAAATCATTCGCATCTATTTCTAGACCTGCATGAAAAATATAATTATGAAAATAATCGTGTTGAACATCCTTGTATTCTGTCAATATTAGTTTTATTTGATAAAAATCAATTTGCATAGCAAAACGAAGTAATACGCTGCAACTATTCAGAGTTGCTGTGTGAAAGGAATGATTTTGTACACAAATCACTTGGTACCCCATCGGACTTTAGAGTATATAAAATTAGTTCATAAATATCCCATATAATAAAATGATACAAAACACAAGATTATTGCAACTATTCATGACCAATTGGTGAAAATCAAATTTTTAAAAATTGGCCTTGTATTGGAGTTTACAATATCCACGTAAACTAGTTTTTAAAAATACAGTATAAAACAATGAAAACATAAAATCATTCGCATCTATTTCTAGACCTGCATGAAAAATATAATTATGAAAATAATCGTGTTGAACATCCTTGTATTCTGTCAATATTAGTTTTATTTGATAAAAATCAATTTGCATAGCAAAACGAAGTAATACGCTGCAACTATTCACAGCTGCTGTGTGAAAGGATTGACGTTATACACAAATCACTTGGTACCCCATCGGACTTTAAAGTATATAAATTTAGTTCATAAATATACCATATAATAAAATGATACAAAACACAAGATTATTGCAACTATTCATGACCAATTGGTGTAAATCAAATATTTAAAAATCCTGAACATCCTTGTATTCTGTCAATATAAGTTTTATTTGATAAAAATTGATTTTAGTAGCAAAACAAAGTAATACGCTGCAACTATTCAGAGTTCCTGTGTGAAAGGATTGACGTTATACAAAAATCACTTGGTACGCCACTGGACTTTAAAGTATATAAACTTAGTTCATTAATATGCCATATAATAAAATGAAACAAAACACAAGATTATTGCAACTATTTATGACCAATTGGTGTAAGTCAAATTTTTAAAAATTGTACTTGTATTAGAGTTTACAATATTTACGTAAACTCAGTTTTTAAAAATTCAGTATAAAACAATGAAAACACAAAATCATTCGAATCTATGTATAGAGCTGCATGAAAAATATAATAATGAAAATAATCGTGTTGAACATCCTTGTATTCTGTCAATATTAGTTTTATTTGATAAAAATTAATTTTAATAGCAAAACGAAGTAATACGTTGCTACTATTCAGAGTTGCTGTGTGAAAGGAATGATTTTGTACACAAATCACTTTGTACCCCATTGGACTTTAAAGTATATAAATTTAGTTCATAAATATGCCATATAATAAAGAGACACGAAACACAAGATTATTGCAACTTTTCACGAGCAAATGGAGGAAATCCAAATTTTAAAAATTGGCCTTGTATTAGAGTTTACAATATTTACGTAAACTCAGTTTTTAAAAATTCAGTATAAAACAATGAAAACACAAAATCATTCGCATCTATTACTAGAGCTGCATGAAAAATATAATAATGAAAATAATCGTGTTGAACATCCTTGTATTCTGTCAATATTAGTTTTATTTGATAAAAATTAATTTTAATAGCAAAACGAAATAATACGCTGCAACTATTTAGGTGTGCTGTGTGAAAGGATTGACGTTATACAAAAATCACTTGGTACCCCATTGGACTTTGAAGTATATAAATTTAGTTCATAAATATCCCATATAATAAAATGATACAAAGCACAAGATTATTGCAACTATTCATGACCAATTGGTGTAAATCAAATTTTTAAAAATTGGCCTTGTATTGGAGTTTACAATATCTACGTAAACTAAGTTTTTAAAATTACAGTATAAAACAATGAAAACACAAAATCATTCGCATTTATTTCTAGACCTGCATGAAATATATAATAATGAAAATAATCGTGTTGAACATCTTTGTATTATGTCAATATTAGTTTTATTAGATAAAAATTAATTTTAATAGCAAAACGAAGTAATAGGGTGCAACTATTTAGGTGTGCTGTGTAAAAGGATTGATTTTATACACAAATCACTTGGTACCCCATCAGACTTTAAAGAATATAAACTTAGTTCATAAATATGCCATATAATAAAATGAAACAAAACACAAGATTATTGCAACTATTCATGAACAATTGGTGTAAATCAAAATTTTAAAAATTGTCCTTGTATTAGAGTTTACAATATTTACGTGAACTCAATTTTTAAAAATTCTGTATAAAACAATGAAAACACAAAATCATTCGCATCTATTTCTAGAGCTGCATGAAAATAATCGTGTTAAACATCCTTGTATTGTGTCAATATAAGTTTAATTTGATAAAAATTAATTTTAGTAGCAAAACAAAGTAATATGCTGCAACTATTCAGAGTTCCTGTGTGAAAGGATTGACGTTATACAAAAATCACTTGGTACCCCATTGGACTTTAAAGTATATAAACTTAGTTCATAAATATGCCATATAATAAAATGAAACAAAACACAAGATTATTGCAACTATTTATGACCAATTGGTGTAAATCAAATTGTTAAAAATTGTCCTTGTATTAGAGTTTACAATATTTACGTAAACTCAGTTTTTAAAAATTCAGTATAAAACAATGAAAACACAAAATCATTCGAATCTATGTATAGACCTGCATGAAAAATATACTAATGGAAATAATCGTGTTGAACATCCTTGTATTCTGTCAATATAAGATTTATTTGATAAAAATTGATTTTAGTAGCAAAACAAAGTAATACGCTGCAATTATTCAGAGCTGCTGTGTGAAAGGAATGATTTTGTACACAAATCACTTGGTACCCCATCGGACTTTAGAGTATATAAATTTAGTTCATAAATATCCCATATAATAAAATGATACAAAACACAAGATTATTGCAACTATTTATGACCAATTGGTGTAAATCAAATATTTAAAAATTGTCCTTGTATTAGAGTTTACAATATTTACGTAAACTCAGTTTTTAAAAATTCAGTATAAAACAATGAAAACACAAAATCATTCGAATCTATGTATAGAGCTGCATGAAAAATATAATAATGAAAATAATCGTGTTGAACATCCTTGTATTCTATCAATATAAGTATAATTTGATAAAAATTAATTTTAGTAGCAAAACAAAGTAATACGCTGCAACTATTCAGAGTTCCTGTGTGAAAGGATTGACGTTATACACAAATCACTTGGTACCCCATCGGACTTTAAAGTGTATAAATTTAGTTCATAAATATCCCATATAATAAAATGATACAAAACACAAGATTATTGCAACTATTCATGACCAATTGGTGTAAATCAAATTTTTAAAAATTGGCCTTGTATTGGAGTTTACAATATCTACGTAAACTAAGTTTCTAAAATTACAGTATAAAACAATGAAAACACAAAATCATTCGCATTTATTTCTAGACCTGCATGAAAAATATAATAATGAAAATAATCGTGTTGAACATCTTTGTATTCTGTCAATATTAGTTTTATTTGATAAAAATTAATTTTAGTAGCAAAACAAAGTAATACGCTGCAACTATTCAGAGTTCCTGTGTGAAAGGATTGACGTTATACAAAAATCACTTGGTAGCCCATTGGACTTTAAAGTATATAAACTTAGTTCATAAATATGCCATATAATAAAATGATACAAAACACAAGATTATTGCAACTATTCATGACCAATTGGTGAAAATCAAATTTTTAAAAATTGGCCTTGTATTGGAGTTTACAATATTTACGTAAACTCAGTTTTTAAAAATACAGTATAAAACAATGAAAACACAAAATCATTCGCATCTATTTCTAGACCTGCATGAAAAATATAATTATGAAAATAATCGTGTTGAACATCCTTGTATTCTGTCAATATTAGTTTTATTTGATAAAAATCAATGTGCATAGCAAAACGAAGTAATACGCTGCAACTATTCAGAGCTGCTGTGTGAAAGGATTGACGTTATACACAAATCACTTGGTACCCCATCGGACTTTAAAGTATATAAATTTAGTTCATAAATATGCCATATAATAAAATGATAAAAAACACAAGATTATTGCAACTATTTATGACCAATTGGTGTGAATCAAATTTTTAAAAATTGTCCTTGTATTAGAGTTTACAATATTTACGTAAACTCAGTTTTTAAAAATTCAGTATAAAACAATGAAAACACAAAATCATTCGAATCTATGTATAGAGCTGCATGAAAAATATAATAATGAAAATAATCGTGTTGAACATCCTTGTATTCTATCAATATTAGTTTTATTTGATAAAAATCAATTTGCATAGCAAAACGAAGTAATACGCTGCAACTATTCAGAGCTGCTGTGTGAAAGGATTGACGTTATACACAAATCACTTGGTACCCCATCGGACTTTAAAGTATATAAATTTAGTTCATAAATATGCCATATAATAAAATGATACAAAACACAAGATTATTGCAACTATTCATGACCAATTGGTGTAAATCAAATATTTAAAAATCCTGAACATCCTTGTATTCTGTCAATATAAGTTTTATTTGATAAAAATTAATTTTAATAGCAAAACGAAGTAATACGCTGCAACTATTCAGAGTTGCTGTGTGAAAGGAATGATTTTGTACACAAATCACTTGGTACCCCATCGGACTTTAGAGTATATAAAATTAGTTCATAAATATCCCATATAATAAAATGATACAAAACACAAGGTTATTGCAACTATTCATGACCAATTGGTGAAAATCAAATTTTTAAAAATTGGCCTTGTATTGGAGTTTACGATATCCACGTAAACTAGATTTTAAAAATACAGCATAAAACAATGAAAACACAAAATCATTCGCATCTATTTCTAGACCTGCATGAAAAATATAATTATGAAAATAATCGTGTTGAACATCCTTGTATTCTGTCAATATTAGTTTTATTTGATAAAAATCAATTTGCATAGCAAAACGAAGTAATACGCTGCAACTATTCAGAGCTGCTGTGTGAAAGGATTGACGTTATACACAAATCACTTGGTACGCCACTGGACTTTAAAGTATATAAACTTAGTTCATAAATATGCCATATAATAAAATGATACAAAACACAAGATTATTGCAACTATTTATGACCAATTGGTGTAAATCAAATATTTAAAAATTGTCCTTGTATTAGAGTTTACAATATTTACGTGAACTCAATTTTTAAAAATTCTGTATAAAACAATGAAAACACAAAATCATTCGCATTTATTTCTAGACCTGCATGAAAAATATAATAATGAAAATAATCGTGTTGAACATCTTTGTATTATGTCAATATTAGTTTTATTAGATAAAAATTAATTTTTGTAGCAAAACGAAGTAATAGGGTGCAACTATTTAGGTGTGCTGTGTGAAAGGAATGATATTGTACACAAATCACTTGGTACCCCATCAGACTTTAAAGAATATAAACTTTGTTCATAAATATGCCATATAATAAAATGAAACAAAACACAAGATTATTGCAACTATTCATGAACAATTGGTGTAAATCAAATTTTTAAAAATTGGCCTTGTATTGGAGTTTACAATATCTACGTAAACTAAGTTTCTAAAATTACAGTATAAAACAATGAAAACACAAAATCATTCGCATTTATTTCTAGACCTGCATGAAAAATATAATAATGAAAATAATCGTGTTGAACATCTTTGTATTATGTCAATATTAGTTTTATTTGATAAAAATTAATTTTAGTAGCAAAACAAAGTAATACGCTGCAACTATTCAGAGTTCCTGTGTGAAAGCATTGACGTTATACAAAAATCACTTGGTACCCCGTTTGGACTTTAAAGTATATAAAATTAGTTCATAAATATGCCAAATAATAAAATGAAACAAAACACAAGATTATTGCAACTATTTATGACCAATTGGTGTAAATCAAAATTTTAAAAATTGTCCTTGTATTAGAGTTTACAATATTTACGTGAACTCAATTTTTAAAAATTCTGTATAAAACAATGAAAACACAAAATCATTCCAATCTATTTCTAGAGCTGCATGAAAAATATAATATTGAAAATAATCGCGTTGAACATCCTTGTATTCTATCAATATAAGTTTAATTTGATAAAAATTATTTTAGTAGCAAAACAAAGTAATACGCTGCAACTATTCAGAGTTCCTGTGTGAAAGGATTGACGTTATACAAAAATCACTTGGTACCCCATTGGACTTTAAAGTATATAAATTTAGTTCATAAATATCCCATATAATAAAATGATACAAAACACAAGATTATTGCAACTATTCGTGACCAATTGGTGTAAATCAAATTTTTAAAAATTGGCCTTGTATTGGAGTTTACAATATCTACGTAAACTAAGTTTTGAAAATTACAGTATAAAACAATGAAAACACAAAATCATTCGCATCTATTTCTAGACCTGCATGAAAAATATAATAATGAAAATAATCGTGTTAAACATCCTTGTATTGTGTCAATATAAGTTTAATTTGATAAAAATTAATTTTAGTAGCAAAACAAAGTAATATGCTGCAACTATTCAGAGTTGCTGTGTGAAAGGAATGATTTTGTACACAAATCACTTGGTACCCCATCGGACTTTAAAGTGTATAAATTTAGTTCATAAATATCCCATATAATAAAATGATACAAAACACAAGATTATTGCAACTATTCATGACCAATTGGTGTAAATCAAATTTTTAAAAATTGGCCTTGTATTAGAGTTTACAATATTTACGTGAACTCAATTTTTAAAAATTCTGTATAAAACAATGAAAACACAAAATCATTCGCATCTATTTCTAGAGCTGCATGAAAAATATAATAATGAAAATAATCGTGTTGAACATCTTTGTATTATGTCAATATTATTTTTACTAGATAAAAATTAATTTTTGTAGCAAAACGAAGTAATAGGGTGCAACTATTTAGGTGTGCTGTGTGAAAGGAATGATATTGTACACAAATCACTTGGTACCCCATCAGACTTTAAAGAATATAAACTTAGTTCATAAATATGCCATATAATAAAATGAAACAAAACACAAGATTATTGCAACTATTCATGAACAATTGGTGAAAATCAAAATTTTAAAAATTGTCCTTGTATTAGAGTTTACAATATTTACGTGAACTCAATTTTTAAAAATTCTGTATAAAACAATGAAAACACAAAATCATTCGCATCTATTTCTAGAGCTGCATGAAAAATATAATAATGAAAATAATCGTGTTAAACATACTTGTATTGTGTCAATATAAGTTTAATTTGATAAAAATTAATTTTAGTAGCAAAACAAAGTAATATGCTGCAACTATTCAGAGTTCCTGTGTGAAAGGATTGACGTTATACAAAAATCACTTGGTACCCCATTGGACTTTAAAGTATATAAACTTAGTTCATGAATATGCCATATAATAAAATGAAACAAAACACAAGATTATTGCAACTATTTATGACCAATTGGTGTAAATCAAATTTTTAAAAATTGTCCTTGTATTAGAGTTTACAATATTTACGTAAACTTAGTTTTTAAAAATACAGTATAAAAGAATGAAAACACAAAATCATTCGCATCTATTTCTAGACCTGCATGAAAAATATAATAATGAAAATAATCGTGTTAAACATCCTTGTATTGTGTCAATATAAGTTTAATTTGATAAAAATTAATTTTAGTAGCAAAACAAAGTAATATGCTGCAACTATTCAGAGTTGCTGTGTGAAAGGAATGATTTTGTACACAAATCACTTGGTACCCCATCGGACTTTAAAGTGTATAAATTTAGTTCATAAATATCCCATATAATAAAATGATACAAAACACAAGATTATTGCAACTATTCATGACCAATTGGTGTAAATCAAATTTTTAAAAATTGGCCTTGTATTGGAGTTTACAATATCTACGTAAACTTAGTTTTTAAAAATACAGTATAAAACAATGAAAACACAAAATCATTCGCATCTAATTCTAGACCTGCATGAAAAATATAATAATGAAAATAATCGTGTTAAACATCCTTGTATTGTGTCAATATAAGTTTTATTTAATAAAAATTAATTTTAGTAGCAAAACAAAGTAATATGCTGCAACTATTCAGAGTTCCTGTGTGAAAGGATTGACGTTATACAAAAATCACTTGGTACCCCATTGGACTTTAAAGTATATAAACTTAGTTCATAAATATGCCATATAATAAAATGAAACAAAACACAAGCTTATTGCAACTATTTATGACCAATTGGTGTAAATCAAATTTTTAAAAATTGTCCTTGTATTAGAGTTTACAATATTTACGTAAACTCAGTTTTTAAAAATTCAGTATAAAACAATGAAAACACAAAATCATTCGAATCTATGTATAGAGCTGCATGAAAAATATAATAATGAAAATAATCGTGTTGAACATCCTTGTATTCTATCAATATTAGTTTTATTTGATAAAAATTAATTTTAATAGCAAAACGAAGTAATACGCTGCTACTATTCAGAGTTGCTGTGTGAAAGGAATGATTTTGTACACAAATCACTTGGTACCCCATCGGACTTTAAAGTATATAAATTTAGTTCATAAATATGCCATATAATAAAATGATACAAAACACAAGATTATTGCAACTATTCATGACCAATTGGTGTAAATCAAATTTTTAAAAATTGGCCTTATATTGGAGTTTACAATATCTACGTAAACTTAGTTTTTAAAAATACAGTATAAAACAATGAAAACACAAAATCATTCGCATCTATTTCTAGACCTGCATGAAAAATATAATAATGAAAATAATCGTGTTGAACATCCTTGTATTCTATCAATATTAGTTTTATTTAATAAAAATTAATTTTAATAGCAAAACGAAGTAATATGCTGCAACTATTCAGAGCTGCTGTGTGAAAGGAATGATTTTGTACACAAATCACTTGGTACCCCATCGGACTTTAAAGTATATAAATTTAGTTCATAAATATGCCATATAATAAAATGATACAAAACACAAGATTATTGCAACTATTCATGACCAATTGGTGTAAATCAAATTTTTAAAAATTGTCCTTGTATTAGAGTTTACAATATCTACGTAAACTAAGTTTCTAAAATTACAGTATAAAACAATGAAAACACAAAATCATTCGCATTTATTTCTAGACCTGCATGAAAAATATAATAATGAAAATAATCGTGTTGAACATCTTTGTATTATGTCAATATTAGTTTTATTTGATAAAAATTAATTTTTGTAGCAAAACGAAGTAATAGGGTGCAAATATTTAGGTGTGCTGTGGGAAAGGATTGATTTTATACACAAATCACTTGGTACCCCATCGGACTTTAAAGAATATAAACTTAGTTCATAAATATGCTATATAATAAAATGAAACAAAACACAAGATTATTGCAACTATTTATGACCAATTGGTGTAAATCAAATTTTTAAAAATTGTCCTTGTATTAGAGTTTACAATATTTACGTGAACTCAATTTTAAAAAATTCTGTATAAAACAATGAAAACACAAAATCATTCGCATCTATTTCTAGAGCTGCATGAAAAATATAATAATGAAAATAATCGTGTTGAACATCTTTGTATTATGTCAATATTAGTTTTATTTGATAAAAATTAATTTTTGTAGCAAAACGAAGTAATAGGTTTCAACTATATAGGTGTGCTGTGTGAAAGGATTGATTTTATACACAAACCACTTGGTACCCCATCAGACTTTAAAGAATATAAACTTAGTTCATAAATATCCCATATAATAAAATGAAACAAAACACAAGATTATTGCAACTATTATGACCAATTGGTGTAAATCAAATTTTTAAAAATTGTCCTTGTATTAGAGTTTACAATATTTACGTAAACTCAGTTTTAAAAAATTCAGTATAAAACAATGAAAACACAAAATCATTCGAATCTATGTATAGAGCTGCATGAAAAATATAATAATGAAAATAATCGTGTTGAACATCCTTGTATTCTGTCAATATTAGTTTTATTTGATAAAAATTAATTTTAATAGCAAAACGAAGTAATACGCTGCTACTATTCAGAGTTGCTGTGTGAAAGGAATGATTTTGTACACAAATCACTTGGTACTCCATCGGACTTTAAAGTATATAAATTTAGTTCATAAATATGCCATATAATAAAATGATACAAAACACAAGATTATTGCAACTATTCATGACCAATTGGTGTAAATCAAATATTTAAAAATCCTGAACATCCTTGTATTCTGTCAATATAAGTTTTATTTGATAAAAATTAATTTTAATAGCAAAACGAAGTAATACGCTGCAACTATTCAGAGTTGCTGTGTGAAAGGAATGATTTTGTACACAAATCACTTGGTACCCCATCGGACTTTAGAGTATATAAAATTAGTTCATAAATATCCCATATAATAAAATGATACAAAACACAAGGTTATTGCAACTATTCATGACCAATTGGTGAAAATCAAATTTTTAAAAATTGGCCTTGTATTGGAGTTTACGATATCCACGTAAACTAGTTTTTAAAAATACAGCATAAAACAATGAAAACACAAAATCATTCGCATCTATTTCTAGACCTGCATGAAAAATATAATTATGAAAATAATCGTGTTGAACATCCTTGTATTCTGTCAATATTAGTTTTATTTGATAAAAATCAATTTGCATAGCAAAACGAAGTAATACGCTGCAACTATTCAGAGCTGCTGTGTGAAAGGATTGACGTTATACACAAATCACTTGGTACCCCATCGGACTTTAAAGTATATAAATTTAGTTCATAAATATGCCATATAATAAAATGATACAAAACACAAGATTATTGCAACTATTCATGACCAATTGGTGTAAATCAAATATTTAAAAATCCTGAACATCCTTGTATTCTGTCAATATAAGTTTTATTTGATAAAAATTGATTTTAGTAGCAAAACAAAGTAATACGCTGCAACTATTCAGAGTTCCTGTGTGAAAGGATTGACGTTATACAAAAATCACTTGGTACGCCACTGGACTTTAAAGTATATAAACTTAGTTCATAAATATGCCATATAATAAAATGATACAAAACACAAGATTATTGCAACTATTTATGACCAATTGGTGTAAATCAAATATTTAAAAATTGTCCTTGTATTAGAGTTTACAATATTTACGTGAACTCAATTTTTAAAAATTCTGTATAAAACAATGAAAACACAAAATCATTCGCATTTATTTCTAGACCTGCATGAAAAATATAATAATGAAAATAATCGTGTTGAACATCTTTGTATTATGTCAATATTAGTTTTATTAGATAAAAATTAATTTTTGTAGCAAAACGAAGTAATAGGGTGCAACTATTTAGGTGTGCTGTGTGAAAGGAATGATATTGTACACAAATCACTTGGTACCCCATCAGACTTTAAAGAATATAAACTTTGTTCATAAATATGCCATATAATAAAATGAAACAAAACACAAGATTATTGCAACTATTCATGAACAATTGGTGTAAATCAAAATTTTAAAAATTGTCCTTGTATTAGAGTTTACAATATTTACGTGAACTAAGTTTCTAAAATTACAGTATAAAACAATGAAAACACAAAATCATTCGCATCTATTTCTAGAGCTGCATGAAAAATATAATAATGAAAATAATCGTGTTAAACATCTTTGTATTGTGTCAATATAAGTTTAATTTGATAAAAATTAATTTTAATAGCAAAACAAAGTAATAAGCTGCAACTATTTAGGTGTGCTGTGTGAAAGGAATGATATTGTACACAAATCACTTGGTACCCCATCAGACTTTAAAGAATATAAACTTAGTTCATAAATATGCCATATAATAAAATGATACAAAACACAAGATTATTGCAACTATTCATGACCAATTGGTGTAAATCAAATTTTTAAAAATTGGCCTTGTATTGGAGTTTACAATATCTACGTAAACTAAGTTTCTAAAATTACAGTATAAAACAATGAAAACACAAAATCATTCGCATTTATTTCTAGACCTGCATGAAAAATATAATAATGAAAATAATCGTGTTGAACATCTTTGTATTATGTCAATATTAGTTTTATTTGATAAAAATTAATTTTAGTAGCAAAACAAAGTAATACGCTGCAACTATTCAGAGTTCCTGTGTGAAAGCATTGACGTTATACAAAAATCACTTGGTACCCCGTTTGGACTTTAAAGTATATAAAATTAGTTCATAAATATGCCAAATAATAAAATGAAACAAAACACAAGATTATTGCAACTATTTATGACCAATTGGTGTAAATCAAAATTTTAAAAATTGTCCTTGTATTAGAGTTTACAATATTTACGTGAACTCAATTTTTAAAAATTCTGTATAAAACAATGAAAACACAAAATCATTCCAATCTATTTCTAGAGCTGCATGAAAAATATAATATTGAAAATAATCGCGTTGAACATCCTTGTATTCTATCAATATAAGTTTAATTTGATAAAAATTATTTTAATAGCAAAACAAAGTAATACGCTGCAACTATTCAGAGTTCCTGTGTGAAAGGATTGACGTTATACAAAAATCACTTGGTACCCCATTGGACTTTAAAGTATATAAATTTAGTTCATAAATATCCCATATAATAAAATGATACAAAACACAAGATTATTGCAACTATTCGTGACCAATTGGTGTAAATCAAATTTTTAAAAATTGGCCTTGTATTGGAGTTTACAATATCTACGTAAACTAAGTTTTGAAAATTACAGTATAAAACAATGAAAACACAAAATCATTCGCATCTATTTCTAGACCTGCATGAAAAATATAATAATGAAAATAATCGTGTTAAACATCCTTGTATTGTGTCAATATAAGTTTAATTTGATAAAAATTAATTTTAGTAGCAAAACAAAGTAATATGCTGCAACTATTCAGAGTTGCTGTGTGAAAGGAATGATTTTGTACACAAATCACTTGGTACCCCATCGGACTTTAAAGTGTATAAATTTAGTTCATAAATATCCCATATAATAAAATGATACAAAACACAAGATTATTGCAACTATTCATGACCAATTGGTGTAAATCAAATTTTTAAAAATTGGCCTTGTATTAGAGTTTACAATATTTACGTGAACTCAATTTTTAAAAATTCTGTATAAAACAATGAAAACACAAAATCATTCGCATCTATTTCTAGAGCTGCATGAAAAATATAATAATGAAAATAATCGTGTTGAACATCTTTGTATTATGTCAATATTATTTTTACTAGATAAAAATTAATTTTTGTAGCAAAACGAAGTAATAGGGTGCAACTATTTAGGTGTGCTGTGTGAAAGGAATGATATTGTACACAAATCACTTGGTACCCCATCAGACTTTAAAGAATATAAACTTAGTTCATAAATATGCCATATAATAAAATGAAACAAAACACAAGATTATTGCAACTATTCATGAACAATTGGTGAAAATCAAAATTTTAAAAATTGTCCTTGTATTAGAGTTTACAATATTTACGTGAACTCAATTTTTAAAAATTCTGTATAAAACAATGAAAACACAAAATCATTCGCATCTATTTCTAGAGCTGCATGAAAAATATAATAATGAAAATAATCGTGTTAAACATACTTGTATTGTGTCAATATAAGTTTAATTTGATAAAAATTAATTTTAGTAGCAAAACAAAGTAATATGCTGCAACTATTCAGAGTTCCTGTGTGAAAGGATTGACGTTATACAAAAATCACTTGGTACCCCATTGGACTTTAAAGTATATAAACTTAGTTCATGAATATGCCATATAATAAAATGAAACAAAACACAAGATTATTGCAACTATTTATGACCAATTGGTGTAAATCAAATTTTTAAAAATTGTCCTTGTATTAGAGTTTACAATATTTACGTAAACTTAGTTTTTAAAAATACAGTATAAAACAATGAAAACACAAAATCATTCGCATCTATTTCTAGACCTGCATGAAAAATATAATAATGAAAATAATCGTGTTAAACATCCTTGTATTGTGTCAATATAAGTTTAATTTGATAAAAATTAATTTTAGTAGCAAAACAAAGTAATATGCTGCAACTATTCAGAGTTGCTGTGTGAAAGGAATGATTTTGTACACAAATCACTTGGTACCCCATCGGACTTTAAAGTGTATAAATTTAGTTCATAAATATCCCATATAATAAAATGATACAAAACACAAGATTATTGCAACTATTCATGACCAATTGGTGTAAATCAAATTTTTAAAAATTGGCCTTGTATTGGAGTTTACAATATCTACGTAAACTTAGTTTTTAAAAATACAGTATAAAACAATGAAAACACAAAATCATTCGCATCTAATTCTAGACCTGCATGAAAAATATAATAATGAAAATAATCGTGTTAAACATCCTTGTATTGTGTCAATATAAGTTTTATTTAATAAAAATTAATTTTAGTAGCAAAACAAAGTAATATGCTGCAACTATTCAGAGTTCCTGTGTGAAAGGATTGACGTTATACAAAAATCACTTGGTACCCCATTGGACTTTAAAGTATATAAACTTAGTTCATAAATATGCCATATAATAAAATGAAACAAAACACAAGCTTATTGCAACTATTTATGACCAATTGGTGTAAATCAAATTTTTAAAAATTGTCCTTGTATTAGAGTTTACAATATTTACGTAAACTCAGTTTTTAAAAATTCAGTATAAAACAATGAAAACACAAAATCATTCGAATCTATGTATAGAGCTGCATGAAAAATATAATAATGAAAATAATCGTGTTGAACATCCTTGTATTCTATCAATATTAGTTTTATTTGATAAAAATTAATTTTAATAGCAAAACGAAGTAATACGCTGCTACTATTCAGAGTTGCTGTGTGAAAGGAATGATTTTGTACACAAATCACTTGGTACCCCATCGGACTTTAAAGTATATAAATTTAGTTCATAAATATGCCATATAATAAAATGATACAAAACACAAGATTATTGCAACTATTCATGACCAATTGGTGTAAATCAAATTTTTAAAAATTGGCCTTATATTGGAGTTTACAATATCTACGTAAACTTAGTTTTTAAAAATACAGTATAAAACAATGAAAACACAAAATCATTCGCATCTATTTCTAGACCTGCATGAAAAATATAATAATGAAAATAATCGTGTTGAACATCCTTGTATTCTATCAATATTAGTTTTATTTAATAAAAATTAATTTTAATAGCAAAACGAAGTAATATGCTGCAACTATTCAGAGCTGCTGTGTGAAAGGAATGATTTTGTACACAAATCACTTGGTACCCCATCGGACTTTAAAGTATATAAATTTAGTTCATAAATATGCCATATAATAAAATGATACAAAACACAAGATTATTGCAACTATTCATGACCAATTGGTGTAAATCAAATTTTTAAAAATTGTCCTTGTATTAGAGTTTACAATATCTACGTAAACTAAGTTTCTAAAATTACAGTATAAAACAATGAAAACACAAAATCATTCGCATTTATTTCTAGACCTGCATGAAAAATATAATAATGAAAATAATCGTGTTGAACATCTTTGTATTATGTCAATATTAGTTTTATTTGATAAAAATTAATTTTTGTAGCAAAACGAAGTAATAGGGTGCAAATATTTAGGTGTGCTGTGGGAAAGGATTGATTTTATACACAAATCACTTGGTACCCCATCGGACTTTAAAGAATATAAACTTAGTTCATAAATATGCTATATAATAAAATGAAACAAAACACAAGATTATTGCAACTATTTATGACCAATTGGTGTAAATCAAATTTTTAAAAATTGTCCTTGTATTAGAGTTTACAATATTTACGTGAACTCAATTTTAAAAAATTCTGTATAAAACAATGAAAACACAAAATCATTCGCATCTATTTCTAGAGCTGCATGAAAAATATAATAATGAAAATAATCGTGTTGAACATCTTTGTATTATGTCAATATTAGTTTTATTTGATAAAAATTAATTTTTGTAGCAAAACGAAGTAATAGGTTTCAACTATATAGGTGTGCTGTGTGAAAGGATTGATTTTATACACAAACCACTTGGTACCCCATCAGACTTTAAAGAATATAAACTTAGTTCATAAATATCCCATATAATAAAATGAAACAAAACACAAGATTATTGCAACTATTATGACCAATTGGTGTAAATCAAATTTTTAAAAATTGTCCTTGTATTAGAGTTTACAATATTTACGTAAACTCAGTTTTAAAAAATTCAGTATAAAACAATGAAAACACAAAATCATTCGAATCTATGTATAGAGCTGCATGAAAAATATAATAATGAAAATAATCGTGTTGAACATCCTTGTATTCTGTCAATATTAGTTTTATTTGATAAAAATTAATTTTAATAGCAAAACGAAGTAATACGCTGCTACTATTCAGAGTTGCTGTGTGAAAGGAATGATTTTGTACACAAATCACTTGGTACCCCATCGGACTTTAAAGTATATAAATTTAGTTCATAAATATGCCATATAATAAAATGATACAAAACACAAGATTATTGCAACTATTTATGACCAATTGGTGTAAATCAAATTTTTAAAAATTGGCCTTGTATTGGAGTTTACAATATCTACGTAAACTTAGTTTTTAAAAATACAGTATAAAACAATGAAAACACAAAATCATTCGCATCTATTTCTAGACCTGCATGAAAAATATAATAATGAAAATAATCGTGTTGAACATCCTTGTATTCTATCAATATTAGTTTTATTTAATAAAAATTAATTTTAATAGCAAAACGAAGTAATACGCTGCAACTATTCAGAGCTGCTGTGTGAAAGGATTGACGTTATACACAAATCACTTTGTACCCCATTGGACTTTAAAGTATATAAATTTAGTTCATAAATATGCCATATAATAAAGAGACACGAAACACAAGATTATTGCAACTTTTCATGAGCAAATGGAGGAAATCAAAATTTTAAAAATTGGCCTTGAATTTAAGTTTACAATATTTACGTAAACTCAGTTTTTAAAAATTCAGTATAAAACAATGAAAACACAAAATCATTCGCATCTATTACTAGAGCTGCATGAAAAATATAATAATGAAAATAATCGTGTTGAACATCCTTGTATTCTGTTAATATACGTTTTATTTGATAAAAATTAATTTTAATAGCAAAACGAAGTAATACGCTGCAACTATTCAGAGTTGCTGTGTGAAAGGAATGATTTTGTACACAAATCACTTGGTACCCCATCGGACTTTAGAGTATATAAAATTAATTCATAAATATGCCATATAATAAAATGATACATAACACAAGATTATTGCAACTATTCATGACCAATTGGTGTAAATCAAATTTTTAAAAATTGGCCTTGTATTGGAGTTTACAATATCTACGTAAACTAAGTTTCTAAAATTACAGTATAAAACAATGAAAACACAAAATCATTCGCATTTATTTCTAGACCTGCATGAAAAATATAATAATGAAAATAATCGTGTTGAACATCTTTGTATTCTGTCAATATTAGTTTTATTTAATAAAAATTAATTTTAATAGCAAAACGAAGTAATACGCTGCAACTATTCAGAGCTGCTGTGTGAAAGGATTGACGTTATACACAAATCACTTTGTACCCCATTGGACTTTAAAGTATATAAATTTAGTTCATAAATATGCCATATAATAAAGAGACACGAAACACAAGATTATTGCAACTTTTCATGAGCAAATGGAGGAAATCAAAATTTTAAAAATTGGCCTTGAATTTAAGTTTACAATATTTACGTAAACTCAGTTTTTAAAAATTCAGTATAAAACAATGAAAACACAAAATCATTCGCATCTATTACTAGAGCTGCATGAAAAATATAATAATGAAAATAATCGTGTTGAACATCCTTGTATTCTGTCAATATTAGTTTTATTTGATAAAAATTAATTTTAATAGCAAAACGAAATAATACGCTGCAACTATTCAGAGTTCCTGTGTGAAAGGATTGACGTTATACAAAAATCACTTGGTACCCCATTGGACTTTAAAGTACATAAATTTAGTTCATAAATATGCCATATAATAAAGAGACACGAAACACAAGATTATTGCAACTTTTCATGAGCAAATGGAGGAAATCAAAATTTTAAAAATTGGCCTTGAATTTAAGTTTACAATATTTACGTAAACTCAGTTTTTAAAAATTCAGTATAAAACAATGAAAACACAAAATCATTCGCATCTATTTCTAGACCTGCATGAAAAATATAATAATGAAAATAATCGTGTTGAACATCCTTGTATTCTGTTAACATACGTTTTATTTGATAAAAATTAATTTTAATAGCAAAACGAAGTAATACGCTGCAACTATTCAGAGTTGCTGTGTGAAAGGAATGATTTTGTACACAAATCACTTGGTACCCCATCGGACTTTAGAGTATATAAATTTAGTTCATATATATCCCATATAATAAAATGATACAAAACACAAGATTATTGCAACTATTTATGACCAATTGGTGTAAATCAAATATTTAAAAAGTGTCCTTGTATTAGAGTTTACAATATTTACGTAAACTCAGTTTTTAAAAATTCAGTATAAAACAATGAAAACACAAAATCATTCGAATCTATGTATAGAGCTGCATTAAAAATATAATAATGAAAATAATCGCGTTGAACATCCTTGTATTCTATCAATATAAGTATAATTTGATAAAAATTAATTTTAGTAGCAAAACAAAGTAATACGCTGCAACTATTCAGAGTTCCTGTGTGAAAGGATTGACGTTATACAAAAATCACTTGGTACCCCATTGGACTTTAAAGTATATAAATTTAGTTCATAAATATGCCAAATAATAAAATGAAACAAAACACAAGATTATTGCAACTATTTATGACCAATTGGTGTAAATCAAAATTTTAAAAATTGTCCTTGTATTAGAGTTTACAATATTTACGTAAACTCAATTTTTAAAAATTCTGTATAAAACAATGAAAACACAAAATCATTCGCATTTATTTCTAGACCTGCATGAAAAATATAATAATGAAAATAATCGTGTTGAACATCTTTGTATTATGTCAATATTAGTTTTATTAGATAAAAATTAATTTTTGTAGCAAAACGAAGTAATAGGGTGCAACTATTTAGGTGTGCTGTGTGAAAGGAATGATATTGTACACAAATCACTTGATACCCCATCAGACTTTAAAGAATATAAACTTAGTTCATAAATATGCCATATAATAAAATGAAACAAAACACAAGATTATTGCAACTATTCATGAACAATTGGTGTAAATCAAAATTTTAAAAATTGTCCTTGTATTAGAGTTTACAATATTTACGTGAACTAAGTTTCTAAAATTACAGTATAAAACAATGAAAACACAAAATCATTCGCATCTATTTCTAGAGCTGCATGAAAAATATAATAATGAAAATAATCGTGTTAAACATCTTTGTATTGTGTCAATATAAGTTTAATTTGATAAAAATTAATTTTAGTAGCAAAACAAAGTAATACGCTGCAACTATTTAGGTGTGCTGTGTGAAAGGAATGATATTGTACACAAATCACTTGGTACCCCATCAGACTTTAAAGAATATAAACTTAGTTCATAAATATGCCATATAATAAAATGATACAAAACACAAGATTATTGCAACTATTCATGACCAATTGGTGTAAATCAAATTTTTAAAAATTGGCCTTGTATTGGAGTTTACAATATTCACGTAAACTAAGTTTCTAAAATTACAGTATAAAACAATGAAAACACAAAATCATTCGCATTTATTTCTAGACCTGCATGAAAAATATAATAATGAAAATAATCGTGTTGAACATCTTTGTATTATGTCAATATTAGTTTTATTTGATAAAAATTAATTTTAGTAGCAAAACAAAGTAATACGCTGCAACTATTCAGAGTTCCTGTGTGAAAGGATTGACGTTATACAAAAATCACTTGGTACCCCGTTTGGACTTTAAAGTATATAAATTTAGTTCATAAATATGCCAAATAATAAAATGAAACAAAACACAAGATTATTGCAACTATTTATGACCAATTGGTGTAAATCAAAATTTTAAAAATTGTCCTTGTATTAGAGTTTACAATATTTACGTGAACTCAATTTTTAAAAATTCTGTATAAAACAATGAAAACACAAAATCATTCGCATCTATTTCTAGAGCTGCATGAAAAATATAATATTGAAAATAATCGCGTTGAACATCCTTGTATTCTATCAATATAAGTTTAATTTGATAAAAATTATTTTAGTAGCAAAACAAAGTAATACGCTGCAACTATTCAGAGTTCCTGTGTGAAAGGATTGACGTTATACAAAAATCACTTGGTACCCCATTGGACTTTAAAGTATATAAATTTAGTTCATAAATATCCCATATAATAAAATGATACAAAACACAAGATTATTGCAACTATTCGTGACCAATTGGTGTAAATCAAATTTTTAAAAATTGGCCTTGTATTGGAGTTTACAATATCTACGTAAACTAAGTTTTTGAAATTACAGTATAAAACAATGAAAACACAAAATCATTCGCATTTATTTCTAGACCTGCATGAAAAATATAATAATGAAAATAATCGTGTTGAACATCTTTGTATTATGTCAATATTAGTTTTATTTGATAAAAATTAATTTTTGTAGCAAAACGAAGTAATAGGGTGCAACTATTTAGGTGTGCTGTGTGAAAGGAATGATATTGTACACAAATCACTTGGTACCCCATCAGACTTTAAAGAATATAAACTTAGTTCATAAATATGCCATATAATAAAATGAAACAAAACACAAGATTATTGCAACTATTCATGAACAATTGGTGTAAATCAAAATTTTAAAAATTGTCCTTGTATTAGAGTTTACAATATTTACGTGAACTCAATTTTTAAAAATTCTGTATAAAACAATGAAAACACAAAATCATTCGCATCTATTTCTAGAGCTGCATGAAAAATATAATAATGAAAATAATCGTGTTAAACATCCTTGTATTGTGTCAATATAAGTTTAATTTGATAAAAATTAATTTTAGTAGCAAAACAAAGTAATATGCTGCAACTATTCAGAGTTACTGTGTGAAAGGATTGACGTTATACAAAAATCACTTGGTACCCCATTGGACTTTAAAGTAAATAAACTTAGTTCATGAATATGCCATATAATAAAATGAAACAAAACACAAGATTATTGCAACTATTATGACCAATTGGTGTAAATCAAATATTTAAAAATTGTCCTTGTATTAGAGTTTACAATATTTACGTAAACATAGTTTTTAAAAATACAGTATAAAACAATGAAAACACAAAATCATTCGCATCTATTTCTAGACCTGCATGAAAAATATAATAATGAAAATAATCGTGTTAAACATCCTTGTATTGTGTCAATATAAGTTTAATTTGATAAAAATTAATTTTAGTAGCAAAACAAAGTAATATGCTGCAACTATTCAGAGTTGCTGTGTGAAAGGAATGATTTTGTACACAAATCACTTGGTACCCCATCGGACTTTAAAGTGTATAAATTTAGTTCATAAATATCCCATATAATAAAATGATACAAAACACAAGATTATTGCAACTATTCGTGACCAATTGGTGTAAATCAAATTTTTAAAAATTGGCCTTGTATTGGAGTTTACAATATCTACGTAAACTAAGTTTTTGAAATTACAGTATAAAACAATGAAAACACAAAATCATTCGCATTTATTTCTAGACCTGCATGAAAAATATAATAATGAAAATAATCGTGTTGAACATCTTTGTATTATGTCAATATTAGTTTTATTTGATAAAAATTAATTTTTGTAGCAAAACGAAGTAATAGGGTGCAACTATTTAGGTGTGCTGTGTGAAAGGAATGATATTGTACACAAATCACTTGGTACCCCATCAGACTTTAAAGAATATAAACTTAGTTCATAAATATGCCATATAATAAAATGAAACAAAACACAAGATTATTGCAACTATTCATGAACAATTGGTGTAAATCAAAATTTTAAAAATTGTCCTTGTATTAGAGTTTACAATATTTACGTGAACTCAATTTTTAAAAATTCTGTATAAAACAATGAAAACACAAAATCATTCGCATCTATTTCTAGAGCTGCATGAAAAATATAATAATGAAAATAATCGTGTTAAACATCCTTGTATTGTGTCAATATAAGTTTAATTTGATAAAAATTAATTTTAGTAGCAAAACAAAGTAATATGCTGCAACTATTCAGAGTTACTGTGTGAAAGGATTGACGTTATACAAAAATCACTTGGTACCCCATTGGACTTTAAAGTAAATAAACTTAGTTCATGAATATGCCATATAATAAAATGAAACAAAACACAAGATTATTGCAACTATTATGACCAATTGGTGTAAATCAAATATTTAAAAATTGTCCTTGTATTAGAGTTTACAATATTTACGTAAACATAGTTTTTAAAAATACAGTATAAAACAATGAAAACACAAAATCATTCGCATCTATTTCTAGACCTGCATGAAAAATATAATAATGAAAATAATCGTGTTAAACATCCTTGTATTGTGTCAATATAAGTTTAATTTGATAAAAATTAATTTTAGTAGCAAAACAAAGTAATATGCTGCAACTATTCAGAGTTGCTGTGTGAAAGGAATGATTTTGTACACAAATCACTTGGTACCCCATCGGACTTTAAAGTGTATAAATTTAGTTCATAAATATCCCATATAATAAAATGATACAAAACACAAGATTATTGCAACTATTCATGACCAATTGGTGTAAATCAAATTTTTAAAAATTGGCCTTGTATTGGAGTTTACAATATCTACGTAAACTTAGTTTTTAAAAATACAGTATAAAACAATGAAAACACAAAATCATTCGCATCTAATTCTAGACCTGCATGAAAAATATAATAATGAAAATAATCGTGTTAAACATCCTTGTATTGTGTCAATATAAGTTTAATTTGATAAAAATTAATTTTAGTAGCAAAACAAAGTAATATGCTGCAACTATTCAGAGTTCCTGTGTGAAAGGATTGACGTTATACAAAAATCACTTGGTACCCCATTGGACTTTAAAGTATATAAACTTAGTTCATAAATATGCCATATAATAAAATGAAACAAAACACAAGATTATTGCAACTATTTATGACCAATTGGTGTAAATCAAATTTTTAAAAATTGTCCTTGTATTAGAGTTTACAATATTTACGTAAACTCAGTTTTTAAAAATTCAGTATAAAACAATGAAAACACAAAATCATTCGAATCTATGTATAGAGCTGCATGAAAAATATAATAATGAAAATAATCGTGTTGAACATCCTTGTATTCTGTCAATATTAGTTTTATTTGATAAAAATTAATTTTAATAGCAAAACGAAGTAATACGCTGCTACTATTCAGAATTGCTGTGTGAAAGGAATGATTTTGTACACAAATCACTTGGTACCCCATCGGACTTTAAAGTATATAAATTTAGTTCATAAATATGCCATATAATAAAATGATACAAAACACAAGATTATTGCAACTATTCATGACCAATTGGTGTAAATCAAATTTTTAAAAATTGGCCTTATATTGGAGTTTACAATATCTACGTAAACTTAGTTTTTAAAAATACAGTATAAAACAATGAAAACACAAAATCATTCGCATCTATTTCTAGACCTGCATGAAAAATATAATAATGAAAATAATCGTGTTGAACATCCTTGTATTCTATCAATATTAGTTTTATTTAATAAAAATTAATTTTAATAGCAAAACGAAGTAATATGCTGCAACTATTCAGAGCTGCTGTGTGAAAGGAATGATTTTGTACACAAATCACTTGGTACCCCATCGGACTTTAAAGTATATAAATTTAGTTCATAAATATGCCATATAATAAAGAGACACGAAACACAAGATTATTGCAACTATTCATGACCAATTGGTGTAAATCAAATTTTTAAAAATTGTCCTTGTATTAGAGTTTACAATATCTACGTAAACTAAGTTTTTAAAATTACAGTATAAAACAATGAAAACACAAAATCATTCGCATTTATTTCTAGACCTGCATGAAAAATATAATAATGAAAATAATCGTGTTGAACATCTTTGTATTATGTCAATATTAGTTTTATTTGATAAAAATTAATTTTTGTAGCAAAACGAAGTAATAGGGTGCAAATATTTAGGTGTGCTGTGGGAAAGGATTGACGTTATACAAAAATCACTTGGTACCCCATTGGACTTTAAAGTATATAAACTTAGTTCATAAATATGCCATATAATAAAACGAAACAAAACACAAGATTATTGCAACTATTTATGACCAATTGGTGTAAATCAAATTTTTAAAAATTGTCCTTGTATTAGAATTTACAATATTTACGTAAACTCAGTTTTTAAAAATTCAGTATAAAACAATGAAAACACAAAATCATTCGAATCTATGTATAGAGCTGCATGAAAAATATAATAATGAAAATAATCGTGTTGAACATCCTTGTATTCTGTCAATATTAGTTTTATTTGATAAAAATTAATTTTAATAGCAAAACGAAGTAATACGCTGCTACTATTCAGAGTTGCTGTGTGAAAGGAATGATTTTGTACACAAATCACTTGGTACCCCATCGGACTTTAAAGTATATAAATTTAGTTCATAAATATGCCATATAATAAAATGATACAAAACACAAGATTATTGCAACTATTCATGACCAATTGGTGTAAACCAAATTTTTAAAAATTGGCCTTATATTGGAGTTTACAATATCTACGTAAACTTAGTTTTTAAAAATACAGTATAAAACAATGAAAACACAAAATCATTCGCATCTATTTCTAGACCTGCATGAAAAATATAATAATGAAAATAATCGTGTTGAACATCCTTGTATTCTATCAATATTAGTTTTATTTAATAAAAATTAATTTTAATAGCAAAACGAAGTAATATGCTGCAACTATTCAGAGCTGCTGTGTGAAAGGAATGATTTTGTACACAAATCACTTGGTACCCCATCGGACTTTAAAGTATATAAATTTAGTTCATAAATATGCCATATAATAAAATGATACAAAACACAAGATTATTGCAACTATTCATGACCAATTGGTGTAAATCAAATTTTTAAAAATTGTCCTTGTATTAGAGTTTACAATATCTACGTAAACTAAGTTTTTAAAATTACAGTATAAAACAATGAAAACACAAAATCATTCGCATCTATTTCTAGACCTGCATGAAAAATATAATAATGAAAATAATCGTGTTGAACATCCTTGTATTCTATCAATATTAGTTTTATTTAATAAAAATTAATTTTAATAGCAAAACGAAGTAATATGCTGCAACTATTCAGAGCTGCTGTGTGAAAGGAATGATTTTGTACACAAATCACTTGGTACGCCACTGGACTTTAAAGAATATAAACTTAGTTCATAAATATGCTATATAATAAAATGAAACAAAACACAAGATTATTGCAACTATTTATGACCAATTGGTGTAAATCAAATTTTTAAAAATTGTCCTTGTATTAGAGTTTACAATATTTACGTGAACTCAATTTTAAAAAATTCTGTATAAAACAATGAAAACACAAAATCATTCGCATCTATTTCTAGAGCTGCATGAAAAATATAATAATGAAAATAATCGTGTTGAACATCTTTGTATTATGTCAATATTAGTTTTATTTGATAAAAATTAATTTTTGTAGCAAAACGAAGTAATAGGTTTCAACTATTTAGGTGTGCTGTGTGAAAGGATTGATTTTATACACAAACCACTTGGTACCCCATCAGACTTTAAAGAATATAAACTTAGTTCATAAATATCCCATATAATAAAATGAAACAAAACACAAGATTATTGCAACTATTATGACCAATTGGTGTAAATCAAATTTTTAAAAATTGTCCTTGTATTAGAGTTTACAATATTTACGTAAACTCAGTTTTAAAAAATTCAGTATAAAACAATGAAAACACAAAATCATTCGAATCTATGTATAGAGCTGCATGAAAAATATAATAATGAAAATAATCGTGTTGAACATCCTTGTATTCTGTCAATATTAGTTTTATTTGATAAAAATTAATTTTAATAGCAAAACGAAGTAATACGCTGCTACTATTCAGAGTTGCTGTGTGAAAGGAATGATTTTGTACACAAATCACTTGGTACCCCATCGGACTTTAAAGTATATAAATTTAGTTCATAAATATGCCATATAATAAAATGATACAAAACACAAGATTATTGCAACTATTTATGACCAATTGGTGTAAATCAAATTTTTAAAAATTGGCCTTGTATTGGAGTTTACAATATCTACGTAAACTTAGTTTTTAAAAATACAGTATAAAACAATGAAAACACGAAATCATTCGCATATATTTCTAGACCTGCATGAAAAATATAATAATGAAAATAATCGTGTTGAACATCCTTGTATTCTGTCAATATTAGTTTTATTTGATAAAAATTAATTTTAATAGCAAAACGAAGTAATACGCTGCAACTATTCAGAGCTGCTGTGTGAAAGGAATGATTTTGTACACAAATCACTTGGTACCCCATCGGACTTTAAAGTATATAAATTTAGTTCATAAATATGCCATATAATAAAGAGACACGAAACACAAGATTATTGCAACTTTTCATGAGCAAATGGAGGAAATCAAAATTTTAAAAATTGGCCTTGAATTTAAGTTTACAATATTTACGTAAACTCAGTTTTTAAAAATTCAGTATAAAACAATGAAAACACAAAATCATTCGAATCTATGTATAGAGCTGCATGAAAAATATAATAATGAAAATAATCGTGTTGAACATCCTTGTATTCTGTTAATATACGTTTTATTTGATAAAAATTAATTTTAATAGCAAAACGAAGTAATACGCTGCAACTACTCAGAGTTGCTGTGTGAAAGGAATGATTTTGTACACAAATCACTTGGTACCCCATCGGACTTTAGAGTATATAAAATTAGTTCATAAATATCCCATATAATAAAATGATACAAAACACAAGATTATTGCAACTATTCATGACCAATTGGTGTAAATCAAATTTTTAAAAATTGGCCTTGTATTGGAGTTTACAATATCTACGTAAACTAAGTTTCTAAAATTACAGTATAAAACAATGAAAACACAAAATCATTCGCATTTATTTCTAGACCTGCATGAAAAATATAATAATGAAAATAATCGTGTTGAACATCTTTGTATTCTGTCAATATTAGTTTTATTTGATAAAAATTAATTTTTGTAGCAAAACAAAGTAATACGCTGCAACTATTCAGAGTTCCTGTGTGAAAGGATTGACGTTATACAAAAATCACTTGGTACCCCGTTTGGACTTTAAAGTATATAAATTTAGTTCATAAATATGCCAAATAATAAAATGAAACAAAACACAAGATTATTGCAACTATTTATGACCAATTGGTGTAAATCAAATTTTTAAAAATTGTCCTTGTATTAGAGTTTACAATATTTACGTAAACTCAGTTTTTAAAAATTCAGTATAAAACAATGAAAACACAAAATCATTCGAATCTATGTATAGAGCTGCATGAAAAATATAATAATGAAAATAATCGCGTTGAACATCCTTGTATTCTATCAATATAAGTTTAATTTGATAAAAATTATTTTAGTAGCAAAACAAAGTAATACGCTGCAACTATTCAGAGTTCCTGTGTGAAAGGATTGACGTTATACAAAAATCACTTGGTACCCCATTGGACTTTAAAGTATATAAATTTAGTTCATAAATATCCCATATAATAAAATGATACAAAACACAAGATTATTGCAACTATTCATGACCAATTGGTGTAAATCAAATTTTTAAAAATTGGCCTTGTATTGGAGTTTACAATATCTACGTAAACTAAGTTTTTAAAATTACAGTATAAAACAATGAAAACACAAAATCATTCGCATTTATTTCTAGACCTGCATGAAAAATATAATAATGAAAATAATCGTGTTGAACATCTTTGTATTATGTCAATATTAGTTTTATTAGATAAAAATTAATTTTTGTAGCAAAACGAAGTAATAGGGTGCAACTATTTAGGTGTGCTGTGTGAAAGGATTGATTTTATACACAAATCACTTGGTACCCCATCAGACTTTAAAGAATATAAACTTAGTTCAAAAATATGCCATATAATAAAATGAAACAAAACACAAGATTATTGCAACTATTTATGACCAATTGGTGTAAATCAAATTTTTAAAAATTGTCCTTGTATTAGAGTTTACAATATTTACGTGAACTCAATTTTAAAAATTCTGTATAAAACAATGAAAACACAAAATCATTCGCATCTATTTCTAGAGCTGCATGAAAAATATAATAATGAAAATAATCGTGTTAAACATCCTTGTATTGTGTCAATATAAGTTTAATTTGATAAAAATTAATTTTAGTAGCAAAACAAAGTAATATGCTGCAACTATTCAGAGTTCCTGTGTGAAAGGATTGACGTTATACAAAAATCACTTGGTACCCCATTGGACTTTAAAGTATATAAACTTAGTTCATAAATATGCCATATAATAAAATAAAACAAAACACAAGATTATTGCAACTATTTATGACCAATTGGTGTAAATCAAATTTTTAAAAATTGTCCTTGTATTAGAGTTTACAATATTTACGTAAACTCAGTTTTTAAAAATTCAGTATAACACAATGAAAACACAAAATCATTCGAATCTATTTCTAGAGCTGCATGAAAAATATAATAATGAAAATAATCGTGTTGAACATCCTTGTATTCTGTCAATATTAGTTTTATTTGATAAAAATTAATTTTAATAGCAAGATGAAGTAATACGCTGCTACTATTCAGAGTTGCTGTGTGAAAGGAATGATTTTGTACACAAATCACTTGGTACCCCATCGGACTTTAAAGTATATAAATTTAGTTCATAAATATGCCATATAGTAAAATGATACAAAACACAAGATTATTGCAACTATTCATGACCAATTGGTGTAAATCAAATTTTTAAAAATTGGCCTTATATTGGAGTTTACAATATCTACGTAAACTTAGTTTTTAAAAATACAGTATAAAACAATGAAAACACAAAATCATTCGCATCTATTTCTAGACCTGCATGAAAAATATAATAATGAAAATAATCGTGTTGAACATCCTTGTATTCTATCAATATTAGTTTTATTTAATAAAAATTAATTTCAATAGCAAAACGAAGTAATACGCTGCAACTATTCAGAGGTGCTTTGTGAAAGGATTGACGTTATACACAAATCACTTTGTACCCCATTGGACTTTAAAGTATATAAACTTAGTTCATAAATATGCCATATAATAAAATAAAACAAAACACAAGATTATTGCAACTATTTATGACCAATTGGTGTAAATCAAATTTTTAAAAATTGTCCTTGTATTAGAGTTTACAATATTTACGTAAACTCAGTTTTTAAAAATTCAGTATAACACAATGAAAACACAAAATCATTCGAATCTATGTATAGAGCTGCATGAAAAATATAATAATGAAAATAATCGTGTTGAACATCCTTGTATTCTGTCAATATTCGTTTTATTTGATAAAAATTAATTTTAATAGCAAAACGAAATAATACGCTGCAACTATTCAGAGTTGCTGTGTGAAAGGATTGATTTTATACACAAATTAAATGGTACCCCATCGGACTTTAAAGTATATAAATTTAGTTCATAAATATGCCATATAATAAAATGATACAAAACACAAGATTATTGCAACTATTCATGACCAATTGGTGTAAATCAAATTTTTAAAAATTGGCCTTGTATTAGAGTTTACAATATCTACGTAAACTAAGTTTTTAAAATTACAGTATAAAACAATGAAAACACAAAATCATTCGCATTTATTTCTAGACCTGCATGAAAAATATAATAATGAAAATAATCGTGTTGAACATCTTTGTATTATGTCAATATTAGTTTTATTTGATAAAAATTAATTTTTGTAGCAAAACGAAGTAATACGCTGCAACTATTCAGAGTTGCTGTGTGAAAGGATTGATTTTGTACACGAATCACTTGGTACCCCATTGGACTTTAAAGTATATAAATTTAGTTCATAAATATCCCATATATTAAAATGATATTAAACACAAGATTATTACAACTATTCATGACCAATTGGTGTAAATCAAATTTTTAAAAATTGGCCTTGTATTGGAGTTTACAATATTTAAGTAACCTCAGTTTTTAAAAATTCAGTATAATATAATGAAAACACAAAATCATTCGAATCTGTTTCTAGAGCTGCATGAAAAATATAATAATGAAAATAATCGTGTTGAACATCTTTGTATTATGTCAATATTAGTCTTATTTGGTAAAAATGGATTTGCATAGCAAAACGATGTAATAGGGTGAACTATTTAGGTGTGCTGTGTGAAAGGATTGATTTTATACACAAATGAAATGGTACGCGATCGGACTTTGAAGTATATAAACTTAGTTCATAAATATGCCATATAATAAAATAAAACAAAACACAAGATTATTGCAACTATTTATGACCAATTGGTGTAAATCAAATTTTTAAAAATTGGCCTTGTATTAGAGTTTACAATATGTACGTAAACTCAGTTTAAAAAATTCAGTATAATATAATGAAAACACAAAATCATTCGACTCTATGTATAGAGTTGCATGAAAAATATAATAATGAAAATAATCGTGTTGAACATCTTTGTATTCTGTCAATATTAGTTTTATTTGATAAAAATCAATTTGCATAGCAAAACGAAGTAATAGGGTGCAACTATTTAGGTGTTCTGTGTGAATGGATTGATTTTATACACAAATCAAATGGTACCCCATCGGACTTTAAAGTATATAAACTTAGTTCATAAATATGCCATATAATAAAATGAAACAAAACACAAAATTATTGCAACTATTTATGACCAATTGGTGTAAATCAAATTTTTAAAAATTGGCCTTGTATTAGAGTTTACAATATATACGTAAACTCAGTTTAAAAAATTCAGTATAGTATAATGAAAACACAAAATCATTCGAATCTATGTATGGAGTTGCATGAAAAATATAATAATGAAAATAATCGTGTTGTACATCTTTGTATTATGTCAATATTAGTTTTATTTAATAAAAATGACCTTTAATAGCAAAACGAAGTAATAAGGTGCAACTATTTAGGTGTGCTGTGTGAAAGGATTGATTTTATACACAAATGAAATGGTACGCGATCGGACTTTAAAGTATATAAACTGAGTTCATAAATATCCCATATAATAAAATGATACAAAACACAAGATTATTGCAACTATTCATGACCAATTGGTGAAAATCAAATTTTTAAAAATTGGCCTTGTATTGGAGTTTACAATATCTACGTAAACTAAGTTTTTAAAAATACAGTATAAAACAATGAAAACACAAAATCATTCGCATTTATTTCTAGAGCTGCATGAAAAATATAATAATGAAAATAATCGTGTTGAACATCCCTGTATTCTGTCAATATACGTTTTATTTGATAAAAATTAATTTTAATAGCAAAACGAAGTAATACGCTGCAACTATTCAGAGTTGCTGTGTGAAAGGATAGATTTTGTACACGAATCACTTGGTACCCCATTGGACTTTAAAGTATATAAATTTAGTTCATAAATATCCCATATATTAAAATGATATTAAACACAAGATTATTACAACTATTCATGACCAATTGGTGTAAATCAAATTTTTAAAAATTGGCCTTGTATTGGAGTTTACAATATTTAAGTAACCTCAGTTTTTAAAAATTCAGTATAATATAATGAAAACACAAAATCATTCGAATCTGTTTCTAGAGCTGCATGAAAAATATAATAATGAAAATAATCGTGTTGAACATCTTTGTATTATGTCAATATTAGTCTTATTTGGTAAAAATGGATTTGCATAGCAAAACGATGTAATAGGGTGAACTATTTAGGTGTGCTGTGTGAAAGGATTGATTTTATACACAAATGAAATGGTACGCGATCGGACTTTGAAGTATATAAACTTAGTTCATAAATATGCCATATAATAAAATAAAACAAAACACAAGATTATTGCAACTATTTATGACCAATTGGTGTAAATCAAATTTTTAAAAATTGGCCTTGTATTAGAGTTTACAATATGTACGTAAACTCAGTTTAAAAAATTCAGTATAATATAATGAAAACACAAAATCATTCGACTCTATGTATAGAGTTGCATGAAAAATATAATAATGAAAATAATCGTGTTGAACATCTTTGTATTCTGTCAATATTAGTTTTATTTGATAAAAATCAATTTGCATAGCAAAACGAAGTAATAGGGTGCAACTATTTAGGTGTTCTGTGTGAATGGATTGATTTTATACACAAATCAAATGGTACCCCATCGGACTTTAAAGTATATAAACTTAGTTCATAAATATGCCATATAATAAAATGAAACAAAACACAAAATTATTGCAACTATTTATGACCAATTGGTGTAAATCAAATTTTTAAAAATTGGCCTTGTATTAGAGTTTACAATATACGTAAACTCAGTTTAAAAAATTCAGTATAGTATAATGAAAACACAAAATCATTCGAATCTATGTATGGAGTTGCATGAAAAATATAATAATGAAAATAATCGTGTTGTACATCTTTGTATTATGTCAATATTAGTTTTATTTAATAAAAATGACCTTTAATAGCAAAACGAAGTAATAAGGTGCAACTATTTAGGTGTGCTGTGTGAAAGGATTGATTTTATACACAAATTAAATGGTACCCCATCGGACTTTAAAGTATATAAACTAAGTTCATTATTATGCCATATAATAAAATGAAACAAAACACAAGATTATTGCAACTATTCATGACCAATTGGTGTAAATCAAATTTTTTAAAAATTGGCCTTGTATTGGAGTTTACAATATCTACGTAAACTTAGTTTTTATAAATACAGTATAAAACAATGAAAACACAAAATCATTCGCATTTATTTCTAGAGCTGCATGAAAAATATAATAATGAAAATAATCGTGTTGAACATCCTTGTATTCTGTCAATATACGTTTTATTTGATAAAAATTAATTTTAATAGCAAAACGAAGTAATAGGGTGCAACTATTCAGAGTTGCTGTGTGAAAGGAATGATTTTGTACACAAATCACTTGGTACCCCATCGGACTTTAAAGTATATAAATTTAGTTCATAAATATCCCATATAATAAAATGATACAAAACACAAGATTATTGCAACTATTCATGACCAATTGGTGTAAATAAAATTTTTAAAAATTGGCCTTGTATTAGAGTTTACAATATTTACGTAAACTCAGTTTTTAAAAATTCAGTATAAAACAATGAAAACACAAAATCATTCGCATTTATTTCTAGACCTGCATGAAAAATATAATAATGAAAATAATCGTGTTGAACATCTTTGTATTATGTCAATATTAGTTTTATTTATTAAAAATGACCTTTAATAGCAAAACGAAGTAATAGGGTGCAACTATTTAGGTGTGCTTTGTGAAGGGAATGATTTTATACACAAATCACTTGGTACCCAATCGGACTTTAAAGTATATAAATTTAGTTCATAAATATCCCATATAATAAAATGATACAAAACACAAGATTATTGCAACTATTCATGACCAATTGGTGTAAACCAAATTTTTAAAAATTGGCCTTGTATTAGAGTTTACAATATTTACGTAAACTCAGTTTTTAAAAATTCAGTATAATATAATGAAAACACAAAATCATTCGAATCTGTTTCTAGAGCTGCATGAAAAATATAATAATGAAAATAATCGTGTTGAACATCTTTGTATTATGTCAATATTAGATTTATTAATTAAAAATGACCTTTAATAGCAAAACGAAGTAATAAGGTGCAACTATTTAGGTGTGCTGTGTGAAAGGATTGATTTTATACACAAATTAAATGGTACCCCATCGGACTTTAAAGTATATAAATTTAGTTCATAAATATGCCATATAATAAAATGATACAAAACACAAGATTATTGCAACTATTCATGACCAATTGGTGTAAACCAAATTTTTAAAAATTGGATTTGTATTAGAGTTTACAATATTTACGTAAACTCAGTTTTTAAAAATTCAGTATAATATAATGAAAACACAAAATCATTCGAATCTGTTTCTAGAGCTGCATGAAAAATATAATAATGAAAATAATCGTGTTGAACATCTTTGTATTATGTCAGTATTAGATTTATTAATTAAAAATGACCTTTAATAGCAAAACGAAGTAATAAGGTGCAACTATTTAGGTGTGCTGTGTGAAAGGATTGATTTTATACACAAATTAAATGGTACCCCATCGGGCTTTAAAGTATATAAACTTAGTTCATAAATATGCCATATAATAAAATGAAACAAAACACAAGATTATTGCAAGTATTTGTGACCAATTGGTGTAAATCAAATTTTTAAAAATTGGCCTTGTATTGGAGTTTACAATATCTACGTAAACTAAGTTTTTAAAATTACAATATAAAACAATGAAAACACAAAATCATTCGCATTTATTTCTAGACCTGCATGAAAAATATAATAATGAAAATAATCGTGTTGAACATCCTTGTATTCTGGCAATATACGTTTTATTTGATAAAAATTAATTTTAATAGCAAAACGAAGTAATACGCTGCAACTATTCAGAGTTCCTGTGTGAAAGGAATGATTTTGTACACAAATCACTTGGTACCCCATCGGACTTTAAAGTATATAAATTTAGTTCATAAATATCCCATATATTAAAATGATACAAAACACAAGATTATTGCAACTATTCATGACCAATTGGTGTAAACCAAATTTTTAAAAATTGGCCTTGTATTAGAGTTTACAATATTTACGTAAACTCAGTTTTTAAAAATTCAGTATAATATAATGAAAACACAAAATCATTCGAATCTGTTTCTAGAGCTGCATGAAAAATATAATAATGAAAATAATCGTGTTGAACATCTTTGTATTATGTCAATATTAGATTTATTAATTAAAAATGACCTTTAATAGCAAAACGAAGTAATAAGGTGCAACTATTTAGGTGTGCTGTGTGAAAGGATTGATTTTATACACAAATTAAATGGTACCCCATCGGACTTTAAAGTATATAAACTTAGTTCATAAATATGCCATATAATAAAATGAAACAAAACACAAGATTATTGCAAGTATTTATGACCAATTGGTGTAAATCAAATTTTTAAAAATTGGCCTTGTATTAGAGTTTACAATATTTACGTAAACTCAGTTTTTAAAAATTCAGTATAAAACAATGAAAACACAAAATCATTCGAATCTGTTTCTAGAGCTGCATGAAAAATATAATAATGAAAATAATCGTGTTGAACATCTTTGTATTATGTCAATATTAGATTTATTAATTAAAAATGACCTTTAATAGCAAAACGAAGTAATAGGGTGCAACTATTTAGGTGTGCTTTGTGAAAGGAATGATTTTATATACAAATCACTTGGTACCCCATCGGACTTTAAAGTATAAGTTAAAAGACTTTTTCTTCTTTTCACGATTTATTTTGTTGAACTCTTGATTACAACTGAACTTAATTCTAAACTTAAAATTAAACGAAATACAAATTAATAATTTGCTTAAATCTACAGGTTACAAAGTGCGATCGTTCACCTGCATACCTTTGATCGCAAGCATAGTTTAATTAAAAGAAATAAATAGCTAAATCATCAATTTACAAATATTGAACGGAAATTGAGAAATTATTAAAATGAATTATAATGAATAATGAAAATGAATTATAATTACGAAATATAATGAATTATATTAATATGAAAAAATGAACTTAAATTAATTTTGTAACTCTTCCCCTCTTAAAACAAATGTCCTCATTTGTTAAAAGTCGAAAAATTTGCGTCTTGTTTGCGTTGGAATTGTGGTCAATTTCATGTTTATTGTTGAGGCTGTGTTTAGAACTGATTGATCTCTGGTTTCATGAGTTTCATCTGAATTGGCATTGTTAGCTCCCGGTTGCAAAATTATGGTTGGCTGTTTATCCGTGGGTGCATTAACTATTTTTAACTGCTGTCTGTTTCTGCATTTTAAACTAAAGTTGATAACTTGGTGAATATTCTTTTGAGTTTTAATAAGCTCGATTTGCTGAGTGTTATTAATATGAATCTCCTTCATCATTTCCAAATTCCATATGCTGTTATTTTCATGCGATTCTTGCTGTAATATGGCTGGCAGTGCTTGAACATTTGATCTTTCTTTTGAATGAATAAATCTGTCGTTGATTATTATAGTGGTGTTGTGAAATTTTATAAGATAGGTGCCACTCAGAGGACTCATCTCATTATTAATAGTAACATTACCATGAAACTCATTTAATAATACTAACCCTTCCGTAATTTCGTCTATTGTCGGTACGCCTTGTTGGTTTATTTTGTTGCATTTGTATTTTCGGCCTTTCAATAAATTTGGTAAACAGCTTGAATTACTGATGTCTACGATATTATTTTCATTGCAGATGGACAAGGATTCAATATTTTTGCATTCGCTGATCAGTCCAAAAATTTTGTCTTCATTTCGTATGACTTTATCGAATTTTATTTCATTAATCAAATTATTGTGCTTCACAGGTTTTATTAGTAGTCTTTCAAAAATTTCATTCTTCGTTATTGGTATGTAGATGATGTAGAGCAAACAGGAGTTGTCACTAAGAATTTTTACATTTGCGAAATCTAGCGCTTCTTCTGGAGTAGAGTACGGTAAATTCTCATTTTCTAAAGTTTCAGTTGCCAGTTTTACCTCCGCATTTGATAATATCAGAGAATTAATTACTCCTACTCTAGCCCAATGTATTGCATAATTTATATTTACAAGTTCATCTTTTATAATTTTTAATTTAAATTGCATGTTTGTGCCTATCATTTTATTTTCATGTAAGAGTGCAGTATTTATTTCATTAAACAATTTTGTAATATTATTTATTCTTTCATTATACAATTGATTAATTATAATCTGTTTATTATTATTTTCTAATAAATTATTCATTTTACTTTGAATTATTTCAAAATCATCATGATCAGGATTTCCTGCAATCCATGTCCATGCGCTACCAATAAAATCCAATGATCGTTTCGCTTTATGACGTTTCAAATTATTAATTAAGGATTTAATTTGTTCGACCTCATGATGCAGATATGGAAATAAAGGATGAGCAATTGTAATTTCTGTATTTAGTGTTTTTTCGAATTGATCTATAAAGTCTTGATATTGGGTGATTTCTACTACATGTATCAATTTAAAATTGCCATCTTGGATTTTGGCTCTACCGACACTTATTGAGACTATTTGTGATTTGGAGTAATCTAATATTTGGACCTCACAAAGTAATGTGCTTACAGCACACCTAGAAATAAGAATATGAAAATTTATGTCAGTTTTTGATGTTACTTTTGTGAACAATTTTGCCTGAAACTGTGGTAACAGTACTATGATTATTTTCTTTAACTACTTCTGGTTTATACCTAACTGTTAGTTTTGAACCTATTCTTTTATTATGTTTTACATAAATTATTTGCCCTACTTCGTAATTTTTGATCGGTTTTCTATTTTTATTATGATATTTGAGATCTTTGTTTTGCTTTTCTTTCAGTTTTGTTATATTATTTTGGCGAACTTTTTCAAAGTCTTCAGGTTTAATATTGGGGATTCTACCATAAAACAATTCAATAGGTTTTTTCCTAGTTGTAGAATGAATTGCGTGATTGTATTCATTAACGGATCTTTCTAATAATTCTTCAAATGTTCTTTCAAGACCGTCTGATTTTAAACATCTCATAATTTCAGAAAGGGTTGAATGAAATCTCTCGATTTGACCGTTAACCTCACTCTTGTACGGCGGAGTCTTGAATATTTTTATTCTTAACCCATCTTCCATCATTGACGTTATTGATGCCGAGTTTAACGACTTTTCGTTGTCAATAACTACTACTTCAGGGACATTGAAAAAAAAAAAAATATCTCGTAAGGGTTGTCGTATGTCTTCAATGGCTCTTGATTTTATTGGTTTGCAAAATGCTAATTTAGTTAACTTGTCAATAGCTGTCAAAACGAGTCTGTTTTCTGTCGAATAAATGTCTATGTGGAGAATATGTCCGGGATAGGCGGGAATAGGTGTTTGATTTATTATTTGATTGTTTGGATGGCGGTCGTATTTATTTTCTTTACAAGTTACACACCGTTTTACTTGGTAGTTTATTTTTTTACTCATTTTTGGAAAATAAAATTTTTCGAGTACTTGTTCTCTATTTTCTGCAGCGTTACGATGAGCTCTACGATGAATATTTAAAATTATCTCATCTTGTTGTGTTGCATCGGAAATATCTTCAACAATTCTTTGAGTGTAACGTATTTTGAAATCAGTAAAATGCAACGGATAAATTTCCTGAATTTTTCCCATTATTGATTCGTCTGTTTTGAGACCATTTATTGTGTGGGGACTTAAATACCTTTTGAGGATATCTTTGAGCTCTGATTCAGTATAAGATTTCTGTGTGAGGATATGTCTGGTGTAACCAGGAAATGGATTAATTATTTCACACTTGTTTTCATTACCTATTTCTAGAATAATTTGATTACGGAAAACATTAATTGGAACTTCGACTGAAGGTATCAAATTTTGAGATGAGCTATCACTGCTATGTTGAGTTGTAGTTAATGCATTTATTTGACTTGTTTTTGGAATTCGAGATAAAGCGTCCGCAACTACGTTAGTGTGACCCGGTTGGTATTTTAAAACATAATTATATTCTTCTAAAATCGCTTTCCAACGTTTCATCTTTGTATTAGTATTTTTATTGCTTAAAGCGTACGTAAGCGGTTGATGATCTGTAAATATTTTAATTCTTTTCGAACCATAAAGAAAGTTTCTTAATGAATTTAAAGCCCAAATAATCGCAAGCATTTCTTTTTCGTTTGTTGCGTAATTTTCTTCGGTCTTGTTTAGAGTTCGAGATATAAAGGTTATTGGCCTACGATTTTGAGAAAGAACTGCGCCGATTGCAAAGTCAGAAGCATCTGTCGTAAGTTCAAAGTCTTTATTGAAATCAGGGTATGAAAGAATGACATCTTCCGAAACAAGAGAATTTTTGATTTTATTGAATGCTTCAATTGAAGTTTCGTCTAAATGAATAGGGGTTTTTTTCGATTTTTCTTTGGACACATGTCCATCTTCCCCTCTTAAAAGGGATGTGAGTGGTTTTGAAATTTTTGTAAAATCTTTTATGAAACGGCGATAATGACCTGCCATTCCTAAGAATGCTCTAAGATCTTTCATAGTTTTGGGGATAGGAAAGTTGACTATGGATTTAACTTTTTTTGGATTTGTTTTAATACCATCTTTTGAGATTATGAAACCTCAAAATTCAACTGAATCTTGAAGAAATTCACTTTTGTCTAGTTGCACCTTCATATTGCATTCTTCTAGGGTTTTGAAAACGAGTTCTAAATTTTTAAAATGCTCTTCTTCCGTTCTCCCAAAGATAATAATATCATCAATGTAAACATAGCATCTTTTACCAATATGGTTTCGAAGAATGTCATCTAAAGTTCTTTGGAAAATTGATGGTGCGTTTCTCAAACCAAACGGAAGACGAGTGAACTCATACTTTTTATTATTTACTGAGAAAGCAGTCTTTTCAATGTCAGATTTTTTTAATAAAATCTGATGAAAACCACTTTTCAGATCTATAATGGTGAAAAATTTATTTTTACCTAGGTTGGCTAATACTTCATTTATTTCAGGGATGGGATACCTGTCGGGAACAGTAACCGCATTCAATTTACGGTAATCAACAACCAATCGATATTTCTTTTCTCCAGAAGCATCCTCTTTTTTCGGCACTATCCAGACTGGTGAATTATACGGTGATTTGGATGGTCTTATAATTCCATCGTCCAGTAATTTTTTAATTTGCTTTTCGACCTCATCTTTCAAACACATGGGATATGGGTAAGTCTTCGAATACACTGGTTCGTTATTTGTTGTTCTTATTTCACCCCTTACGGTAGTGGTATAGGTCAGTTTTTCGTCAGGGTCAGAGAACAAATTTGGACAGCTTTTTATCAATTCATTTAATTTTTGTTTTTGACTATCGTTGAGATGAGAAGTTCGAAGATTGATGTGGTTTACTGTATTTGAAACTTGCTGTTTAAGAGGAATTTTTAAATTGGGATAAATTGTCATAAAATTTTGATCTGTATGTATTGTCGCACCTAATTGTTTTAAACTGTCATTGCCTATTATTCCATCGAAAGATTCAAGAGTTGGCAGAATAAAAAATTTTAGCTTTCTATCAGGGCCAAAAAGATCGATAAGTGCATGATGAGTAATTTTAATATTACCAGCTACAGAGTGAACGAGAAAATTTTTTTCATTAGGGATTGGATTTCTAACATATTGTGGAAGAATGTAATTTTTATTTGAACCTGTGTCTATCAAAAATTTGAATATTTTTCCGCTCTTCGCAACATGTTCTAAGTAAGGCAGCGAAGAGCACCTTAGTCTAAAAAATTAATATTTTCATATTGTTCAATTTCTTCTTGAGAGGTAGAATATTCTTCGAATGTTTGTTCGTTGTCAGCATTTTCTTCGATTTGTTCGGTATGATAAATTTTTTGAGATTTTGTTGGTTGGTGAATTTGATTCAAATTTTGTCGCTTATTTATAAAATTTTGAACTGAAGGCTTCCTATTCATATAATCGACCTGTTTAGTACGCATCGAATAATCGATGTCCATTGGTTCGGTTTTTTTAAAATTATTTTTATTATTATATTTGAAACCTTGTTGAAATTGTGGTAATTGAGGCTTTGGTGCAGTTGGTCTTGTTGGAGCTTGTTGAAAGTCTGGAATATGAGCTAACTCTGGATAGAATTCTTGTTTATACAAAGGTTGTTTAAATGGACGTATTATTCTGGGCGGGGGTGAGGTACGTGGCTGGTGAAAAACAGATTGGCTTTTATGGCTATGATGAATGCGATAATGAACATTTTCAAGTTTTAAACACATATTTAACGCCTGTGGTAAATCTGCTGGTTCTCTTACAGACAAAAGCCGTGGTAAATCACCTTTCAAACCTCTTATAAATGTGTCAAGGGCTTTATCTCGATATGCTGCAACCATGACATTCATAGCTTCATGGCTCATTTCCATAGAAGATAATTTATTCAGAATTAATGACAAATGTTGGTAAACTTTTTGATAGAATTCTTGAATGCTATCATTTTTTTGAATTAAAGTCGTCATTTGATATTCTAAAGTCCCTAAATCTCTCTTATCTGCGTAATGCATTGTAAGACATTTTGAAATTTTTCCCCAATCGAGTGGCGTATTGTAAGATTCTAAAGCAGTATCAGCATTACCTACGATTTTATTCCTGATAACGCTTAATATTCCGTAATATTTGGGTGTACCTTTTAAATTTTCGTAAATTCTTAGAATTCTGTCAACGCTTTTTTTCCAGGACCCAAACTCTCCTGGGTTTCCTGAAAATTCCCTCAAACTTTTTACTACATCTGGAATTTTATCCATATCTCTTAGATTTTCTGCGCTAGCATCGTTAATCACCTGATCGCTACCATCACTCATGTCTAAATTTGGGTTCGAAATTTGTTGTAAAATTTTTTGGGTTTCTCTTTGAACTATTTCTGAAATTATTTGAGTTAATTGATTAAAGTCAAGAGTTTGAGTATTGGTATTTTGAGCCTGAGGAACAAAAGCAGAAGGTTTAAGTATAGGGTTTTGATTTTCGTTTTGCATTTTATTACGAATTTTTTATTTCAATCAGAGATGAACAAAAATTTTCAATTAGGTCAAAAAATTTAACTTATATGTCAAAGTTCAGACACCGATAAATTTTAATATCAAAATTTTATTCGATAGCACACGCAAATGAATTATATTTAAAATCGTTGATACAAATTTTGTGCGAAAATTAGATTTTTATACGAAATTTAGGTACTTATTCTATATTTGATTTTACATTGAACGTCTTAACTCTATTTCACAATTATTTATTTGGTTTTTCTTTGCAATTGTTATAACAGTGAAATAATTAAAATTATATTACTTTTATTTTATTTGTTTTCACAACTATCTTTTTCTTTTTTTTTTTAAATTTTATTTCTTTTATCTCTATTCACTATTTCAAATCTGTAATTTTTTCATTCAAGAATATTTAAAAAAAAAATAATTATAACTTATATTTATTTATTATTATTTCTTTAATCTTTTATTTTGATTTATTAATTTATTAAAAAAAATTTTAATTTACTCTTACTAAAGATTTTAATTTAAAAAGAATTATTTTTATTTTTGTTTTCTGTTTTTTTTTTTTTTTTTAAAAAAAAAAAGATTTTTCTAAATTTATATTATTTTACGTACTGCACAATTTTGAAAAAAAAATCTTTGTTTTATTTAATTAAAATTTATTAATTTGGGCATATTTTAACTTACAGTAATATTAACAGATGTACGAAATACATCTGGAGTTGTAATGAAGATCAAATGCGGGTTTCTTACAGGAACGCTCGTGGTCTTTTTCAGCAACAAATTAGGCGGCTGTTGTTCAATTATCTGGTGTTTTACCACTCTTGTATTTGACAACTCCGTTTCGTCCTCGTTGAGGTTACTTCGGGGCCTCGTTTCCTAATTTTTTCGTTGAGAAATTTCAAGAAAATTAAAATCTCCTTACTTGCCACTGTTAAAATACCGTAAATTTCGAATTACACGGAAAACACAAAATTTTTTCACGGTTTCCGTTTTCGCGTTTCACCGTAGCAATTATTTTCTTTTTTTAAATTTTGAAAAATTTGCCGGTTTAATAACACGTTAATATTCACTTCAAAACCGTTTTATTTATTTATTTTTATTTTTTAAAAACTGTTCACCGTAAATTCAATTTACAATACTTTATAAACGATCCAAGAACTGTTCGGGCGCCAGTTAAAAGACTTTTTCTTCTTTTCACGATTTATTTTGTTGAACTCTTGATTACAACTGAACTTAATTCTAAACTTAAAATTAAACGAACTACAAATTAATAATTTGCTTAAATCTACAGGTTACAAAGTGCGATCGTTCACCTGCATACCTTTGATCGCAAGCATAGTTTAATTAAAAGAAATAAATAGCTAAATCATCAATTTACAAATATTGAACGGAAATTGAGAAATTATTAAAATGAATTAAAATGAATAATGAAAATGAATTATAATTACGAAATATAATGAATTATATTAATATGAAAAAATGAACTTAAATTAATTTTGTAACTTATATAAATTGAGTTCATAAAAATCCCATATATTAAAATGATACAAAACACAAGATTATTGCAACTATTCATGACCAATTGGTGTAAATCAAATTTTTAAAAATTGGCCTTGTATTAGAGTTTACAATATTTAAGTAAACTCAGTTTTTAAAAATTCAGTATAATATAATGAAAACACAAAATCATTCGAATCTGTTTCTAGAGCTGCATGAAAAATATAATAATGAAAATAATCGTGTTGAACATCTTTGTATTATGTCAATATTAGATTTATTAATTAAAAATGACCTTTAATAGCAAAACGAAGTAATAGGGTGCCACTATTTAGGTGTGCTTTGTGAAAGGAATGATTTTATACACAAATCACTTGGTACCCCATCGGACTTTAAAGTATATAAATTTAGTTCATAAAAATCCCATATATTAAAATGATACAAAACACAAGATTATTGCAACTATTCATGACCAATTGGTGTACATCAAATTTTTAAAAATTAGCCTTGTATTAGAGTTTACAATATTTACGTAAACTCAGTTTTTAAAAATTCAGTATAATATAATGAAAACACAAAATCATTCGAATCTGTTTCTAGAGCTGCATGAAAAATATAATAATGAAAATAATCGTGTTGAACATCTTTGTATTATGTCAATATTAGATTTATTAATTAAAAATGACCTTTAATAGCAAAACGAAGTAATAGGGTGCAACTATTTAGGTGTGCTTTGTGAAAGGAATGATTTTATACACAAATCACTTGGTACCCCATCGGACTTTAAAGTATATAAATTTAGTTCATAAAAATCCCATATATTAAAATGATACAAAACACAAGATTATTGCAACTATTCATGACCAATTGGTGTACATCAAATTTTTAAAAATTGGCCTTGTATTGGAGTTTACAATATTTACGTAAACTCAGTTTTTAAAAATTCAGTATAAAACAATGAAAACACAAAATCATTCGAATCTATTTCTTGAGCTGCATGAAAAATATAATAATGAAAATAATCGTGTTGAACATCTTTGTATTATGTCAATATTAGTTTTATTAATTAAAAATGACCTTTAATAGCAAAACGAAGTAATAGGGTGCAACTATTTAGGTGTGCTTTGTGAAAGGAATGATTTTATACACAAATCACTTGGTACCCCATCGGACTTTAAAGTAAGTATATAAATTTAGTTCATAAATGTCCCATATAATAAAATGATAGAAAACACAAGATTATTGCAACTATTCATGACCAATTGGTGTACATCAAATTTTTAAAAATTGGCCTTGTATTAGAGTTTACAATATTTACGTAAACTCAGTTTTAAAAAATTCAGTATAAAACAATGAAAACACAAAATCATTCGAATCTATTTCTAGAGCTGCATGAAAAATATAATAATGAAAATAATCGTGTTTAACATCTTTGTATTATGTCAATATTAGATTTATTAATTAAAAATGACCTTTAATAGCAAAACGAAGTAATAGGGTGCAACTATTTAGGTGTGCTTTGTGAAAGGAATGATATTATACACAAATCACTTGGTACCCCATCGGACTTTAAAGTATATAAACTTAGTTCATAAATATGCCATATATTAAAATGAAACAAAACACAAGATTATTGCAACTATTCATGACCAATTGGAGTAAATCAAATTTTTAAAAATTGGGCTTGTATTAGAGTTTACAATATTTACGTAAACTCAGTTTTTAAAAATTCAGTATAAAACAATGAAAACACAAAATCATTCGAATCTATTTCTAGAGCTGCATGAAAAATATAATAATGAAAATAATCGTGTTGAACATCTTTGTATTATGTCAATATTAGTCTTATTTGATAAAAATGAATTTGCGTAGCAAAACGAAGTAATAGGGTGCAACTATTTAGGTGTGCTGTGTGAAAGGATTGATTTTATACACAAATGAAATGGTACGCGATCGGACTTTAAAGTATATAAACTTAGTTCATAAATATGCCATATAATAAAATGAAACAAAACACAAGATTATTGCAAGTATTTATGACCAATTGGTGTAAATCAAATTTTTAAAAATTGTCCTTGTATTACAGTTTACAATATTTACGTAAACTCAATTTTTAAAAATTCAGTATAAAACAATGAAAACACAAAATCATTCGCATCTATTTCTAGAGCTGCATGAAAAATATAATAATGAAAATAATCGTGTTGAACATCCTTGTCTTCTGTCAATATACGTTTTATTTGATAAAAATTAATTTTAATAGCAAAACGAAGTAATACGCTGCAACTATTCAGAGTTGCTGTGTGAAAGGAATGATTTTATACACCAATCACTTGGTACCCCATCGGACTTTAAAGTATATAAACTTAGTTCATAAATATGCCATATAATAAAATGAAACAAAACACAAGATTAATGCAACTATTTATGACCAATTGGAGTAAATCAAATTTTTTAAAAATTGGGCTTGTATTAGAGTATACAATATTTACGTAAACTCAGTTTTTAAAAATTCAGTATAAAACAATGAAAACACAAAATCATTCGAATCTATTTCTAGAGCTGCATGAAAAATACAATAATGAAAATAATCGTGTTGAACATCTTTGTATTATGTCAATATTAGTTTTATTAATTAAAAATGACCTTTAATAGCAAAACGAAGTAATAGGGTGCAACTATTTAGGTGTGCTTTGTGAAAGGAATGATTTTATACACAAATCACTTGGTACCCCATCGGACTTTAAAGTATATAAATTTAGTTCATAAATATCCCATATAATAAAATGATACAAAACACAAGATTATTGCAACTATTCATGACCAATTGGTGTAAATCAAATTTTTAAAAATTGGCCTTGTATTGGAGTTTACAATATCTACGTAAACTAAGTTTTTAAAAATACAGTATAAAACAATGAAAACACAAAATCATTCGCATTTATTTCTAGACCTGCATGAAAAATATAATAATGAAAATAATCGTGTTGAACATCCCTGTATTCTGTCAATATACGTTTTATTTGATAAAAATTAATTTTAATAGCAAAACGAAGTAATACGCTGCAACTATTCAGAGTTGCTGTGTGAAAGGATTGATTTTGTACACGAATCACTTTGTACCCCATTGGACTTTAAAGTATATAAATTTAGTTCATAAATATCCCATATATTAAAATGATATAAAACACAAGATTATTACAACTATTCATGACCAATTGGTGTAAATCAAATTTTTAAAAATTGGCCTTGTATTGGAGTTTACAATATTTAAGTAAACTCAGTTTTTAAAAATTCAGTATAATATAATGAAAACACAAAATCATTCGAATCTGTTTCTAGAGCTGCATGAAAAATATAATAATGAAAATAATCGTGTTGAACATCTTTGTATTATGTCAATATTAGTCTTATTTGATAAAAATGAATTTGCATAGCAAAACGATGTAATAGGGTGAACTATTTAGGTGTGCTGTGTGAAAGGATTGATTTTATACACAAATGAAATGGTACGCGATCGGACTTTAAAGTATATAAACTTAGTTCATAAATATGCCATATAATAAAATAAAACAAAACACAAGATTATTGCAAGTATTTATGACCAATTGGTGTAAATCAAATTTTTAAAAATTGTCCTTGTATTAGAGTTTACGATATTCACGTAAACTCAATTTTTAAAAATTAAGTATAAAACAATGAAAACACAAAATCATTCGAATCTATTTCTAGAGCTGCATGAAAAATATAATAATGAAAATAATCGTGTTGAACATCCTTGTATTCTGTCAATATAAGTTTTATTTGATAAAAATTAATTTTAATAGCAAAACGAAATAATACGCTGCAACTATTCAGAGGTGCTTTGTGAAAGGAATGATTTTGTACACCAATCACTTGGTACCCCATCGGACTTTAAAGTATATAAACTTAGTTCATAAATATGCCATATAATAAAATGAAACAAAACACAAGATTAATGCAACTATTTATGACCAATTGGAGTAAATCAAATTTTTAAAAATTGTCCTTGTATTAGAGTTTACAATATTTACGTAAACTCAGTTTTTAAAAATTCAGTATAAAACAATGAAAACACAAAATCATTCGAATCTATTTCTAGAGCTGCATGAAAAATATAATAATGAAAATAATCGTGTTGAACATCTTTGTATTATGTCAATATTAGTCTTATTTGATAAAAATGAATTTGCATAGCAAAACGATGTAATAGGGTGAACTATTTAGGTGTGCTGTGTGAAAGGATTGATTTTATACACAAATGAAATGGTACGCGATCGGACTTTAAAGTATATAAACTTAGTTCATAAATATGCCATATAATAAAATGATACAAAACACAAGATTATTGCAACTATTCATGACCAATTGGTGTAAATCAAATTTTTAAAAATTGTCCTTGTATTAGAGTTTACGATATTTACGTAAACTCAATTTTTAAAAATTAAGTATAAAACAATGAAAACACAAAATCATTCGAATCTATTTCTAGAGCTGCATGAAAAATATAATAATGAAAATAATCGTGTTGAACATCCTTGTATTCTGTCAATATAAGTTTTATTTGATAAAAATTAATTTTAATAGCAAAACGAAATAATACGCTGCAACTATTCAGAGGTGCTTTGTGAAATGAATGATTTTGTACACGAATCACTTGGTACCCCATCGGACTTTAAAGTATATAAACTTAGTTCATAAATATGCCATATAATAAAATGAAACAAAACACAAGATTAATGCAACTATTTATGACCAATTGGAGTAAATCAAATTTTTAAAAATTGGGCTTGTATTAGAGTTTACAATATTTACGTAAACTCAGTTTTTAAAAATTCAGTATAAAACAATGAAAACACAAAATCATTCGAATCTGTTTCTAGAGCTGCATGAAAAATATAATAATGAAAATAATCGTGTTGAACATCTTTGTATTATGTCAATATTAGTCTTATTTGATAAAAATGAATTTGCATAGCAAAACGATGTAATAGGGTGAACTATTTAGGTGTGCTGTGTGAAAGGATTGATTTTATACACAAATGAAATGGTACGCGATCGGACTTTAAAGTATATAAACTTAGTTCATAAATATGCCATATAATAAAATGATACAAAACACAAGATTATTGCAACTATTCATGACCAATTGGTGTAAATCAAATTTTTAAAAATTGTCCTTGTATTAGAGTTTACGATATTTAAGTAAACTCAATTTTTAAAAATTAAGTATAAAACAATGAAAACACAAAATCATTCGAATCTATTTCTTGAGCTGCATGAAAAATATAATAATGAAAATAATCGTGTTGAACATCCTTGTATTCTGTCAATATTAGTTTTATTAGATAAAAATTAATTTTAATAGCAAAACGAAGTAATACGCTGCAACTATTCAGAGTTGCTGTGTGAAAGGAATGATTTTGTACACCAATCACTTGGTACCCCATCGGACTTTAAAGTATATAAACTTAGTTCATAAATATGCCATATAATAAAATGAAACAAAACACAAGATTAATGCAACTATTTATGACCAATTGGAGTAAATCAAATTTTTAAAAATTGGGCTTGTATTAGAGTTTACAATATTTACGTAAACTCAGTTTTTAAAAATTCAGTATAAAACAATGAAAACACAAAATCATTCGTATCTATTTCTAGAGCTGCATGAAAAATATAATAATGAAAATAATCGTGTTGAACATCTTTGTATTATGTCAATATTAGATTTATTAATTAAAAATGACCTTTAATAGCAAAACGAAGTAATAGGGTGCAACTATTTAGGTGTGCTTTGTGAAAGGAATGATTTTATACACAAATCACTTGGTACCCCATCGGACTTTAAAGTATATAAACTTAGTTCATAAATATGCCATGTATTAAAATGAAACAAAACACAAGATTATTGCAACTATTCATGACCAATTGGTGTAAATCAAATTTTTAAAAATTGGCCTTGTATTAGAGTTTACAATATTTAAGTAAACTCAGTTTTTAAAAATTCAGTATAATATAATGAAAACACAAAATCATTCGAATCTGTTTCTAGAGCTGCATGAAAAATATAATAATGAAAATAATCGTGTTGAACATCTTTGTATTATGTCAATATTAGTCTTATTTGATAAAAATGAATTTGCATAGCAAAACGAAGTAATAGGGTGCAACTATTTAGGTGTGCTGTGTGAAAGGATTGATTTTATACACAAATGAAATGGTACGCGATCGGACTTTAAAGTACATAAACTTAGTTCATAAATATGCAATATAATAAAATGAAACAAAACACAAGATTATTGCAAGTATTTATGACCAATTGGTGTAAATCAAATTTTTAAAAATTGTCCTTGTATTAGAGTTTACAATATTTACGTAAACTCAATTTTTAAAAATTCAGTATAAAACAATGAAAACACAAAATCATTCGCATCTATTTCTAGAGCTGCATGAAAAATATAATAATGAAAATAATCGTGTTGAACATCCTTGTATTCTGTCAATATAAGTTTTATTTGATAAAAATCAATTTAAGTAGCAAAACAAAGTAATACGCTGCAACTATTCAGAGTTCCTGTGTGAAAAGATTGACGTTATACAAAAATCACTTGGTACGCCATTGGACTCTAAAGTATATAAATTTAGTTCATAAATATCCCATATAATAAAATGATACAAAACACAAGATTATTGCAACTATTTATGACCAATTGATGTAAATCAAATTTTTAAAAATTGGCCTTGTATTAGAGTTTACAATATTTACCGAAACTCAGTTTTTAAAAATTCAGTATAAAACAATGAAAACACAAAATCATTCGCATTTATTTCTAGACCTGCATGAAAAATATAATAATGAAAATAATCTTATTGAACATCCTTGTATTCTGTCAATATAAGTTTTATTTGATAAAAATTAATTTTAATAGCAAAACGAAATAATACGCTGCAACTATTCAGAGGTGCTTTGTGAAAGGATTGACGTTATACACAAATAACTTGGTACCCCATTGGACTTAAAAGTATATAAATTTAGTTCATAAATATGCCATATATTAAAATGAAACAAAACACAAGATTATTGCAACTATTTATGACCAATTGGTGTAAATCAAATTTTTAAAAATTGGCCTTGTATTAGAGTTTACAATATTTACGTAAACTCAGTTTTAAAAAATTCAGTATAAAACAATGAAAACACAAAATCATTCGAATCTATGTATAGAGTTGCATGAAAAATATAATAATGAAAATAATCGTGTTGAACATCTTTGTATTATGTCAATATTAGATTTATTAATTACAAATGACCTTTAATAGCAAAACGAAGTAATAGGGTGCAACTATTTAGGTGTGCTTTGTGAAAGGATTGACGTTATACACAAATCACTTGGTACCCCATCGGACTTTAAAGTATATAAACTTAGTTCATAAATATGCCATGTATTAAAATGAAACAAAACACAAGATTAATGCAACTATTCATGACCAATTGGTGTAAATCAAATTTTTAAAAATTGGCCTTGTATTAGAGTTTACAATATTTAAGTAAACTCAGTTTTTAAAAATTCAGTATAATATAATGAAAACACAAAATCATTCGAATTTGTTTCTAGAGCTGCATGAAAAATATAATAATGAAAATAATCGTGTTGAACATCTTTGTATTATGTCAATATTAGTCTTATTTGATAAAAATGAATTTGCATAGCAAAACGAAGTAATAGGGTGCAACTATTTAGGTGTGCTGTGTGAAAGGATTGATTTTATACACAAATCACTTGGTACGCGATCGGACTTTAAAGTACATAAACTTAGTTCATAAATATGCCATATAATAAAATGAAACAAAACACAAGATTATTGCAACTATTCATGACCAATTGGTGTAAATCAAATTTTTAAAAATTGTCCTTGTATTACAGTTTACAATATTTACGTAAACTCAATTTTTAAAAATTCAGTATAAAACAATGAAAACACAAAATCATTCGCATCTATTTCTAGAGCTGCATGAAAAATATAATAATGAAAATAATCGTGTTGAACATCCTTGTATTCTGTCAATATACGTTTTATTTGATAAAAATTAATTTTAATAGCAAAACGAAGTAATACGCTGCAACTATTCAGAGTTGCTGTGTGAAAGGAATGATTTTGTACACCAATCACTTGGTACCCCATCGGACTTTAAAGTATATAAACTTAGTTCATAAATATGCCATGTATTAAAATGAAACAAAACACAAGATTATTGCAACTATTCATGACCAATTGGTGTAAATCAAATTTTTAAAAATTGGCCTTGTATTAGAGTTTACAATATTTAAGTAAACTCAGTTTTTAAAAATTCAGTATAATATAATGAAAACACAAAATCATTCGAATCTGTTTCTAGAGCTGCATGAAAAATATAATAATGAAAATAATCGTGTTGAACATCTTTGTATTATGTCAATATTAGTCTTATTTGATAAAAATGAATTTGCATAGCAAAACGAAGTAATAGGGTGCAACTATTTAGGTGTGCTGTGTGAAAGGATTGATTTTATACACAAATCACTTGGTACGCGATCGGACTTTAAAGTACATAAACTTAGTTCATAAATATGCCATATAATAAAATGAAACAAAACACAAGATTATTGCAACTATTCATGACCAATTGGTGTAAATCAAATTTTTAAAAATTGTCCTTGTATTAGAGTTTACAATATTTACGTAAACTCAGTTTTTAAAAATTCAGTATAAAACAATGAAAACACAAAATCATTCGAATCTATTTCTAGAGCCGCATGAAAAATATAATAATGAAAATAATCGTGTTGAACATCTTTGTATTATGTCAATATTAGTTTTTTTAATTAAAAATGACCTTTAATAGCAAAACGAAGTAATAGGGTGCAACTATTTAGGTGTGCTTTGTGAAAGGAATGATTTTATACACAAATCACTTGGTACGCGATCGGACTTTAAAGTACATAAACTTAGTTCATAAATATGCCATATAATAAAATGAAACAAAACACAAGATTAATGCAACTATTTATGACCAATTGGAGTAAATCAAATTTTTAAAAATTGGCCTTGTATTAGAGTTTACAATATTTACGTAAACTCAGTTTTAAAAAATTCAGTATAAAACAATGAAAACACAAAATCATTCGAATCTATTTCTAGAGCTGCATGAAAAATATAATAATGAAAATAATCGTGTTGAACATCTTTGTATTATGTCAATATTAGTTTTATTAATTAAAAATGACCTTTAATAGCAAAACGAAGTAATAGGGTGCAACTATTTAGGTGTGCTTTGTGAAAGGAATGATTTTATACACAAATCACTTGGTACCCCATCGGACTTTAAAGTATATAAATTTAGTTCATAAATATCCCATATAATAAAATGATACAAAACACAAGATTATTGCAACTATTCATGACCAATTGGTGTAAATCAAATTTTTAAAAATTGTCCTTGTATTACAGTTTACAATATCTACGTAAACTAAGTTTTTAAAAATACAGTATAAAACAATGAAAACACAAAATCATTCGCATTTATTTCTAGACCTGCATGAAAAATATAATAATGAAAATAATCGTGTTGAACATCCCTGTATTCTGTCAATATACGTTTTATTTGATAAAAATTAATTTTAATAGCAAAACGAAGTAATACGCTGCAACTATTCAGAGTTGCTGTGTGAAAGGATTGATTTTGTACACGAATCACTTGGTACCCCATCGGACTTTAAAGTATATAAATTTAGTTCATAAATATCCCATATATTAAAATTATATAAAACACAAGATTATTACAACTATTCATGACCAATTGGTGTAAATCAAATTTTTAAAAATTGGCCTTGTATTGGAGTTTACAATATTTAAGTAAACTCAGTTTTTAAAAATTCAGTATAATATAATGAAAACACAAAATCATTCGAATCTGTTTCTAGAGCTGCATGAAAAATATAATAATGAAAATAATCGTGTTGAACATCTTTGTATTATGTCAATATTAGTCTTATTTGATAAAAATGAATTTGCATAGCAAAACGATGTAATAGGGTGAACTATTTAGGTGTGCTGTGTGAAAGGATTGATTTTATACACAAATGAAATGGTACGCGATCGGACTTTAAAGTATATAAACTTAGTTCATAAATATGCCATATAATAAAATAAAACAAAACACAAGATTATTGCAAGTATTTATGACCAATTGGTGTAAATCAAATTTTTAAAAATTGTCCTTGTATTAGAGTTTACGATATTTACGTAAACTCAATTTTTAAAAATTAAGTATAAAACAATGAAAACACAAAATCATTCGAATCTATTTCTAGAGCTGCATGAAAAATAAAATAATGAAAATAATCGTGTTGAACATCCTTGTATTCTGTCAATATAAGTTTTATTTGATAAAAATTAATTTTAATAGCAAAACGAAGTAATAGGATGCAAATATTCAGAGGTGCTTTGTGAAAGGATTGACGTTATACACAAATAACTTGGTACCCCATTGGACTTTAAAGTATATAAATTTAGTTCATAAATATCCCATATAATAAAATGATACAAAACACAAGATTATTGCAACTATTCATGACCAATTGGTGTAAATCAAATTTTTAAAAATTGGCCTTGTATTGGAGTTTACAATATCTACGTAAACTAAGTTTTTAAAAATACAGTATAAAACAATGAAAACACAAAATCATTCGCATCTATTTCTAGAGCTGCATGAAAAATATAATAATGAAAATAATCGTGTTGAACATCCTTGTATTCTGTCAATATACGTTTTATTTGATAAAAATTAATTTTAATAGCAAAACGAAGTAATACGCTGCAACTATTCAGAGTTGCTGTGTGAAAGGAATGATTTTGTACACCAATCACTTGGTACCCCATCGGACTTTAAAGTATATAAACTTAGTTCATAAATATGCCATATAATAAAATGAAACAAAACACAAGATTAATGCAACTATTTATGACCAATTGGAGTAAATCAAATTTTTAAAAATTGGCCTTGTATTAGAGTTTACAATATTTACGTAAACTCAGTTTTAAAAAATTCAGTATAAAACAATGAAAACACAAAATCATTCGAATCTATTTCTAGAGCTGCATGAAAAATATAATAATGAAAATAATCGTGTTGAACATCTTTGTATTATGTCAATATTAGTTTTATTAATTAAAAATGACCTTTAATAGCAAAACGAAGTAATAGGGTGCAACTATTTAGGTGTGCTTTGTGAAAGGAATGATTTTATACACAAATCACTTGGTAGCCCATCGGACTTTAAAGTATATAAACTAAGTTCATAAATATGCCATAAAATAAAATGAAACCAAACACAAGATTATTGCAAGTATTTATGACCAATTGGTGTAAATCAAATTTTTAAAAATTGTCCTTGTATTAGAGTTTACGATATTTACGTAAACTCAGTTTTTAAAAATTCAGTATAAAACAATGAAAACACAAAATCATTCGAATCTATTTCTAGAGCCGCATGAAAAATATAATAATGAAAATAATCGTGTTGAACATCTTTGTATTATGTCAATATTAGTTTTATTAATTAAAAATGACCTTTAATAGCAAAACGAAGTAATAGGGTGCAACTATTTAGGTGTGCTTTGTGAAAGGAATGATTTTATACACAAATCACTTGGTACGCGATCGGACTTTAAAGTACATAAACTTAGTTCATAAATATGCCATATAATAAAATGAAACAAAACACAAGATTATTGCAACTATTCATGACCAATTGGTGAAAATCAAATTTTTAAAAATTGGCCTTGTATTAGAGTTTACAATATTTACGTACACTCAATTTTTAAAAATTCAGTATAAAACAATGAAAACACAAAATCATTCGAATTTGTTTCTAGAGCTGCATGAAAAATATAATAATGAAAATAATCGTGTTGAACATCCTTGTATTCTGTCAATATACGTTTTATTTGATAAAAATTAATTTTAATAGCAAAACGAAGTAATACGCTGCAACTATTCAGAGTTGCTGTGTGAAAGGAATGATTTTGTACACCAATCACTTGGTACCCCATCGGACTTTAAAGTATATAAACTTAGTTCATAAATATGCCATATAATAAAATGAAACAAAACACAAGATTAATGCAACTATTTATGACCAATTGGAGTAAATCAAATTTTTAAAAATTGGCCTTGTATTAGAGTTTACAATATTTACGTAAACTCAGTTTTAAAAAATTCAGTATAAAACAATGAAAACACAAAATCATTCGAATCTATTTCTAGAGCTGCATGAAAAATATAATAATGAAAATAATCGTGTTGAACATCTTTGTATTATGTCAATATTAGTTTTATTAATTAAAAATGACCTTTAATAGCAAAACGAAGTAATAGGGTGCAACTATTTAGGTGTGCTTTGTGAAAGGAATGATTTTATACACAAATCACTTGGTAGCCCATCGGACTTTAAAGTATATAAATTTAGTTCATAAATATCCCATATAATAAAATGATACAAAACACAAGATTATTGCAACTATTCATGACCAATTGGTGTAAATCAAATTTTTAAAAATTGGCCTTGTATTAGAGTTTACAATATCTACGTAAACTAAGTTTTTAAAAATACAGTATAAAACAATGAAAACACAAAATCATTCGCATTTATTTCTAGAGCTGCATGAAAAATATAATAATGAAAATAATCGTGTTGAACATCCCTGTATTCTGTCAATATACGTTTTATTTGATAAAAATTAATTTTAATAGCAAAACGAAGTAATACGCTGCAACTATTCAGAGTTGCTGTGTGAAAGGATTGATTTTGTACACGAATCACTTGGTACCCCATCGGACTTTAAAGTATATAAATTTAGTTCATAAATATCCCATATATTAAAATGATATAAAACACAAGATTATTACAACTATTCATGACCAATTGGTGTAAATCAAATTTTTAAAAATTGGCCTTGTATTGGAGTTTACAATATTTAAGTAAACTCAGTTTTTAAAAATTCAGTATAATATAATGAAAACACAAAATCATTCGAATCTGTTTCTAGAGCTGCATGAAAAATATAATAATGAAAATAATCGTGTTGAACATCCTTGTATTATGTCAATATTAGTTTTATTTGATAAAAATGACCTTTAATAGCAAAACGAAGTAATAGGGTGCAACTATTTAGGTGTGCTGTGTGAAAGGATTGATTTTATACACAAATTAAATGGTACCCCATCGGACTTTAAAGTATATAAACTAAGTTCATAAATATGCCATAAAATAAAATGAAACCAAACACAAGATTATTGCAAGTATTTATGACCAATTGGTGTAAATCAAATTTTTAAAAATTGTCCTTGTATTAGAGTTTACGATATTTACGTAAACTCAGTTTTTAAAAATTCAGTATAAAACAATGAAAACACAAAATCATTCGAATCTATTTCTAGAGCCGCATGAAAAATATAATAATGAAAATAATCGTGTTGAACATCTTTGTATTATGTCAATATTAGTTTTATTAATTAAAAATGACCTTTAATAGCAAAACGAAGTAATAGGGTGCAACTATTTAGGTGTGCTTTGTGAAAGGAATGATTTTATACACAAATCACTTGGTACGCGATCGGACTTTAAAGTACATAAACTTAGTTCATAAATATCCCATATAATAAAATGAAACAAAACACAAGATTATTGCAACTATTCATGACCAATTGGTGAAAATCAAATTTTTAAAAATTGGCCTTGTATTAGAGTTTACAATATTTACGTACACTCAATTTTTAAAAATTCAGTATAAAACAATGAAAACACAAAATCATTCGCATCTATTTCTAGAGCTGCATGAAAAATATAATAATGAAAATAATCGTGTTGAACATCCTTGTATTCTGTCAATATACGTTTTATTTGATAAAAATTAATTTTAATAGCAAAACGAAGTAATACGCTGCAACTATTCAGAGTTGCTGTGTGAAAGGAATGATTTTGTACACCAATCACTTGGTACCCCATCGGACTTTAAAGTATATAAACTTAGTTCATAAATATGCCATATAATAAAATGAAACAAAACACAAGATTAATGCAACTATTTATGACCAATTGGAGTAAATCAAATTTTTAAAAATTGGCCTTGTATTAGAGTTTACAATATTTACGTAAACTCAGTTTTAAAAAATTCAGTATAAAACAATGAAAACACAAAATCATTCGAATCTATTTCTAGAGCTGCATGAAAAATATAATAATGAAAATAATCGTGTTGAACATCTTTGTATTATGTCAATATTAGTTTTATTAATTAAAAATGACCTTTAATAGCAAAACGAAGTAATAGGGTGCAACTATTTAGGTGTGCTTTGTGAAAGGAATGATTTTATACACAAATCACTTGGTAGCCCATCGGACTTTAAAGTATATAAATTTAGTTCATAAATATCCCATATAATAAAATGATACAAAACACAAGATTATTGCAACTATTCATGACCAATTGGTGTAAATCAAATTTTTAAAAATTGGCCTTGTATTAGAGTTTACAATATCTACGTAAACTAAGTTTTTAAAAATACAGTATAAAACAATGAAAACACAAAATCATTCGCATTTATTTCTAGAGCTGCATGAAAAATATAATAATGAAAATAATCGTGTTGAACATCCCTGTATTCTGTCAATATACGTTTTATTTGATAAAAATTAATTTTAATAGCAAAACGAAGTAATACGCTGCAACTATTCAGAGTTGCTGTGTGAAAGGAATGATTTTGTACACGAATCACTTGGTACCCCATCGGACTTTAAAGTATATAAATTTAGTTCATAAATATCCCATATATTAAAATGATATAAAACACAAGATTATTACAACTATTCATGACCAATTGGTGTAAATCAAATTTTTAAAAATTGGCCTTGTATTGGAGTTTACAATATTTAAGTAAACTCAGTTTTTAAAAATTCAGTATAATATAATGAAAACACAAAATCATTCGAATCTGTTTCTAGAGCTGCATGAAAAATATAATAATGAAAATAATCGTGTTGAACATCTTTGTATTATGTCAATATTAGTCTTATTTGATAAAAATGAATTTGCATAGCAAAACGATGTAATAGGGTGAACTATTTAGGTGTGCTGTGTGAAAGGATTGATTTTATACACAAATGAAATGGTACGCGATCGGACTTTAAAGTATATAAACTTAGTTCATAAATATGCCATATAATAAAATAAAACAAAACACAAGATTATTGCAAGTATTTATGACCAATTGGTGTAAATCAAATTTTTAAAAATTGTCCTTGTATTAGAGTTTACGATATTTACGTAAACTCAATTTTTAAAAATTAAGTATAATATAATGAAAACACAAAATCATTCGAATCTATTTCTAGAGCTGCATGAAAAATAAAATAATGAAAATAATCGTGTTGAACATCCTTGTATTCTGTCAATATAAGTTTTATTTGATAAAAATTAATTTTAATAGCAAAACGAAATAATACGCTGCAACTATTCAGAGGTGCTTTGTGAAAGGATTGACGTTATACACAAATAACTTGGTAGCCCATTGGACTTTAAAGTATATAAATTTAGTTCATAAATATGCCATATATTAAAATGAAACAAAACACAAGATTATTGCAACTATTTATGACCAATTGGTGTAAATCAAATTTTTAAAAATTGGTCTTGTATTGGAGTTTACAATATTTACGTAAACTCAGTTTTTAAAAATTCAGTATAAAACAATGAAAACACAAAATCCTTCGAATCTATGTATAGAGCTGCATGAAAAATATAATAATGAAAATAATCGTGTTGAACATCCTTGTATTCTATCAATATAAGTTTAATTTGATAAAAATTAATTTTAGTAGCAAAACAAAGTAATACGCTGCAACTATTCAGAGTTGCTGTGTGAAAGGAATGATTTTGTACACAAATCACTTGGTACCCCATCGGACTTTAAAGTATATAAACTTAGTTCATAAATATCCCATATAATAAAATGATACAAAACACAAGATTATTGCAACTATTCATGACCAATCGGTGTAAATCAAATTTTTAAAAATTGGCCTTGTATTGGAGTTTACAATATCTACGTAAACTTAGTTTTTAAAAATACAGTATAAAACAATGAAAACACAAAATCATTCGCATTTATTTCTAGACCTGCATGAAAAATATAATAATGAAAATAATCGTGTTGAACATCCTTGTATTCTGTCAATATACGTTTTATTTGATAAAAATTAATTTTAATAGCAAAACGAAGTAATACGCTGCAACTATTCAGAGTTGCTGTGTGAAAGGATTGACGTTATACACCAATCACTTGGTACGCGATCGGACTTTAAAGTATATAAACTTAGTTCATAAATATGCCATATATTAAAATGAAACAAAACACAATATTATTGCAACTATTCATGACCAATTGGTGTAAATCAAATTTTTAAAAATTGGCCTTGTATTAGAGTTTACAATATTTACGTAAACTCAGTTTTAAAAAATTCAGTATAAAACAATGAAAACACAAAATCATTCGAATCTATTTCTAGAGCTGCATGAAAAATATAATAATGAAAATAATCGTGTTGAACATCTTTGTATTATGTCAATATTAGTTTTATTAATTAAAAATGACTTTTAATAGCAAAACGAAGTAATAGGGTGCAACTATTTAGGTGTGCTTTGTGAAAGGAATGATTTTATACACAAATCACTTGGTACCCCATCGGACTTTAAAGTATATAAATTTAGTTCATAAATATCCCATATAATAAAATGATACAAAACACAAGATTATTGCAACTATTCATGACCAATTGGTGTAAATCAAATTTTTAAAAATTGGCCTTGTATTGGAGTTTACAATATCTACGTAAACTAAGTTTTTAAAAATACAGTATAAAACAATGAAAACACAAAATCATTCGCATTTATTTCTAGACCTGCATGAAAAATATAATAATGAAAATAATCGTGTTGAACATCCCTGTATTCTGTCAATATACGTTTTATTTGATAAAAATTAATTTTAATAGCAAAACGAAGTAATACGCTGCAACTATTCAGAGTTGCTGTGTGAAAGGATTGACGTTATACACAAATAACTTGGTACCCCATTGGACTTTAAAGTATATAAATTTAGTTCATAAATATGCCATATATTAAAATGAAACAAAACACAAGATTATTGCAACTATTTATGACCAATTGGTGAAAATCAAATTTTTAAAAATTGGCCTTGTATTAGAGTTTACAATATTTACGTACACTCAGTTTTAAAAAATTCAGTATAGAACAATGAAAACACAAAATCATTCGAATCTATTTCTAGAGCTGCATGAAAAATATAATAATGAAAATAATCGTGTTGAACATCTTTGTATTATGTCAATATTAGATTTATTAATAAAAAATGACCTTTAATAGCAAAACGAAGTAATAGGTGCAACTATTTAGGTGTGCTTTGTGAAAGGATTGATTTTATACACAAATGAAATGGTACCCCATCGGACTTTAAAGTATATAAATTTAGTTCATAAATATCCCATATAATAAAATGATACAAAACACAAGATTATTGCAACTATTCATGACCAATTGGTGTAAATCAAATTTTTAAAAATTGGCCTTGTATTGGAGTTTACAATATCTACGTAAACTAAGTTTTTAAAAATACAGTATAAAACGATGAAAACACAAAATCATTGGCATTTATTTCTAGACCTGCATGAAAAATATAATAATGAAAATAATCGTGTTGAACATCTTTGTATTATGTCAATATTAGATTTATTAATTAAAAATGACCTTTAATAGCAAAACGAAGTAATAGGATGCAACTATTTAGGTGTGCTTTGTGAAAGGAATGATTTTATACACAAATCACTTGGTACCCCATCGGACTTTAAAGTATATAAACTTAGTTCATAAATATGCCATGTATTAAAATGAAACAAAACACAAGATTATTGCAACTATTCATGACCAATTGGTGTAAATCAAATTTTTAAAAATTGGCCTTGTATTAGAGTTTACAATATTTAAGTAAACTCAGTTTTTAAAAATTCAGTATAATATAATGAAAACACAAAATCATTCGAATCTGTTTCTAGAGCTGCATGAAAAATATAATAATGAAAATAATCGTGTTGAACATCTTTGTATTATGTCAATATTAGTCTTATTTGATAAAAATGAATTTGCATAGCAAAACGAAGTAATAGGGTGCAACTATTTAGGTGTGCTGTGTGAAAGGATTGATTTTATACACAAATGAAATGGTACGCGATCGGACTTTAAAGTACATAAACTTAGTTCATAAATATGCCATATAATAAAATGAAACAAAACACAAGATTATTGCAAGTATTTATGACCAATTGGTGTAAATCAAATTTTTAAAAATTGTCCTTGTATTAGAGTTTACAATATTTACGTAAACTCAATTTTTAAAAATTCAGTATAAAACAATGAAAACACAAAATCATTCGCATCTATTTCTAGAGCTGCATGAAAAATATAATAATGAAAATAATCGTGTTGAACATCCTTGTATTCTGTCAATATAAGTTTTATTTGATAAAAATCAATTTAAGTAGCAAAACAAAGTAATACGCTGCAACTATTCAGAGTTCCTGTGTGAAAAGATTAATGTTATACAAAAATCACTTGGTACGCCATTGGACTTTTAAGTATATAAATTTAGTTCATAAATATCCCATATAATAAAATGATACAAAACACAAGATTATTGCAACTATTTATGACCAATTGATGTAAATCAAATTTTTAAAAATTGGCCTTGTATTAGAGTTTACAATATTTACCGAAACTCAGTTTTTAAAGATTCAGTATAATATAATGAAAACACAAAATCATTCGAATCTATTTCTAGAGCTGAATGAAAAATATAATAATGAAAATAATCGTGTTGAACATCCTTGTATTCTGTCAATATAAGTTTTATTTGATAAAAATTAATTTTAATAGCAAAACGAAATAATACGCTGCAACTATTCAGAGGTGCTTTGTGAAAGGATTGACGTTATACACAAATAACTTGGTACCCCATCGGACTTTAAAGTATATAAATTTAGTTCATAAATATCCCATATAATAAAATGATACAAAACACAAGATTATTGCAACTATTCATGACCAATTGGTGTAAATCAAATTTTTAAAAATTGGCCTTGTATTAGAGTTTACAATATTTACGTAAACTCAGTTTTAAAAAATCCAGTATAAAACAATGAAAACACAAAATCATTCGAATCTATTTCTAGAGTTGCATGAAAAATATAATAATGAAAATAATCGTGTTGAACATCCTTGTATTATGTCAATATTAGTTTTATTTGATAAAAATGACCTTTAATAGCAAAACGAAGTAATAGGGTGCAACTATTTAGGTGTGCTTTGTGAAAGGAATGATTTTATACACAAATCACTTGGTACCCCATGGGACTTTAAAGTATATAAACTTAGTTCATAAATATGCCATGTATTAAAATGAAACAAAACACAAGATTATTGCAACTATTCATGACCAATTGGTGTAAATCAAATTTTTAAAAATTGGCCTTGTATTAGAGTTTACAATATTTAAGTAAACTCAGTTTTTAAAAATTCAGTATAATATAATGAAAACACAAAATCATTCGAATCTGTTTCTAGAGCTGCATGAAAAATATAATAATGAAAATAATCGTGTTGAACATCTTTGTATTATGTCAATATTAGTCTTATTTGATAAAAATGAATTTGCATAGCAAAACGAAGTAATAGGGTGCAACTATTTAGGTGTGCTGTGTGAAAGGATTGATTTTATACACAAATGAAATGGTACGCGATCGGACTTTAAAGTACATAAGCTTAGTTCATAAATATGCCATAAAATAAAATGAAACAAAACACAAGATTATTGCAAGTATTTATGACCAATTGGTGTAAATCAAATTTTTAAAAATTGTCCTTGTATGAGAGTTTACAATATTTACGTAAACTCAATTTTTAAAAATACAGTATAAAACAATGAAAACACAAAATCATTCGCATTTATTTCTAGACCTGCATGAAAAATATAATAATGAAAATAATCGTGTTGAACATCCCTGTATTCTGTCAATATACGTTTTATTTGATAAAAATTAATTTTAATAGCAAAACGAAGTAATACGCTGCAACTATTCAGAGTTGCTGTGTGAAAGGATTGATTTTGTACACGAATCACTTGGTACCCCATCGGACTTTAAAGTATATAAATTTAGTTCATAAATATCCCATATATTAAAATGATATAAAACACAAGATTATTACAACTATTCATGACCACTTGGTGTAAATCAAATTTTTAAAAATTGGCCTTGTATTGGAGTTTACAATATTTAAGTAAACTCAGTTTTTAAAAATTCAGTATAATATAATGAAAACACAAAATCATTCGAATCTGTTTCTAGAGCTGCATGAAAAATATAATAATGAAAATAATCGTGTTGAACATCTTTGTATTATGTCAATATTAGTCTTATTTGATAAAAATGAATTTGCATAGCAAAACGATGTAATAGGGTGAACTATTTAGGTGTGCTGTGTGAAAGGATTGATTTTGTACACGAATCACTTGGTACCCCATCGGACTTTAAAGTATATAAGTTTAGTTCATAAATATCCCATATATTAAAATGATATAAAACACAAGATTATTACAACTATTCATGACCAATTGGTGTAAATCAAATTTTTAAAAATTGTCCTTGTATTAGAGTATACAATATCTACGTAAACTAAGTTTTTAAAAATACAGTATAAAACAATGAAAACACAAAATCATTCGAATCTATTTCTAGAGCTGCATGAAAAATATAATAATGAAAATAATCGTGTTGAACATCCTTGTATTCTGTCAATATAAGTTTTATTTGATAAAAATTAATTTTAATAGCAAAACGAAATAATACGCTGCAACTATTCAGAGGTGCTTTGTGAAAGGATTGACGTTATACACAAATAACTTGGTACCCCATTGGACTTTAAAGTATATAAATTTAGTTCATAAATATGCCATATAGTATATTAAAATGAAACAAAACACAAGATTATTGCAACTATTCATGACCAATTGGTGTAAATCAAATTTTTAAAAATTGGCCTTGTATTGGAGTTTACAATATCTACGTAAACTAAGTTTTTAAAAATACAGTATAAAACAATGAAAACACAAAATCATTCGCATTTATTTCTAGACCTGCATGAAAAATATAATAATGAAAATAATCGTGTTGAACATCCCTGTATTCTGTCAATATACGTTTTATTTGATAAAAATTAATTTTAATAGCAAAACGAAGTAATACGCTGCAACTATTCAGAGCTGCTGTGTGAAAGGATTGACGTTATACACAAATAACTTGGTACCCCATTGGACTTTAAAGTATATAAATTTAGTTCATAAATATGCCATATATTAAAATGAAACAAAACACAAGATTATTGCAACTATTTATGACCAATTGGTGAAAATCAAATTTTTAAAAATTGGCCTTGTATTAGAGTTTACAATATTTACGTAAACTCAGTTTTAAAAAATTCAGTATAAAACAATGAAAACACAAAATCATTCGAATCTATTTCTAGAGCTGCATGAAAAATATAATAATGAAAATAATCGTGTTGAACATCTTTGTATTATGTCAATATTAGATTTATTAATTAAAAATGACCTTTAAAAGCAAAACGAAGTAATAGGGTGCAACTATTTAGGTGTGCTTTGTGAAAGGATTGACGTTATACACAAATAACTTGGTACCCCATCGGACTTTAAAGTATATAAATTTAGTTCATAAATATCCCATATAATAAAATGATACAAAACACAAGATTATTGCAACTATTCATGACCAATTGGTGTAAATCAAATTTTTAAAAATTGGCCTTGTATTGGAGTTTACAATATCTACGTAAACTAAGTTTTTAAAAATACAGTATAAAACAATGAAAACACAAAATCATTGGCATTTATTTCTAGACCTGCATGAAAAATATAATAATGAAAATAATCGTGTTGAACATCTTTGTATTATGTCAATATTAGATTTATTAATTAAAAATGACCTTTAATAGCAAAACGAAGTAATAGGATGCAACTATTTAGGTGTGCTTTGTGAAAGGAATGATTTTATACACAAATCACTTGGTACCCCATCGGACTTAAAAGTATATAAACTTAGTTCATAAATATGCCATGTATTAAAATGAAACAAAACACAAGATTATTGCAACTATTCATGACCAATTGGTGTAAATCAAATTTTTAAAAATTGGCCTTGTATTAGAGTTTACAATATTTAAGTAAACTCAGTTTTTAAAAATTCAGTATAATATAATGAAAACACAAAATCATTCGAATCTGTTTCTAGAGCTGCATGAAAAATATAATAATGAAAATAATCGTGTTGAACATCTTTGTATTATGTCAATATTAGTCTTATTTGATAAAAATGAATTTGCATAGCAAAACGAAGTAATAGGGTGCAACTATTTAGGTGTGCTGTGTGAAAGGATTGATTTTATACACAAATGAAATGGTACGCGATCGGACTTTAAAGTACATAAACTTAGTTCATAAATATGCCATATAATAAAATGAAACAAAACACAAGATTATTGCAAGTATTTATGACCAATTGGTGTAAATCAAATTTTTAAAAATTGTCCTTGTATTAGAGTTTACAATATTTACGTAAACTAAGTTTTTAAAAATACAGTATAAAACAATGAAAACACAAAATCATTCGCATCTATTTCTAGAGCTGCATGAAAAATATAATAATGAAAATAATCGTGTTGAACATCCTTGTATTCTGTCAATATAAGTTTTATTTGATAAAAATCAATTTAAGTAGCAAAACAAAGTAATACGCTGCAACTATTCAGAGTTCCTGTGCGAAAAGATTGACGTTATACAAAAATCACTTGGTACGCCATTGGACTCTAAAGTATATAAATTTAGTTCATAAATATCCCATATAATATAATGATACAAAACACAAGATTATTGCAACTATTTATGACCAATTGATGTAAATCAAATTTTTAAAAATTGGCCTTGTATTAGAGTTTACAATATTTACGTAAACTCAGTTTAAAAAATTCATTATAATATAATGAAAACACAAAATCATTCGAATCTATGTATAGAGTTGCATGAAAAATATAATAATGAAAATAATCGTGTTGAACATCCTTGTATTATGTCAATATTAGTTTTATTTGATAAAAATGACCTTTAGTAGCAAAACGAAGTAATAGGGTGCAACTATTTAGGTGTGCTTTGTGAAAGGAATGATTTTATACACAAATCACTTGGTACCCCATCGGACTTTAAAGTATATAAATTTAGTTCATAAATATCCCATATAATAAAATGATACAAAACACAAGATTATTGCAACTATTCATGACCAATTGGTGTAAATCAAATTTTTAAAAATTGGCCTTGTATTGGAGTTTACAATATCTGCGTAAACTTAGTTTTTAAAAATACAGTATAAAACAATGAAAACACAAAATCATTCGCATTTATTTCTAGACCTGCATGAAAAATATAATAATGAAAATAATCGTGTTGAACATCCTTGTATTCTGTCAATATTAGTTTTATTAATTAAAAATGACCTTTAATAGCAAAACGAAGTACTAGGGTGCAACTATTTAGGTGTGCTTTGTGAAAGGAATGATTTTATACACAAATCACTTGGTACCCCATCGGACTTTAAAGTATATAAATTTAGTTCATAAATATCACATATAATAAAATGATACAAAACACAAAATTATTGCAACTATTCATGACCAATTGGTGTAAATCAAATTTTTAAAAATTGGCCTTGTATTGGAGTTTACAATATCTACGTAAACTAAGTTTTTAAAAATACAGTATAAAACAATGAAAACACAAAATCATTCGCATTTATTTCTAGACCTGCATGAAAAATATAATAATGAAAATAATCGTGTTGAACATCCCTGTATTCTGTCAATATACGTTTTATTTGATAAAAATTAATTTTAATAGCAAAACGAAGTAATACGCTGCAACTATTCAGAGTTCCTGTGTGAAAGGATTGATTTTGTACACGAATCACTTGGTACACCAACGGACTTTAAAGTATATAAATTTAGTTCATAAATATGCCATATATTAAAATGATATAAAACACAAGATTATTACAACTATTCATGACCAATTGGTGTAAATCAAATTTTTGAAAATTGGCCTTGTATTAGAGTTTACAATATTTAAGTAAACTCAGTTTTTAAAAATTCAGTATAATATAATGAAAACACAAAATCATTCGAATCTGTTTCTAGAGCTGCATGAAAAATATAATAATGAAAATAATCGTGTTGAACATTTTTGTATTATCTCAATATTAGTTTTACTAATTAAAAATGACCTTTAATAGCAAAACGAAGTAATACGCTGCAACTATTCAGAGTTGCTGTGTGAAAGGATTGATTTTGTACACAAATCACTTGGTACCCCATCGGACTTTAAAGTATATAAACTTAGTTCATAAATATGCCATTTAATAAAATGAAACCAAACACAAGATTATTGCAACTATTCATGACCAATTGGTGTAAATCAAATTTTTAAAAATTGGCCTTGTATTGGAGTTTACAATATCTGCGTAAACTTAGTTTTTAAAAATACAGTATAAAACAATGAAAACACAAAATCATTCGCATTTATTTCTAGACCTGCATGAAAAATATAATAATGAAAATAATCGTGTTGAACATCCTTGTATTCTGTCAATATACGTTTTATTTGATAAAAATTAATTTTAATAGCAAAACGAAGTAATACGCTGCAACTATTTAGAGTTGCTGTGTGAAAGGAATGATTTTGTACACCAATCACTTGGTACCCCATCGGACTTTAAAGTATATAAACTTAGTTCATAAATATCCCATACATTAAAATGATATAAAACACAAGATTATTACAACTATTCATGACCAATTGGTGTAAATCAAATTTTTAAAAATTGGCCTTGTATTGGAGTTTACAACATTTAAGTAAACTCAGTTTTTAAAAATTCAGTATAAAACAATGAAAACACAAAATCATTCGAATCTATTTCTAGAGCTGCATGAAAAATATAATAATGAAAATAATCGTGTTGAACATCTTTGTATTATGTCAATATTAGTTTTATTAATTAAAAATGACCTTTAATAGTAAAACGAAGTACTAGGGTGCAACTATTTAGGTGTGCTTTGTGAAAGGAATGATTTTATACACAAATCACTTGGTACCCCATCGGACTTTAAAGTATATAAATTTAGTTCATAAATATCCCATATAATAAAATGATACAAAACACAAAATTATTGCAACTATTCATGACCAATTGGTGTAAATCAAATTTTTAAAAATTGGCCTTGTATTGGAGTTTACAATATCTACGTAAACTAAGTTTTTAAAAATACAGTATAAAACAATGAAAACACAAAATCATTCGCATTTATTTCTAGACCTGCATGAAAAATATAATAATGAAAATAATCGTGTTGAACATCCCTGTATTCTGTCAATATACGTTTTATTTGATAAAAATTAATTTTAATAGCAAAACGAAGTAATACGCTGCAACTATTCAGAGTTCCTGTGTGAAAGGAATGATTTTATACACAAATCACTTGGTACCCCATCGGACTTTAAAGTATATTAATTTAGTTCATAAATATCCCATATATTAAAATGATATAAAACACAAGATTATTACAACTATTCATGACCAATTGGTGTAAATCAAATTTTTGAAAATTGGCCTTGTATTAGAGTTTACAATATTTAAGTAAACTCAGTTTTTAAAAATTCAGTATAATATAATGAAAACACAAAATCATTCGAATCTGTTTCTAGAGCTGCATGAAAAATATAATAATGAAAATAATCGTGTTGAACATTTTTGTATTATCTCAATATTAGTTTTACTAATTAAAAATGACCTTTAATAGCAAAACGAAGTAATACGCTGCAACTATTCAGAGTTGCTGTGTGAAAGGATTGATTTTGTACACAAATCACTTGGTACCCCATCGGACTTTAAAGTATATAAACTTAGTTCATAAATATGCCATTTAATAAAATGAAACCAAACACAAGATTATTGCAACTATTCATGACCAATTGGTGTAAATCAAATTTTTAAAAATTGGCCTTGTATTGGAGTTTACAATATCTGCGTAAACTTAGTTTTTAAAAATACAGTATAAAACAATGAAAACACAAAATCATTCGCATTTATTTCTAGACCTGAATGAAAAATATAATAATGAAAATAATCGTGTTGAACATCCTTGTATTCTGTCAATATACGTTTTATTTGATAAAAATTAATTTTAATAGCAAAACGAAGTAATACGCTGCAACTATTCAGAGTTGCTGTGTGAAAGGATTTTGTACACCAATCACTTGGTACCCCATCGGACTTTAAAGTATATAAACTTAGTTCATAAATATGCCATATAATAAAATGATACAAAACACAAGATTATTGCAACTATTCATGACCAATTGGTGTAAATCAAATTTTTAAAAATTGGCCTTGTATTGGAGTTTACAATATCTACGTAAACTAAGTTTTTAAAAATACAGTATAAAACAATGAAAACACAAAATCATTCGCATTTATTTCTAGACCTGCATGAAAAATATAATAATGAAAATAATCGTGTTGAACATCCCTGTATTCTGTCAATATACGTTTTATTTGATAAAAATTAATTTTAATAGCAAAACGAAGTAATACGCTGCAACTATTCAGAGTTGCTGTGTGAAAGGATTGATTTTGTACACGAATCACTTGGTACCCCAACGGACTTTAAAGTATATAAATTTAGTTCATAAATATCCCATATATTAAAATGATATAAAACACAAGATTATTACAACTATTCATGACCAATTGGTGTAAATCAAATTTTTGAAAATTGGCCTTGTATTAGAGTTTACAATATTTAAGTAAACTCAGTTTTTAAAAATTCAGTATAATATAATGAAAACACAAAATCATTCGAATCTGTTTCTAGAGCTGCATGAAAAATATAATAATGAAAATAATCGTGTTGAACATTTTTGTATTATCTCAATATTAGTTTTATTAATTAAAAATGACCTTTAATAGCAAAACGAAGTAATACGCTGCAACTATTCAGAGTTGCTGTGTGAAAGGATTGATTTTGTACACAAATCACTTGGTACCCCATCGGACTTTAAAGTATATAAATTTAATTCATAAATATCCCATATAATAAAATGATACAAAACACAAGATTATTGCAACTATTCATGACCAATTGGTGTAAATCAAATTTTTAAAAATTGGCCTTGTATTGGAGTTTACAATATCTACGTAAACTAAGTTTTTAAAAATACAGTATAAAACAATGAAAACACAAAATCATTCGCATTTATTTCTAGACCTGCATGAAAAATATAATAATGAAAATAATCGTGTTGAACATCCCTGTATTCTGTCAATATACGTTTTATTTGATAAAAATTAATTTTAATAGCAAAACGAAGTAATACGCTGCAACTATTCAGAGTTGCTGTGTGAAAGGATTGATTTTGTACACGAATCACTTGGTACCCCATCGGACTTTAAAGTATATAAATTTAGTTCATAAATATCCCATACATTAAAATGATATAAAACACAAGATTATTACAACTATTCATGACCAATTGGTGTAAATCAAATTTTTAAAAATTGGCCTTGTATTGGAGTTTACAACATTTAAGTAAACTCAATTTTTAAAAATTAAGTATGAAACAATGAAAACACAAAATCATTCGCATCTATTTCTAGAGCTGCATGAAAAATATAATAATGAAAATAATCGTGTTGAACATCCTTGTATTCTGTCAATATACGTTTTATTTGAAAAAAATTAATTTTAATAGCAAAACGAAATAATACGCTGCAACTATTCAGAGTTGCTGTGTGAAAGGAATGATATTGTACACAAATCACTTGGTACCCCATCGGACTTTAAAGTATATAAACTTAGTTCATAAATATGCCATATATTAAAATGAAACAAAACACAAGATTATTCCAACTATTTATGACCAATTGGTGTAAATCAAATTTTTAAAAATTGGCCTTGTATTAGAGTTTACAATATTTACGTAAACTCAGTTTTTAAAAATTCAGTATAATATAATGAAAACACAAAATCATTCGAATCTGTTTCTAGAGCTGCATGAAAAATATAATAATGAAAATAATCGTGTTGAACATCCTTCTATTCTGTCAATATTAGTTTTATTTGATAAAAATCAATTTGCATTGCAAAACGAAGTAATAGGGTGCAACTATTTAGGTGTTCTGTGTGAAAGGATTGATTTTATACACAAATCAAATGGTACCCCATCGGACTTTAAGGTATATAAACTTAGTTCATAAATATGCTATATAATAAAATGAAACAAAACACAAGATTATTGCAAGTATTTATGACCAATTGGTGTAAATCAATTTTTTAAAAATTGGCCTTGTATTAGAGTTTACAATATTTACGTAAACTAAGTTTTTAAAAATTCAGTATAATATAATGAAAACACTAAATCATTCGACTCTATGTATAGAGTTGCATGAAAAATAAAATAATGAAAATAATCGTGTTGAACATCCTTGTATTCTGTCAATATAAGTTTTATTTGATAAAAATCAATTTAAGTAGCAAAACAAAGTAATACGCTGCAACTATTCAGAGTTCCTGTGTGAAAAGATTGACGTTATACAAAAATCACTTGGTACGCCATTGGACTCTAAAGTATATAAATTTAGTTCATAAATATCCCATATAATAAAATGATACAAAACACAAGATTATTGCAACTATTTATGACCAATTGATGTAAATCAAATTTTTAAAAATTGGCCTTGTATTAGAGTTTACAATATTTACCGAAACTCAGTTTTTAAAAATTCAGTATAATATAATGAAAACACAAAATCATTCGAATCTATTTCTAGAGCTGCATGAAAAATATAATAATGAAAATAATCTTATTGAACATCCTTGTATTCTGTCAATATAAGTTTTATTTGATAAAAATTAATTTTAATAGCAAAACGAAATAATACGCTGCAACTATTCAGAGGTGCTTTGTGAAAGGATTGACGTTATACACAAATAACTTGGTACCCCATTGGACTTTAAAGTATATAAATTTAGTTCATAAATATGCCATATATTAAAATGAAACAAAACACAAGATTATTGCAACTATTTATGACCAATTGGTGTAAACCAAATTTTTAAAAATTGGCCTTGTATTAGAGGTTACAATATTTACGTAAACTCAGTTTTAAAAAATTCAGTATAAAACAATGAAAACACAAAATCATTCGAATCTATATCTAGAGCTGCATGAAAAATATAATAATGAAAATAATCGTGTTGAACATCTTTGTATTATGTCAATATTAGATTTATTAATTAAAAATGACCTTTAATAGCAAAACGAAGTAATAGGGTGCAACTATTTAGGTGTGCTGTGTGAAAGGAATGATTTTATACACAAATCACTTGGTACCCCATCGGACTTTAAAGTATATAAACTTAGTTCATAAATATGCCATGTATTAAAATGAAACAAAACACAGGATTATTGCAACTATTTATGACCAATTGGTGTAAATCAAATTTTTAAAAATTGTCCTTGTATTAGAGTTTACAATATTTACGTAAACTCAATTTTTAAAAATACAGTATAAAACAATGAAAACACAAAATCATTCGCATTTGTTTCTAGACCTGCATGAAAAATATAATAATGAAAATAATCGTGTTGAACATCCTTGTATTATGTCAATATTAGTTTTATTTGATAAAAATGACCTTCAATAGCAAAACGAAGTAATACGCTGCAACTATTCAGAGTTGCTGTGTGAAAGGATTGATTTTGTACACGAATCACTTGGTACCCCATCGGACTTTAGAGTATATAAATTTAGTTCATAAATATCCCATATATTAAAATGATATAAAACACAAGATTATTACAACTATTCATGACCAATTGGTGTAAATCAAATTTTTAAAAATTGGCCTTGTATTGGAGTTTACAATATTTAAGTAAACTCAGTTTTTAAAAATTCAGTATAATATAATGAAAACACAAAATCATTCGAATCTGTTTCTAGAGCTGCATGAAAAATATAATAATGAAAATAATCGTGTTGAACATCTTTGTATTATGTCAATATTAGTCTTATTTGATAAAAATGAATTTGCATAGCAAAACGAAGTAATAGGGTGCAACTATTTAGGTGTGCTGTGTGAAAGGATTGATTTTATACACAAATGAAATGGTACCCCATCGGACTTTAAAGTACATAAACTTAGTTCATAAATATGCCACATAATAAAATGAAACAAAACACAAGATTATTGCAAGTATTTATGACCAATTGGTGTAAATCAAATTTTTAAAAATTGTCCTTGTATTAGAGTTTACAATATTTACGTAAACACAGTTTAAAAAATTCAGTATAATATAATGAAAACACAAAATCATTCGAATCTATGTATAGAGTTGCATGAAAAATATAATAATGAAAATAATCGTGTTGAACATCCTTGTATTATGTCAATATTAGTTTTATTTGATAAAAATGAACTTTAATAGCAAAACGAAGTAATAGGGTGCAACTATTTAGGTGTGCTGTGTGAAAGGATTGATTTTGTACACAAATCACTTGGTACCCCATCGGACTTTAAAGTATATAAACTTAGTTCATAAATATGCCATTTAATAAAATGAAACCAAACACAAGATTATTGCAACTATTCATGACCAATTGGTGTAAATCAAATTTTTAAAAATTGGCCTTGTATTGGAGTTTACAATATCTACGTAAACTAAGTTTTTAAAAATACAGTATAAAACAATGAAAACACAAAATCATTCGCATTTATTTCTAGACCTGCATGAAAAATATAATAATGAAAATAATCGTGTTGAACATCCCTGTATTCTGTCAATATACGTTTTATTTGATAAAAATTAATTTTAATAGCAAAACGAAGTAATACGCTGCAACTATTCAGAGTTCCTGTGTGAAAGGATTGATTTTGTACACGAATCACTTGGTACACCAACGGACTTTAAAGTATATTAATTTAGTTCATAAATATCCCATATATTAAAATGATATAAAACACAAGATTATTACAACTATTCATGACCAATTGGTGTAAATCAAATTTTTGAAAATTGGCCTTGTATTAGAGTTTACAATATTTAAGTAAACTCAGTTTTTAAAAATTCAGTATAATATAATGAAAACACAAAATCATTCGAATCTGTTTCTAGAGCTGCATGAAAAATATAATAATGAAAATAATCGTGTTGAACATTTTTGTATTATCTCAATATTAGTTTTACTAATTAAAAATGACCTTTAATAGCAAAACGAAGTAATACGCTGCAACTATTCAGAGTTGCTGTGTGAAAGGATTGATTTTGTACACAAATCACTTGGTACCCCATCGGACTTTAAAGTATATAAACTTAGTTCATAAATATGCCATTTAATAAAATGAAACCAAACACAAGATTATTGCAACTATTCATGACCAATTGGTGTAAATCAAATTTTTAAAAATTGGCCTTGTATTGGAGTTTACAATATCTGCGTAAACTTAGTTTTTAAAAATACAGTATAAAACAATGAAAACACAAAATCATTCGCATTTATTTCTAGACCTGAATGAAAAATATAATAATGAAAATAATCGTGTTGAACATCCTTGTATTCTGTCAATATACGTTTTATTTGATAAAAATTAATTTTAATAGCAAAACGAAGTAATACGCTGCAACTATTCAGAGTTGCTGTGTGAAAGGATTTTGTACACCAATCACTTGGTACCCCATCGGACTTTAAAGTATATAAACTTAGTTCATAAATATGCCATATAATAAAATGATACAAAACACAAGATTATTGCAACTATTCATGACCAATTGGTGTAAATCAAATTTTTAAAAATTGGCCTTGTATTGGAGTTTACAATATCTACGTAAACTAAGTTTTTAAAAATACAGTATAAAACAATGAAAACACAAAATCATTCGCATTTATTTCTAGACCTGCATGAAAAATATAATAATGAAAATAATCGTGTTGAACATCCCTGTATTCTGTCAATATACGTTTTATTTGATAAAAATTAATTTTAATAGCAAAACGAAGTAATACGCTGCAACTATTCAGAGTTGCTGTGTGAAAGGATTGATTTTGTACACGAATCACTTGGTACCCCAACGGACTTTAAAGTATATAAATTTAGTTCATAAATATCCCATATATTAAAATGATATAAAACACAAGATTATTACAACTATTCATGACCAATTGGTGTAAATCAAATTTTTGAAAATTGGCCTTGTATTAGAGTTTACAATATTTAAGTAAACTCAGTTTTTAAAAATTCAGTATAATATAATGAAAACACAAAATCATTCGAATCTGTTTCTAGAGCTGCATGAAAAATATAATAATGAAAATAATCGTGTTGAACATTTTTGTATTATCTCAATATTAGTTTTATTAATTAAAAATGACCTTTAATAGCAAAACGAAGTAATACGCTGCAACTATTCAGAGTTGCTGTGTGAAAGGATTGATTTTGTACACAAATCACTTGGTACCCCATCGGACTTTAAAGTATATAAATTTAATTCATAAATATCCCATATAATAAAATGATACAAAACACAAGATTATTGCAACTATTCATGACCAATTGGTGTAAATCAAATTTTTAAAAATTGGCCTTGTATTGGAGTTTACAATATCTACGTAAACTAAGTTTTTAAAAATACAGTATAAAACAATGAAAACACAAAATCATTCGCATTTATTTCTAGACCTGCATGAAAAATATAATAATGAAAATAATCGTGTTGAACATCCCTGTATTCTGTCAATATACGTTTTATTTGATAAAAATTAATTTTAATAGCAAAACGAAGTAATACGCTGCAACTATTCAGAGTTGCTGTGTGAAAGGATTGATTTTGTACACGAATCACTTGGTACCCCATCGGACTTTAAAGTATATAAATTTAGTTCATAAATATCCCATACATTAAAATGATATAAAACACAAGATTATTACAACTATTCATGACCAATTGGTGTAAATCAAATTTTTAAAAATTGGCCTTGTATTGGAGTTTACAACATTTAAGTAAACTCAATTTTTAAAAATTAAGTATGAAACAATGAAAACACAAAATCATTCGCATCTATTTCTAGAGCTGCATGAAAAATATAATAATGAAAATAATCGTGTTGAACATCCTTGTATTCTGTCAATATACGTTTTATTTGAAAAAAATTAATTTTAATAGCAAAACGAAATAATACGCTGCAACTATTCAGAGTTGCTGTGTGAAAGGAATGATATTGTACACAAATCACTTGGTACCCCATCGGACTTTAAAGTATATAAACTTAGTTCATAAATATGCCATATATTAAAATGAAACAAAACACAAGATTATTCCAACTATTTATGACCAATTGGTGTAAATCAAATTTTTAAAAATTGGCCTTGTATTAGAGTTTACAATATTTACGTAAACTCAGTTTTTAAAAATTCAGTATAATATAATGAAAACACAAAATCATTCGAATCTGTTTCTAGAGCTGCATGAAAAATATAATAATGAAAATAATCGTGTTGAACATCCTTCTATTCTGTCAATATTAGTTTTATTTGATAAAAATCAATTTGCATTGCAAAACGAAGTAATAGGGTGCAACTATTTAGGTGTTCTGTGTGAAAGGATTGATTTTATACACAAATCAAATGGTACCCCATCGGACTTTAAGGTATATAAACTTAGTTCATAAATATGCTATATAATAAAATGAAACAAAACACAAGATTATTGCAAGTATTTATGACCAATTGGTGTAAATCAATTTTTTAAAAATTGGCCTTGTATTAGAGTTTACAATATTTACGTAAACTAAGTTTTTAAAAATTCAGTATAATATAATGAAAACACTAAATCATTCGACTCTATGTATAGAGTTGCATGAAAAATAAAATAATGAAAATAATCGTGTTGAACATCCTTGTATTCTGTCAATATAAGTTTTATTTGATAAAAATCAATTTAAGTAGCAAAACAAAGTAATACGCTGCAACTATTCAGAGTTCCTGTGTGAAAAGATTGACGTTATACAAAAATCACTTGGTACGCCATTGGACTCTAAAGTATATAAATTTAGTTCATAAATATCCCATATAATAAAATGATACAAAACACAAGATTATTGCAACTATTTATGACCAATTGATGTAAATCAAATTTTTAAAAATTGGCCTTGTATTAGAGTTTACAATATTTACCGAAACTCAGTTTTTAAAAATTCAGTATAATATAATGAAAACACAAAATCATTCGAATCTATTTCTAGAGCTGCATGAAAAATATAATAATGAAAATAATCTTATTGAACATCCTTGTATTCTGTCAATATAAGTTTTATTTGATAAAAATTAATTTTAATAGCAAAACGAAATAATACGCTGCAACTATTCAGAGGTGCTTTGTGAAAGGATTGACGTTATACACAAATAACTTGGTACCCCATTGGACTTTAAAGTATATAAATTTAGTTCATAAATATGCCATATATTAAAATGAAACAAAACACAAGATTATTGCAACTATTTATGACCAATTGGTGTAAACCAAATTTTTAAAAATTGGCCTTGTATTAGAGGTTACAATATTTACGTAAACTCAGTTTTAAAAAATTCAGTATAAAACAATGAAAACACAAAATCATTCGAATCTATATCTAGAGCTGCATGAAAAATATAATAATGAAAATAATCGTGTTGAACATCTTTGTATTATGTCAATATTAGATTTATTAATTAAAAATGACCTTTAATAGCAAAACGAAGTAATAGGGTGCAACTATTTAGGTGTGCTGTGTGAAAGGAATGATTTTATACACAAATCACTTGGTACCCCATCGGACTTTAAAGTATATAAACTTAGTTCATAAATATGCCATGTATTAAAATGAAACAAAACACAGGATTATTGCAACTATTTATGACCAATTGGTGTAAATCAAATTTTTAAAAATTGTCCTTGTATTAGAGTTTACAATATTTACGTAAACTCAATTTTTAAAAATACAGTATAAAACAATGAAAACACAAAATCATTCGCATTTATTTCTAGACCTGCATGAAAAATATAATAATGAAAATAATCGTGTTGAACATCCTTGTATTATGTCAATATTAGTTTTATTTGATAAAAATGACCTTTAATAGCAAAACGAAGTAATACGCTGCAACTATTCAGAGTTGCTGTGTGAAAGGATTGATTTTGTACACGAATCACTTGGTACCCCATCGGACTTTAGAGTATATAAATTTAGTTCATAAATATCCCATATATTAAAATGATATAAAACACAAGATTATTACAACTATTCATGACCAATTGGTGTAAATCAAATTTTTAAAAATTGGCCTTGTATTGGAGTTTACAATATTTAAGTAAACTCAGTTTTTAAAAATTCAGTATAATATAATGAAAACACAAAATCATTCGAATCTGTTTCTAGAGCTGCATGAAAAATATAATAATGAAAATAATCGTGTTGAACATCTTTGTATTATGTCAATATTAGTCTTATTTGATAAAAATGAATTTGCATAGCAAAACGAAGTAATAGGGTGCAACTATTTAGGTGTGCTGTGTGAAAGGATTGATTTTATACACAAATGAAATGGTACCCCATCGGACTTTAAAGTACATAAACTTAGTTCATAAATATGCCACATAATAAAATGAAACAAAACACAAGATTATTGCAAGTATTTATGACCAATTGGTGTAAATCAAATTTTTAAAAATTGTCCTTGTATTAGAGTTTACAATATTTACGTAAACACAGTTTAAAAAATTCAGTATAATATAATGAAAACACAAAATCATTCGAATCTATGTATAGAGTTGCATGAAAAATATAATAATGAAAATAATCGTGTTGAACATCCTTGTATTATGTCAATATTAGTTTTATTTGATAAAAATGAACTTTAATAGCAAAACGAAGTAATAGGGTGCAACTATTTAGGTGTGCTGTGTGAAAGGATTGATTTTATACACAAATTAAATGGTACCCCATCGGACTTTAAAGTATATAAATTTAGTTCATAAATATCCCATATATTAAAATGATATAAAACACAAGATTATTACAACTATTCATGACCAATTGGTGTAAATCAAATTTTTAAAAATTGGCCTTGTATTGGAGTTTACAATATTTAAGTAAACTCAGTTTTTAAAAATTCAGTATAATATAATGAAAACACAAAATCATTCGAATCTGTTTCTAGAGCTGCATGAAAAATATAATAATGAAAATAATCGTGTTGAACATCTTTGTATTATGTCAATATTAGTCTTATTTGATAAAAATGAATTTGCATAGCAAAACGATGTAATAGGGTGAACTATTTAGGTGTGCTGTGTGAAAGGATTGATTTTATACACAAATGAAATGGTACGCGATCGGACTTTAAAGTATATAAACTTAGTTCATAAATATGCCATATAATAAAATTAAACAAAACACAAGATTATTGCAAGTATTTATGACCAATTGGTGTAAATCAAATTTTTAAAAATTGTCCTTGTATTAGAGTTTACGATATTTACGTAAACTCAATTTTTAAAAATTAAGTATAAAACAATGAAAACACAAAATCATTCGAATCTATTTCTAGAGCTGCATGAAAAATATAATAATGAAAATAATCGTGTTGAACATCCTTGTATTCTGTCAATATAAGTTTTATTTGATAAAAATTAATTTTAATAGCAAAACGAAATAATACGCTGCAACTATTCAGAGGTGCTTTGTGAAAGGATTGACGTTATACACAAATAACTTGGTACCCCATTGGACTTTAAAGTATATAAATTTAGTTCATAAATATGCCATATATTAAAATGAAACAAAACACAAGATTATTGCAACTATTCATGACCAATTGGTGTAAATCAAATTTTTAAAAATTGGCCTTGTATTAGAGTTTACAATATTTAAGTAAACTCAGTTTTTAAAAATTCAGTATAATATAATGAAAACACAAAATCATTCGAATCTGTTTCTAGAGCTGCATGAAAAATATAATAATGAAAATAATCGTGTTGAACATCTTTGTATTATGTCAATATTAGATTTATTAATTAAAAATGACCTTTAATAGCAAAACGAAGTAATAGGGTGCAACTATTTAGGTGTGCTTTGTGAAAGGAATGATTTTATACACAAATCACTTGGTACCCCATCGGACTTTAAAGTATATAAACTTAGTTCATAAATATGCCATGTATTAAAATGAAACAAAACACAAGATTATTGCAACTATTCATGACCAATTGGTGTAAATCAAATTTTTAAAAATTGGCCTTGTATTAGAGTTTACAATATTTAAGTAAACTCAGTTTTTAAAAATTCAGTATAATATAATGAAAACACAAAATCATTCGAATCTGTTTCTAGAGCTGCATGAAAAATATAATAATGAAAATAATCGTGTTGAACATCTTTGTATTATGTCAATATTAGTTTTATTAATTAAAAATGACCTTTAATAGCAAAACGAAGTAATACGCTGCAACTATTTAGGTGTGCTTTATGAAAGGAATGATTTTATACACAAATCACTTGGTACCCCATCGGACTTTAAAGTATATAAACTTAGTTCATAAATATGCCATGTATTAAAATGAAACAAAACACAAGATTATTGCAACTATTCATGACCAATTGGTGTAAATCAAATTTTTAAAAATTGGCCTTGTATTAGAGTTTACAATATTTAAGTAAACTCAGTTTTTAAAAATTCAGTATACTATAATGAAAACACAAAATCATTCGAATCTGTTTCTAGAACTGCATGAAAAATATAATAATGAAAATAATCGTGTTGAACATCTTTGTATTATGTCAATATTAGTCTTATTTGATAAAAATGAATTTGCATAGCAAAACGAAGTAATAGGGTGCAACTATTTAGGTGTGCTGTGTGAAAGGATTGATTTTATACACAAATGAAATGGTACGCGATCGGACTTTAAAGTACATAAACTTAGTTCATAAATATGCCACATAATAAAATGAAACAAAACACAAGATTATTGCAAGTATTTATGACCAATTGGTGTAAATCAAATTTTTAAAAATTGGCCTTGTATTAGAGTTTACAATATTTACGTAAACTCAATTTTTAAAAATACAGTATAAAACAATGAAAACACAAAATCATTCGCATTTATTTCTAGACCTGCATGAAAAATATAATAATGAAAATAATCGTGTTGAACATCCCTGTATTCTGTCAATATACGTTTTATTTGATAAAAATTAATTTTAATAGCAAAACGAAGTAATACGCTGCAACTATTCAGAGTTGCTGTGTGAAAGGATTGATTTTGTACACGAATCACTTGGTACCCCATCGGACTTTAAAGTATATAAATTTAGTTCATAAATATCCCATATATTAAAATGATATAAAACACAAGATTATTACAACTATTCATGACCAATTGGTGTAAATCAAATTTTTAAAAATTGGCCTTGTATTAGAGTTTACAATATTTAAGTAAACTCAGTTTTTAAAAATTCAGTATAATATAATGAAAACACAAAATCATTCGAATCTGTTTCTAGAGTGCATGAAAAATATAATAATGAAAATAATCGTGTTGAACATCTTTGTATTATGTCAATATTAGTCTTATTTGATAAAAATGACCTTTAATAGCAAAACGAAGTAATAGGGTGCAACTATTTAGGTGTGCTGTGTGAAAGGATTGATTTTATACACAAATTAAATGGTACCCCATCGGACTTTAAAGTATATAAACTTAGTTCATAAATATGCCATTTAATAAAATGAAACCAAACACAAGATTATTGCAACTATTCATGACCAATTGGTGTAAATCAAATTTTTAAAAATTGTCCTTGTATTAGAGTTTACGATATTTACGTAAACTCAATTTTTAAAAATTAAGTATAAAACAATGAAAACACAAAACCATTCGAATCTATTTCTAGAGCTGCATGAAAAATATAATAATGAAAATAATCGTGTTGAACATCCTTGTATTCTGTCAATATAAGTTTTATTTGATAAAAATTAATTTTAATAGCAAAACGAAATAATACGCTGCAACTATTCAGAGGTGCTTTGTGAAAGGATTGACGTTATACACAAATAACTTGGTACCCCATTGGACTTTAAAGTATATAAATTTAGCTCATAAATATGCCATATAGTATATTAAAATGAAACAAAACACAAGATTATTGCAACTATTTATGACCAATTGGTGTAAATCAAATTTTTAAAAATTGGCCTTGTATTAGAGTTTACAATATTTACGTAAACTCAGTTTAAAAAATTCAGTATAATATAATGAAAACACAAAATCATTCGAATCTATGTATAGAGTTGCATGAAAAATATAATAATGAAAATAATCGTGTTGAACATCCTTGTATTATGTCAATATTAGTTTTATTTGATAAAAATGATCTTTAATAGCAAAACGAAGTAATAGGGTGCAACTATTTAGGTGTGCTTTGTGAAAGGAATGATTTTATACACAAATCACTTGGTACCCCATCGGACTTTAAAGTATATAAACTTAGTTCATAAATATGCCATGTATTAAAATGAAACAAAACACAGGATTATTTCAACTATTTATGACCAATTGGTGTAAATCAAATTTTTAAAAATTGTCCTTGTATTAGAGTTTACAATATTTACGTAAACTCAATTTTTAAAAATACAGTATAAAACAATGAAAACACAAAATCATTCGCATTTATTTCTAGACCTGCATGAAAAATATAATCATGAAAATAATCGTGTTGAACATCCCTTTATTCTGTCAATATACGTTTTATTTGATAAAAATTAATTTTAATAGCAAAACGAAGTAATACGCTGCAACTATTCAGAGTTGCTGTGTGAAAGGATTGATTTTGTACACGAATCACTTGGTACCCCATCGGACTTTAAAGTATATAAATTTAGTTCATAAATATCCCATATATTAAAATGATATAAAACACAAGATTATTACAACTATTCATGACCAATTGGTGTAAATCAAATTTTTAAAAATTGGCCTTGTATTGGAGTTTACAATATTTAAGTAAACTCAGTTTTTAAAAATTCAGTATAATATAATGAAAACACAAAATCATTCGAATCTGTTTCTAGAGCTGCATGAAAAATATAATAATGAAAATAATCGTGTTGAACATCTTTGTATTATGTCAATATTAGTCTTATTTGATAAAAATGAATTTGCATAGCAAAACGAAGTAATAGGGTGCAACTATTTAGGTGTGCTGTGTGAAAGGATTGATTTTATACACAAATGAAATGGTACGCGATCGGACTTTAAAGTACATAAACTTAGTTCATAAATATGCCACATAATAAAATGAAACAAAACACAAGATTATTGCAAGTATTTATGACCAATTGGTGTAAATCAAATTTTTAAAAATTGTCCTTGTATTAGAGTTTACAATATTTACGTAAACTCAATTTTTAAAAATTCAGTATAAAACAATGAAAACACAAAATCATTTGCATCTATGTATAGAGTTGCATGAAAAATATAATAATGAAAATAATCGTGTTGAACATCCTTGTATTATGTCAATATTAGTTTTATTTGATAAAAATGACCTTTAATAGCAAAACGAAGTAATACGCTGCAACTATTCAGAGTTGCTGTGTGAAAGGATTGATTTTGTACACGAATCACTTGGTACCCCATCGGACTTTAAAGTATATAAATTTAGTTCATAAATATCCCATATATTAAAATGATATAAAACACAAGATTATTACAACTATTCATGACCAATTGGTGTAAATCAAATTTTTAAAAATTGGCCTTGTATTGGAGTTTACAATATTTAAGTAAACTCAGTTTTTAAAAATTCAGTATAATATAATGAAAACACAAAATCATTCGAATCTGTTTCTAGAGCTGCATGAAAAATATAATAATGAAAATAATCGTGTTGAACATCTTTGTATTATGTCAATATTAGTCTTATTTGATAAAAATGAATTTGCATAGCAAAACGAAGTAATAGGGTGCAACTATTTAGGTGTGCTGTGTGAAAGGATTGATTTTATACACAAATGAAATGGTACGCGATCGGACTTTAAAGTACATAAACTTAGTTCATAAATATGCCACATAATAAAATGAAACAAAACACAAGATTATTGCAAGTATTTATGACCAATTGGTGTAAATCAAATTTTTAAAAATTTTCCTTGTATTAGAGTTTACAATATTTAAGTAAACTCAGTTTTTAAAAATTCAGTATAATATAATGAAAACACAAAATCATTCGAATCTATGTATAGAGTTGCATGAAAAATATAATAATGAAAATAATCGTGTTGAACATCCTTGTATTATGTCAATATTAGTTTTATTTGATAAAAATGAACTTTAATAGCAAAACGAAGTAATAGGGTGCAACTATTTAGGTGTGCTGTGTGAAAGGATTGATTTTATACACAAATTAAATGGTACCCCATCGGACTTTAAAGTATATAAATTTAGTTCATAAATATCCCATATATTAAAATGATATAAAACACAAGATTATTACAACTATTCATGACCAATTGGTGTAAATCAAATTTTTAAAAATTGGCCTTGTATTGGAGTTTACAATATTTAAGTAAACTCAGTTTTTAAAAATTCAGTATAATATAATGAAAACACAAAATCATTCGAATCTGTTTCTAGAGCTGCATGAAAAATATAATAATGAAAATAATCGTGTTGAACATCTTTGTATTATGTCAATATTAGTCTTATTTGATAAAAATGAATTTGCATAGCAAAACGATGTAATAGGGTGAACTATTTAGGTGTGCTGTGTGAAAGGATTGATTTTATACACAAATGAAATGGTACGCGATCGGACTTTAAAGTATATAAACTTAGTTCATAAATATGCCATATAATAAAATTAAACAAAACACAAGATTATTGCAAGTATTTATGACCAATTGGTGTAAATCAAATTTTTAAAAATTGGCCTTGTATTAGAGTTTACGATATTTACGTAAACTCAATTTTTAAAAATTAAGTATAAAACAATGAAAACACAAAATCATTCGAATCTATTTCTAGAGCTGCATGAAAAATATAATAATGAAAATAATCGTGTTGAACATCCTTGTATTCTGTCAATATAAGTTTTATTTGATAAAAATTAATTTTAATAGCAAAACGAAATAATACGCTGCAACTATTCAGAGGTGCTTTGTGAAAGGATTGACGTTATACACAAATAACTTGGTACCCCATTGGACTTTAAAGTGTATAAATTTAGTTCATAAATATGCCATATATTAAAATGAAACAAAACACAAGATTATTGCAACTATTCATGACCAATTGGTGTAAATCAAATTTTTAAAAATTGGCCTTGTATTAGAGTTTACAATATTTAAGTAAACTCAGTTTTTAAAAATTCAGTATAATATAATGAAAACACAAAATCATTCGAATCTGTTTCTAGAGCTGCATGAAAAATATAATAATGAAAATAATCGTGTTGAACATCTTTGTATTATGTCAATATTAGATTTATTAATTAAAAATGACCTTTAATAGCAAAACGAAGTAATAGGGTGCAACTATTTAGGTGTGCTTTGTGAAAGGAATGATTTTATACACAAATCACTTGGTACCCCATCGGACTTTAAAGTATATAAACTTAGTTCATAAATATGCCATGTATTAAAATGAAACAAAACACAAGATTATTGCAACTATTCATGACCAATTGGTGTAAATCAAATTTTTAAAAATTGGCCTTGTATTAGAGTTTACAATATTTAAGTAAACTCAGTTTTTAAAAATTCAGTATAATATAATGAAAACACAAAATCATTCGAATCTGTTTCTAGAGCTGCATGAAAAATATAATAATGAAAATAATCGTGTTGAACATCTTTGTATTATGTCAATATTAGATTTATTAATTAAAAATGACCTTTAATAGCAAAACGAAGTAATAGGGTGCAACTATTTAGGTGTGCTTTGTGAAAGGAATGATTTTATACACAAATCACTTGGTACCCCATCGGACTTTAAAGTATATAAACTTAGTTCATAAATATGCCATGTATTAAAATGAAACAAAACACAAGATTATTGCAACTATTCATGACCAATTGGTGTAAATCAAATTTTTAAAAATTGGCCTTGTATTAGAGTTTACAATATTTAAGTAAACTCAGTTTTTAAAAATTCAGTATAATATAATGAAAACACAAAATCATTCGAATCTGTTTCTAGAGCTGCATGAAAAATATAATAATGAAAATAATCGTGTTGAACATCTTTGTATTATGTCAATATTAGTCTTATTTGATAAAAATGAATTTGCATAGCAAAACGAAGTAATAGGGTGCAACTATTTAGGTGTGCTGTGTGAAAGGATTGATTTTATACACAAATGAAATGGTACGCGATCGGACTTTAAAGTACATAAACTTAGTTCATAAATATGCCACATAATAAAATGAAACAAAACACAAGATTATTGCAAGTATTTATGACCAATTGGTGTAAATCAAATTTTTAAAAATTGGCCTTGTATTAGAGTTTACAATATTTACGTAAACTCAATTTTTAAAAATACAGTATAAAACAATGAAAACACAAAATCATTCGCATTTATTTCTAGACCTGCATGAAAAATATAATAATGAAAATAATCGTGTTGAACATCCCTGTATTCTGTCAATATACGTTTTATTTGATAAAAATTAATTTTAATAGCAAAACGAAGTAATACGCTGCAACTATTCAGAGTTGCTGTGTGAAAGGATTGATTTTGTACACGAATCACTTGGTACCCCATCGGACTTTAAAGTATATAAATTTAGTTCATAAATATCCCATATATTAAAATGATATAAAACACAAGATTATTACAACTATTCATGACCAATTGGTGTAAATCAAATTTTTAAAAATTGGCCTTGTATTAGAGTTTACAATATTTAAGTAAACTCAGTTTTTAAAAATTCAGTATAATATAATGAAAACACAAAATCATTCGAATCTGTTTCTAGAGCTGCATGAAAAATATAATAATGAAAATAATCGTGTTGAACATCTTTGTATTATGTCAATATTAGTCTTATTTGATAAAAATGAATTTGCATAGCAAAACGAAGTAATAGGGTGCAACTATTTAGGTGTGCTGTGTGAAAGGATTGATTTTATACACAAATGAAATGGTACGCGATCGGACTTTAAAGTACATAAACTTAGTTCATAAATATGCCACATAATAAAATGAAACAAAACACAAGATTATTGCAAGTATTTATGACCAATTGGTGTAAATCAAATTTTTAAAAATTGGCCTTGTATTAGAGTTTACAATATTTACGTAAACTCAGTTTAAAAAATTCAGTATAATATAATGAAAACACAAAATCATTCGAATCTATGTATAGAGTTGCATGAAAAATATAATAATGAAAATAATCGTGTTGAACATCCTTGTATTATGTCAATATTAGTTTTATTTGATAAAAATGACCTTTAATAGCAAAACGAAGTAATAGGGTGCAACTATTTAGGTGTGCTGTGTGAAAGGATTGATTTTATACACAAATTAAATGGTACCCCATCGGACTTTAAAGTATATAAACTTAGTTCATAAATATGCCATTTAATAAAATGAAACCAAACACAAGATTATTGCAACTATTCATGACCAATTGGTGTAAATCAAATTTTTAAAAATTGTCCTTGTATTAGAGTTTACGATATTTACGTAAACTCAATTTTTAAAAATTAAGTATAAAACAATGAAAACACAAAACCATTCGCATCTATTTCTAGAGCTGCATGAAAAATATAATAATGAAAATAATCGTGTTGAACATCCTTGTATTCTGTCAATATAAGTTTTATTTGATAAAAATTATTTTAATAGCAAAACGAAATAATACGCTGCAACTATTCAGAGGTGCTGTGTGAAAGGATTGACGTTATACACAAATAACTTGGTACCCCATTGGACTTTAAAGTATATAAATTTAGCTCATAAATATGCCATATAGTATATTAAAATGAAACAAAACACAAGATTATTGCAACTATTTATGACCAACTGGTGTAAATCAAATTTTTAAAAATTGGCCTTGTATTAGAGTTTACAATATTTAAGTAAACTCAGTTTAAAAAATTCAGTATAATATAATGAAAACACAAAATCATTCGAATCTATGTATAGAGTTGCATGAAAAATATAATAATGAAAATAATCGTGTTGAACATCCTTGTATTATGTCAATATTAGTTTTATTTGATAAAAATGATCTTTAATAGCAAAACGAAGTAATAGGGTGCAACTATTTAGGTGTGCTGTGTGAAAGGATTGATTTTATACACAAATTAAATGGTACCCCATCGGACTTTAAAGTATATAAACTTAGTTCATAAATATGCCATTTAATAAAATGAAACAAAACACAAGATTATTGCAACTATTCATGACCAATTGGTGTAAATCAAATTTTTAAAAATTGGCCTTGTATTGGAGTTTACAATATCTGCGTAAACTTAGTTTTTAAAAATACAGTATAAAACAATGAAAACACAAAATCATTCGCATTTATTTCTAGACCTGCATGAAAAATATAATAATGAAAATAATCGTGTTGAACATCCTTGTATTCTGTCAATATACGTTTTATTTGATAAAAATTAATTTTAATAGCAAAACGAAGTAATACGCTGCAACTATTCAGAGTTGCTGTGTGAAAGGAATGATTTTGTACACCAATCACTTGGTACCCCATCGGACTTTAAAGTATATAAACTTAGTTCATAAATATGCCATATAATAAAATGAAACAAAACACAAGATTAATGCAACTAATTATGACCAATTGGAGTAAATCAAATTTTTAAAAATTGGGCTTGTATTAGAGTTTATAATATTTACGTAAACTCAGTTTTTAAAAATTCAGTATAAAACAATGAAAACACAAAATCATTCGAATCTATTTCTAGACCTGCATGAAAAATATAATAATGAAAATAATCGTGTTGAACATCTTTGTATTCTGTCAATATACGTTTTATTTGATAAAAATTAATTTTAATAGCAAAACGAAGTAATACGCTGCAACTATTCAGAGTTGCTGTGTGAAAGGATTGATTTTGTACACGAATCACTTGGTACCCCAACGGACTTTAAAGTATATAAATTTAGTTCATAAATATCCCATATATTAAAATGATATAAAACACAAGATTATTACAACTATTCATGACCAATTGGTGTAAATCAAATTTTTAAAAATTGGCCTTGTATTAGAGTTTACAATATTTAAGTAAACTCAGTTTTTAAAAATTCAGTATAATATAATGAAAACACAAAATCATTCGAATCTGTTTCTAGAGCTGCATGAAAAATATAATAATGAAAATAATCGTGTTGAACATCTTTGTATTATGTCAATATTAGTTTTATTAATTAAAAATGACCTTTAATAGCAAAACGAAGTAATACGCTGCAACTATTCCGAGTTGCTGTGTGAAAGGATTGATTTTGTACACAAATCACTTGGTACCCCATCGGACTTTAAAGTATATAAATTTAATTCATAAATATCCCATATAATAAAATGATACAAAACACAAGATTATTGCAACTATTCATGACCAATTGGTGTAAATCAAATTTTTAAAAATTGGCCTTGTATTGGAGTTTACAATATCTACGTAAACTAAGTTTTTAAAAATACAGTATAAAACAATGAAAACACAAAATCATTCGCATTTATTTCTAGACCTGCATGAAAAATATAATAATGAAAATAATCGTGTTGAACATCCCTGTATTCTGTCAATATACGTTTTATTTGATAAAAATTAATTTTAATAGCAAAACGAAGTAATACGCTGCAACTATTCAGAGTTGCTGTGTGAAAGGATTGATTTTGTACACGAATCACTTGGTACCCCATCGGACTTTAAAGTATATAAATTTAGTTCATAAATATCCCATATATTAAAATGATATAAAACACAAGATTATTACAACTATTCATGACCATTTGGTGTAAATCAAATTTTTAAAAATTGGCCTTGTATTGGAGTTTACAATATTTAAGTAAACTCAATTTTTAAAAATTAAGTATAAAACAATGAAAACACAAAATCATTCGCATCTATTTCTAGAGCTGCATGAAAAATATAATAATGAAAATAATCGTGTTGAACATCCTTGTATTCTGTCAATATACGTTTTATTTGAAAAAAATTAATTTTAATAGCAAAACGAAATAATACGCTGCAACTATTCAGAGTTGCTGTGTGAAAGGAATGATATTGTACACAAATCACTTGGTACCCCATCGGACTTTAAAGTATATAAACTTAGTTCATAAATATGCCATATATTAAAATGAAACAAAACACAAGATTATTCCAACTATTTATGACCAATTGGTGTAAATCAAATTTTTAAAAATTGGCCTTGTATTAGAGTTTACAATATTTACGTAAACTCAGTTTTTAAAAATTCAGTATAATATAATGAAAACACAAAATCATTCGACTCTATGTATAGAGTTGCATGAAAAATATAATAATGAAAATAATCGTGTTGAACATCCTTGTATTCTGTCAATATTAGTTTTATTTGATAAAAATCAATTTGCATAGCAAAACGAAGTAATAGGGTGCAACTATTTAGGGTTCTGTGTGAAAGGATTGATTTTATACACAAATCAAATGGTACCCCATCGGACTTTAAGGTATATAAACTTAGTTCATAAATATGCTATATAATAAAATGAAACAAAACAAAAGATTATTGCAAGTATTTATGACCAATTGGTGTAAATCAAATTTTTAAAAATTGTCCTTGTATTAGAGTTTACAATATTTACGTAAACTCAATTTTTAAAAATACAGTATAAAACAATGAAAACACAAAATCATTCGCATTTATTTCTAGTCCTGCATGAAAAATATAATAATGAAAATAATCGTGTTGAACATCCCTGTATTCTGTCAATATACGTTTTATTTGATAAAAATTAATTTTAATAGCAAAACGAAGTAATACGCTGCAACTATTCAGAGTTGCTGTGTGAAAGGATTGATTTTGTACACGAATCACTTGGTACCCCATCGGACTTTAAAGTATATAAATTTAGTTCATAAATATCCCATATATTAAAATGATATAAAACACAAGATTATTACAACTATTCATGACCAATTGGTGTAAATCAAATTTTTAAAAATTGGCCTTGTATTGGAGTTTACAATATTTAAGTAAACTCAATTTTTAAAAATTAAGTATAAAACAATGAAAACACAAAATCATTCGCATCTATTTCTAGAGCTGCATGAAAAATATAATAATGAAAATAATCGTGTTGAACATCTTTGTATTCTGTCAATATACGTTTTATTTGAAAAAAATTAATTTTAATAGCAAAACGAAGTAATACGCTGCAACTATTCAGAGTTGCTGTGTGAAAGGAATGATATTGTACACAAATCACTTGGTACCCCATCGGACTTTAAAGTATATAAACTTAGTTCATTAATATGCCATATATTAAAATGAAACAAAACACAAGATTATTCCAACTATTTATGACCAATTGGTGTAAATCAAATTTTTAAAAATTGGCCTTGTATTAGAGTTTACAATATTTACGTAAACTCAGTTTTTAAAAATTCAGTATAATATAATGAAAACACAAAATCATTCGACTCTATGTATAGAGTTGCATGAAAAATATAATAATGAAAATAATCGTGTTGAACATCCTTGTATTCTGTCAATATTAGTTTTATTTGATAAAAATCAATTTGCATAGCAAAACGAAGTAATAGGGTGCAACTATTTAGGTGTTCTGTGTGAAAGGATTGATTTTGCACACGAATCACTTGGTACCCCATCGGACTTTAAAGTATATAAATTTAGTTCATAAATATCCCATATATTAAAATGATATAAAACACAAGATTATTACAACTATTCATGACCAATTGGTGTAAATCAAATTTTTAAAAATTGGCCTTGTATTGGAGTTTACAATATTTAAGTAAACTCAGTTTTTAAAAATTCAGTATAATATAATGAAAACACAAAATCATTCGAATCTGTTTCTAGAGCTGCATGAAAAATATAATAATGAAAATAATCGTGTTGAACATCTTTGTATTATATCAATATTAGTTTTATTAATTAAAAATGACCTTTAATAGCAAAACGAAGTAATACGCTGCAACTATTCAGAGTTGCTGTGTGAAAGGATTGATTTTGTACACAAATCACTTGGTACCCCATCGGACTTTAAAGTATATAAATTTAGTTCATAAATATCCCATATAATAAAATGATACAAAACACAAGATTATTGCAACTATTCATGACCAATTGGTGTAAATCAAATTTTTAAAAATTGGCCTTGTATTGGAGTTTACAATATCTACGTAAACTAAGTTTTTAAAAATACAGTATAAAACAATGAAAACACAAAATCATTCGCATTTATTTCTAGACCTGCATGAAAAATATAATAATGAAAATAATCGTGTTGAACATCCCTGTATTATGTCAATATACGTTTTATTTGATAAAAATTAATTTTAATAGCAAAACGAAGTAATACGCTGCAACTATTCAGAGTTGCTGTGTGAAAGGATTGATTTTGTACACGAATCACTTGGTACCCCATCGGACTTTAAAGTATATAAATTTAGTTCATAAATATCCCATATATTAAAATGATATAAAACACAAGATTATTACAACTATTCATGACCAATTGGTGTAAATCAAATTTTTAAAAATTGGCCTTGTATTGGAGTTTACAATATTTAAGTAAACTCAATTTTTAAAAATTAAGTATAAAACAATGAAAACACAAAATCATTCGCATCTATTTCTAGAGCTGCATGAAAAATATAATAATGAAAATAATCGTGTTGAACATCCTTGTATTCTGTCAATATACGTTTTATTTGAAAAAAATTAATTTTAATAGCAAAACGAAGTAATACGCTGCAACTATTCAGAGTTGCTGTGTGAAAGGAATGATATTGTACACAAATCACTTGGTACCCCATCGGACTTTTAAGTATATAAACTTAGTTCATAAATATGCCATATATTAAAATGAAACAAAACACAAGATTATTCCAACTATTTATGACCAATTGGTGTAAATCAAATTTTTAAAAATTGGCCTTGTATTAGAGTTTACAATATTTACGTAAACTCAGTTTTTAAAAATTCAGTATAATATAATGAAAACACAAAATCATTCGACTCTATGTATAGAGTTGCATGAAAAATATAATAATGAAAATAATCGTGTTGAACATCCTTGTATTCTGTCAATATTAGTTTTATTTGATAAAAATCAATTTGCATAGCAAAACGAAGTAATAGGGTGCAACTATTTAGGTGTTCTGTGTGAAAGGATTGATTTTATACACAAATCAAATGGTACCCCATCGGACTTTAAGGTATATAAACTTAGTTCATAAATATGCCATATAATAAAATGAAACAAAACACAAGATTATTGCAACTATTTATGACCAATTGGTGTAAATCAAATTTTTAAAAATTGGCCTTGTATTAGAGTTTACAATATTTACGTAAACTCAGTTTAAAAAATTCAGTATAATATAATGAAAACACAAAATCATTCGAATCTATGTATGGAGTTGCATGAAAAATATAATAATGAAAATAATCGTGTTGTACATCTTTGTATTATGTCAATATTAGTTTTATTTAATAAAAATGACCTTTAATAGCAAAACGAAGTAATAGGGTGCAACTATTTAGGTGTTCTGTGTGAAAGGATTGATTTTATACACAAATCAAATGGTACCCCATCGGACTTTAAGGTATATAAACTTAGTTCATAAATATGCCATATAATAAAATGAAACAAAACACAAGATTATTGCAACTATTCATGACCAATTGGTGTAAATCAAATTTTTTAAAAATTGGCCTTGTATTGGAGTTTACAATATCTACGTAAACTTAGTTTTTATAAATACAGTATAAAACAATGAAAACACAAAATCATTCTCATTTATTTCTAGAGCTGCATGAAAAATATAATAATGAAAATAATCGTGTTGAACATCTTTGTATTCTGTCAATATACGTTTTATTTGATAAAAATTAATTTTAATAGCAAAACGAAGTAATACGCTGCAACTATTCAGAGTTGCTGTGTGAAAGGAATGATTTTGTACACAAATCACTTGGTACCCCATCGGACTTTGAAGTATATAAATTTAGTTCATAAATATCCCATATAATAAAATGATACAAAACACAAGATTATTGCAACTATTCATGACCCAATTGGTGTAAATCAAATTTTTAAAAATTGGCCTTGTATTGGAGTTTACAATATTTACGTAAACTCAGTTTTTAAAAATTCAGTATAATATAATGAAAACACAAAATCATTCGACTCTATGTACAGAGTTGCATGAAAAATATAATAATGAAAATAATCGTGTTGAACATCCTTGTATTCTGTCAATATTAGTTTTATTAATTAAAAATGACCTTAAATAGCAAAACGAAGTAATAGGGTGCAACTATTTAGGTGTGCTTTGTGAAAGGAATGATTTTATACACAAATCACTTGGTACCCCATCGGACTTTAAAGTATATAAATTTAGTTCATAAATATCCCATATAATAAAATGGTACAAAACACAAGATTATTGCAACTATTCATGACCAATTGGTGTAAATCAAATTTTTAAAAATTGGCCTTGTATTAGAGTTTACAATATTTACGTAAACTCAGTTTTTAAAAATTCAGTATAATATAATGAAAACACAAAATCATTCGACTCTATGTATAGAGTTGCATGAAAAATATAATAATGAAAATAATCGTGTTGAACATCCTTGTATTCTGTCAATATTAGTTTTATTAATTAAAAATGACCTTTAATAGCAAAAGAAAGTAATAGGGTGCAACAATTTAGGTGTGCTTTGTGAAGGGAATGATTTTACACACAAATCACTTGGTACCCCATCGGACTTTAAAGTAAGTATATAAATTTAGTTCATAAATATCCCATATAATAAAATGATACAAAACACAAGATTATTGCAACTATTCATGACCAATTGGTGTAAATCAAATTTTTAAAAATTGGCCTTGTATTGGAGTTTACAATATCTACGTAAACTAAGTTTTTAAAATTACAGTATAAAACAATGAAAACACAAAATCATTCGCATTTATTTCTAGACCTGCATGAAAAATATAATAATGAAAATAATCGTGTTGAACATCCTTGTATTCTGTCAATATACGTTTTATTTGATAAAAATTAATTTTAATAGCAAAACGAAGTAATACGCTGCAACTATTCAGAGTTCCTGTGTGAAAGGAATGATTTTGTACACAAATCACTTGGTACCCCATCGGACTTTAAAGTAAGTAAATAAATTTAGTTCATAAATATCCCATATATTAAAATGATACAAAACACAAGATTATTGCAACTATTCATGACCAATTGGTGTAAATCAAATTTTTAAAAATTGGCCTTGTATTAGAGTTTACAATATTTACGTAAACTAAGTTTTTAAAAATTCAGTATAATATAATGAAAAAACAAAATCATTCGCATCTGTTTCTAGAGCTGCATGAAAAATATAATAATGAAAATAATCGTGTTGAACATCTTTGTATTATGTCAATATTAGATTTATTAATTAAAAATGACCTTTAATAGCAAAACGAAGTAATAGGGTGCAACTATTTAGGTGTGCTGTGTGAAAGGATTGATTTTATACACAAATTAAATGGTACCCCATCAGACTTTAAAGTATATAAACTTAGTTCATAAATATGCCATATAATAATATGAAACAAAACACAAGATTAATGCAACTATTTATGACCAATTGGTGAAAATCAAATTTTTAAAAGTTGGCCTTGTATTAGAGTTTACAATATTTACGTAAACTCAGTTTTTAAAAATTCAGTATAAAACAATGAAAACACAAAATCATTCGAATCTGTTTCCAGAGCTGCATGAAAAATATAATAATGAAAATAATCGTGTTGAACATCTTTGTATTATGTCAATATTAGATTTATTAATTAAAAATGACCTTTAATAGCAAAACGAAGTAATAGGGTGCAACTATTTAGGTGTGCTGTGTGAAAGGAATGATTTTATACACAAATCACTTGGTACCCCATCGGACTTTAAAGTATATAAATTTAGTTCATAAAAATCCCATATATTGAAATGATACAAAACACAAGATTATTGCAACTATTCATGACCAATTGGTGTACATCAAATTTTTAAAAATTGGCCTTGTATTAAAGTTTACAATATTTGCGTAAACTCAGTTTTTAAAAATTCAGTATAATATAATGAAAACACAAAATCATTCGAATCTGTTTCTAGAGCTGCATGAAAAATATAATAATGAAAATAATCGTGTTGAACATCTTTGTATTATGTCAATATTAGTTTTATTAATTAAAAATGACCTTTAATAGCAAAACGAAGTAATAGGGTGCAACTATTTAGGTGTGCTTTGTGAAAGGAATGATTTTATACACAAATCACTTGGTACCCCATCGGACTTTAAAGTATATAAATTTAGTTCATAAATATCCCATATAATAAAATGGTACAAAACACAAGATTATTGCAACTATTCATGACCAATTGGTGTAAATCAAATTTTTAAAAATTGGCCTTGTATTAGAGTTTACAATATTTACGTAAACTCAGTTTTTAAAAATTCAGTATAATATAATGAAAACACAAAATCATTCGACTCTATGTATAGAGTTGCATGAAAAATATAATAATGAAAATAATCGTGTTGAACATCCTTGTATTCTGTCAATATTAGTTTTATTAATTAAAAATGACCTTTAATAGCAAAAGAAAGTAATAGGGTGCAACAATTTAGGTGTGCTTTGTGAAGGGAATGATTTTACACACAAATCACTTGGTACCCCATCGGACTTTAAAGTAAGTATATAAATTTAGTTCATAAATATCCCATATAATAAAATGATACAAAACACAAGATTATTGCAACTATTCATGACCAATTGGTGTAAATCAAATTTTTAAAAATTGGCCTTGTATTAGAGTTTACAATATTTACGTAAACTCAGTTTTTAAAAATTCAGTATAATATAATGAAAACACAAAATCATTCGACTCTATGTATAGAGTTGCATGAAAAATATAATAATGAAAATAATCGTGTTGAACATCTTTGTATTATGTCAATATTAGATTTATTAATTAAAAATGACCTTTAATAGCAAAACGAAGTAATAGGGTGCAACTATTTAGGTGTGCTGTGTGAAAGGATTGATTTTATACACAAATTAAATGGTACCCCATCAGACTTTAAAGTATATAAACTTAGTTCATAAATATGCCATATAATAATATGAAACAAAACACAAGATTAATGCAACTATTTATGACCAATTTGTGAAAATCAAATTTTTAAAAGTTGGCCTTGTATTAGAGTTTACAATATTTACGTAAACTCAGTTTTTAAAAATTCAGTATAAAACAATGAAAACACAAAATCATTCGAATCTGTTTCCAGAGCTGCATGAAAAATATAATAATGAAAATAATCGTGTTGAACATCCTTGTATTCTGTCAATATTAGTTTTATTAATTAAAAATGACCTTAAATAGCAAAACGAAGTAATAGGGTGCAACTATTTAGGTGTGCTTTGTGAAAGGAATGATTTTATACACAAATCACTTGGTACCCCATCGGACTTTAAAGTATATAAATTTAGTTCATAAATATCCCATATAATAAAATGGTACAAAACACAAGATTATTGCAACTATTCATGACCAATTGGTGTAAATCAAATTTTTAAAAATTGGCCTTGTATTAGAGTTTACAATATTTACGTAAACTCAGTTTTTAAAAATTCAGTATAATATAATGAAAACACAAAATCATTCGACTCTATGTATAGAGTTGCATGAAAAATATAATAATGAAAATAATCGTGTTGAACATCCTTGTATTCTGTCAATATTAGTTTTATTAATTAAAAATGACCTTTAATAGCAAAAGAAAGTAATAGGGTGCAACAATTTAGGTGTGCTTTGTGAAGGGAATGATTTTACACACAAATCACTTGGTACCCCATCGGACTTTAAAGTAAGTATATAAATTTAGTTCATAAATATCCCATATAATAAAATGATACAAAACACAAGATTATTGCAACTATTCATGACCAATTGGTGTAAATCAAATTTTTAAAAATTGGCCTTGTATTGGAGTTTACAATATCTACGTAAACTAAGTTTTTAAAATTACAGTATAAATCAATGAAAACACAAAATCATTCGCATTTATTTCTAGAGCTGCATGAAAAATATAATAATGAAAATAATCGTGTTGAACATCCTTGTATTCTGTCAATATACGTTTTATTTGATAAAAATTAATTTTAATAGCAAAACGAAGTAATACGCTGCAACTATTCAGAGTTCCTGTGTGAAAGGAATGATTTTGTACACAAATCACTTGGTACCCCATCGGACTTTAAAGTAAGTAAATAAATTTAGTTCATAAATATCCCATATATTAAAATGATACAAAACACAAGATTATTGCAACTATTCATGACCAATTGGTGTAAATCAAATTTTTAAAAATTGGCCTTGTATTAGAGTTTACAATATTTACGTAAACTCAGTTTTTAAAAATTCAGTATAATATAATGAAAACACAAAATCATTCGACTCTATGTATAGAGTTGCATGAAAAATATAATAATGAAAATAATCGTGTTGAACATCTTTGTATTATGTCAATATTAGATTTATTAATTAAAAATGACCTTTAATAGCAAAACGAAGTAATAGGGTGCAACTATTTAGGTGTGCTGTGTGAAAGGATTGATTTTATACACAAATTAAATGGTACCCCATCAGACTTTAAAGTATATAAACTTAGTTCATAAATATGCCATATAATAATATGAAACAAAACACAAGATTAATGCAACTATTTATGACCAATTGGTGAAAATCAAATTTTTAAAAGTTGGCCTTGTATTAGAGTTTACAATATTTACGTAAACTCAGTTTTTAAAAATTCAGTATAAAACAATGAAAACACAAAATCATTCGAATCTGTTTCCAGAGCTGCATGAAAAATATAATAATGAAAATAATCGTGTTGAACATCTTTTTATTATGTCAATATTAGATTTATTAATTAAAAATGACCTTTAATAGCAAAACGAAGTAATAAGGTGCAACTATTTAGGTGTGCTTCGTGAAAGGAATGATTTTATACACAAATCACTTGGTACCCCATCGGACTTTAAAGTATATAAATTTAGTTCATAAAAATCCCATATATTAAAATGATACAAAACACAAGATTATTGCAACTATTCATGACCAATTGGTGTACATCAAATTTTTAAAAATTGGCCTTGTATTAAAGTTTACAATATTTGCGTAAACTCAGTTTTTAAAAATTCAGTATAATATAATGAAAACACAAAATCATTCGAATCTGTTTCTAGAGCTGCATGAAAAATATAATAATGAAAATAATCGTGTTGAACATCTTTGTATTATGTCAATATTAGTTTTATTAATTAAAAATGACCTTTAATAGCAAAACGAAGTAATAGGGTGCAACTATTTAGGTGTGCTTTGTGAAAGGAATGATTTTATACACAAATCACTTGGTACCCCATCGGACTTTAAAGTATATAAATTTAGTTCATAAATATCCCATATAATAAAATGGTACAAAACACAAGATTATTGCAACTATTCATGACCAATTGGTGTAAATCAAATTTTTAAAAATTGGCCTTGTATTAGAGTTTACAATATTTGCGTAAACTCAGTTTTTAAAAATTCAGTATAATATAATGAAAACACAAAATCATTCGAATCTGTTTCTAGAGCTGCATGAAAAATAAATTAATGAAAATAATCGTGTTGAACATCTTTGTATTATATCAATATAAGTTTTATTAATTAAAAATGACCTTTAATAGCAAAACGAAGTAATAGGGTGCAACTATTTAGGTGTGCTTTGTGAAAGGAATGATTTTATACACAAATTAAATGGTACCCCATCAGACTTTAAAGTATATAAACTTAGTTCATAAATATGCCATATAATAATATGAAACAAAACACAAGATTAATGCAACTATTTATGACCAATTGGTGAAAATCAAATTTTTAAAAGTTGGCCTTGTATTAGAGTTTACAATATTTACGTAAACTCAGTTTTTAAAAATTCAGTATAAAACAAGGAAAACACAAAATCATTCGAATCTGTTTCCAGAGCTGCATGAAAAATATAATAATGAAAATAATCGTGTTGAACATCTTTGTATTATGTCAATATTAGATTTATTAATTAAAAATGACCTTTAATAGCAAAACGAAGTAATAGGGTGCAACTATTTAGGTGTGCTTTGTGAAAGGATTGATTTTGTACACGAATCACTTGGTACCCCATCGGACTTTAAAGTATATAAATTTAGTTCATAAATATCCCATATATTAAAATGATACAAAACACAAGATTATTGCAACTATTCATGACCAATTGGTGTACATCAAATTTTTAAAAATTGGCCTTGTATTAGAGTTTACAATATTTGCGTAAACTCAGTTTTTAAAAATTCAGTATAATATAATGAAAACACAAAATCATTCGAATCTGTTTCCAGAGCTGCATGAAAAATATAAAAATGAAAATAATCGTGTTGAACATCTTTGTATTATGTCAATATTAGATTTATTAATTAAAAATGACCTTTAATAGCAAAACGAAGTAATAGGGTGCAACTATTTAGATGTGCTTCGTGAAAGGAATGATTTTATACACAAATCACTTGGTACCCCATCGGACTTTAAAGTATATAAATTTAGTTCATAAAAATCCCATATATTAAAATGATACAAAACACAAGATTATTGCAACTATTCATGACCAATTGGTGTACATCAAATTTTTAAAAATTGGCCTTGTATTAGAGTTTACAATATTTGCGTAAACTCAGTTTTTAAAAATTCAGTATAATATAATGAAAACACAAAATCATTCGAATCTGTTTCTAGAGCTGCATGAAAAATATAATAATGAAAATAATCGTGTTGAACATCTTTGTATTATGTCAATATTAGTTTTATTAATTAAAAATGACCTTTAATAGCAAAACGAAGTAATAGGGTGCAACTATTTAGGTGTGCTTTGTGAAAGGAATGATTTTATACACAAATCACTTGGTACCCCATCGGACTTAAAAGTATATAAATTTAGTTCATAAATATCCCATATAATAAAATGGTACAAAACACAAGATTATTGCAACTATTCATGACCAATTGGTGTAAATCAAATTTTTAAAAATTGGCCTTGTATTAGAGTTTACAATATTTGCGTAAACTCAGTTTTTAAAAATTCAGTATAATATAATGAAAACACAAAATCATTCGAATCTGTTTCTAGAGCTGCATGAAAAATATAATAATGAAAATAATCGTGTTGAACATCTTTGTATTATGTCAATATTAGTTTTATTAATTAAAAATGACCTTTAATAGCAAAACGAAGTAATAGGGTGCAACTATTTAGGTGTGCTTTGTGAAAGGAATGATTTTATACACAAATTAAATGGTACCCCATCAGACTTTAAAGTATATAAACTTAGTTCATAAATATGCCATATAATAATATGAAACAAAACACAAGATTAATGCAACTATTTATGACCAATTGGTGAAAATCAAATTTTTAAAAGTTGGCCTTGTATTAGAGTTTACAATATTTACGTAAACTCAGTTTTTAAAAATTCAGTATAAAACAATGAAAACACAAAATCATTCGAATCTGTTTCCAGAGCTGCATGAAAAATATAATAATGAAAATAATCGTGTTGAACATCTTTGTATTATGTCAATATTAGATTTATTAATTAAAAATGACCTTTAATAGCAAAACGAAGTAATAGGGTGCAACTATTTAGGTGTGCTTTGTGAAAGGAATGATTTTATACACAAATCACTTGGTACCCCATCGGACTTTAAAGTATATAAATTTAGTTCATAAAAATCCCATATATTAAAATGATACAAAACACAAGATTATTGCAACTATTCATGACCAATTGGTGTACATCAAATTTTTAAAAATTGGCCTTGTATTAGAGTTTACAATATTTGCGTAAACTCAGTTTTTAAAAATTCAGTATAATATAATGAAAACACAAAATCATTCGAATCTGTTTCCAGAGCTGCATGAAAAATATAATAATGAAAATAATCGTGTTGAACATCTTTGTATTATGTCAATATTAGATTTATTAATTAAAAATGACCTTTAATAGCAAAACGAAGTAATAGGGTGCAACTATTTAGGTGTGCTTCGGGAAAGGAATGATTTTATACACAAATTAAATGGTACCCCATCAGACCTTAAAGTATATAAACTTAGTTCATAAATATGCCATATAATAATATGAAACAAAACACAAGATTAATGCAACTATTTATGACCAATTGGTGAAAATCAAATTTTTAAAAGTTCCCTAGTCCCACAATCCTTGAAAATTCATTAGAAAGTCGTCAGATCTTGTCTTGTCCCATGTTTTGTGTCTTAGGACATTTCTTTAGAAATTCTGCAGGCTTTTACAGGATTGTCCTGGGCTAAGTGCGACACTGTCTTAGGAATGTGTCAAAGGTACTTCTTACTACAATCGCAAGAAAATTTCAATCGAAGTTCTTTTGATAATATTTCAGGAAAGTCTTAAGATATTTTATTAAGAAAAATGTAAGAAAACTTCATGGACCTTTCTTTAGAATTTATCGTCGAGTAGTATTGCGAATTTGTCATTGGAAATTCTGCACTATTTATCCTCAACATTTCTGCAGAATATATACCTGTTTATTCTTTAGAATTTTTCGAGACTTTTATAGATGAAATATGGTTTAGATATATTTTGACATAAACAAATATTTAAATTCAATAAAATGTAAAATATTTTTTGCCTTTATTAATGTTTATTGAAAAAAAAGTTAAATTCATTTTTGGCAATTCTTACAAAATTTTCCTTATTGCTAACTCAATATTTCATACTTGTTTTGGTACATTGCTTTCTTTAGTTTGTATAATATTAATTCAAATATTTAAATCTTAAAAATAAAAACTAGACAAAGAGCAATAAAATCTAGTTCAAAAGAAAAATGTCGAAAAAAAAAACAATTTAAAAAAATAAAATAAATTGAAATGAAATTTTATATGTATATGTACATATAAATATATTTCTACTTTTCATTTTTTCCGTAATTCTCTAAGTTACTATTTTCTCCAGCATTTTTATGTTTTTGCATTTTCCTATTTTCTTGTTTTTTTAGTGCATCTTTTAATTTGACCAGTGTAGATTTAAATGACTTCTGAATATTTGTCATTATTTTATTTCCGAAAATTTCAACGCATATACCTAAAATTAAGAGAATAATTATATTAAAAATTGTGTATCCGATCAATTTGATTGTCTTTTTATATTAACAATAAATATGAATATGTTTAGCAATGAAAAACTAACTTACTTTCCAAATTTTGAATAAATTTTGTTCTTTTGAGAGAGACCTTATTTTCGTCTTGGACCTCGTTCCACGTCAAGTTACATATTACATTTTCGTTGAAGGTGTTTAAAATCACCTTTTTAAAATAATCACATATGTCTACGCCATGGATCCCCTTCACAAAGTTCTAAATGAAAAAAAAATATATATTTTTAAAAGTAATATAATAATTTTTTAGACGTCAGTTACGAAAAATTGATCGATTTGATAGACTTTCTCAATAACTTTGAACTTATTTTGTTTCGAAAACCAAATGTTTACAAAATGTTCTTTGTCACATAAAAATCGGATTCATATTGATCGACATTTCTTTATTGAAGTCTTAAATTTTCTTCACGCGCTCCTTACCATTTTTTGAATATCATTATCCTCTTGAAGATAGTTCTCAAATTTTATAAATTCATCGATGGTGTTGAAAAAAACGGTTTCACCGTTCGTTTTATATTGATGAGGACTAGCAACATAATTTTTCACCAAATTCTCAATTGTTTTCGCAAAATTATTTTCCATTGTACTAATTCGGGTTTCAATGTATTGCTGCAGCTTTTCAAAACGCAATTCTGTTTTGAGAAAATACATGAAAAATATGTACATGTATATTATTTTTTGAAATCTTAAATCAAAATGCTTAATATAACAACAAGACAGTCTTTTACACGTTTAAGTAAAATGTTACTTAATAAATATACCAATGAAAACTTCATTTGATATTATAATAACATGTAAAATTTGCTTTCCTAATATGTGCTCGTGAATTTGGAAATTAAAAAATAAATCAGTTAAAAGTTACCTATAAATGACTGTATACTGGAATTAACCATATTGACAGATTGAGAGGGCTGGTCTCCATATGATGCACCAGTATTCTGTGTAGTCGACTGGTCTACATTTGATGCGACACTGCCCTGTACTAGAAAACTTTGAGGATTGTTTTTTCCGGGTGTAGTAAAAAGAGGTGAGAGTTCACTTATATTCAATTCACTTGGGTCCGCAACAGAACTTTGCATGCAACTGTATTGTTTTTCATTTCCAATCAGTGTAAATATGTATTGCTCTTGAGTAGTAATGGTGTTCTGTTCTGAATTATGGAGTGGTTGTTGATTATCTGGATCTTCTTCGGCACTTGACTGCCAAAGAGCCCTGTCGCATTTTTTATTTGCATCGTCAAAGGAATCTGTGCAAAGATCATTTTTGAAAATTGTTCTTAAAAATATTTAAAAAAAAATAAAAGTCACCTGCATAAAAAAGTACTCGACATTCCACTTGTTTCCAATTCTCCTTGGGTATAACACTGTTTATTTGTAATTTTTTAATGTTTTTATTAGGTGGCCAAAAACAATGACATTTGTCTTCTGTTAGCCAATTTATTGGTATAACTTCGCATGCCTCCTCATCATCAAACGCGACAATGCAGTAACTATGAAAATACGTTTATATGTTAAGTATAAAAAGTAATGTGTAAAATATTATATAACAAAAGTTCGTATAACATATGTATGTACTACTAAAAATGAATTACATACCTCATTTTTTCAATATATCTTCTTGTGGTTATTGCTGCTGATGTGAATTGACGAATATATTTTAAATTTTGTGTAGTCCTAAAAAATAGTACGAATTATTTAAAGTTAGGAAGGCAACTTTTCTCTGAATTCGATTTTGTTCAAAAACAAATGTTCGTCCATACGTTATGTTAGAAGAAGTGAATATATTGAGGTAACGAGATTGGATAGGAAAGTCATATAAATCTTTCAAAGCAAGAATTTCTCTTCCTGTAAATAATGTTTGTTTTTCCTGTTTTTCTATTTGCAAAATTTGCACAATAATGTATTTGTCTAGCATACAGTAATTGTCTGGTGAGTTTTTAGATAATTTTGTAGTTCCAATAGTAATTGTTTCGGCTACACCGTTTAGAATTTTCTCATTGTTTCTCAAATACTGTACGTGGCTGAAGTTATTTTCTTCTGTTATTCTGTTGTGCAACTGTTCTAGCACCTTATGCCCTGACCTACAACATTTTTTTATAAATTGCATGAAATTTTCAAATTTAAAAGCACTGAAGCTTTCTAGACAAGCACCAATATCTCGTACATCTTTACTTAAATGTAACAGACTGTGTACATTGAACGACATGGTGTGAATTCCATATAATTCACTGAAGTCTTTAACGAAATCCTTCAGGAGATTTTCAGCTAATTCATTGTTTGCAAGACATATTTCGTCTGAACATAGAATTTTGAGTCCACAGTGTAATTTAAGATAATGGTCATAAAAGATTTTTTGCACCTTGCCTTTTATCAAAAATGGCAGAGTGTATAAGAGCAATTGTCGCAATTCAGTTGCCTTATATCGTCTTAGCATCGAAAGTGGCCTGGGTGTGCGACTAAATTCTGCAGGCATTTGTCTGGATATAGACATAATATCTTCTGAAATTTTTAAAATTACTCTGTTAGGTAAACTGTACAATCTTAAACGACATTCAATCCACAGAGAAAGTATTTGTTTTACAACACCCAGACAAACAGCATGCATATAATCTATTGGAACTTGTGAAACACAACCAATTCCAAGGTGCTCGATTGTTGTTGTATTTTTACTTAAATGAAAATTTTCGTCTACTTTGTCCCTAAAACTTAAATTTGTCCGTAGTGCGTATACACCATAAGGAAATGTTACTTTATGTAGAACATATAAGCCTCGAATTTCACATTTAGAGCAGCTGCTGTATCCCGTGTGTGTTGTTACGTTCAAAACAAATGCTCTAGCAGGGGCGTCACAAATAATGGATCTAATTTTAATTTCATAAAAACGGCCATTCCAAACAAAGCCGTTTTGTAAAATTTCTTTCATTTCAGAAACAAATGGCTCAAGAAATATATCTACATCTGCCGGTTTTGATGTGCCGAAGTAAGTGCCTACCATTTCCACCCTTGATTGACCAACTATACTTATAAGAATTGGCCATAATGTGCTCGTAGAACTGTTACTTACGCCTACTCCATCTATTCCGACATCTAGTAGAACGGTATTCGTTGGACCAATAAAGAATTTCAATAAACGGTTCAAACATGTTTTAAACCCAACATGCAAATATTGGCCTTCCATCATATTAGAAATTTCATGTTTTTTAGGTGTGCGTAGAAGTTTTCTACCATCAAATGGTAAAAATGGAAAGTGTGGTCTTAGCACCTTGAGTAAACTATTAACGTGCATTATTGGACATTTGGAAAATGTTACCCAATTTGCTAATTTTTCTTCTAACGTTGGAATATTATTGCTTTCGATTGTGCTTTCATCAGAAGAACTGTGATAATCCGTGTTTGATAAATTGTTCATTCCATTCTTCATTGTTACAACATTGTTAGTTGTATCATTGTCGCCTGTAGCTCTATGTGTACTTTGAGTCGGATTAAGCAAAGGTGGAAATTCAGAGTGAACGGCTTGATTACCATTATTCTGATGTTTGTTAGAATTATCCTGGTAAAAGGTGCTTGATGATAGCTTGTCCTTAATAGCTTTCGTACTACGAAAATAATTACGAACAAAGTGTTGGGCTTCTCTTTTTACAAGACGATATTTTTTACGTCTATCAGCCATACCATTACAATATAAATTTTACATATGTTGCAAGTCGAACAAATACTGCAATAATACAATCACAATATGATTGCCGTTAGAAAATAAAACACTATCTACGCTTCATCACGATTAGAACAAAAAGGAAAAAATGCAGAGAAAATCAAATTACGTTTCTTGCTATGCATAGTGAAGTAAAAGCGATATAGGAAGGCGTATTTTTGTAATTAAAACATAATAACAATTTAAGCACAAACAGACTAATTTATAAACTGTATACCCACCAAATTTTATTTCCAAAAAATTGTTATATATTTTTTAAATTTATTTATTAAAAATATATTTAAATTACTAAAAATTCTTAAAAACACTGAAAACTAATAAAACACAAAACAATATGTTTACCGCACTGAGAACAAATCTATTATGACGAAATCAAATTATATACAAGGTAATTTACATTATTCGGAACCGCGGACAATTTCTAATCTTTTTCTTGACTTTTAGTATCCAGTAGATTAACCTGAGAGAATATCCGATGAACTTCATAAAAGTACACAAGAGAGGTATCAGACAATTTCTTGTTTTTTTCTTAACTTTTATTAGCAGATAAAATTCAGATAAAGTCGGTTTTGTTTTGCAAAAGCAAAGACAAGTGTAAGACAAATTCTTGCCTTGTTCTTCACCTATTTCTTCACTTCACACACCAAGGATAAAGCTTCGAAAAAATCCGAAGAAATATTCTAACACATGTCTGTCGTTTTTCATAAGAATAATGAATTAAAAAATCTGTATTTTGTCCTGATAATAACTTTTTTCAGATATTGTAAAGAAAATTGTTGGATTTCTCATCCTAACGAGAAATAGAAGATATTGCGACATTAAAATCCAATGAAAATTTGTGGACATTTTCGATATATCAAAACCTAAGATAAAAGCTCAGACTTAAATCGTGACTTTTTTTTAAAACACTAGACAAATATAAGACATCAGACAGCGCGGGACTAGGGTTGGCCTTGTATTAGAGTTTACAATATTTACGTAAACTCAGTTTTTAAAAATTTAGTATAAAACAATGAAAACACAAAATCATTCGAATCTGTTTCCAGAGCTGCATGAAAAATATAATAATGAAAATAATCGTGTTGAACATCTTTGTATTATGTCAATATTAGATTTATTATATAAAAATGACCTTTAATAGCAAAACGAAGTAATAGGGTGCAACTATTTAGGTGTGCTTTGTGAAAGGAATGATTTTATACACAAATCACTTGGTACCCCATCGGACTTTAAAGTATATAAATTTAGTTCATAAAAATCCCATATATTAAAATGATACAAAACACAAGATTATTGAAACTATTCATGACCAATTGGTGTACATCAAATTTTTAAAAATTGGCCTTGTATTAGAGTTTACAATATTTGCGTAAACTCAGTTTTTAAAAATTCAGTATAATATAATGAAAACACAAAATCATTCGAATCTGTTTCTAGAGCTGCATGCAAAATATAATAATGAAAATAATCGTGTTGAACATCTTTGTATTATGTCAATATTAGTTTTATTAATTAAAAATGACCTTTAATAGCAAAACGAAGTAATAGGGTGCAACTATTTAGGTGTGCTTTGTGAAAGGAATGATTTTATACACAAATCACTTGGTACCCCATCGGACTTTAAAGTATATAAATTTATTTCATAAAAATCCCATATATTAAAATGATACAAAACACAAGATTATTCCAACTATTCATGACCAATTGGTGTACATCAAATTTTTAAAAATTGGCCTTGTATTAGAGTTTACAATATTTGCGTAAACTCAGTTTTTAAAAATTCAGTATAATATAATGAAAACACAAAATCATTCGAATCTGTTTCTAGAGCTGCATGAAAAATATAATAATGAAAATAATCGTGTTGAACATCTTTGTATTATGTCAATATTAGTTTTATTAATTAAAAATGACCTTTAATAGCAAAACGAAGTAATAGGGTGCAACTATTTAGGTGTGCTTTGTGAAAGGAATGATTTTATACACAAATCACTTGGTACCCCATCGGACTTTAAAGTATATAAATTTAGTTCATAAATATCCCATATAATAAAATGGCACAAAACACAAGATTATTGCAACTATTCATGACCAATTGGTGTAAATCAAATTTTTAAAAATTGGCCTTGTATTAGAGTTTACAATATTTAAGTAAACTCAGTTTTTAAAAATTCAGTATAATATAATGAAAACACAAAATCATTCGAATCTGTTTCTAGACCTGCATGAAAAATATAATAATGAAAATAATCGTGTTGAACATCCTTGTATTCTGTCAATATACGTTTTATTTGATAAAAATTAATTTTAATAGCAAAACGAAGTAATACGCTGCAACTATTCAGAGTTGCTGTGTGAAAGGTATGATTTTGTACACCAATCACTTGGTACCCCATCGGACTTTAAAGTATATAAACTTAGTTCATAAATATGCCATATAATAAAATGAAACAAAACACAAGATTAATGCAACTATTTATGACCAATTGGAGTAAATCAAATTTTTAAAAATTGGGCTTGTATTAGAGTTTACAATATTTACGTAAACTCAGTTTTTAAAAATTCAGTATAAAACAATGAAAACACAAAATCATTCGAATCTATTTCTAGAGCTGCATGAAAAATATAATAATGAAAATAATCGTGTTGAACATCTTTGTATTATGTCAATATTAGTTTTATTAATTAAACATGACCTTTAATAGCAAAACGAAGTAATAGGGTGCAACTATTTAGGTGTGCTGTGTGAAAGGAATGATTTTGTACACAAATCACTTGGTACCCCATTGGACTTTAAAGTATATAAATTTAGTTCATAAATATCCCATATAATAAAATGATACAAAACACAAGATTATTGCAACTATTCATGACCAATTGGTGTAAATCAAATTTGTAAAAATTGGCCTTGTATTGGAGTTTACAATATCTACGTAAACTAAGTTTTTAAAAATTCAGTATAAAACAATGAAAACACAAAATCATTCGAATCTATTTCAAGAGCTGCATGAAAAATATAATAATGAAAATAATCGTGTTGAACATCTTTGTATTATGTCAATATTAGTTTTATTAATTAAAAATGACCTTTAATAGCAAAACGAAGTAATAGGGTGCAACTATTTAGGTGTGCTTTGTGAAAGGAATGATTTTATACACAAATCACTTGGTACCCCATCGGACTTTAAAGTATATAAATTTAGTTCATAAATATCCCATATATTAAAATGATATAAAACACAAGATTATTACAACTATTCATGACCAATTGGTGTAAATCAAATTTTTAAAAATTGGCCTTGTATTAGAGTTTACAATATTTACGTAAACTCAATTTTTAAAAATTCAGTATAAAACAATGAAAACACAAAATCATTCGCATCTATTTCTAGAGCTGCATGAAAAATATAATAATGAAAATAATCGTGTTGAACATCCTTGTATTCTGTCAATATAAGTTTTATTTGATAAAAATTAATTTTAATAGCAAAACGAAATAATACGCTGCAACTATTCAGAGGTGCTTTGTGAAAGGATTGACGTTATACACAAATAACTTGGTACCCCATTGGACTTTAAAGAATATAAATTTAGTTCATAAATATGCCATATATTAAAATGAAACAAAACACAAGATTATTGCAACTATTTATGACCAATTGGTGTAAATCAAATTTTTAAAAATTGGCCTTGTATTAGAGTTTACAATATTTACGTAAACTCAATTTTTAAAAATTCAGTATAAAACAATGAAAACACAAAATCATTCGCATCTATTTCTAGAGCTGCATGAAAAATATAATAATGAAAATAATCGTGTTGAACATCCTTGTATTCTGTCAATATAAGTTTTATTTGATAAAAATTAATTTTAATAGCAAAACGAAGTAATACGCTGCAACTATTCAGAGTTGCTGTGTGAAAGGTATGATTTTGTACACCAATCACTTGGTACCCCATCGGACTTTAAAGTATATAAACTTAGTTCATAAATATGCCATATAATAAAATGAAACAAAACACAAGATTAATGCAACTATTTATGACCAATTGGAGTAAATCAAATTTTTAAAAATTGGGCTTGTATTAGAGTTTACAATATTTACGTAAACTCAGTTTTTAAAAATTCAGTATAAAACAATGAAAACACAAAATCATTCGAATCTATTTCTAGAGCTGCATGAAAAATATAATAATGAAAATAATCGTATTGAACATCTTTGTATTATGTCAATATTAGTTTTATTAATTAAACATGACCTTTAATAGCAAAACGAAGTAATAGGGTGCAACTATTTAGGTGTGCTTTGTGAAAGGATTGACGTTATACACAAATAACTTGGTACCCCATTGGACTTTAAAGTATATAAATTTAGTTCATAAATATCCCATATAATAAAATGATACAAAACACAAGATTATTGCAACTATTCATGACCAATTGGTGTAAATCAAATTTGTAAAAATTGGCCTTGTATTGGAGTTTACAATATCTACGTAAACTAAGTTTTTAAAAATTCAGTATAAAACAATGAAAACACAAAATCATTCGAATCTATTTCAAGAGCTGCATGAAAAATATAATAATGAAAATAATCGTGTTGAACATCTTTGTATTATGTCAATATTAGTTTTATTAATTAAAAATGACCTTTAATAGCAAAACGAAGTAATAGGGTGCAACTATTTAGGTGTGCTTTGTGAAAGGAATGATTTTATACACAAATCACTTGGTACCCCATCGGACTTTAAAGTATATAAATTTAGTTCATAAATATCCCATATATTAAAATGATATAAAACACAAGATTATTACAACTATTCATGACCAATTGGTGTAAATCAAATTTTTAAAAATTGGCCTTGTATTAGAGTTTACAATATTTACATAAACTCAATTTTTAAAAATTCAGTATAAAACAATGAAAACACAAAATCATTCGCATCTATTTCTAGAGCTGCATGAAAAATATAATAATGAAAATAATCGTGTTGAACATCCTTGTATTCTGTCAATATAAGTTTTATTTGATAAAAATGAATTTGCATAGCAAAACGAAGTAATAGGGTGCAACTATTTAGGTGTTCTGTGTGAAAGGATTGATTTTATACACAAATGAAATGGTACGCGATCGGACTTTAAAGTACATAAACTTAGTTCATAAATATGCCATATAATAAAATGAAACAAAACACAAGATTATTGCAACTATTTATGACCAATTGGTGTAAATCAAATTTTTAAAAATTGTCCTTGTATTAGAGTTTACAATATTTACGTAAACTCAATTTTTAAAAATTCAGTATAAAACAATGAAAACACAAAATCATTCGCATCTATTTCTAGAGCTGCATGAAAAATATAATAATGAAAATAATCGTGTTGAACATCCTTGTATTCTGTCAATATAAGTTTTATTTGATAAAAATTAATTTTAATAGCAAAACGAAATAATACGCTGCAACTATTCAGAGGTGCTTTGTGAAAGGATTGACGTTATACACAAATAACTTGGTACCCCATTGGACTTTAAAGAATATAAATTTAGTTCATAAATATGCCATATATTAAAATGAAACAAAACACAAGATTATTGCAACTATTTATGACCAATTGGTGTAAATCAAATTTTTAAAAATTGGCCTTGTATTAGAGTTTACAATATTTACGTAAACTCAGTTTGAAAAATTCAGTATAATATAATGAAAACACAAAATCATTCGAATCTATGTATAGAGTTGCATGAAAAATATAATAATGAAAATAATCGTGTTGAACATCCTTTTATTCTGTCAATATTAGTTTTATTTGATAAAAATGACCTTTAATAGCAAAACGAAGTAATAGGGTGCAACTATTTAGGTGTTCTGTGTGAAAGGATTGATTTTATACACAAATCAAATGGTACCCCATCGGACTTTAAAGTATATAAATTTAGTTCATAAATATCCCATATATTAAAATGATATAAAACACAAGATTATTACAACTATTCATGACTAATTGGTGTAAATCAAATTTTTAAAAATTGGCCTTGTATTGGAGTTTACAATATCTACGTAAACTTAGTTTTTAAAAATACAGTATAAAACAATGAAAACACAAAATCATTCGCATTTATTTCTAGACCTGCATGAAAAATATAATAATGAAAATAATCGTGTTGAACATCCTTGTATTCTGTCAATATACGTTTTATTTGATAAAAATTAATTTTAATAGCAAAACGAAGTAATACGCTGCAACTATTCAGAGTTGCTGTGTGAAAGGAATGATTTTGTACACCAATCACTTGGTACCCCATCGGACTTTAAAGTATATAAACTTAGTTCATAAATATGCCATATAATAAAATGAAACAAAACACAAGTTTAATGCAACTATTTATGACCAATTGGAATAAATCAAAATTTTTAAAAATTGGCCTTGTATTGGAGTTTACAATATTTACGTAAACTCAGTTTTTAAACATTCAGTATAAAACAATGAAAACACAAAATCATTCGAATCTATTTCAAGAGCTGCATGAAAAATATAATAATGAAAATAATCGTGTTGAACATCTTTGTATTATGTCAATATTAGTTTTATTAATTAAAAATGACCTTTAATAGCAAAACGAAGTAATAGGGTGCAACTATTTAGGTGTGCTTTGTGAAAGGAATGATTTTATACACAAATCACTTGGTACCCCATCGGACTTTAAAGTATATAAATTTAGTTCATAAATATCCCATATAATAAAATGATACAAAACACAAGATTATTGCAACTATTCATGACCAATTGGTGTAAATCAAATTTTTAAAAATTGGCCTTGTATTGGAGTTTACAATATCTACGTAAACTAAGTTTTTAAAAATACAGTATAAAACAATGAAAACACAAAATCATTCGCATTTATTTCTAGACCTGCATGAAAAATATAATAATGAAAATAATCGTGTTGAACATCCCTGTATTCTGTCAATATTAGTTTTATTAATTAAAAATGACCTTTAATAGCAAAACGAAGTAAAAGGGTGCAACTATTCAGAGTTGCTGTGTGAAAGGATTGATTTTGTACACGAATCACTTGTTACCCCATCGGACTTTAAAGTATATAAATTTAGTTCATAAATATCCCATATATTAAAATGATATAAAACACAAGATTATTACAACTATTCATGACCAATTGGTGTAAATCAAATTTTTAAAAATTGGCCTTGTATTAGAGTTTACAATATTTACGTAAACTCAGTTTAAAAAATTCAGTATAATATAATGAAAACACAAAATCATTCGAATCTATTTCTAGAGTTGCATGAAAAATATAATAATGAAAATAATCGTGTTGAACATCCTTGTATTCTGTCAATATACGTTTTATTTGATAAAAATTAATTTTAATAGCAAAACGAAGTAAAAGGGTGCAACTATTCAGAGTTGCTGTGTGAAAGGATTGATTTTATACACAAATCAAATGGTACCCCATCGGACTTTAAAGTATATAAATTTAGTTCATAAATATCCCATATATTAAAATGATATAAAACACAAGATTATTACAACTATTCATGACCAATTGGTGTAAATCAAATTTTTAAAAATTGGCCTTGTATTGGAGTTTACAATATCTACGTAAACTTAGTTTTTAAAAATACAGTATAAAACAATGAAAACACAAAATCATTCGCATTTATTTCTAGACCTGCATGAAAAATATAATAATGAAAATAATCGTGTTGAACATCCTTGTATTCTGTCAATATACGTTTTATTTGATAAAAATTAATTTTAATAGCAAAACGAAGTAAAAGGGTGCAACTATTCAGAGTTGCTGTGTGAAAGGAATGATTTTGTACACCAATCACTTGGTACCCCAACGGACTTTAAAGTATATAAACTTAGTTCATAAATATGCCATATAATAAATTGAAACAAAACACAAGTTTAATGCAACTATTTATGACCAATTGGAGTAAATCAAAATTTTTAAAAATTGGCCTTGTATTGGAGTTTACAATATTTACGTAAACTCAGTTTTTAAAAATTCAGTATAAAACAATGAAAACACAAAATCATTCGAATCTATTTCAAGAGCTGCATGAAAAATATAATAATGAAAATAATCGTGTTGAACATCTTTGTATTATGTCAATATTAGTTTTATTAATTAAAAATGACCTTTAATAGCAAAACGAAGTAAAAGGGTGCAACTATTCAGAGTTGCTGTGTGAAAGGATTGATTTTGTACACGAATCACTTGTTACCCCATCGGACTTTAAAGTATATAAATTTAGTTCATAAATATCCCATATATTAAAATGATATAAAACACAAGATTATTACAACTATTCATGACCAATTGGTGTAAATCAAATTTTTAAAAATTGGCCTTGTATTAGAGTTTACAATATTTACGTAAACTCAGTTTAAAAAATTCAGTATAATATAATGAAAACACAAAATCATTCGAATCTATTTCTAGAGTTGCATGAAAAATATAATAATGAAAATAATCGTGTTGAACATCCTTGTATTCTGTCAATATACGTTTTATTTGATAAAAATTAATTTTAATAGCAAAACGAAGTAAAAGGGTGCAACTATTCAGAGTTGCTGTGTGAAAGGATTGATTTTATACACAAATCAAATGGTACCCCATCGGACTTTAAAGTATATAAATTTAGTTCATAAATATCCCATATATTAAAATGATATAAAACACAAGATTATTACAACTATTCATGACCAATTGGTGTAAATCAAATTTTTAAAAATTGGCCTTGTATTGGAGTTTACAATATCTACGTAAACTTAGTTTTTAAAAATACAGTATAAAACAATGAAAACACAAAATCATTCGCATTTATTTCTAGACCTGCATGAAAAATATAATAATGAAAATAATCGTGTTGAACATCCTTGTATTCTGTCAATATACGTTTTATTTGATAAAAATTAATTTTAATAGCAAAACGAAGTAAAAGGGTGCAACTATTCAGAGTTGCTGTGTGAAAGGAATGATTTTGTACACCAATCACTTGGTACCCCATCGGACTTTAAAGTATATAAACTTAGTTCATAAATATGCCATATAATAAAATGAAACAAAACACAAGTTTAATGCAACTATTTATGACCAATTGGTGTAAATCAAATTTTTAAAAATTGGCCTTGTATTGGAGTTTACAATATCTACGTAAACTTAGTTTTTAAAAATACAGTATAAAACAATGAAAACACAAAATCATTCGCATTTATTTCTAGACCTGCATGAAAAATATAATAATGAAAATAATCGTGTTGAACATCCTTGTATTCTGTCAATATACGTTTTATTTGATAAAAATTAATTTTAATAGCAAAACGAAGTAAAAGGGTGCAACTATTCAGAGTTGCTGTGTGAAAGGATTGATTTTGTACACGAATCACTTGGTACCCCATCGGACTTTAAAGTATATAAATTTAGTTCATAAATATCCCATATATAAAAATGATATAAAACACAAGATTATTACAACTATTCATGACCAATTGGTGTAAATCAAATTTTTAAAAATTGGCCTTGTATTAGAGTTTACAATATTTACGTAAACTCAGTTTAAAAAATTCAGTATAATATAATGAAAACACAAAATCATTCGAATCTATTTCTAGAGTTGCATGAAAAATATAATAATGAAAATAATCGTGTTGAACATCCTTGTATTCTGTCAATATACGTTTTATTTGATAAAAATTAATTTTAATAGCAAAACGAAGTAAAAGGGTGCAACTATTCAGAGTTGCTGTGTGAAAGGAATGATTTTGTACACAAATCACTTGGTACCCCATCGGAGTTTAAAGTATATACACTTAGTTCATAAATATGCCATATAATAAAATGAAACAAAACACAAGATTATTGCAACTATTCATGACCAATTGGTGTAAATCAAATTTTTTTAAAAATTGGCATTGTATTGGAGTTTACAATATCTACGTAAACTTAGTTTTTATAAATACAGTATAAAACAATGAAAACACGATAAGCTGCATGAAAAATATAATAATGAAAATAATCGTGTTGAACATCCTTGTATTCTGTCAATATACGTTTTATTTGATAAAAATTAATTTTAATAGCAAAACGAAATAATACGCTGCAACTCTTCAGAGTTGCTGTGTGAAAGGAATGATTTTGTACACCAATCACTTGGTACCCCATCGGACTTTAAAGTATATAAACTTAGTTCATAAATATGCCATATAATAAAATGAAACAAAACACAAGATTAATGCAACTATTTATGACCAATTGGAGTAAATCAAATTTTTAAAAATTGGCCTTGTATTGGAGTTTACAATATTTACGTAAACTCAGTTTTTAAAAATTCAGTATAAAACAATGAAAATACAAAATCATTCGAATCTATTTCAAGAGCTGCATGAAAAATATAATAATGAAAATAATCGTGTTGAACATCTTTGTATTATGTCAATATTAGTTTTATTAATTTAAAATGACCTTTAATAGCAAAACGAAGTAATAGGGTGCAACTATTTAGGTGTGCTTTGTGAAAGGAATGATTTTATACACAAATAACTTGGTACCCCATCGGACTTTAAAGTATATAAATTTAGTTCATAAATATCCCATATAATAAAATGGTACAAAACACAAGATTATTGCAACTATTCATGACCAATTGGTGTAAATCAAATTTTTAAAAATTGGCCTTGTATTGGAGTTTACAATATCTACGTAAACTAAGTTTTTAAAAATACAGTATAAAACAATGAAAACACAAAATCATTCGCATTTATTTCTAGACCTGCATGAAAAATATAATAATGAAAATAATCGTGTTGAACATCCCTGTATTCTGTCAATATACGTTTTATTTGATAAAAATTAATTTTAATAGCAAAACGAAGTAAAAGGGTGCAACTATTCAGAGTTGCTGTGTGAAAGGATTGATTTTGTACACGAATCACTTGGTACCCCATCGGACTTTAAAGTATATAAATTTAGTTCATAAATATCCCATATATTAAAATGATATAAAACACAAGATTATTACAACTATTCATGACCAATTGGTGTAAATCAAATTTTTAAAAATTGGCCTTGTATTAGAGTTTACAATATTTAAGTAAACTCAGTTTTTAAAAAATCAGTATAATATAATGAAAACACAAAATCATTCGAATCTGTTTCTAGAGCTGCATGAAAAATATAATAATGAAAATAATCGTGTTGAACATCTTTGTATTATGTCAATATTAGTCTTATTTGATAAAAATGAATTTGCATAGCAAAACGATGTAATAGGGTGAACTATTTAGGTGTGCTGTGTGAAAGGATTGATTTTATACACAAATGAAATGGTACGCGATCGGACTTTAAAGTATATAAACTTAGTTCATAAATATGCCATATATTAAAATGAAACAAAACACAAGATTATTGCAAGTATTTATGACCAATTGGTGTAAATAAAATTTTTAACAATTGTCCTTGTATTAGAGTTTACAATATTTACGTAAACTCAATTTTTAAAAATTCTGTATAAAACAATGAAAACACAAAATCATTCGCATCTATTTCTAGAGCTGCATGAAAAATATAATAATGAAAATAATCGTGTTGAACATCCTTGTATTCTGTCAATATACGTTTTATTTGATAAAAATTAATTTTAATAGCAAAACGAAGTAATACGCTGCAACTATTCAGAGTTGCTGTGTGAAAGGAATGATATTGTACACAAATCACTTGGTACCCCGTCGGACTTTAAAGTATATAAACTTAGTTCATAAATATGCCATATATTAAAATGAAACAAAACACAAGATTATTGCAACTATTTATGACCAATTGGTGTAAATCAAATTTTTAAAAATTGGCCTTGTATTAGAGTTTACAATATTTACGTAAACTCAGTTTAAAAAATTCAGTATAATATAATGAAAACACAAAATCATTCGACTCTATGTATAGAGTTGCATGAAAAATATAATAATGAAAATAATCGTGTTGAACATCCTTGTATTCTGTCAATAAAAGTTTTATTTGATAAAAATTAATTTTAATAGCAAAACGAAGTAATACGCTGCAACTATTCAGAGTTGCTGTGTGAAAGGATTGATTTTGTACACGAATCACTTGGTACCCCATCGGACTTTAAAGTATATAAATTTAGTTCATAAATATCCCATACATTAAAATGATATAAAACACAGGATTATTGCAACTATTCATGACCAATTGGTGTAAATCAAATTTTTAAAAATTGGCCTTGTATTAGAGTTTACAATATTTAAGTAAACTCCGTTTTTAAAAATTCAGTATAATATAATGAAAACACAAAATCATTCGAATCTGTTTGTAGAGCTACATGAAAAATATAATAATGAAAATAATAGTGTTGAACATATTTGTATTATGTCAATATTATATTTATTAAATTAAAATGACCTTTAATAGCAAAACGAAGTAATAGGGTGCAACTATTTAGGTGTGCTGTGTGAAAGGAATGATTTTGTACACAAATCACTTGGTACCCCATTGGACTTTAAAGTATATAAATTTAGTTCATAAATATGCCATATAATAAAGAGACACGAAACACAAGATTATTGCAACTTTTCACGAGCGAATGGAGGAAATTAAATTTTAAAAATTGGCCTTGTATTAGAGTTTACAATATTTACGTAAACTTAGTTTTTAAAAATACAGTATAAAACAATGAAAACACAAAATCATTCGCATCTATTTCTAGACCTGCATGAAAAATATAATAATGAAAATAATCGTGTTGAACATTCTTGTATTCTGTCAATATTAGTTTTATTTGATAAAAATCAATTTGTATAGCAAAACGAAGTAATACGCTGCAACTATTCAGAGCTGCTGTGTGAAGAGATTGACGTTATGCACAAATCACTTGGTACCCCATCGGACTCTAAAGTATATAAATTTAGTTCATAAATATGCCATATATTAAAATGAAACAAAACACAAGATTATTGCAACTATTTATGACCAATTGGTGTAAATCAAATTTTTAAAAATGGGCCTTGTATTAGAGTTTACAATATTTAAGTAAACTCCGTTTTTAAAAATTCAGTATAATATAATGAAAACACAAAATCATTCGAATCTGTTTGTAGAGCTGCATGAAAAATATAATAATGAAAATAATCGTGTTGAACATCCTTGTATTCTGTCAATATCAGTTTTATTTGATAAAAATTAATTTTAATAGCAAAACGAAGTAATACGCTGCAACTATTCAGAGTTGCTGTGTGAAAGGATTGATTTTGTACACGAATCACTTGGTACCCCGTCGGACTTTAAAGTATATAAATTTAGTTCATAAATATCCCATACATTAAAATGATATAAAACACAGGATTATTGCAACTATTCATGACCAATTGGTGTAAATCAAATTTTTAAAAATTGGCCTTGTATTAGAGTTTACAATATTTAAGTAAACTCCGTTTTTAAAAATTCAGTATAATATAATGAAAACACAAAATCATTCGAATCTGTTTGTAGAGCTACATGAAAAATATAATAATGAAAATAATAGTGTTGAACATATTTGTATTATGTCAATATTATATTTATTAAATTAAAATGACCTTTAATAGCAAAACGAAGTAATAGGGTGCAACTATTTAGGTGTGCTGTGTGAAAGGAATGATTTTGTACACAAATCACTTGGTACCCCATTGGACTTTAAAGTATATAAATTTAGTTCATAAATATGCCATATAATAAAGAGACACGAAACACAAGATTATTGCAACTTTTCACGAGCGAATGGAGGAAATTAAATTTTAAAAATTGGCCTTGTATTAGAGTTTACAATATTTACGTAAACTTAGTTTTTAAAAATACAGTATAAAACAATGAAAACACAAAATCATTCGCATCTATTTCTAGACCTGCATGAAAAATATAATAATGAAAATAATCGTGTTGAACATTCTTGTATTCTGTCAATATTAGTTTTATTTGATAAAAATCAATTTGTATAGCAAAACGAAGTAATACGCTGCAACTATTCAGAGCTGCTGTGTGAAGAGATTGACGTTATGCACAAATCACTTGGTACCCCATCGGACTCTAAAGTATATAAATTTAGTTCATAAATATGCCATATATTAAAATGAAACAAAACACAAGATTATTGCAACTATTTATGACCAATTGGTGTAAATCAAATTTTTAAAAATGGGCCTTGTATTAGAGTTTACAATATTTAAGTAAACTCCGTTTTTAAAAATTCAGTATAATATAATGAAAACACAAAATCATTCGAATCTGTTTGTAGAGCTGCATGAAAAATATAATAATGAAAATAATCGTGTTGAACATCCTTGTATTCTGTCAATATCAGTTTTATTTGATAAAAATTAATTTTAATAGCAAAACGAAGTAATACGCTGCAACTATTCAGAGTTGCTGTGTGAAAGGATTGATTTTGTACACGAATCACTTGGTACCCCGTCGGACTTTAAAGTATATAAATTTAGTTCATAAATATCCCATACATTAAAATGATATAAAACACAGGATTATTGCAACTATTCATGACCAATTGGTGTAAATCAAATTTTTAAAAATTGGCCTTGTATTAGAGTTTACAATATTTAAGTAAACTCCGTTTTTAAAAATTCAGTATAATATAATGAAAACACAAAATCATTCGAATCTGTTTCTAGAGCTGCATGAAAAATATAATAATGAAAATAATCGTGTTGAACATCTTTGTATTATGTCAATATTAGTCTTATTTGATAAAAATGAATTTGCATAGCAAAACGATGTAATAGGGTGAACTATTTAGGTGTGCTGTGTGAAAGGATTGATTTTATACACAAATGAAATGGTACGCGATCGGACTTTAAAGTATATAAACTTAGTTCATAAATATGCCATATATTAAAATGAAACAAAACACAAGATTATTGCAAGTATTTATGACCAATTGGTGTAAATAAAATTTTTAACAATTGTCCTTGTATTAGAGTTTACAATATTTACGTAAACTCAATTTTTAAAAATTCTGTATAAAACAATGAAAACACAAAATCATTCGCATCTATTTCTAGAGCTGCATGAAAAATATAATAATGAAAATAATCGTGTTGAACATCCTTGTATTCTGTCAATATCAGTTTTATTTGATAAAAATTAATTTTAATAGCAAAACGAAGTAATACGCTGCAACTATTCAGAGTTGCTGTGTGAAAGGATTGATTTTGTACACGAATCACTTGGTACCCCGTCGGACTTTAAAGTATATAAATTTAGTTCATAAATATCCCATACATTAAAATGATATAAAACACAGGATTATTGCAACTATTCATGACCAATTGGTGTAAATCAAATTTTTAAAAATTGGCCTTGTATTAGAGTTTACAATATTTACGTAAACTCAGTTTAAAAACTTCAGTATAATATAATGAAAACACAAAATCATTCGACTCTATGTATAGAGTTGCATGAAAAATATAATAATGAAAATAATCGTGTTGAACATCCTTGTATTCTGTCAATAAAAGTTTTATTTGATAAAAATTAATTTTAATAGCAAAACGAAGTAATACGCTGCAACTATTCAGAGTTGCTGTGTGAAAGGATTGATTTTGTACACGAATCACTTGGTACCCCATCGGACTTTAAAGTATATAAATTTAGTTCATAAATATCCCATACATTAAAATGATATAAAACACAGGATTATTGCAACTATTCATGACCAATTGGTGTAAATCAAATTTTTAAAAATTGGCCTTGTATTAGAGTTTACAATATTTAAGTAAACTCCGTTTTTAAAAATTCAGTATAATATAATGAAAACACAAAATCATTCGAATCTGTTTGTAGAGCTACATGAAAAATATAATAATGAAAATAATAGTGTTGAACATATTTGTATTATGTCAATATTATATTTATTAAATTAAAATGACCTTTAATAGCAAAACGAAGTAATAGGGTGCAACTATTTAGGTGTGCTGTGTGAAAGGAATGATTTTGTACACAAATCACTTGGTACCCCATTGGACTTTAAAGTATATAAATTTAGTTCATAAATATGCCATATAATAAAGAGACACGAAACACAAGATTATTGCAACTTTTCACGAGCGAATGGAGGAAATTAAATTTTAAAAATTGGCCTTGTATTAGAGTTTACAATATTTACGTAAACTTAGTTTTTAAAAATACAGTATAAAACAATGAAAACACAAAATCATTCGCATCTATTTCTAGACCTGCATGAAAAATATAATAATGAAAATAATCGTGTTGAACATTCTTGTATTCTGTCAATATTAGTTTTATTTGATAAAAATCAATTTGTATAGCAAAACGAAGTAATACGCTGCAACTATTCAGAGCTGCTGTGTGAAGAGATTGACGTTATGCACAAATCACTTGGTACCCCATCGGACTCTAAAGTATATAAATTTAGTTCATAAATATGCCATATATTAAAATGAAACAAAACACAAGATTATTGCAACTATTTATGACCAATTGGTGTAAATCAAATTTTTAAAAATGGGCCTTGTATTAGAGTTTACAATATTTAAGTAAACTCCGTTTTTAAAAATTCAGTATAATATAATGAAAACACAAAATCATTCGAATCTGTTTGTAGAGCTGCATGAAAAATATAATAATGAAAATAATCGTGTTGAACATTCTTGTATTCTGTCAATATTAGTTTTATTTGATAAAAATCAATTTGTATAGCAAAACGAAATAATACGCTGCAACTATTCAGAGCTGCTGTGTGAAGAGATTGACGTTATACACAAATAACTTGGTCTCCCATTGGACTTTAAAGTATATAAATTTAGTTCATAAATATGCCAAATATTAAAATGAAACAAAACACAAGATTACTGCAACTATTTATGACCAATTGGTGTAAATCAAATTTTTAAAAATTGGCCTTGTATTAGAGTTTACAATATTTAAGTAAACTCAGTTTTTAAAAATTCAGTATAATATAATGAAAACACAAAATCATTCGAATCTGTTTCTAGAGCTGCATGAACAATATAATAATGAAAATAATCGTGTTGAACATCTTTGTATTATGTCAATATTAGTCTTATTTGATAAAAATGAATTTGCATAGCAAAACGAAATAATACGCTGCAACTATTCAGAGGTGCTTTGTGAAAGGATTGACGTTATACACAAATAACTTGGTCTCCCATTGGACTTTAAAGTATATAAATTTAGTTCATAAATATGCCAAATATTAAAATGAAACAAAACACAAGATTATTGCAAGTATTTATGACCAATTGGTGTAAATCAAATTTTTAAAAATGGCCTTGTATTAGAGTTTACAATATTTACGTAAACTCAGTTTTTAAAAATTCAGTATAATATAATGAAAACACAAAATCATTCGAATCTGTTTCTAGAGCTGCACGAAAAATATAATAATGAAAATAATCGTGTTGAACATCCTTGTATTCTGTTAATATACGTTTTATTTGATAAAAATTAATTTTAGTAGCAAAACAAAGTAATACGCTGCAACTATTCAGAGTTCCTGTGTGAAAAGATTGACGTTATACAAAAATCACTTGGTACGCCATTGGACTTTAAAGTATATAAATTTAGTTCATAAATATGCCATATATTAAAATGATATAAAACACAAGATTATTGCAACTATTCATGACCAATTGGTGTAAATCAAATTTTTAAAAATTGGCCTTGTATTAGAGTTTACAATATTTAAGTAAACTCAATTTTTAAAAATTCAGTATAATATAATGAAAACACAAAATTATTCGAATCTATGTATAGAGCTGCATGAAAAATATAATAATGAAAATAATCGTGTTGAACATCCTTGTATTCTGTCAATATAAGTTTTATTTGATAAAAATTAATTTTAATAGCAAAACGAAGTAATAGGGTGCAACTATTTAGGTGTGCTTTGTGAAAGGATTGACGTTATACACAAATAACTTGGTCTCCCATTGGACTTTAAAGTATATAAATTTAGTTCATAAATATGCCAAATATTAAAATGAAACAAAACACAAGATTACTGCAACTATTTATGACCAATTGGTGTAAATCAAATTTTTAAAAATTGGCCTTGTATTAGAGTTTACAATATTTACGTAAACTCAGTTTTTAAAAATTCAGTATAATATAATGAAAACACAAAATTATTCGAATCTATGTATAGAGCTGCATGAAAAATTTAATAATAAAAATAATCGTGTTGAACATCCTTGTATTCTGTCAATATAGGTTTTATTTGATAAAAATTAATTTTAATAGCAAAACGAAATAATACTCTGCAACTATTCAGAGGTGCTTTGTGAAAGGATTGACGTTATACACAAATAACTTGGTCTCCCATTGGACTTTAAAGTATATAAATTTAGTTCATAAATATGCCAAATATTAAAATGAAACAAAACACAAGATTACTGCAACTATTTATGACCAATTGGTGTAAATCAAATTTTTAAAAATGGCCTTGTATTAGAGTTTACAATATTTACGTAAACTCAGTTTTTAAAAATTCAGTATAATATAATGAAAACACAAAATCATTCGAATCTGTTTCTAGAGCTGCACGAAAAATACAATAATGAAAATAATCGTGTTGAACATCCTTGTATTCTGTTAATATACGTTTTATTTGATAAAAATTAATTTTAGTAGCAAAACAAAGTAATACTCTGCAACTATTCAGAGTTCCTGTGTGAAAGGATTGACGTTATACAAAAATCACTTGGTACGCCACTGGACTTTAAAGTATATAAACTTAGTTCATAAATATGCCATATATTATAATGAAACAAAACACAAGATTATTGCAACTATTCATGACCAATTGGTGTAAATTAAATTTTTAAAAATTTGCCTTGTATTAGAGTTTACAATATTTAAGTAAACTCAATTTTTAAAAATTCAGTATAATATAATGAAAACACAAAATTATTCGAATCTATGTATAGAGCTGCATGAAAAATATAATAATGAAAATAATCGTGTTGAACATCCTTGTATTCTGTCAATATAAGTTTTATTTGATAAAAATTAATTTTAATAGCAAAACGAAATAATACGCTGCAACTATTCAGAGGTGCTTTGTGAAAGGATTGACGTTATACACAAATAACTTGGTACCCCATTGGACTTTAAAGTATATAAATTTAGTTCATAAATATGCCATATATTAAAATGAAACAAAACACAAGATTATTGCAACTATTTATGACCAATTGGTGTAAATCAAATTTTTAAAAATTGGCCTTGTATTAGAGTTACAATATTTACGTAAACTCATTTTTTAAAAATTCAGTATAATATAATGAAAACACAAAATCATTCGCATCTATTTCTAGAGCTGCATGAAAAATATAATAATGAAAATAATCGTGTTGAACATCTTTGTATTATGTCAATAGTAGGTTTATTTGATAAAAATTAATTTTAATAGCAAAACGAAGTAATAGGGTGCAACTATTTAGGTGTGCTGTGTGAAAGGATTGATTTTATACACAAATTAAATGATACGCCATCGGACTTTAAAGTATATAAACTTAGTTCGTAAATATGCCATATAATAAAATGAAACAAAACACAAGATTATTGCAACTATTTATGACCAATTGATGTAAATCAAATTTTTAAAAATTGGCCTTGTATTAGAGTGTACAATATATAAGTAAACTCAGTTTTTAAAAATTCAGTATAATATAATGAAAACACAAAATCATTCGAATCTATGTATAGAGCTGCATGAAAAATATAATAATGAAAATAATCGTGTTAAACATCCTTGTATTGTGTCAATATAAGTTTAATATGATAAAAATTAATTTTAATAGCAAAACGAAATAATACGCTGCAACTATTCAGAGTTCCTGTGTGAAAGGATTGACGTTATACAAAAATCACTTGGTACCCCATTGGACTTTAAAGTATATAAACTTAGTTCATAAATATCCCATATAATAAAATGAAACAAAACACAAGATTATTGCCACTATTTATGACCAATTGGTGTAAATCAAATTTTTAAAAATTATCCTTGTATTAGAGTTTACAATATTTACGTAAATTCAGTTTTTAAAAATTCAGTATAATATAATGAAAACACAAAATCATTCGAATCTATGTATAGAGCTGCATGAAAAATATAATTATGAAAATAATCGTGTTGAACATCCTTGTATTCTGTCAATATACGTTTTATTTGATAAAAATTAATTTTAATAGCAAAACGAAGTAATACGCTGCAACTATTCAGAGGTGCTTTGTGAAAGGATTGACGTTATACACAAATAACTTGGTACGCCATTGGACTTTAAAGTATATAAATTTAGTTCATAAATATGCCATATATTAAAATGAATCAAAACACAAGATTATTGCAACTATTTATGACCAATTGGTGTAAATCAAATTTTTAAAAATTGGCCTTGTATTAGAGTTTACAATATATATGTAAACTCAGTTTTTAAAAATTCAGTATAATATAATTAAAACACAAAATCATTCGAATCTATGTATAGAGCTGCATGCAAAATATAATAATGAAAATAATCGTGTTGAACATCCTTGTATTCTGTCAATATAAGTTTTATTTGATAAAAATTAATTTTAATAGCAAAACGAAATAATACGCTGCAACTATTCAGAGGTGCTTTGTGAAAGGATTGACGTTATACACAAATCACTTGGTACCCCATTGGACTTTAAAGTATATAAATTTAGTTCATAAATATGCCATATATTAAAATGAAACAAAACACAAGATTATTGCAACTATTTATGACCAATTGGTGTAAATCAAATTTTTAAAAACTGGCCTTGTATTAGAGTTTACAATATTTACGTAAACTTAGTTTTTAAAAATTCAGTATAATATAATGAAAACACAAAATCATTCGAATCTGTTTCTAGAGCTGCATGAAAAATATAATAATGAAAATAATCGTGTTGAACATCTTTGTATTATGTCAATATTAGTTTTATTTGATAAAAATTAATTTTAATAGCAAAACGAAGTAATACGCTGCAACTATTCAGAGTTCCTGTGTGAAAGGATTGACGTTATACAAAAATCATTTGGTGCCCCATTGGACTTTAAAGTATATAAACTTAGTTCATAAATATGCCATATAATAAAATGAAACAAAACACAAGATTATTGCAACTATTTATGACCAATTGGTGTAAATCAAATATTTAAAAATTGTCCTTTTATTAGAGTTTACAATATTTACGTAAACTCAGTTTTTAAAAATTCAGTATAAAACAATGAAAACACAAAATCATTCGCATCTATTACTAGAGCTGCATGAAAAATATAATAATAAAAATAATCGTGTTGAACCTCCTTTTATTCTGTCAATATTAGTTTTATTTGATAAAAATTAATTTTAATAGCAAAACGAAATAATACGCTGCAACTATACAGAGGTGCTTTGTGAAAGGATTGACGTTATACACAAATCACTTGGTACCCCATTGGACTTTAAAGTATATAAATTTAGTTCATAAATATGCCATATATTAAAATGAAACAAAACACAAGATTATTGCAACTATTTATGACCAATTGGTGTAAATCAAATTTTTAAAAACTGGCCTTGTATTAGAGTTTACAATATTTACGTAAACTTAGTTTTTAAAAATTCAGTATAAAACAATGAAAACACAAAATCATTCGCATCTATTACTAGAGCTGCATGAAAAATATAATTATAAAAATAATCGTGTTGAACCTCCTTTTATTCTGTCAATATTAGTTTTATTTGATAAAAATTAATTTTAATAGCAAAACGAAATAATACGCTGCAACTATTCAGAGGTGCTTTGTGAAAGGATTGACGTTATACACAAATCACTTGGTACCCCATTGGACTCTAAAGTATATAAATTTAGTTCATAAATATGCCATATATTAAAATGAAACAAAACACAAGATTATTGCAACTATTTATGACCAATTGGTGTAAATCAAATTTTTAAAAACTGGCCTTGTATTAGAGTTTACAATATTTACGTAAACTTAGTTTTTAAAAATTCAGTATAATATAATGAAAACACAAAATCATTCGAATCTGTTTCTAGAGCTGCACGAAAAATATAATAATGAAAATAATCGTGTTGAACATCTTTGTATTATGTCAATATTAGTTTTATTTGATAAAAATTAATTTTAATAGCAAAACGAAGTAATACGCTGCAACTATTCAGAGTTCCTGTGTGAAAGGATTGACGTTATACAAAAATCATTTGGTGCTCCATTGGACTTTAAAGTATATAAACTTAGTTCATAAATATGCCATATAATAAAATGAAACAAAACACAAGATTATTGCAACTATTTATGACCAATTGGTGTAAATCAAATATTTAAAAATTGTCCATTTATTAGAGTTTACAATATTTACGTAAACTCAGTTTTTAAAAATTCAGTATAAAACAATGAAAACACAAAATCATTCGCATCTATTACTAGAGCTGCATGAAAAATATAATAATAAAAATAATCGTGTTGAACCTCCTTTTATTCTGTCAATATTAGTTTTATTTGATAAAAATTAATTTTAATAGCAAAACGAAATAATACGCTGCAACTATTCAGAGGTGCTTTGTGAAAGGATTGACGTTATACACAAATCACTTGGTACCCCATTGGACTTTAAAGTATATAAATTTAGTTCATAAATATGCCATATATTAAAATGAAACAAAACACAAGATTATTGCAACTATTTATGACCAATTGGTGTAAATCAAATTTTTAAAAACTGGCCTTGTATTAGAGTTTACAATATTTACGTAAACTTAGTTTTTAAAAATTCAGTATAAAACAATGAAAACACAAAATCATTCGCATCTATTACTAGAGCTGCATGAAAAATATAATTATAAAAATAATCGTGTTGAACCTCCTTTTATTCTGTCAATATCAGTTTTATTTGATAAAAATTAATTTTAATAGCAAAACGAAGTAATACGCTGCAACTATTCAGAGTTGCTGTGTGAAAGGATTGATTTTGTACACGAATCACTTGGTACCCCATCGGACTTTAAAGTATATAAATTTAGTTCATAAATATCCCATACATTAAAATGATATAAAACACAGGATTATTGCAACTATTCATGACCAATTGGTGTAAATCAAATTTTTAAAAATTATCCTTGTATTAGAGTTTACAATATTTAAGTAAACTCAGTTTTTAAAAATTCAGTATAATATAATGAAAACACAAAATCATTCGAATCTGTTTCTAGAGCTGCATGAACAATATAATATTGAAAATAATCGTGTTGAACATCTTTGTATTATGTCAATATTAGTCTTATTTGATAAAAATGAATTTGCATAGCAAAACGAAATAATACGCTGCAACTATTCAGAGGTGCTTTGTGAAAGGATTGACGTTATACACAAATAACTTGGTCTCCCATTGGACTTTAAAGTATATAAATTTAGTTCATAAATATGCCAAATATTAAAATGAAACAAAACACAAGATTATTGCAAGTATTTATGACCAATTGGTGTAAATCAAATTTTTAAAAATGGCCTTGTATTAGAGTTTACAATATTTACGTAAACTCAGTTTTTAAAAATTCAGTATAATATAATGAAAACACAAAATCATTCGAATCTGTTTCTAGAGCTGCACGAAAAATATAATAATGAAAATAATCGTGTTGAACATCCTTGTATTCTGTTAATATACGTTTTATTTGATAAAAATTAATTTTAGTAGCAAAACAAAGTAATACGCTGCAACTATTCAGAGTTCCTGTGTGAAAAGATTGACGTTATACAAAAATCACTTGGTACGCCATTGGACTTTAAAGTATATAAATTTAGTTCATAAATATGCCATATATTAAAATGATATAAAACACAAGATTATTGCAACTATTCATGACCAATTGGTGTAAATCAAATTTTTAAAAATTGGCCTTGTATTAGAGTTTACAATATTTAAGTAAACTCAATTTTTAAAAATTCAGTATAATATAATGAAAACACAAAATTATTCGAATCTATGTATAGAGCTGCATGAAAAATATAATAATGAAAATAATCGTGTTGAACATCCTTGTATTCTGTCAATATAAGTTTTATTTGATAAAAATTAATTTTAATAGCAAAACGAAGTAATAGGGTGCAACTATTTAGGTGTGCTTTGTGAAAGGATTGACGTTATACACAAATAACTTGGTCTCCCATTGGACTTTAAAGTATATAAATTTAGTTCATAAATATGCCAAATATTAAAATGAAACAAAACACAAGATTACTGCAACTATTTATGACCAATTGGTGTAAATCAAATTTTTAAAAATTGGCCTTGTATTAGAGTTTACAATATTTACGTAAACTCAGTTTTTAAAAATTCAGTATAATATAATGAAAACACAAAATTATTCGAATCTATGTATAGAGCTGCATGAAAAATATAATAATAAAAATAATCGTGTTGAACATCCTTGTATTCTGTCAATATAGGTTTTATTTGATAAAAATTAATTTTAATAGCAAAACGAAATAATACTCTGCAACTATTCAGAGGTGCTTTGTGAAAGGATTGACGTTATACACAAATAACTTGGTCTCCCATTGGACTTTAAAGTATATAAATTTAGTTCATAAATATGCCAAATTTTAAAATGAAACAAAACACAAGATTACTGCAACTATTTATGACCAATTGGTGTAAATAAAATTTTTAAAAATGGCCTTGTATTAGAGTTTACAATATTTACGTAAACTCAGTTTTTAAAAATTCAGTATAATATAATGAAAACACAAAATTATTCGAATCTATGTATAGAGCTGCACGAAAAATACAATAATGAAAATAATCGTGTTGAACATCCTTGTATTCTGTTAATATACGTTTTATTTGATAAAAATTAATTTTAGTAGCAAAACAAAGTAATACTCTGCAACTATTCAGAGTTCCTGTGTGAAAGGATTGACGTTATACAAAAATCACTTGGTACGCCACTGGACTTTAAAGTATATAAACTTAGTTCATAAATATGCCCTATAATAAAATGAAACAAAACACAAGATTATTGCAACTATTCATGACCAATTGGTGTAAATCAAATTTTTAAAAATTTGCCTTGTATTAGAGTTACAATATTTACGTAAACTCATTTTTTAAAAATTCAGTATAATATAATGAAAACACAAAATCATTCGAATCTATTTCTAGAGCTGCATGAAAAATATAATAATGAAAATAATCGTGTTGAACATCTTTGTATTATGTCAATAGTAGGTTTATTTGATAAAAATTAATTTTAATAGCAAAACGAAGTAATAGGGTGCAACTATTTAGGTGTGCTGTGTGAAAGGATTGATTTTATACACAAATTAAATGATACGCCATCGGACTTTAAAGTATATAAACTTAGTTCGTAAATATGCCATATAATAAAATGAAACAAAACACAAGATTATTGCAACTATTTATGACCAATTAATGTAAATCAAATTTTTAAAAATTGGCCTTGTATTAGAGTTTACAATATATAAGTAAACTCAGTTTTTAAAAATTCAGTATAATATAATGAAAACACAAAATCATTCGAATCTATGTATAGAGCTGCATGAAAAATATAATAATGAAAATAATCGTGTTAAACATCCTTGTATTGTGTCAATATAAGTTTAATATGATAAAAATTAATTTTAATAGCAAAACGAAATAATACGCTGCAACTATTCAGAGTTCCTGTGTGAAAGGATTGACGTTATACAAAAATCACTTGGTACCCCATTGGACTTTAAAGTATATAAATTTAGTTCATAAATATGCCATATATTAAAATGAAACAAAACACAAGATTATTGCAACTATTTATGACCAATTGGTGTAAATCAAATTTTTAAAAATTGGCCTTGTATTAGAGTTACAATATTTACGTAAACTCATTTTTTAAAAATTCAGTATAATATAATGAAAACACAAAATCATTCGAATCTATTTCTAGAGCTGCATGAAAAATATAATAATGAAAATAATCGTGTTGAACATCTTTGTATTATGTCAATAGTAGGTTTATTTGATAAAAATTAATTTTAATAGCAAAACGAAGTAATAGGGTGCAACTATTTAGGTGTGCTGTGTGAAAGGATTGATTTTATACACAAATTAAATGATACGCCATCGGACTTTAAAGTATATAAACTTAGTTCGTAAATATGCCATATAATAAAATGAAACAAAACACAAGATTATTGCAACTATTTATGACCAATTAATGTAAATCAAATTTTTAAAAATTGGCCTTGTATTAGAGTTTACAATATATAAGTAAACTCAGTTTTTAAAAATTCAGTATAATATAATGAAAACACAAAATCATTCGAATCTATGTATAGAGCTGCATGAAAAATATAATAATGAAAATAATCGTGTTAAACATCCTTGTATTGTGTCAATATAAGTTTAATATGATAAAAATTAATTTTAATAGCAAAACGAAATAATACGCTGCAACTATTCAAAATTCCTGTGTGAAAGGATTGACGTTATACAAAAATCACTTGGTACCCCATTGGACTTTAAAGTATATAAACTTAGTTCATAAATATCCCATATAATAAAATGAAACAAAACACAAGATTATTGCCACTATTTATGACCAATTGGTGTAAATCAAATTTTTAAAAATTATCCTTGTATTAGAGTTTACAATATTTACGTAAATTCAGTTTTTAAAAATTCAGTATAATATAATGAAAACACAAAATCATTCGAATCTATGTATAGAGCTGCATGAAAAATATAATTATGAAAATAATCGTGTTGAACATCCTTGTATTCTGTCAATATACGTTTTATTTGATAAAAATTAATTTTAATAGCAAAACGAAGTAATACGCTGCAACTATTCAGAGGTGCTTTGTGAAAGGATTGACGTTATACAAAAATCATTTGGTGCCCCATTGGACTTTAAAGTATATAAATTTAGTTCATAAATATGCCATATATTAAAATGAATCAAAACACAAGATTATTGCAACTATTTATGACCAATTGGTGTAAATCAAATTTTTAAAAATTGGCCTTGTATTAGAGTTTACAATATATATGTAAACTCAGTTTTTAAAAATTCAGTATAATATAATTAAAACACAAAATCATTCGAATCTATGTATAGAGCTGCATGCAAAATATAATAATGAAAATAATCGTGTTGAACATCCTTGTATTCTGTCAATATAAGTTTTATTTGATAAAAATTAATTTTAATAGCAAAACGAAATAATACGCTGCAACTATTCAGAGGTGCTTTGTGAAAGGATTGACGTTATACACAAATCACTTGGTACCCCATTGGACTTTAAAGTATATAAATTTAGTTCATAAATATGCCATATATTAAAATGAAACAAAACACAAGATTATTGCAACTATTTATGACCAATTGGTGTAAATCAAATTTTTAAAAACTGGCCTTGTATTAGAGTTTACAATATTTACGTAAACTTAGTTTTTAAAAATTCAGTATAATATAATGAAAACACAAAATCATTCGAATCTGTTTCTAGAGCTGCATGAAAAATATAATAATGAAAATAATCGTGTTGAACATCTTTGTATTATGTCAATATTAGTTTTATTTGATAAAAATTAATTTTAATAGCAAAACGAAGTAATACGCTGCAACTATTCAGAGTTCCTGTGTGAAAGGATTGACGTTATACAAAAATCATTTGGTGCCCCATTGGACTTTAAAGTATATAAACTTAGTTCATAAATATGCCATATAATAAAATGAAACAAAACACAAGATTATTGCAACTATTTATGACCAATTGGTGTAAATCAAATATTTAAAAATTGTCCTTTTATTAGAGTTTACAATATTTACGTAAACTCAGTTTTTAAAAATTCAGTATAAAACAATGAAAACACAAAATCATTCGCATCTATTACTAGAGCTGCATGAAAAATATAATAATAAAAATAATCGTGTTGAACCTCCTTTTATTCTGTCAATATTAGTTTTATTTGATAAAAATTAATTTTAATAGCAAAACGAAATAATACGCTGCAACTATACAGAGGTGCTTTGTAAAAGGATTGACGTTATACAAAAATCATTTGGTGCTCCATTGGACTTTAAAGTATATAAATTTAGTTCATAAATATGCCATATATTAAAATGAAACAAAACACAAGATTATTGCAACTATTTATGACCAATTGGTGTAAATCAAATTTTTAAAAACTGGCCTTGTATTAGAGTTTACAATATTTACGTAAACTTAGTTTTTAAAAATTCAGTATAAAACAATGAAAACACAAAATCATTCGCATCTATTACTAGAGCTGCATGAAAAATATAATTATAAAAATAATCGTGTTGAACCTCCTTTTATTCTGTCAATATTAGTTTTATTTGATAAAAATTAATTTTAATAGCAAAACGAAATAATACGCTGCAACTATTCAGAGGTGCTTTGTGAAAGGATTGACGTTATACACAAATCACTTGGTACCCCATTGGACTCTAAAGTATATAAATTTAGTTCATAAATATGCCATATATTAAAATGAAACAAAACACAAGATTATTGCAACTATTTATGACCAATTGGTGTAAATCAAATTTTTAAAAACTGGCCTTGTATTAGAGTTTACAATATTTACGTAAACTTAGTTTTTAAAAATTCAGTATAATATAATGAAAACACAAAATCATTCGAATCTGTTTCTAGAGCTGCATGAAAAATATAATAATGAAAATAATCGTGTTGAACATCTTTGTATTATGTCAATATTAGTTTTATTTGATAAAAATTAATTTTAATAGCCAAACGAAGTAATACGCTGCAACTATTCAGAGTTCCTGTGTGAAAGGATTGACGTTATACAAAAATCATTTGGTGCTCCATTGGACTTTAAAGTATATAAACTTAGTTCATAAATATGCCATATAATAAAATGAAACAAAACACAAGATTATTGCAACTATTTATGACCAATTGGTGTAAATCAAATATTTAAAAATTGTCCATTTATTAGAGTTTACAATATTTACGTAAACTCAGTTTTTAAAAATTCAGTATAAAACAATGAAAACACAAAATCATTCGCATCTATTACTAGAGCTGCATGAAAAATATAATAATAAAAATAATCGTGTTGAACCTCCTTTTATTCTGTCAATATTAGTTTTATTTGATAAAAATTAATTTTAATAGCAAAACGAAATAATACGCTGCAACTATTCAGAGGTGCTTTGTGAAAGGATTGACGTTATACACAAATCACTTGGTACCCCATTGGACTTTAAAGTATATAAATTTAGTTCATAAATATGCCATATATTAAAATGAAACAAAACACAAGATTATTGCAACTATTTATGACCAATTGGTGTAAATCAAATTTTTAAAAACTGGCCTTGTATTAGAGTTTACAATATTTACGTAAACTTAGTTTTTAAAAATTCAGTATAATATAATGAAAACACAAAATCATTCGAATCTGTTTGTAGAGCTGCATGAAAAATATAATAATGAAAATAATCGTGTTGAACATCTTTGTATTATGTCAATATTAGTTTTATTTGATAAAAATTAATTTTAATAGCAAAACGAAGTAATACGCTGCAACTATTCAGAGTTCCTGTGTGAAAGGATTGACGTTATACAAAAATCATTTGGTGCCCCATTGGACTTTAAAGTATATAAACTTAGTTCATAAATATGCCATATAATAAAATGAAACAAAACACAAGATTAATGCAACTATTTATGACCAATTGGTGTAAATCAAATATTTAAAAATTGTCCTTTTATTAGAGTTTACAATATTTACGTAAACTCAGTTTTTAAAAATTCAGTATAAAACAATGAAAACACAAAATCATTCGCATCTATTACTAGAGCTGCATGAAAAATATAATAATAAAAATAATCGTGTTGAACCTCCTTTTATTCTGTCAATATTAGTTTTATTTGATAAAAATTAATTTTAATAGCAAAACGAAATAATACGCTGCAACTATTCAGAGGTGCTTTGTGAAAGGATTGACGTTATACACAAATCACTTGGTACCCCATTGGACTCTAAAGTATATAAATTTAGTTCATAAATATGCCATATATTAAAATGAAACAAAACACAAGATTATTGCAACTATTTATGACCAATTGGTGTAAATCAAATTTTTAAAAATTGGCCTTGTATTAGAGTTTACAATATATATGTAAACTCAGTTTTTAAAAATTCAGTATAATATAATTAAAACACAAAATCATTCGAATCTATGTATAGAGCTGCATGCAAAATATAATAATGAAAATAATCGTGTTGAACATCCTTGTATTCTGTCAATATAAGTTTTATTTGATAAAAATTAATTTTAATAGCAAAACGAAATAATACGCTGCAACTATTCAGAGGTGCTTTGTGAAAGGATTGACGTTATACACAAATCACTTGGTACCCCATTGGACTTTAAAGTATATAAATTTAGTTCATAAATATGCCATATATTAAAATGAAACAAAACACAAGATTATTGCAACTATTTATGACCAATTGGTGTAAATCAAATTTTTAAAAACTGGCCTTGTATTAGAGTTTACAATATTTACGTAAACTTAGTTTTTAAAAATTCAGTATAATATAATGAAAACGCAAAATCATTCGAATCTGTTTCTAGAGCTGCATGAAACATATAATAATGAAAATAATCGTGTTGAACATCTTTGTATTATGTCAATATTAGTTTTATTTGATAAAAATTAATTTTAATAGCAAAACGAAGTAATACGCTGCAACTATTCAGAGTTCCTGTGTGAAAGGATTGACGTTATACAAAAATCATTTGGTGCCCCATTGGACTTTAAAGTATATAAACTTAGTTCATAAATATGCCATATAATAAAATGAAACAAAACACAAGATTATTGCAACTATTTATGACCAATTGGTGTAAATCAAATATTTAAAAATTGTCCTTTTATTAGAGTTTACAATATTTACGTAAACTCAGTTTTTAAAAATTCAGTATAAAACAATGAAAACACAAAATCATTCGCATCTATTACTAGAGCTGCATGAAAAATATAATAATAAAAATAATTGTGTTGAACCTCCTTTTATTCTGTCAATATTAGTTTTATTTGATAAAAATTAATTTTAATAGCAAAACGAAATAATACGCTGCAACTATTCAGAGGTGCTTTGTGAAAGGATTGACGTTATACACAAATCACTTGGTACCCCATTGGACTCTAAAGTATATAAATTTAGTTCATAAATATGCCATATAATAAAATGATATAAAACACAAGATTATTGCAACTATTCATGACCAATTGGTGTAAATCAAATATTTAAAAATTGTCCTTGTATTAGAGTTTACAATATTCACGTAAACTCATTTTTTAAAAATTCAGTATAATATAATGAAAACACAAAATCATTCGAATCTGTTTGTAGAGTTGCATGAAAAATATAATAATGAAAATAATAGTGCTGAACATCTTTGTATTCTGTCAATATACGTTTTATTTGATAAAAATTGATTTTAGTAGCAAAACAAAGTAATACGCTGCAACTATTCAGAGTTCCTGTGTGAAAGGATTGACGTTATACAAAAATCACTTGGTACGCCACTGGACTTTAAAGTATATAAACTTAGTTCATAAATATGCCATATATTAAAATGAAACAAAACACAAGATTATTGCAACTATTTATGACCAATTGGTGTAAATCAAATTTTTAAAAATTGGCCTTGTATTAGAGTTTACAATATTTACGTAAACTCAGTTATTAAAAATTCAGCATAAAACAATGAAAACACAAAATCATTCGCATCTATTTCTTGAGATGCATGAAAAATATAATAATGAAAATAATCGTGTTGAACATCCTTGTATTCTGTCAATATTAGTTTTATTTGATAAAAATCAATTTGCATAGCAAAACGAAGTAATAGGGTGCAACTATTTAGGTGTGCTGTGTGAAAGGAATGATTTTGTACACAAATCACTTGGTACCCCATTGGACTTTAAAGTATATAAATTTAGTTCATAAATATGCCATATAATAAAGAGACACGAAACACAAGATTATTGCAACTTTTCACGAGCAAATGGAGGAAATCAAAATTTTAAAAATTGGCCTTGTATTGGAGTTTACAATATCTACGTAAACTAAGTTTTTAAAAATACAGTATAAAACAATGAAAACACAAAATCATTCGCATCTATTTCTAGACCTGCATGAAAAATATAATAATGAAAATTATCGTGTTGAACATCCTTGTATTCTGTCAATATAAGTTTTATTTGATAAAAATCAATTTGCATAGCAAAACGAAGTAATAGGATGCAAATAATTATGTGTGCTGTGTGAGAGGATTGATTTTATACACAAATCAAATGGTACCCCATCGGACTTTAAAGTATATAAACTTAGTTCATAAATATGCCATATAATAAAATGAAACAAAACACAAGATTATTGCAACTATTTATGACCAATTGGTGTAAATCAAATTTTTAAAAATTGGCCTTGTATTAGAGTTTACAATATTTACGTAAACTCAGTTATTAAAAATTCAGTATAAAACAATGAAAACACAAAATCATTCGCATCTATTTCTTGAGCTGCATGAAAAATATAATAATGAAAATAATCGAGTTGAACATCCTTGTATTATGTCAATATTAGTTTTATTTGATAAAAATCAATTTGCATAGCAAAACGAAGTAATAGGGTGCAACTATTTAGGTGTGCTGTGTGAAAGGATTGACGTTATACACAAATCACTTGGTACCCCATTGGACTTTAAAGTATATAAATTTAGTTCAAAATATGCCATATAATAAAATGAAACAAAACACAAGATTATTGCAACTATTTATGACCAATTGGTGTAAATCAAATATATAAAAATTGTCCTTGTATTAGAGTTTACAATATTCACGTAAACTCAGTTTTTAAAAATTCAGTATAAAACAATGAAAACACAAAATCATTCGCATCTATTACTAGAGCTGCATGAAAAATATAATAATGAAAATAATAGTGTTGAACATCCTTGTATTCTGTCAATATTAGTTTTATTTGATAAAAATTAATTTTAATAGCAAAACGAAATAATACGCTGCAACTATTTAGGTGTGCTTTGTGAAAGGAATGATTTTGTACACAAATCACTTGGTACCCCATCGGACTTTAGAGTATATAAATTTAGTTCATAAATATGCCATATAATAAAGAGACACGAAACACATGATTATTGCAACTATTCATGAGCAAATGGAGTAAATCAAAATTTTAAAAATTGGCCTTGTAGTAGAGTTTACAATATTTACGTAAACTTAGTTTTTAAAAATACAGTATAAAACAATGAAAACACAAAATCATTCGCATCTATTTCTAGACCTGCATGAAAAATATAATAATGAAAATAATCGTGTTGAACATCCTTGTATTCTGTCAATATTAGTTTTATTTGATAAAAATCAATTTGCATAGCAAAACGAAGTAATACGCTGCAACTATTCAGAGCTGCTGTATGAAAGGATTGACGTTATACACAAATCACTTGGTACCCCATTGGACTTTAAAGTATATAAATTTAGTTCATAAATATGCCATATAATAAAATGAAACAAAGCACAAGATTATTGCAACTATTTATGACCAATTGGTGTAAATCAAATATTTAAAAATTGTCCTTGTATTAGAGTTTACAATATTCACGTAAACTCAGTTTTTAAAAATTCAGTATAAAACAATGAAAACACAAAATCATTCGCATCTATTACTAGAGCTGCATGAAAAATATAATAATGAAAATAATCGTGTTGAACATCCTTGTATTCTGTCAATATTAGTTTTATTTGATAAAAATTAATTTTAATAGCAAAACGAAATAATACGCTGCAACTATTTAGGTGTGCTTTGTGAAAGGAATGATTTTGTACACAAATCACTTGCTACCCCATCGGACTTTAGAGTATATAAATTTAGTTCATAAATATCCCATATAATAAAATGAAACAAAACACAAGATTATTGCAACTATTTATGACCAATTGGTGTAAATCAAATTTTTAAAAATTGGCCTTGTGTTAGAGTTTACAATATTCACGTAAACTCAGTTTTTAAAAATTCAGTATAAAACAATGAAAACACAAAATCATTCGCATCTATTACTAGAGCTGCATGAAAAATATAATAATGAAAATAATCGTGTTGAACATCCTTGTATTCTATCAATATTAGTTTTATTTGATAAAAATTATTTTAATAGCAAAACGAAATAATACGCTGCAACTATTCAGAGGTGCTTTGTGAAAGGAATGATTTTGTACACAAATCACTTGGTACCCCATCGGACTTTAGAGTATATAAATTTAGTTCATAAATATCCCATATAATAAAATGATACAAAACACAAGATTATTGCAACTATTCATGACCAATTGGTGAAAATCAAATTTTTAAAAATTGGCCTTGTGTTAGAGTTTACAATATTTACGTAAACTCAGTTATTAAAAATTCAGTATAAAACAATGAAAACACAAAATCATTCGCATCTATTTCTAGAGCTGCATGAAAAATATAATAATGAAAATAATCGTGTTGAACATCCTTGTATTCTGTCAATATTAGTTTTATTTGATAAAAATTAATTTTAATAGCAAAACGAAATAATACGCTGCAACTATTCAGAGGTGCTTTGTGAAAGGAATGATTTTGTACACAAATCACTTGGTACGCCACTGGACTTTAAAGTATATAAACTTAGTCCATAAATATGCCATATATTAAAATGAAACAAAACACAAGATTATTGCAACTATTTATGACCAATTGGTGTAAATCAAATTTTTAAAAATTGGCCTTGTATTAGAGTTTACAATATTTACGTAAACTCAGTTTAAAAAATTCAGTATAATATAATGAAAACACAAAATCATTCGAATCTATGTATAGAGTTGCATGAAAAATATAATAATGAAAATAATCGTGTTGAACATCCTTGTATTCTGTCAATATTAGTTTTATTTGATAAAAATCAATTTGCATTGCAAAACGAAGTAATAGGGTGCAACTATTTAGGTGTGCTGTGTGAAAGGAATGATTTTGTACAAAAATCACTTGGTACGCCACTGGACTTTAAAGTATATAAACTTAGTCCATAAATATGCCATATATTAAAATGAAACAAAACACAAGATTATTGCAACTATTTATGACCAATTGGTGTAAATCAAATTTTTAAAAATTTGCCTTGTATTAGAGTTTACAATATTTACGTAAACTCAGTTTAAAAAATTCAGTATAATATAATGAAAACACAAAATCATTCGAGTCTATGTATAGAGTTGCATGAAAAATATAATAATGAAAATAATCGTGTTGAACATCCTTGTATTCTGTCAATATTAGTTTTATTTGATAAAAATCAATTTGCATAGCAAAACGAAGTAATAGGGTGCAACTATTTAGGTGTGCTGTGTGAAAGGAATGATTTTGTACACAAATCTCTTGGTACCCCATTGGACTTTAAAGTATATAAATTTAGTTCATAAATATGCCATATAATAAAATGATACAAAACACAAGATTATTGCAACTATTCATGACCAATTGGTGAAAATCAAATTTTTAAAAAGTGGCCTTGTGTTAGAGTTTACAATATTTACGTAAACTCAGTTAATAATGATTCAGTATAAAACAATGAAAACACAAAATCATTCGCATCTATTTCTAGAGCTGCATGAAAAATATAATAATGAAAATAATCTTGTTGAACATCTTTGTATTATGTCAATATTAGTTTTATTTGATAAAAATTGATTTTAGAAGCAAAACAAAGTAATACGCTGCAACTATTCAGAGCTGCTGTGTGAAAGGATTGACGTTATACACAAATCACTTGGTACCCCATTGGACTTTAAAGTATATAAATTTAGTTCATAAATATCCCATATAATAAAATGATATAAAACACAAGATTATTGCAACTATTCATGACCAATTGGTGTAAATCAAATATTTAAAAATTGTCCTTGTATTAGAGTTTACAATATTCACGTAAACTCATTTTTTAAAAATTCAGTATAATATAATGAAAACACAAAATCATTCGCATCTATTACTAGAGCTGCATGAAAAATATAATAATGAAAATAATCGTGTTGAACATCCTTGTATTCTGTCAATATTAGTTTTATTTGATAAAAATCAATTTGCATAGCAAAACGAAGTAATAGGGTGCAACTATTTAGGTGTGCTGTGTGAAAGGAATGATTTTGTACACAAATCACTTGGTACCCCATTGGACTTTAAAGTATATAAATTTAGTTCATAAATATGCCATATAATAAAGAGACACGAAACACAAGATTATTGCAACTTTTCACGAGCAAATGGAGGAAATTAAATTTTAAAAATTGGCCTTGTATTAGAGTTTACAATATTTACGTAAACTTAGTTTTTAAAAATACAGTATAAAACAATGAAAACACAAAATCATTCGCATCTATTTCTAGACCTGCATGAAAAATATAATAATGAAAATAATCGTGTTGAACATCCTTGTATTCTGTCAATATTAGTTTTATTTGATAAAAATCAATTTGCATAGCAAAACGAAGTAATAGGGTGCAACTATTTAGGTGTGCTGTGTGAAAGGAATGATTTTGTACACAAATCTCTTGGTACCCCATTGGACTTTAAAGTATATAAATTTAGTTCATAAATATGCCATATAATAAAGAGACACGAAACACAAGATTATTGCAACTTTTCACGAGCAAATGGAGTAAATCAAAATTTTAAAAATTGGCCTTGTAGTAGAGTTTACAATATTTACGTAAACTTAGTTTTTAAAAATACAGTATAAAACAATAAAAAAAAAATCATTCGCATCTATTTCTAGACCTGCATGAAAAATATAATAATGAAAATAATCGTGTTGAACATCCTTGTATTCTGTCAATATTAGTTTTATTTGATAAAAATTAATTTTAATAGCAAAACGAAATAATACGCTGCAACTATTCAGAGTTGCTTTGTGAAAGGATTGACGTTATACACAAATCACTTGGTACCCCATTGGACTTTAAAGTATATAAATTTAGTTCATAAATATCCCATATAATAAAATGATATAAAACACAAGATTATTGCAACTATTCATGACCAATTGGTGTAAATCAAATATTTAAAAATTGTCCTTGTATTAGAGTTTACAATATTCACGTAAACTCATTTTTTAAAAATTCAGTATAATATAATGAAAACACAAAATCATTCGCATCTATTACTAGAGCTGCATGAAAAATATAATAATGAAAATAATCGTGTTGAACATCCTTGTATTCTGTCAATATTAGTTTTATTTGATAAAAATCAATTTGCATAGCAAAACGAAGTAATAGGGTGCAACTATTTAGGTGTGCTGTGTGAAAGGAATGATTTTGTACACAAATCACTTGGTACCCCATTGGACTTTAAAGTATATAAATTTAGTTCATAAATATGCCATATAATAAAGAGACACGAAACACAAGATTATTGCAACTTTTCACGAGCAAATGGAGGAAATTAAATTTTAAAAATTGGCCTTGTATTAGAGTTTACAATATTTACGTAAACTTAGTTTTTAAAAATACAGTATAAAACAATGAAAACACAAAATCATTCGCATCTATTTCTAGACCTGCATGAAAAATATAATAATGAAAATAATCGTGTTGAACATCCTTGTATTCTGTCAATATTAGTTTTATTTGATAAAAATCAATTTGCATAGCAAAACGAAGTAATAGGGTGCAACTATTCAGAGTTCCTGTGTGAAAGGATTGACGTTATACAAAAATCATTTGGTGCCCCATTGGACTTTAAAGTATATAAACTTAGTTCATAAATATGCCATATAATAAAATGAAACAAAACACAAGATTAATGCAACTATTTATGACCAATTGGTGTAAATCAAATATTTAAAAATTGTCCTTGTATTAGAGTTTACAATATTCACGTAAACTCATTTTTTAAAAATTCAGTATAATATAATGAAAACACAAAATCATTCGCATCTATTACTAGAGCTGCATGAAAAATATAATAATGAAAATAATCGTGTTGAACATCCTTGTATTCTGTCAATATTAGTTTTATTTGATAAAAATCAATTTGCATAGCAAAACGAAGTAATAGGGTGCAACTATTTAGGTGTGCTGTGTGAAAGGAATGATTTTGTACACAAATCACTTGGTACCCCATTGGACTTTAAAGTATATAAATTTAGTTCATAAATATGCCATATAATAAAGAGACACGAAACACAAGATTATTGCAACTTTTCACGAGCAAATGGAGTAAATCAAATTTTTAAAAACTGGCCTTGTATTAGAGTTTACAATATTTACGTAAACTTAGTTTTTAAAAATTCAGTATAATATAATGAAAACACAAAATCATTCGAATCTGTTTGTAGAGCTGCATGAAAAATATAATAATGAAAATAATCGTGTTGAACATCTTTGTATTATGTCAATATTAGTTTTATTTGATAAAAATTAATTTTAATAGCAAAACGAAGTAATACGCTGCAACTATTCAGAGTTCCTGTGTGAAAGGATTGACGTTATACAAAAATCATTTGGTGCCCCATTGGACTTTAAAGTATATAAACTTAGTTCATAAATATGCCATATAATAAAATGAAACAAAACACAAGATTAATGCAACTATTTATGACCAATTGGTGTAAATCAAATATTTAAAAATTGTCCTTTTATTAGAGTTTACAATATTTACGTAAACTCAGTTTTTAAAAATTCAGTATAAAACAATGAAAACACAAAATCATTCGCATCTATTACTAGAGCTGCATGAAAAATATAATAATAAAAATAATCGTGTTGAACCTCCTTTTATTCTGTCAATATTAGTTTTATTTGATAAAAATTAATTTTAATAGCAAAACGAAATAATACGCTGCAACTATTCAGAGGTGCTTTGTGAAAGGATTGACGTTATACACAAATCACTTGGTACCCCATTGGACTCTAAAGTATATAAATTTAGTTCATAAATATGCCATATATTAAAATGAAACAAAACACAAGATTATTGCAACTATTTATGACCAATTGGTGTAAATCAAATTTTTAAAAATTGGCCTTGTATTAGAGTTTACAATATATATGTAAACTCAGTTTTTAAAAATTCAGTATAATATAATTAAAACACAAAATCATTCGAATCTATGTATAGAGCTGCATGCAAAATATAATAATGAAAATAATCGTGTTGAACATCCTTGTATTCTGTCAATATAAGTTTTATTTGATAAAAATTAATTTTAATAGCAAAACGAAATAATACGCTGCAACTATTCAGAGGTGCTTTGTGAAAGGATTGACGTTATACACAAATCACTTGGTACCCCATTGGACTTTAAAGTATATAAATTTAGTTCATAAATATGCCATATATTAAAATGAAACAAAACACAAGATTATTGCAACTATTTATGACCAATTGGTGTAAATCAAATTTTTAAAAACTGGCCTTGTATTAGAGTTTACAATATTTACGTAAACTTAGTTTTTAAAAATTCAGTATAATATAATGAAAACGCAAAATCATTCGAATCTGTTTCTAGAGCTGCATGAAACATATAATAATGAAAATAATCGTGTTGAACATCTTTGTATTATGTCAATATTAGTTTTATTTGATAAAAATTAATTTTAATAGCAAAACGAAGTAATACGCTGCAACTATTCAGAGTTCCTGTGTGAAAGGATTGACGTTATACAAAAATCATTTGGTGCCCCATTGGACTTTAAAGTATATAAACTTAGTTCATAAATATGCCATATAATAAAATGAAACAAAACACAAGATTATTGCAACTATTTATGACCAATTGGTGTAAATCAAATATTTAAAAATTGTCCTTTTATTAGAGTTTACAATATTTACGTAAACTCAGTTTTTAAAAATTCAGTATAAAACAATGAAAACACAAAATCATTCGCATCTATTACTAGAGCTGCATGAAAAATATAATAATAAAAATAATTGTGTTGAACCTCCTTTTATTCTGTCAATATTAGTTTTATTTGATAAAAATTAATTTTAATAGCAAAACGAAATAATACGCTGCAACTATTCAGAGGTGCTTTGTGAAAGGATTGACGTTATACACAAATCACTTGGTACCCCATTGGACTCTAAAGTATATAAATTTAGTTCATAAATATGCCATATAATAAAATGATATAAAACACAAGATTATTGCAACTATTCATGACCAATTGGTGTAAATCAAATATTTAAAAATTGTCCTTGTATTAGAGTTTACAATATTCACGTAAACTCATTTTTTAAAAATTCAGTATAATATAATGAAAACACAAAATCATTCGAATCTGTTTGTAGAGTTGCATGAAAAATATAATAATGAAAATAATAGTGCTGAACATCTTTGTATTCTGTCAATATACGTTTTATTTGATAAAAATTGATTTTAGTAGCAAAACAAAGTAATACGCTGCAACTATTCAGAGTTCCTGTGTGAAAGGATTGACGTTATACAAAAATCACTTGGTACGCCACTGGACTTTAAAGTATATAAACTTAGTTCATAAATATGCCATATATTAAAATGAAACAAAACACAAGATTATTGCAACTATTTATGACCAATTGGTGTAAATCAAATTTTTAAAAATTGGCCTTGTATTAGAGTTTACAATATTTACGTAAACTCAGTTATTAAAAATTCAGCATAAAACAATGAAAACACAAAATCATTCGCATCTATTTCTTGAGATGCATGAAAAATATAATAATGAAAATAATCGTGTTGAACATCCTTGTATTCTGTCAATATTAGTTTTATTTGATAAAAATCAATTTGCATAGCAAAACGAAGTAATAGGGTGCAACTATTTAGGTGTGCTGTGTGAAAGGAATGATTTTGTACACAAATCACTTGGTACCCCATTGGACTTTAAAGTATATAAATTTAGTTCATAAATATGCCATATAATAAAGAGACACGAAACACAAGATTATTGCAACTTTTCACGAGCAAATGGAGGAAATCAAAATTTTAAAAATTGGCCTTGTATTGGAGTTTACAATATCTACGTAAACTAAGTTTTTAAAAATACAGTATAAAACAATGAAAACACAAAATCATTCGCATCTATTTCTAGACCTGCATGAAAAATATAATAATGAAAATTATCGTGTTGAACATCCTTGTATTCTGTCAATATAAGTTTTATTTGATAAAAATCAATTTGCATAGCAAAACGAAGTAATAGGATGCAAATAATTATGTGTGCTGTGTGAGAGGATTGATTTTATACACAAATCAAATGGTACCCCATCGGACTTTAAAGTATATAAACTTAGTTCATAAATATGCCATATAATAAAATGAAACAAAACACAAGATTATTGCAACTATTTATGACCAATTGGTGTAAATCAAATTTTTAAAAATTGGCCTTGTATTAGAGTTTACAATATTTACGTAAACTCAGTTATTAAAAATTCAGTATAAAACAATGAAAACACAAAATCATTCGCATCTATTTCTTGAGCTGCATGAAAAATATAATAATGAAAATAATCGAGTTGAACATCCTTGTATTATGTCAATATTAGTTTTATTTGATAAAAATCAATTTGCATAGCAAAACGAAGTAATAGGGTGCAACTATTTAGGTGTGCTGTGTGAAAGGATTGACGTTATACACAAATCACTTGGTACCCCATTGGACTTTAAAGTATATAAATTTAGTTCAAAATATGCCATATAATAAAATGAAACAAAACACAAGATTATTGCAACTATTTATGACCAATTGGTGTAAATCAAATATATAAAAATTGTCCTTGTATTAGAGTTTACAATATTCACGTAAACTCAGTTTTTAAAAATTCAGTATAAAACAATGAAAACACAAAATCATTCGCATCTATTACTAGAGCTGCATGAAAAATATAATAATGAAAATAATAGTGTTGAACATCCTTGTATTCTGTCAATATTAGTTTTATTTGATAAAAATTAATTTTAATAGCAAAACGAAATAATACGCTGCAACTATTTAGGTGTGCTTTGTGAAAGGAATGATTTTGTACACAAATCACTTGGTACCCCATCGGACTTTAGAGTATATAAATTTAGTTCATAAATATGCCATATAATAAAGAGACACGAAACACATGATTATTGCAACTATTCATGAGCAAATGGAGTAAATCAAAATTTTAAAAATTGGCCTTGTAGTAGAGTTTACAATATTTACGTAAACTTAGTTTTTAAAAATACAGTATAAAACAATGAAAACACAAAATCATTCGCATCTATTTCTAGACCTGCATGAAAAATATAATAATGAAAATAATCGTGTTGAACATCCTTGTATTCTGTCAATATTAGTTTTATTTGATAAAAATCAATTTGCATAGCAAAACGAAGTAATACGCTGCAACTATTCAGAGCTGCTGTATGAAAGGATTGACGTTATACACAAATCACTTGGTACCCCATTGGACTTTAAAGTATATAAATTTAGTTCATAAATATGCCATATAATAAAATGAAACAAAGCACAAGATTATTGCAACTATTTATGACCAATTGGTGTAAATCAAATATTTAAAAATTGTCCTTGTATTAGAGTTTACAATATTCACGTAAACTCAGTTTTTAAAAATTCAGTATAAAACAATGAAAACACAAAATCATTCGCATCTATTACTAGAGCTGCATGAAAAATATAATAATGAAAATAATCGTGTTGAACATCCTTGTATTCTGTCAATATTAGTTTTATTTGATAAAAATTAATTTTAATAGCAAAACGAAATAATACGCTGCAACTATTTAGGTGTGCTTTGTGAAAGGAATGATTTTGTACACAAATCACTTGGTACCCCATCGGACTTTAGAGTATATAAATTTAGTTCATAAATATCCCATATAATAAAATGAAACAAAACACAAGATTATTGCAACTATTTATGACCAATTGGTGTAAATCAAATTTTTAAAAATTGGCCTTGTGTTAGAGTTTACAATATTCACGTAAACTCAGTTTTTAAAAATTCAGTATAAAACAATGAAAACACAAAATCATTCGCATCTATTACTAGAGCTGCATGAAAAATATAATAATGAAAATAATCGTGTTGAACATCCTTGTATTCTATCAATATTAGTTTTATTTGATAAAAATTATTTTAATAGCAAAACGAAATAATACGCTGCAACTATTCAGAGGTGCTTTGTGAAAGGAATGATTTTGTACACAAATCACTTGGTACCCCATCGGACTTTAGAGTATATAAATTTAGTTCATAAATATCCCATATAATAAAATGATACAAAACACAAGATTATTGCAACTATTCATGACCAATTGGTGAAAATCAAATTTTTAAAAATTGGCCTTGTGTTAGAGTTTACAATATTTACGTAAACTCAGTTATTAAAAATTCAGTATAAAACAATGAAAACACAAAATCATTCGCATCTATTTCTAGAGCTGCATGAAAAATATAATAATGAAAATAATCGTGTTGAACATCCTTGTATTCTGTCAATATTAGTTTTATTTGATAAAAATTAATTTTAATAGCAAAACGAAATAATACGCTGCAACTATTCAGAGGTGCTTTGTGAAAGGAATGATTTTGTACACAAATCACTTGGTACGCCACTGGACTTTAAAGTATATAAACTTAGTCCATAAATATGCCATATATTAAAATGAAACAAAACACAAGATTATTGCAACTATTTATGACCAATTGGTGTAAATCAAATTTTTAAAAATTGGCCTTGTATTAGAGTTTACAATATTTACGTAAACTCAGTTTAAAAAATTCAGTATAATATAATGAAAACACAAAATCATTCGAATCTATGTATAGAGTTGCATGAAAAATATAATAATGAAAATAATCGTGTTGAACATCCTTGTATTCTGTCAATATTAGTTTTATTTGATAAAAATCAATTTGCATTGCAAAACGAAGTAATAGGGTGCAACTATTTAGGTGTGCTGTGTGAAAGGAATGATTTTGTACAAAAATCACTTGGTACGCCACTGGACTTTAAAGTATATAAACTTAGTCCATAAATATGCCATATATTAAAATGAAACAAAACACAAGATTATTGCAACTATTTATGACCAATTGGTGTAAATCAAATTTTTAAAAATTTGCCTTGTATTAGAGTTTACAATATTTACGTAAACTCAGTTTAAAAAATTCAGTATAATATAATGAAAACACAAAATCATTCGAGTCTATGTATAGAGTTGCATGAAAAATATAATAATGAAAATAATCGTGTTGAACATCCTTGTATTCTGTCAATATTAGTTTTATTTGATAAAAATCAATTTGCATAGCAAAACGAAGTAATAGGGTGCAACTATTTAGGTGTGCTGTGTGAAAGGAATGATTTTGTACACAAATCTCTTGGTACCCCATTGGACTTTAAAGTATATAAATTTAGTTCATAAATATGCCATATAATAAAATGATACAAAACACAAGATTATTGCAACTATTCATGACCAATTGGTGAAAATCAAATTTTTAAAAAGTGGCCTTGTGTTAGAGTTTACAATATTTACGTAAACTCAGTTAATAATGATTCAGTATAAAACAATGAAAACACAAAATCATTCGCATCTATTTCTAGAGCTGCATGAAAAATATAATAATGAAAATAATCTTGTTGAACATCTTTGTATTATGTCAATATTAGTTTTATTTGATAAAAATTGATTTTAGAAGCAAAACAAAGTAATACGCTGCAACTATTCAGAGCTGCTGTGTGAAAGGATTGACGTTATACACAAATCACTTGGTACCCCATTGGACTTTAAAGTATATAAATTTAGTTCATAAATATCCCATATAATAAAATGATATAAAACACAAGATTATTGCAACTATTCATGACCAATTGGTGTAAATCAAATATTTAAAAATTGTCCTTGTATTAGAGTTTACAATATTCACGTAAACTCATTTTTTAAAAATTCAGTATAATATAATGAAAACACAAAATCATTCGCATCTATTACTAGAGCTGCATGAAAAATATAATAATGAAAATAATCGTGTTGAACATCCTTGTATTCTGTCAATATTAGTTTTATTTGATAAAAATCAATTTGCATAGCAAAACGAAGTAATAGGGTGCAACTATTTAGGTGTGCTGTGTGAAAGGAATGATTTTGTACACAAATCACTTGGTACCCCATTGGACTTTAAAGTATATAAATTTAGTTCATAAATATGCCATATAATAAAGAGACACGAAACACAAGATTATTGCAACTTTTCACGAGCAAATGGAGGAAATTAAATTTTAAAAATTGGCCTTGTATTAGAGTTTACAATATTTACGTAAACTTAGTTTTTAAAAATACAGTATAAAACAATGAAAACACAAAATCATTCGCATCTATTTCTAGACCTGCATGAAAAATATAATAATGAAAATAATCGTGTTGAACATCCTTGTATTCTGTCAATATTAGTTTTATTTGATAAAAATCAATTTGCATAGCAAAACGAAGTAATAGGGTGCAACTATTTAGGTGTGCTGTGTGAAAGGAATGATTTTGTACACAAATCTCTTGGTACCCCATTGGACTTTAAAGTATATAAATTTAGTTCATAAATATGCCATATAATAAAGAGACACGAAACACAAGATTATTGCAACTTTTCACGAGCAAATGGAGTAAATCAAAATTTTAAAAATTGGCCTTGTAGTAGAGTTTACAATATTTACGTAAACTTAGTTTTTAAAAATACAGTATAAAACAATAAAAAAAAAATCATTCGCATCTATTTCTAGACCTGCATGAAAAATATAATAATGAAAATAATCGTGTTGAACATCCTTGTATTCTGTCAATATTAGTTTTATTTGATAAAAATTAATTTTAATAGCAAAACGAAATAATACGCTGCAACTATTCAGAGTTGCTTTGTGAAAGGATTGACGTTATACACAAATCACTTGGTACCCCATTGGACTTTAAAGTATATAAATTTAGTTCATAAATATCCCATATAATAAAATGATATAAAACACAAGATTATTGCAACTATTCATGACCAATTGGTGAAAATCAAATTTTTAAAAAGTGGCCTTGTGTTAGAGTTTACAATATTTACGTAAACTCAGTTAATAATGATTCAGTATAAAACAATGAAAACACAAAATCATTCGCATCTATTTCTAGAGCTGCATGAAAAATATAATAATGAAAATAATCTTGTTGAACATCTTTGTATTATGTCAATATTAGTTTTATTTGATAAAAATTGATTTTAGAAGCAAAACAAAGTAATACGCTGCAACTATTTAGGTGTGCTGTGTGAAAGGAATGATTTTGTACACAAATCACTTGGTACCCCATTGGACTTTAAAGTATATAAATTTAGTTCATAAATATGCCATATAATAAAGAGACACGAAACACAAGATTATTGCAACTTTTCACGAGCAAATGGAGGAAATTAAATTTTAAAAATTGGCCTTGTATTAGAGTTTACAATATTTACGTAAACTTAGTTTTTAAAAATACAGTATAAAACAATGAAAACACAAAATCATTCGCATCTATTTCTAGACCTGCATGAAAAATATAATAATGAAAATAATCGTGTTGAACATCCTTGTATTCTGTCAATATTAGTTTTATTTGATAAAAATTAATTTTAATAGCAAAACGAAATAATACGCTGCAACTATTCAGAGTTGCTTTGTGAAAGGATTGACGTTATACACAAATCACTTGGTACCCCATTGGACTTTAAAGTATATAAATTTAGTTCATAAATATCCCATATAATAAAATGATATAAAACACAAGATTATTGCAACTATTCATGACCAATTGGTGTAAATCAAATATTTAAAAATTGTCCTTGTATTAGAGTTTACAATATTCACGTAAACTCATTTTTTAAAAATTCAGTATAATATAATGAAAACACAAAATCATTCGCATCTATTACTAGAGCTGCATGAAAAATATAATAATGAAAATAATCGTGTTGAACATCCTTGTATTCTGTCAATATTAGTTTTATTTGATAAAAATCAATTTGCATAGCAAAACGAAGTAATAGGGTGCAACTATTTAGGTGTGCTGTGTGAAAGGAATGATTTTGTACACAAATCACTTGGTACCCCATTGGACTTTAAAGTATATAAATTTAGTTCATAAATATGCCATATAATAAAGAGACACGAAACACAAGATTATTGCAACTTTTCACGAGCAAATGGAGGAAATTAAATTTTAAAAATTGGCCTTGTATTAGAGTTTACAATATTTACGTAAACTTAGTTTTTAAAAATACAGTATAAAACAATGAAAACACAAAATCATTCGCATCTATTTCTAGACCTGCATGAAAAATATAATAATGAAAATAATCGTGTTGAACATCCTTGTATTCTGTCAATATTAGTTTTATTTGATAAAAATCAATTTGCATAGCAAAACGAAGTAATAGGGTGCAACTATTTAGGTGTGCTGTGTGAAAGGAATGATTTTGTACACAAATCACTTGGTACCCCATTGGACTTTAAAGTATATAAATTTAGTTCATAAATATGCCATATAATAAAGAGACACGAAACACAAGATTATTGCAACTTTTCACGAGCAAATGGAGGAAATCAAAATTTTAAAAATTGGCCTTGTATTGGAGTTTACAATATCTACGTAAACTAAGTTTTTAAAAATACAGTATAAAACAATGAAAACACAAAATCATTCGCATCTATTTCTAGACCTGCATGAAAAATATAATAATGAAAATTATCGTGTTGAACATCCTTGTATTCTGTAAATATTAGTTTTGTTTGATAAAAATCAATTTGCATAGCAAAACAAAGTAATACGCTGCAACTATTCAGAGCTGCTGTGTGAAAGGATTGACGTTATACACAAATCACTTGGTACCCCATTGGACTTTAAAGTATATAAATTTAGTTCATAAATATGCCATATAATAAAATGAAACAAAACACAAGATTATTGCAACTATTTATGACCAATTGGTGTAAATCAAATTTTTAAAAATTTGCCTTGTATTAGAGTTTACAATATTTACGTAAACTCAGTTTTTAAAAATTCAGTATAAAACAATGAAAACACAAAATCATTCGCATCTATTACTAGAGCTGCATGAAAAATATAATAATGAAAATAATCGTGTTGAACATCCTTCTATTCTGTCAATATTAGTTTTATTTGATAAAAATTAATTTTAATAGCAAAACGAAATAATACGCTGCAACTATTCAGAGGTGCTTTGTGAAAGGAATGATTTTGTACACAAATCACTTGGTACCCCATCGGACTTTAGAGTATATAAATTTAGTTCATAAATATCCCATATAATAAAATGATACAAAACACAAGATTATTGCAACTATTCATGACCAATTGGTGAAAATCAAATTTTTAAAAATTGGCCTTGTGTTAGAGTTTACAATATTTACGTAAACTCAGTTAATAAAAATTCAGTATAAAACAATGAAAACACAAAATCATTCGCATCTATTTCTAGAGCTGCATGAAAAATATAATAATGAAAATAATCGTGTTGAACATCTTTGTATTATGTCAATATTAGTTTTATTTGATAAAAATTGATTTTAGTAGCAAAACAAAGTAATACGCTGCAACTATTCAGAGTTCCTGTGTGAAAGGATTGACGTTATACAAAAATCACTTGGTACGCCACTGGACTTTAAAGTATATAAACTTAGTCCATAAATATGCCATATATTAAAATGAAACAAAACACAAGATTATTGCAACTATTTATGACCAATTGGTGTAAATCAAATTTTTAAAAATTTGCCTTGTATTAGAGTTTACAATATTTACGTAAACTCAGTTTAAAAAATTCAGTATAATATAATGAAAACACAAAATCATTCGAATCTATGTATAGAGTTGCATGAAAAATATAATAATGAAAATAATCGTGTTGAACATCCTTGTATTCTGTCAATATTAGTTTTATTTGATAAAAATCAATTTGCATTGCAAAACGAAGTAATAGGGTGCAACTATTTAGGTGTGCTGTGTGAAAGGAATGATTTTGTACACAAATCACTTGGTACCCCATTGGACTTTAAAGTATATAAATTTAGTTCATAAATATGCCATATAATAAAGAGACACGAAACACAAGATTATTGCAACTTTTCACGAGCAAATGGAGTAAATCAAAATTTTAAAAATTGGCCTTGTAGTAGAGTTTACAATATTTACGTAAACTTAGTTTTTAAAAATACAGTATAAAACAATAAAAAAAAAATCATTCGCATCTATTTCTAGACCTGCATGAAAAATATAATAATGAAAATAATCGTGTTGAACATCCTTGTATTCTGTCAATATTAGTTTTATTTGATAAAAATTAATTTTAATAGCAAAACGAAATAATACGCTGCAACTATTCAGAGTTGCTTTGTGAAAGGATTGACGTTATACACAAATCACTTGGTACCCCATTGGACTTTAAAGTATATAAATTTAGTTCATAAATATCCCATATAATAAAATGATACAAAACACAAGATTATTGCAACTATTCATGACCAATTGGTGTAAATCAAATATTTAAAAATTGTCCTTGTATTAGAGTTTACAATATTCACGTAAACTCATTTTTTAAAAATTCAGTATAATATAATGAAAACACAAAATCATTCGCATCTATTACTAGAGCTGCATGAAAAATATAATAATGAAAATAATCGTGTTGAACATCCTTGTATTCTGTCAATATTAGTTTTATTTGATAAAAATTAATTTTAATAGCAAAACGAAATAATACGCTGCAACTATTCAGAGGTGCTTTGTGAAAGGAATGATTTTGTACACAAATCACTTGGTACCCCATCGGACTTTAGAGTATATAAATTTAGTTCATAAATATCCCATATAATAAAATGATACAAAACACAAGATTATTGCAACTATTCATGACCAATTGGTGAAAATCAAATTTTTAAAAATTGGCCTTGTGTTAGAGTTTACAATATTTACGTAAACTCAGTTATTAAAAATTCAGTATAAAACAATGAAAACACAAAATTATTCGCATCTATTTCTAGAGCTGCATGAAAAATATAATAATGAAAATAATCGTGTTGAACATCCTTGTATTCTGTCAATATTAGTTTTATTTGATAAAAATTAATTTTAATAGCAAAACGAAATAATACGCTGCAACTATTCAGAGGTGCTTTGTGAAAGGAATGATTTTGTACACAAATCACTTGGTACGCCACTGGACTTTAAAGTATATAAACTTAGTCCATAAATATGCCATATATTAAAATGAAACAAAACACAAGATTATTGCAACTATTTATGACCAATTGGTGTAAATCAAATTTTTAAAAATTTGCCTTGTATTAGAGTTTACAATATTTACGTAAACTCAGTTTAAAAAATTCAGTATAATATAATGAAAACACAAAATCATTCGAATCTATGTATAGAGTTGCATGAAAAATATAATAATGAAAATAATCGTGTTGAACATCCTTGTATTCTGTCAATATTAGTTTTATTTGATAAAAATTAATTTTAATAGCAAAACGAAATAATACGCTGCAACTATTCAGAGGTGCTTTGTGAAAGGAATGATTTTGTACACAAATCACTTGGTACCCCATCGGACTTTAGAGTATATAAATTTAGTTCATAAATATCCCATATAATAAAATGATACAAAACACAAGATTATTGCAACTATTCATGACCAATTGGTGAAAATCAAATTTTTAAAAATTGGCCTTGTGTTAGAGTTTACAATATTTACGTAAACTCAGTTATTAAAAATTCAGTATAAAACAATGAAAACACAAAATCATTCGCATCTATTTCTAGAGCTGCATGAAAAATATAATAATGAAAATAATCGTGTTGAACATCTTTGTATTATGTCAATATTAGTTTTATTTGATAAAAATTGATTTTAGTAGCAAAACAAAGTAATACGCTGCAACTATTCAGAGCTGCTGTGTGAAAGGATTGACGTTATACACAAATCACTTGGTACCCCATTGGACTTTAAAGTATATAAATTTAGTTCATAAATATGCCATATAATAAAATGAAACAAAACACAAGATTATTGCAACTATTTATGACCAATTGGTGTAAATCAAATTTTTAAAAATTTGCCTTGTATTAGAGTTTACAATATTTACGTAAACTCAGTTTAAAAAATTCAGTATAATATAATGAAAACACAAAATCATTCGAATCTATGTATAGAGTTGCATGAAAAATATAATAATGAAAATAATCGTGTTGAACATCCTTGTATTCTGTCAATATTAGTTTTATTTGATAAAAATCAATTTGCATTGCAAAACGAAGTAATAGGGTGCAACTATTTAGGTGTGCTGTGTGAAAGGAATGATTTTGTACACAAATCACTTGGTACCCCATTGGACTTTAAAGTATATAAATTTAGTTCATAAATATGCCATATAATAAAGAGACACGAAACACAAGATTATTGCAACTTTTCACGAGCAAATGGAGTAAATCAAAATTTTAAAAATTGGGCTTGTAGTAGAGTTTACAATATTTACGTAAACTTAGTTTTTAAAAATACAGTATAAAACAATAAAAAAAAAATCATTCGCATCTATTTCTAGACCTGCATGAAAAATATAATAATGAAAATAATCGTGTTGAACATCCTTGTATTCTGTCAATATTAGTTTTATTTGATAAAAATTAATTTTAATAGCAAAACGAAATAATACGCTGCAACTATTCAGAGTTGCTTTGTGAAAGGATTGACGTTATACACAAATCACTTGGTACCCCATTGGACTTTAAAGTATATAAATTTAGTTCATAAATATCCCATATAATAAAATGATACAAAACACAAGATTATTGCAACTATTCATGACCAATTGGTGTAAATCAAATTTTTAAAAATTTGCCTTGTATTAGAGTTTACAATATTTACGTAAACTCAGTTTAAAAAATTCAGTATAATATAATGAAAACACAAAATCATTCGAATCTATGTATAGAGTTGCATGAAAAATATAATAATGAAAATAATCGTGTTGAACATCCTTGTATTCTGTCAATATTAGTTTTATTTGATAAAAATCAATTTGCATTGCAAAACGAAGTAATAGGGTGCAACTATTTAGGTGTGCTGTGTGAAAGGAATGATTTTGTACACAAATCACTTGGTACCCCATTGGACTTTAAAGTATATAAATTTAGTTCATAAATATGCCATATAATAAAGAGACACGAAACACAAGATTATTGCAACTTTTCACGAGCAAATGGAGTAAATCAAAATTTTAAAAATTGGGCTTGTAGTAGAGTTTACAATATTTACGTAAACTTAGTTTTTAAAAATACAGTATAAAACAATAAAAACACAAAATCATTCGCATCTATTTCTAGAGCTGCATGAAAAATATAATAATGAAAATAATCGTGTTGAACATCCTTGTATTCTGTCAATATTAGTTTTATTTGATAAAAATTAATTTTAATAGCAAAACGAAATAATACGCTGCAACTATTCAGAGGTGCTTTGTGAAAGGAATGATTTTGTACACAAATCACTTGGTACGCCACTGGACTTTAAAGTATATAAACTTAGTCCATAAATATGCCATATATTAAAATGAAACAAAACACAAGATTATTGCAACTATTTATGACCAATTGGTGTAAATCAAATTTTTAAAAATTTGCCTTGTATTAGAGTTTACAATATTTACGTAAACTCAGTTTAAAAAATTCAGTATAATATAATGAAAACACAAAATCATTCGAATCTATGTATAGAGTTGCATGAAAAATATAATAATGAAAATAATCGTGTTGAACATCCTTGTATTCTGTCAATATTAGTTTTATTTGATAAAAATTAATTTTAATAGCAAAACGAAATAATACGCTGCAACTATTCAGAGTTCCTGTGTGAAAGGATTGACGTTATACAAAAATCACTTGGTACCCCATTGGACTTTAAAGTATATAAACTTAGTTCATAAATATTCCATATAATAAAATGAAACAAAACACAAGATTATTGCAACTATTTATGACCAATTGGTGTAAATCAAATTTTTAAAAATTATCCTTGTATTAGAGTTTACAATATTTACGTAAACTCAGTTATTAAAAATTCAGTATAAAACAATGAAAACACAAAATCATTCGCATCTATTTCTAGAGCTGCATGAAAAATATAATAATGAAAATAATCGTGTTGAACATCTTTGTATTATGTCAATATTAGTTTTATTTGATAAAAATTGATTTTAGTAGCAAAACAAAGTAATACGCTGCAACTATTCAGAGTTCCTGTGTGAAAGGATTGACGTTATAAAAAAATCACTTGGTACGCCACTGGACTTTAAAGTATATAAACTTAGTCCATAAATATGCCATATATTAAAATGAAACAAAACACAAGATTATTGCAACTATTTATGACCAATTGGTGTAAATCAAATTTTTAAAAATTTGCCTTGTATTAGAGTTTACAATATTTACGTAAACTCAGTTTAAAAAATTCAGTGTAATATAATGAAAACACAAAATCATTCGAATCTATGTATAGAGTTGCATGAAAAATATAATAATGAAAATAATCGTGTTGAACATCCTTGTATTCTGTCAATATTAGTTTTATTTGATAAAAATCAATTTGCATTGCAAAACGAAGTAATAGGGTGCAACTATTTAGGTGTGCTGTGTGAAAGGAATGATTTTGTACACAAATCACTTGGTACCCCATTGGACTTTAAAGTATATAAATTTAGTTCATAAATATGCCATATAATAAAGAGACACGAAACACAAGATTATTGCAACTTTTCACGAGCAAATGGAGTAAATCAAAATTTTAAAAATTGGGCTTGTAGTAGAGTTTACAATATTTACGTAAACTTAGTTTTTAAAAATACAGTATAAAACAATAAAAAAAAAATCATTCGCATCTATTTCTAGACCTGCATGAAAAATATAATAATGAAAATAATCGTGTTGAACATCCTTGTATTCTGTCAATATTAGTTTTATTTGATAAAAATTAATTTTAATAGCAAAACGAAATAATACGCTGCAACTATTCAGAGGTGCTTTGTGAAAGGAATGATTTTGTACACAAATCACTTGGTACCCCATCGGACTTTAGAGTATATAAATTTAGTTCATAAATATCCCATATAATAAAATGATACAAAACACAAGATTATTGCAACTATTCATGACCAATTGGTGAAAATCAAATTTTTAAAAATTGGCCTTGTGTTAGAGTTTACAATATTTACGTAAACTCAGTTATTAAAAATTCAGTATAATATAATGAAAACACAAAATCATTCGAATCTATGTAAAGAGCTGCATGAAAAATATAATAATGAAAATAATCGTGTTGAACATCCTTCTATTCTGTCAATATTAGTTTTATTTGATAAAAATTAATTTTAATAGCAAAACGAAATAATACGCTGCAACTATTCAGAGGTGCTTTGTGAAAGGAATGATTTTGTACACAAATCACTTGGTACCCCATCGGACTTTAGAGTATATAAATTTAGTTCATAAATATCCCATATAATAAAATGATACAAAACACAAGATTATTGCAACTATTCATGACCAATTGGTGAAAATCAAATTTTTAAAAATTGGCCTTGTGTTAGAGTTTACAATATTTACGTAAACTCAGTTATTAAAAATTCAGTATAAAACAATGAAAACACAAAATCATTCGCATCTATTTCTAGAGCTGCATGAAAAATATAATAATGAAAATTATCGTGTTGAACATCCTTGTATTCTGTAAATATTAGTTTTGTTTGATAAAAATCAATTTGCATAGCAAAACGAAGTAATACGCTGCAACTATTCAGAGCTGCTGTGTAAAAGGATTGACGTTATACACAAATCACTTGGTACCCCATTGGACTTTAAAGTATATAAATTTAGTTCATAAATATGCCATATAATAAAATGAAACAAAACACAAGATTATTGCAACTATTTATGACCAATTGGTGTAAATCAAATTTTTAAAAATTTGCCTTGTATTAGAGTTTACAATATTTACGTAAACTCAGTTTTTAAAAATTCAGTATAATATAATGAAAACACAAAATCATTCGAATCTATGTAAAGAGCTGCATGAAAAATATAATAATGAAAATAATCGTGTTGAACATCCTTCTATTCTGTCAATATTAGTTTTATTTGATAAAAATTAATTTTAATAGCAAAACGAAATAATACGCTGCAACTATTCAGAGGTGCTTTGTGAAAGGAATGATTTTGTACACAAATCACTTGGTACCCCATCGGACTTTAGAGTATATAAATTTAGTTCATAAATATCCCATATAATAAAATGATACAAAACACAAGATTATTGCAACTATTCATGACCAATTGGTGAAAATCAAATTTTTAAAAATTGGCCTTGTGTTAGAGTTTACAATATTTACGTAAACTCAGTTATTAAAAATTCAGTATAAAACAATGAAAACACAAAATCATTCGCATCTATTTCTAGAGCTGCATGAAAAATATAATAATGAAAATAATCGTGTTGAACATCTTTGTATTATGTCAATATTAGTTTTATTTGATAAAAATTGATTTTAGTAGCAAAACAAAGTAATACGCTGCAACTATTCAGAGTTCCTGTGTGAAAGGATTGACGTTATACAAAAATCACTTGGTACGCCACTGGACTTTAAAGTATATAAACTTAGTCCATAAATATGCCATATATTAAAATGAAACAAAACACAAGATTATTGCAACTATTTATGACCAATTGGTGTAAATCAAATTTTTAAAAATTTGCCTTGTATTAGAGTTTACAATATTCACGTAAACTCAGTTTAAAAAATTCAGTATAATATAATGAAAACACAAAATCATTCGAATCTATGTATAGAGTTGCATGAAAAATATAATAATGAAAATAATCGTGTTGAACATCCTTGTATTCTGTCAATATTAGTTTTATTTGATAAAAATCAATTTGCATTGCAAAACGAAGTAATAGGGTGCAACTATTTAGGTGTGCTGTGTGAAAGGAATGATTTTGTACACAAATCACTTGGTACCCCATTGGACTTTAAAGTATATAAATTTAGTTCATAAATATGCCATATAATAAAGAGACACGAAACACAAGATTATTGCAACTTTTCACGAGCAAATGGAGTAAATCAAAATTTTAAAAATTGGCCTTGTAGTAGAGTTTACAATATTTACGTAAACTTAGTTTTTAAAAATACAGTATAAAACAATAAAAAAAAAATCATTCGCATCTATTTCTAGACCTGCATGAAAAATATAATAATGAAAATAATCGTGTTGAACATCCTTGTATTCTGTCAATATTAGTTTTATTTGATAAAAATTAATTTTAATAGCAAAACGAAATAATACGCTGCAACTATTCAGAGTTGCTTTGTGAAAGGATTGACGTTAAACACAAATCACTTGGTACCCCATTGGACTTTAAAGTATATAAATTTAGTTCATAAATATCCCATATAATAAAATGATACAAAACACAAGATTATTGCAACTATTCATGACCAATTGGTGAAAATCAAATTTTTAAAAATTGGCCTTGTGTTAGAGTTTACAATATTTACGTAAACTCAGTTATTAAAAATTCAGTATAAAACAATGAAAACACAAAATCATTCGCATCTATTTCTAGAGCTGCATGAAAAATATAATAATGAAAATAATCGTGTTGAACATCCTTGTATTCTGTCAATATTAGTTTTATTTGATAAAAATTAATTTTAATAGCAAAACGAAATAATACGCTGCAACTATTCAGAGGTGCTTTGTGAAAGGAATGATTTTGTACACAAATCACTTGGTACGCCACTGGACTTTAAAGTATATAAACTTAGTCCATAAATATGCCATATATTAAAATGAAACAAAACACAAGATTATTGCAACTATTTATGACCAATTGGTGTAAATCAAATTTTTAAAAATTTGCCTTGTATTAGAGTTTACAATATTTACGTAAACTCAGTTTAAAAAATTCAGTATAATATAATGAAAACACAAAATCATTCGAATCTATGTATAGAGTTGCATGAAAAATATAATAATGAAAATAATCGTGTTGAACATCCTTGTATTCTGTCAATATAAGTTTTATTTGATAAAAATTAATTTTAATAGCAAAACGAAATAATACGCTGCAACTATTCAGAGGTGCTTTGTGAAAGGAATGATTTTGTACACAAATCACTTGGTACCCCATCGGACTTTAGAGTATATAAATTTAGTTCATAAATATCCCATATAATAAAATGATACAAAACACAAGATTATTGCAACTATTCATGACCAATTGGTGAAAATCAAATTTTTAAAAATTTGCCTTGTGTTAGAGTTTTCAATATTTACGTAAACTCAGTTATTAAAAATTCAGTATAAAACAATGAAAACACAAAATCATTCGCATCTATTTCTAGAGCTGCATGAAAAATATAATAATGAAAATAATCGTGTTCAACATCCTTGTATTCTGTCAATATTAGTTTTATTTGATAAAAATTAATTTTAATAGCAAAACGAAATAATACGCTGCAACTATTCAGAGGTGCTTTGTGAAAGGAATGATTTTGTACACAAATCACTTGGTACGCCACTGGACTTTAAAGTATATAAACTTAGTCCATAAATATGCCATATATTAAAATGAAACAAAACACAAGATTATTGCAACTATTTATGACCAATTGGTGTAAATCAAATATTTAAAAATTGTCCTTGTATTAGAGTTTACAATATTCACGTAAACTCATTTTTTAAAAATTCAGTATAATATAATGAAAACACAAAATCATTCGCATCTATTACTAGAGCTGCATGAAAAATATAATAATGAAAATAATCGTGTTGAACATCCTTGTATTCTGTCAATATTAGTTTTATTTGATAAAAATTAATTTTAATAGCAAAACGAAATAATACGCTGCAACTATTCAGAGGTGCTTTGTGAAAGGAATGATTTTGTACACAAATCACTTGGTACCCCATCGGACTTTAGAGTATATAAATTTAGTTCATATATATCCCATATAATAAAATGATACAAAACACAAGATTATTGCAACTATTCATGACCAATTGGTGAAAATCAAATTTTTAAAAATTGGCCTTGTGTTAGAGTTTACAATATTTACGTAAACTCAGTTATTAAAAATTCAGTATAAAACAATGAAAACACAAAATCATTCGCATCTATTTCTAGAGCTGCATGAAAAATATAATAATGAAAATAATCGTGTTGAACATCCTTGTATTCTGTCAATATTAGTTTTATTTGATAAAAATTAATTTTAATAGCAAAACGAAATAATACGCTGCAACTATTCAGAGGTGCTTTGTGAAAGGAATGATTTTGTACACAAATCACTTGGTACGCCACTGGACTTTAAAGTATATAAACTTAGTCCATAAATATGCCATATATTAAAATGAAACAAAACACAAGATTATTGCAACTATTTATGACCAATTGGTGTAAATCAAATTTTTAAAAATTGGCCTTGTATTAGAGTTTACAATATTTACGTAAACTCAGTTTAAAAAATTCAGTATAATATAATGAAAACACAAAATCATTCGAATCTATGTATAGAGTTGCATGAAAAATATAATAATGAAAATAATCGTGTTGAACATCCTTGTATTCTGTCAATATTAGTTTTATTTGATAAAAATTAATTTTAATAGCAAAACGAAATAATACGCTGCAACTATTCAGAGGTGCTTTGTGAAAGGAATGATTTTGTACACAAATCACTTGGTACCCCATCGGACTTTAGAGTATATAAATTTAGTTCATAAATATCCCATATAATAAAATGATACAAAACACAAGATTATTGCAACTATTCATGACCAATTGGTGAAAATCAAATTTTTAAAAATTGGCCTTGTGTTAGAGTTTACAATATTTACGTAAACTCAGTTATTAAAAATTCAGTATAAAACAATGAAAACACAAAATCATTCGCATCTATTTCTAGAGCTGCATGAAAAATATAATAATGAAAATAATCGTGTTGAACATCTTTGTATTATGTCAATATTAGTTTTATTTGATAAAAATTGATTTTAGTAGCAAAACAAAGTAATACGCTGCAACTATTCAGAGCTGCTGTGTGAAAGGATTGACGTTATACACAAATCACTTGGTACCCCATTGGACTTTAAAGTATATAAATTTAGTTCATAAATATGCCATATAATAAAATGAAACAAAACACAAGATTATTGCAACTATTTATGACCAATTGGTGTAAATCAAATTTTTAAAAATTTGCCTTGTATTAGAGTTTACAATATTTACGTAAACTCAGTTTAAAAAATTCAGTATAATATAATGAAAACACAAAATCATTCGAATCTATGTATAGAGTTGCATGAAAAATATAATAATGAAAATAATCGTGTTGAACATCCTTGTATTCTGTCAATATTAGTTTTATTTGATAAAAATCAATTTGCATTGCAAAACGAAGTAATAGGGTGCAACTATTTAGGTGTGCTGTGTGAAAGGAATGATTTTGTACACAAATCACTTGGTACCCCATTGGACTTTAAAGTATATAAATTTAGTTCATAAATATGCCATATAATAAAGAGACACGAAACACAAGATTATTGCAACATTTCACGAGCAAATGGAGTAAATCAAAATTTTAAAAATTGGGCTTGTAGTAGAGTTTACAATATTTACGTAAACTCAGTTATTAAAAATTCAGTATAAAACAATGAAAACACAAAATCATTCGCATCTATTTCTAGAGCTGCATGAAAAATATAATAATGAAAATAATCGTGTTGAACATCTTTGTATTATGTCAATATTAGTTTTATTTGATAAAAATTGATTTTAGTAGCAAAACAAAGTAATACGCTGCAACTATTCAGAGCTGCTGTGTGAAAGGATTGACGTTATACACAAATCACTTGGTACCCCATTGGACTTTAAAGTATATAAATTTAGTTCATAAATATGCCATATAATAAAATGAAACAAAACACAAGATTATTGCAACTATTTATGACCAATTGGTGTAAATCAAATTTTTAAAAATTTGCCTTGTATTAGAGTTTACAATATTTACGTAAACTCAGTTTAAAAAATTCAGTATAATATAATGAAAACACAAAATCATTCGAATCTATGTATAGAGTTGCATGAAAAATATAATAATGAAAATAATCGTGTTGAACATCCTTGTATTCTGTCAATATTAGTTTTATTTGATAAAAATCAATTTGCATTGCAAAACGAAGTAATAGGGTGCAACTATTTAGGTGTGCTGTGTGAAAGGAATGATTTTGTACACAAATCACTTGGTACCCCATTGGACTTTAAAGTATATAAATTTAGTTCATAAATATGCCATATAATAAAGAGACACGAAACACAAGATTATTGCAACTTTTCACGAGCAAATGGAGTAAATCAAAATTTTAAAAATTGGGCTTGTAGTAGAGTTTACAATATTTACGTAAACTTAGTTTTTAAAAATACAGTATAAAACAATAAAAAAAAAATCATTCGCATCTATTTCTAGACCTGCATGAAAAATATAATAATGAAAATAATCGTGTTGAACATCCTTGTATTCTGTCAATATTAGTTTTATTTGATAAAAATTAATTTTAATAGCAAAACGAAATAATACGCTGCAACTATTCAGAGTTGCTTTGTGAAAGGAATGATTTTGTACACAAATCACTTGGTACCCCATCGGACTTTAGAGTATATAAATTTAGTTCATATATATCCCATATAATAAAATGATACAAAACACAAGATTATTGCAACTATTCATGACCAATTGGTGAAAATCAAATTTTTAAAAATTGGCCTTGTGTTAGAGTTTACAATATTTACGTAAACTCAGTTATTAAAAATTCAGTATAAAACAATGAAAACACAAAATCATTCGCATCTATTTCTAGAGCTGCATGAAAAATATAATAATGAAAATAATCGTGTTGAACATCTTTGTATTATGTCAATATTAGTTTTATTTGATAAAAATTGATTTTAGTAGCAAAACAAAGTAATACGCTGCAACTATTCAGAGCTGCTGTGTGAAAGGATTGACGTTATACACAAATCACTTGGTACCCCATTGGACTTTAAAGTATATAAATTTAGTCCATAAATATGCCATATATTAAAATGAAACAAAACACAAGATTATTGCAACTATTTATGACCAATTGGTGTAAATCAAATTTTTAAAAATTTGCCTTGTATTAGAGTTTACAATATTTACGTAAACTCAGTTTAAAAAATTCAGTATAATATAATGAAAACACAAAATCATTCGAATCTATGTATAGAGTTGCATGAAAAATATAATAATGAAAATAATCGTGTTGAACATCCTTGTATTCTGTCAATATTAGTTTTATTTGATAAAAATTAATTTTAATAGCAAAACGAAATAATACGCTGCAACTATTCAGAGGTGCTTTGTGAAAGGAATGATTTTGTACACAAATCACTTGGTACCCCATCGGACTTTAGAGTATATAAATTTAGTTCATAAATATCCCATATAATAAAATGATACAAAACACAAGATTATTGCAACTATTCATGACCAATTGGTGAAAATCAAATTTTTAAAAATTGGCCTTGTGTTAGAGTTTACAATATTTACGTAAACTCAGTTATTAAAAATTCAGTATAAAACAATGAAAACACAAAATCATTCGCATCTATTTCTAGAGCTGCATGAAAAATATAATAATGAAAATAATCGTGTTGAACATCTTTGTATTATGTCAATATTAGTTTTATTTGATAAAAATTGATTTTAGTAGCAAAACAAAGTAATACGCTGCAACTATTCAGAGCTGCTGTGTGAAAGGATTGACGTTATACACAAATCACTTGGTACCCCATTGGACTTTAAAGTATATAAATTTAGTTCATAAATATGCCATATAATAAAATGAAACAAAACACAAGATTATTGCAACTATTTATGACCAATTGGTGTAAATCAAATTTTTAAAAATTTGCCTTGTATTAGAGTTTACAATATTTACGTAAACTCAGTTTAAAAAATTCAGTATAATATAATGAAAACACAAAATCATTCGAATCTATGTATAGAGTTGCATGAAAAATATAATAATGAAAATAATCGTGTTGAACATCCTTGTATTCTGTCAATATTAGTTTTATTTGATAAAAATCAATTTGCATTGCAAAACGAAGTAATAGGGTGCAACTATTTAGGTGTGCTGTGTGAAAGGAATGATTTTGTACACAAATCACTTGGTACCCCATTGGACTTTAAAGTATATAAATTTAGTTCATAAATATGCCATATAATAAAGAGACACGAAACACAAGATTATTGCAACTTTTCACGAGCAAATGGAGTAAATCAAAATTTTAAAAATTGGGCTTGTAGTAGAGTTTACAATATTTACGTAAACTTAGTTTTTAAAAATACAGTATAAAACAATAAAAAAAAAATCATTCGCATCTATTTCTAGACCTGCATGAAAAATATAATAATGAAAATAATCGTGTTGAACATCCTTGTATTCTGTCAATATTAGTTTTATTTGATAAAAATTAATTTTAATAGCAAAACGAAATAATACGCTGCAACTATTCAGAGTTGCTTTGTGAAAGGATTGACGTTATACACAAATCACTTGGTACCCCATTGGACTTTAAAGTATATAAATTTAGTTCATAAATATCCCATATAATAAAATGATACAAAACACAAGATTATTGCAACTATTCATGACCAATTGGTGTAAATCAAATTTTTAAAAATTTGCCTTGTATTAGAGTTTACAATATTTACGTAAACTCAGTTTAAAAAATTCAGTATAATATAATGAAAACACAAAATCATTCGAATCTATGTATAGAGTTGCATGAAAAATATAATAATGAAAATAATCGTGTTGAACATCCTTGTATTCTGTCAATATTAGTTTTATTTGATAAAAATCAATTTGCATTGCAAAACGAAGTAATAGGGTGCAACTATTTAGGTGTGCTGTGTGAAAGGAATGATTTTGTACACAAATCACTTGGTACCCCATTGGACTTTAAAGTATATAAATTTAGTTCATAAATATGCCATATAATAAAGAGACACGAAACACAAGATTATTGCAACTTTTCACGAGCAAATGGAGTAAATCAAAATTTTAAAAATTGGGCTTGTAGTAGAGTTTACAATATTTACGTAAACTTAGTTTTTAAAAATACAGTATAAAACAATAAAAAAAAAATCATTCGCATCTATTTCTAGACCTGCATGAAAAATATAATAATGAAAATAATCGTGTTGAACATCCTTGTATTCTGTCAATATTAGTTTTATTTGATAAAAATTAATTTTAATAGCAAAACGAAATAATACGCTGCAACTATTCAGAGGTGCTTTGTGAAAGGAATGATTTTGTACACAAATCACTTGGTACGCCACTGGACTTTAAAGTATATAAACTTAGTCCATAAATATGCCATATATTAAAATGAAACAAAACACAAGATTATTGCAACTATTTATGACCAATTGGTGTAAATCAAATTTTTAAAAATTTGCCTTGTATTAGAGTTTACAATATTTACGTAAACTCAGTTTAAAAAATTCAGTATAATATAATGAAAACACAAAATCATTCGAATCTATGTATAGAGTTGCATGAAAAATATAATAATGAAAATAATCGTGTTGAGCATCCTTGTATTCTGTCAATATTAGTTTTATTTGATAAAAATTAATTTTAATAGCAAAACGAAATAATACGCTGCAACTATTCAGAGTTCCTGTGTGAAAGGATTGACGTTATACAAAAATCACTTGGTACCCCATTGGACTTTAAAGTATATAAACTTAGTTCATAAATATTCCATATAATAAAATGAAACAAAACACAAGATTATTGCAACTATTTATGACCAATTGGTGTAAATCAAATTTTTAAAAATTATCCTTGTATTAGAGTTTACAATATTTACGTAAACTCAGTTATTAAAAATTCAGTATAAAACAATGAAAACACAAAATCATTCGCATCTATTTCTAGAGCTGCATGAAAAATATAATAATGAAAATAATCGTGTTGAACATCTTTGTATTCTGTCAATATTAGTTTTATTTGATAAAAATTGATTTTAGTAGCAAAACAAAGTAATACGCTGCAACTATTCAGAGTTCCTGTGTGAAAGGATTGACGTTATAAAAAAATCACTTGGTACGCCACTGGACTTTAAAGTATATAAACTTAGTCCATAAATATGCCATATATTAAAATGAAACAAAACACAAGATTATTGCAACTATTTATGACCAATTGGTGTAAATCAAATTTTTAAAAATTTGCCTTGTATTAGAGTTTACAATATTTACGTAAACTCAGTTTAAAAAATTCAGTATAATATAATGAAAACACAAAATCATTCGAATCTATGTATAGAGTTGCATGAAAAATATAATAATGAAAATAATCGTGTTGAACATCCTTGTATTCTGTCAATATTAGTTTTATTTGATAAAAATCAATTTGCATTGCAAAACGAAGTAATAGGGTGCAACTATTTAGGTGTGCTGTGTGAAAGGAATGATTTTGTACACAAATCACTTGGTACCCCATTGGACTTTAAAGTATATAAATTTAGTTCATAAATATGCCATATAATAAAGAGACACGAAACACAAGATTATTGCAACTTTTCACGAGCAAATGGAGTAAATCAAAATTTTAAAAATTGGGCTTGTAGTAGAGTTTACAATATTTACGTAAACTTAGTTTTTAAAAATACAGTATAAAACAATAAAAAAAAAATCATTCGCATCTATTTCTAGACCTGCATGAAAAATATAATAATGAAAATAATCGTGTTGAACATCCTTGTATTCTGTCAATATTAGTTTTATTTGATAAAAATTAATTTTAATAGCAAAACGAAATAATACGCTGCAACTATTCAGAGTTGCTTTGTGAAAGGATTGACGTTATACACAAATCACTTGGTACCCCATTGGACTTTAAAGTATATAAATTTAGTTCATAAATATCCCATATAATAAAATGATACAAAACACAAGATTATTGCAACTATTCATGACCAATTGGTGTAAATCAAATATTTAAAAATTGTCCTTGTATTAGAGTTTACAATATTCACGTAAACTCATTTTTTAAAAATTCAGTATAATATAATGAAAACACAAAATCATTCGCATCTATTACTAGAGCTGCATGAAAAATATAATAATGAAAATAATCGTGTTGAACATCCTTGTATTCTGTCAATATTAGTTTTATTTGATAAAAATTAATTTTAATAGCAAAACGAAATAATACGCTGCAACTATTCAGAGGTGCTTTGTGAAAGGAATGATTTTGTACACAAATCACTTGGTACCCCATCGGACTTTAGAGTATATAAATTTAGTTCATAAATATCCCATATAATAAAATGATACAAAACACAAGATTATTGCAACTATTCATGACCAATTGGTGAAAATCAAATTTTTAAAAATTGGCCTTGTGTTAGAGTTTACAATATTTACGTAAACTCAGTTATTAAAAATTCAGTATAAAACAATGAAAACACAAAATCATTCGCATCTATTTCTAGACCTGCATGAAAAATATAATAATGAAAATAATCGTGTTGAACATCCTTGTATTCTGTCAATATTAGTTTTATTTGATAAAAATCAATTTGCATAGCAAAACGAAGTAATAGGGTGCAACTATTTAGGTGTGCTGTGTGAAAGGAATGATTTTGTACACAAATCACTTGGTACCCCATTGGACTTTAAAGTATATAAATTTAGTTCATAAATATGCCATATAATAAAGAGACACGAAACACAAGATTATTGCAACTTTTCACGAGCAAATGGAGGAAATCAAAATTTTAAAAATTGGCCTTGTATTGGAGTTTACAATATCTACGTAAACTAAGTTTTTAAAAATACAGTATAAAACAATGAAAACACAAAATCATTCGCATCTATTTCTAGACCTGCATGAAAAATATAATAATGAAAATTATCGTGTTGAACATCCTTGTATTCTGTAAATATTAGTTTTGTTTGATAAAAATCAATTTGCATAGCAAAACGAAGTAATACGCTGCAACTATTCAGAGCTGCTGTGTGAAATGATTGACGTTATACACAAATCACTTGGTACCCCATTGGACTTTAAAGTATATAAATTTAGTTCATAAATATGCCATATAATAAAATGAAACAAAACACAAGATTATTGCAACTATTTATGACCAATTGGTGTAAATCAAATTTTTAAAAATTTGCCTTGTATTAGAGTTTACAATATTTACGTAAACTCAGTTTTTAAAAATTCAGTATAATATAATGAAAACACAAAATCATTCGAATCTATGTAAAGAGCTGCATGAAAAATATAATAATGAAAATAATCGTGTTGAACATCCTTCAATTCTGTCAATATTAGTTTTATTTGATAAAAATTAATTTTAATAGCAAAACGAAATAATACGCTGCAACTATTCAGAGGTGCTTTGTGAAAGGAATGATTTTGTACACAAATCACTTGGTACCCCATCGGACTTTAGAGTATATAAATTTAGTTCATAAATATCCCATATAATAAAATGATACAAAACACAAGATTATTGCAACTATTCATGACCAATTGGTGAAAATCAAATTTTTAAAAATTGGCCTTGTGTTAGAGTTTACAATATTTACGTAAACTCAGTTATTAAAAATTCAGTATAAAACAATGAAAACACAAAATCATTCGCATCTATTTCTAGAGCTGCATGAAAAATATAATAATGAAAATAATCGTGTTGAACATCTTTGTATTATGCCAATATTAGTTTTATTTGATAAAAATTGATTTTAGTAGCAAAACAAAGTAATACGCTGCAACTATTCAGAGTTCCTGTGTGAAAGGATTGACGTTATACAAAAATCACTTGGTACGCCACTGGACTTTAAAGTATATAAACTTAGTCCATAAATATGCCATATATTAAAATGAAACAAAACACAAGATTATTGCAACTATTTATGACCAATTGGTGTAAATCAAATTTTTAAAAATTGGCCTTGTATTAGAGTTTACAATATTTACGTAAACTCAGTTTAAAAAATTCAGTATAATATAATGAAAACACAAAATCATTCGAATCTATGTATAGAGTTGCATGAAAAATATAATAATGAAAATAATCGTGTTGAACATCTTTGTATTATGTCAATATTAGTTTTATTTGATAAAAATTAATTTTAATAGCAAAACGAAGTAATACGCTGCAACTATTCAGAGTTCCTGTGTGAAAGGATTGACGTTATACAAAAATCATTTGGTGCCCCATTGGACTTTAAAGTATATAAACTTAGTTCATAAATATGCCATATAATAAAATGAAACAAAACACAAGATTATTGCAACTATTTATGACCAATTGGTGTAAATCAAATATTTAAAAATTGTCCTTTTATTAGAGTTTACAATATTTACGTAAACTCAGTTTTTAAAAATTCAGTATAAAACAATGAAAACACAAAATCATTCGCATCTATTACTAGAGCTGCATGAAAAATATAATAATAAAAATAATTGTGTTGAACCTCCTTTTATTCTGTCAATATTAGTTTTATTTGATAAAAATTAATTTTAATAGCAAAACGAAATAATACGCTGCAACTATTCAGAGGTGCTTTGTGAAAGGATTGACGTTATACACAAATCACTTGGTACCCCATTGGACTCTAAAGTATATAAATTTAGTTCATAAATATGCCATATATTAAAATGAAACAAAACACAAGATTATTGCAACTATTTATGACCAATTGGTGTAAATCAAATTTTTAAAAATTGGCCTTGTATTAGAGTTTACAATATTTAAGTAAACTCCGTTTTTAAAAATTCAGTATAATATAATGAAAACACAAAATCATTCGAATCTGTTTGTAGAGCTGCATGAAAAATATAATAATGAAAATAATCGTGCTGAACATCTTTGTATTCTGTCAATATACGTTTTATTTGATAAAAATTGATTTTAGTAGCAAAACAAAGTAATACGCTGCAACTATTCAGAGTTCCTGTGTGAAAGGATTGACGTTATACAAAAATCACTTGGTACGCCACTGGACTTTAAAGTATATAAACTTAGTTCATAAATATGCCATATATTAAAATGAAACAAAACACAAGATTATTGCAACTATTTATGACCAATTGGTGTAAATCAAATTTTTAAAAATTGGCCTTGTATTAGAGTTTACAATATTTACGTAAACTCAGTTTTTAAAAATTCAGTATAAAACAATGAAAACACAAAATCATTCGCATCTATTACTAGAGCTGCATGAAAAATATAATAATGAAAATAATAGTGTTGAACATCCTTGTATTCTGTCAATATTAGTTTTATTTGATAAAAATCAATTTGCATAGCAAAACGAAGTAATAGGGTGCAACTATTTAGGTGTGCTGTGTGAAAGGAATGATTTTGTACACAAATCACTTGGTACCCCATTGGACTTTAAAGTATATAAATTTAGTTCATAAATATGCCATATAATAAAGAGACACGAAACACAAGATTATTGCAACTTTTCACGAGCAAATGGAGTAAATCAAAATTTTAAAAATTGGCCTTGTAGAAGAGTTTACAATATTTACGTAAACTTAGTTTTTAAAAATACAGTATAAAACAATAAAAAAAAAATCATTCGCATCTATTTCTAGACCTGCATGAAAAATATAATAATGAAAATAATCGTGTTGAACATCCTTGTATTCTGTCAATATTAGTTTTATTTGATAAAAATTAATTTTAATAGCAAAACGAAATAATACGCTGCAACTATTCAGAGTTGCTTTGTGAAAGGATTGACGTTATACACAAATCACTTGGTACCCCATTGGACTTTAAAGTATATAAATTTAGTTCATAAATATCCCATATAATAAAATGATACAAAACACAAGATTATTGCAACTATTCATGACCAATTGGTGTAAATCAAATTTTTAAAAACTGGCCTTGTATTAGAGTTTACAATATTTACGTAAACTTAGTTTTTAAAAATTCAGTATAATATAATGAAAACGCAAAATCATTCGAATCTGTTTCTAGAGCTGCATGAAACATATAATAATGAAAATAATCGTGTTGAACATCTTTGTATTATGTCAATATTAGTTTTATTTGATAAAAATTAATTTTAATAGCAAAACGAAGTAATACGCTGCAACTATTCAGAGTTCCTGTGTGAAAGGATTGACGTTATACAAAAATCATTTGGTGCCCCATTGGACTTTAAAGTATATAAACTTAGTTCATAAATATGCCATATAATAAAATGAAACAAAACACAAGATTATTGCAACTATTTATGACCAATTGGTGTAAATCAAATATTTAAAAATTGTCCTTTTATTAGAGTTTACAATATTTACGTAAACTCAGTTTTTAAAAATTCAGTATAAAACAATGAAAACACAAAATCATTCGCATCTATTACTAGAGCTGCATGAAAAATATAATAATAAAAATAATTGTGTTGAACCTCCTTTTATTCTGTCAATATTAGTTTTATTTGATAAAAATTAATTTTAATAGCAAAACGAAATAATACGCTGCAACTATTCAGAGGTGCTTTGTGAAAGGATTGACGTTATACACAAATCACTTGGTACCCCATTGGACTCTAAAGTATATAAATTTAGTTCATAAATATGCCATATATTAAAATGAAACAAAACACAAGATTATTGCAACTATTTATGACCAATTGGTGTAAATCAAATTTTTAAAAATTGGCCTTGTATTAGAGTTTACAATATTTAAGTAAACTCCGTTTTTAAAAATTCAGTATAATATAATGAAAACACAAAATCATTCGAATCTGTTTGTAGAGCTGCATGAAAAATATAATAATGAAAATAATCGTGTTGAACATCTTTGTATTATGTCAATATTAGTTTTATTTGATAAAAATTGATTTTAGTAGCAAAACAAAGTAATACGCTGCAACTATTCAGAGTTCCTGTGTGAAAGGATTGACGTTATACAAAAATCACTTGGTACGCCACTGGACTTTAAAGTATATAAACTTAGTTCATAAATATGCCATATATTAAAATGAAACAAAACACAAGATTATTGCAACTATTTATGACCAATTGGTGTAAATCAAATTTTTAAAAATTGGCCTTGTATTAGAGTTTACAATATTTACGTAAACTCAGTTATTAAAAATTCAGTATAAAACAATGAAAACACAAAATCATTCGCATCTATTTCTTGAGCTGCATGAAAAATATAATAATGAAAATAATCGTGTTGAACATCCTTGTATTCTGTCAATATTAGTTTTATTTGATAAAAATCAATTTGCATAGCAAAACGAAGTAATAGGGTGCAACTATTTAGGTGTGCTGTGTGAAAGGAATGATTTTGTACACAAATCACTTGGTACCCCATTGGACTTTAAAGTATATAAATTTAGTTCATAAATATGCCATATAATAAAGAGACACGAAACACAAGATTATTGCAACTTTTCACGAGCAAATGGAGGAAATCAAAATTTTAAAAATTGGCCTTGTATTGGAGTTTACAATATCTACGTAAACTAAGTTTTTAAAAATACAGTATAAAACAATGAAAACACAAAATCATTCGCATCTATTTCTAGACCTGCATGAAAAATATAATAATGAAAATTATCGTGTTGAATATCCTTGTATTCTGTCAATATTAGTTTTGTTTGATAAAAATCAATTTGCATAGCAAAACGAAGTAATACGCTGCAACTATTCAGAGCTGCTGTGTGAAAGGATTGACGTTATACAAAAATCACTTGGTACCCCATTGGACTTTAAAGTATATAAATTTAGTTCATAAATATGCCATATAATAAAATGAAACAAAACACAAGATTATTGCAACTATTTATGACCAATTGGTGTAAATCAAATTTTTAAAAATTGGCCTTGTATTAGAGTTTACAATATATATGTAAACTCAGTTTTTAAAAATTCAGTATAATATAATTAAAACACAAAATCATTCGAATCTATGTATAGAGCTGCATGCAAAATATAATAATGAAAATAATCGTGTTGAACATCCTTGTATTCTGTCAATATAAGTTTTATTTGATAAAAATTAATTTTAGTAGCAAAACAAAGTAATACGCTGCAACTATTCAGAGGTGCTTTGTGAAAGGATTGACGTTATACACAAATCACTTGGTACCCCATTGGACTTTAAAGTATATAAATTTAGTTCATAAATATGCCATATATTAAAATGAAACAAAACACAAGATTATTGCAACTATTTATGACCAATTGGTGTAAATCAAATTTTTAAAAACTGGCCTTGTATTAGAGTTTACAATATTTACGTAAACTTAGTTTTTAAAAATTCAGTATAATATAATGAAAACGCAAAATCATTCGAATCTGTTTCTAGAGCTGCATGAAACATATAATAATGAAAATAATCGTGTTGAACATCTTTGTATTATGTCAATATTAGTTTTATTTGATAAAAATTAATTTTAATAGCAAAACGAAGTAATACGCTGCAACTATTCAGAGTTCCTGTGTGAAAGGATTGACGTTATACAAAAATCATTTGGTGCCCCATTGGACTTTAAAGTATATAAACTTAGTTCATAAATATGCCATATAATAAAATGAAACAAAACACAAGATTATTGCAACTATTTATGACCAATTGGTGTAAATCAAATATTTAAAAATTGTCCTTTTATTAGAGTTTACAATATTTACGTAAACTCAGTTTTTAAAAATTCAGTATAAAACAATGAAAACACAAAATCATTCGCATCTATTACTAGAGCTGCATGAAAAATATAATAATAAAAATAATTGTGTTGAACCTCCTTTTATTCTGTCAATATTAGTTTTATTTGATAAAAATTAATTTTAATAGCAAAACGAAATAATACGCTGCAACTATTCAGAGGTGCTTTGTGAAAGGATTGACGTTATACACAAATCACTTGGTACCCCATTGGACTCTAAAGTATATAAATTTAGTTCATAAATATGCCATATATTAAAATGAAACAAAACACAAGATTATTGCAACTATTTATGACCAATTGGTGTAAATCAAATTTTTAAAAATTGGCCTTGTATTAGAGTTTACAGTATTTAAGTAAACTCCGTTTTTAAAAATTCAGTATAATATAATGAAAACACAAAATCATTCGAATCTGTTTGTAGAGCTGCATGAAAAATATAATAATGAAAATAATCGTGCTGAACATCTTTGTATTCTGTCAATATACGTTTTATTTGATAAAAATTGATTTTAGTAGCAAAACAAAGTAATACGCTGCAACTATTCAGAGTTCCTGTGTGAAAGGATTGACGTTATACAAAAATCACTTGGTACGCCACTGGACTTTAAAGTATATAAACTTAGTTCATAAATATGCCATATATTAAAATGAAACAAAACACAAGATTATTGCAACTATTTATGACCAATTGGTGTAAATCAAATTTTTAAAAACTGGCCTTGTATTAGAGTTTACAATATTTACGTAAACTTAGTTTTTAAAAATTCAGTATAATATAATGAAAACGCAAAATCATTCGAATCTGTTTCTAGAGCTGCATGAAACATATAATAATGAAAATAATCGTGTTGAACATCCTTGTATTCTGTCAATATTAGTTTTGTTTGATAAAAATCAATTTGCATAGCAAAACGAAGTAATACGCTGCAACTATTCAGAGCTGCTGTGTGAAAGGATTGACGTTATACACAAATCACTTGGTACCCCATTGGACTTTAAAGTATATAAATTTAGTTCATAAATATGCCATATAATAAAATGAAACAAAACACAAGATTATTGCAACTATTTATGACCAATTGGTGTAAATCAAATTTTTAAAAATTGGCCTTGTATTAGAGTTTACAATATATATGTAAACTCAGTTTTTAAAAATTCAGTATAATATAATTAAAACACAAAATCATTCGAATCTATGTATAGAGCTGCATGCAAAATATAATAATGAAAATAATCGTGTTGAACATCCTTGTATTCTGTCAATATAAGTTTTATTTGATAAAAATTAATTTTAATAGCAAAACGAAATAATACGCTGCAACTATTCAGAGGTGCTTTGTGAAAGGATTGACGTTATACACAAATCACTTGGTACCCCATTGGACTTTAAAGTATATAAATTTAGTTCATAAATATGCCATATATTAAAATGAAACAAAACACAAGATTATTGCAACTATTTATGACCAATTGGTGTAAATCAAATTTTTAAAAACTGGCCTTGTATTAGAGTTTACAATATTTACGTAAACTTAGTTTTTAAAAATTCAGTATAATATAATGAAAACGCAAAATCATTCGAATCTGTTTCTAGAGCTGCATGAAACATATAATAATGAAAATAATCGTGTTGAACATCTTTGTATTATGTCAATATTAGTTTTATTTGATAAAAATTAATTTTAATAGCAAAACGAAGTAATACGCTGCAACTATTCAGAGTTCCTGTGTGAAAGGATTGACGTTATACAAAAATCATTTGGTGCCCCATTGGACTTTAAAGTATATAAACTTAGTTCATAAATATGCCATATAATAAAATGAAACAAAACACAAGATTATTGCAACTATTTATGACCAATTGGTGTAAATCAAATATTTAAAAATTGTCCTTTTATTAGAGTTTACAATATTTACGTAAACTCAGTTTTTAAAAATACAGTATAAAACAATGAAAACACAAAATCATTCGCATCTATTTCTAGACCTGCATGAAAAATATAATAATGAAAATTATCGTGTTGAACATCCTTGTATTCTGTCAATATTAGTTTTGTTTGATAAAAATCAATTTGCATAGCAAAACGAAGTAATACGCTGCAACTATTCAGAGCTGCTGTGTGAAAGGATTGACGTTATACACAAATCACTTGGTACCCCATTGGACTTTAAAGTATATAAATTTAGTTCATAAATATGCCATATAATAAAATGAAACAAAACACAAGATTATTGCAACTATTTATGACCAATTGGTGTAAATCAAATTTTTAAAAATTGGCCTTGTATTAGAGTTTACAATATATATGTAAACTAAGTTTTTAAAAATTCAGTATAATATAATTAAAACACAAAATCATTCGAATCTGTTTCTAGAGCTGCATGACACATATAATAATGAAAATAATCGTGTTGAACATCCTTGTATTCTGTCAATATTAGTTTTGTTTGATAAAAATCAATTTGCATAGCAAAACGAAGTAATACGCTGCAACTATTCAGAGCTGCTGTGTGAAAGGATTGACGTTATACACAAATCACTTGGTACCCCATTGGACTTTAAAGTATATAAATTTAGTTCATAAATATGCCATATAATAAAATGAAACAAAACACAAGATTATTGCAACTATTTATGACCAATTGGTGTAAATCAAATATATAAAAATTGTCCTTGTATTAGAGTTTACAATATTCACGTAAACTCAGTTTTTAAAAATTCAGTATAAAACAATGAAAACACAAAATCATTCGAATCTGTTTCTAGAGCTGCATGAAACATATAATAATGAAAATAATCGTGTTGAACATCCTTGTATTCTGTCAATATTAGTTTTGTTTGATAAAAATCAATTTGCATAGCAAAACGAAGTAATACGCTGCAACTATTCAGAGCTGCTGTGTGAAAGGATTGACGTTATACACAAATCACTTGGTACCCCATTGGACTTTAAAGTATATAAATTTAGTTCATAAATATGCCATATAATAAAATGAAACAAAACACAAGATTATTGCAACTATTTATGATCAATTGGTGTAAATCAAATTTTTAAAAATTTGCCTTGTATTAGAGTTTACAATATATATGTAAACTCAGTTTTTAAAAATTCAGTATAATATAATTAAAACACAAAATCATTCGAATCTATGTATAGAGCTGCATGCAAAATATAATAATGAAAATAATCGTGTTGAACATCTTTGTATTATGTCAATATTAGTTTTATTTGATAAAAATTAATTTTAATAGCAAAACGAAGTAATACGCTGCAACTATTTAGAGTTCCTGTGTGAAAGGATTGACGTTATACAAAAATCATTTGGTGCCCCATTGGACTTTAAAGTATATAAACTTAGTTCATAAATATGCCATATATTAAAATGAAACAAAACACAAGATTATTGCAACTATTTATGACCAATTGGTGTAAATCAAATTTTTAAAAATTGGCCTTGTATTAGAGTTTACAATATTTACGTAAACTCAGTTATTAAAAATTCAGTATAAAACAATGAAAACACAAAATCATTCGCATCTATTTCTTGAGCTGCATGAAAAATATAATAATGAAAATAATCGTGTTGAACATCCTTGTATTCTGTCAATATTAGTTTTATTTGATAAAAATCAATTTGCATAGCAAAACGAAGTAATAGGGTGCAACTATTTAGGAGTGCTGTGTGAAAGGAATGATTTTGTACACAAATCACTTGGTACCCCATTGGACTTTAAAGTATATAAATTTAGTTCATAAATATGCCATATGATAAAGAGACACGAAACACAAGATTATTGCAACTTTTCACGAGCAAATGGAGGAAATCAAAATTTTAAAAATTGGCCTTGTATTGGAGTTTACAATATCTACGTAAACTAAGTTTTTAAAAATACAGTATAAAACAATGAAAACACAAAATCATTCGCATCTATTTCTAGACCTGCATGAAAAATATAATAATGAAAATTATCGTGTTGAACATCCTTGTATTCTGTCAATATTAGTTTTGTTTGATAAAAATCAATTTGCATAGCAAAACGAAGTAATACGCTGCAACTATTCAGAGCTGCTGTGTGAAAGGATTGACGTTATACACAAATCACTTGGTACCCCATTGGACTTTAAAGTATATAAATTTAGTTCATAAATATGCCATATAATAAAATGAAACAAAACACAAGATTATTGCAACTATTTATGACCAATTGGTGTAAATCAAATTTTTAAAAATTGGCCTTGTATTAGAGTTTACAATATTTACGTAAACTCAGTTATTAAAAATTCAGTATAAAACAATGAAAACACAAAATCATTCGCATCTATTTCTTGAGCTGCATGAAAAATATAATAATGAAAATAATCGTGTTGAACATCCTTGTATTCTGTCAATATTAGTTTTATTTGATAAAAATCAATTTGCATAGCAAAACGAAGTAATAGGGTGCAACTATTTAGGAGTGCTGTGTGAAAGGAATGATTTTGTACACAAATCACTTGGTACCCCATTGGACTTTAAAGAATATAAATTTAGTTCATAAATATGCCATATGATAAAGAGACACGAAACACAAGATTATTGCAACTTTTCACGAGCAAATGGAGGAAATCAAAATTTTAAAAATTGGCCTTGTATTGGAGTTTACAATATCTACGTAAACTAAGTTTTTAAAAATACAGTATAAAACAATGAAAACACAAAATCATTCGCATCTATTTCTAGACCTGCATGAAAAATATAATAATGAAAATTATCGTGTTGAACATCCTTGTATTCTGTCAATATTAGTTTTGTTTGATAAAAATCAATTTGCATAGCAAAACGAAGTAATACGCTGCAACTATTCAGAGCTGCTGTGTGAAAGGATTGACGTTATACACAAATCACTTGGTACCCCATTGGACTTTAAAGTATATAAATTTAGTTCATAAATATGCCATATAATAAAATGAAACAAAACACAAGATTATTGCAACTATTTATGACCAATTGGTGTAAATCAAATTTTTAAAAATTGGCCTTGTATTAGAGTTTACAATATATATGTAAACTCAGTTTTTAAAAATTCAGTATAATATAATTAAAACACAAAATCATTCGAATCTATGTATAGAGCTGCATGCAAAATATAATAATGAAAATAATCGTGTTGAACATCCTTGTATTCTGTCAATATAAGTTTTATTTGATAAAAATTAATTTTAATAGCAAAACGAAATAATACGCTGCAACTATTCAGAGGTGCTTTGTGAAAGGATTGACGTTATACACAAATCACTTGGTACCCCATTGGACTTTAAAGTATATAAATTTAGTTCATAAATATGCCATATATTAAAATGAAACAAAACACAAGATTATTGCAACTATTTATGACCAATTGGTGTAAATCAAATTTTTAAAAACTGGCCTTGTATTAGAGTTTACAATATTTACGTAAACTTAGTTTTTAAAAATTCAGTATAATATAATGAAAACGCAAAATCATTCGAATCTGTTTCTAGAGCTGCATGAAACATATAATAATGAAAATAATCGTGTTGAACATCTTTGTATTATGTCAATATTAGTTTTATTTGATAAAAATTAATTTTAATAGCAAAACGAAGTAATACGCTGCAACTATTCAGAGTTCCTGTGTGAAAGGATTGACGTTATACAAAAATCATTTGGTGCCCCATTGGACTTTAAAGTATATAAACTTAGTTCATAAATATGCCATATAATAAAATGAAACAAAACACAAGATTATTGCAACTATTTATGACCAATTGGTGTAAATCAAATATTTAAAAATTGTCCTTTTATTAGAGTTTACAATATTTACGTAAACTCAGTTTTTAAAAATTCAGTATAAAACAATGAAAACACAAAATCATTCGCATCTATTACTAGAGCTGCATGAAAAATATAATAATAAAAATAATTGTGTTGAACCTCCTTTTATTCTGTCAATATTAGTTTTATTTGATAAAAATTAATTTTAATAGCAAAACGAAATAATACGCTGCAACTATTCAGAGGTGCTTTGTGAAAGGATTGACGTTATACACAAATCACTTGGTACCCCATTGGACTCTAAAGTATATAAATTTAGTTCATAAATATGCCATATATTAAAATGAAACAAAACACAAGATTATTGCAACTATTTATAACCAATTGGTGTAAATCAAATTTTTAAAAATTGGCCTTGTATTAGAGTTTGCAATATTTAAGTAAACTCCGTTTTTAAAAATTCAGTATAATATAATGAAAACACAAAATCATTCGAATCTGTTTGTAGAGCTGCATGAAAAATATAATAATGAAAATAATCGTGCTGAACATCTTTGTATTCTGTCAATATACGTTTTATTTGATAAAAATTGATTTTAGTAGCAAAACAAAGTAATACGCTGCAACTATTCAGAGTTCCTGTGTGAAAGGATTGACGTTATACAAAAATCACTTGGTACGCCACTGGACTTTAAAGTATATAAACTTAGTTCATAAATATGCCATATATTAAAATGAAACAAAACACAAGATTATTGCAACTATTTATGACCAATTGGTGTAAATCAAATTTTTAAAAATTGGCCTTGTATTAGAGTTTACAATATTTACGTAAACTCAGTTATTAAAAATTCAGTATAAAACAATGAAAACACAAAATCATTCGCATCTATTTCTTGAGCTGCATGAAATATATAATAATGAAAATAATCGTGTTGAACATCCTTGTATTCTGTCAATATTAGTTTTATTTGATAAAAATCAATTTGCATAGCAAAACGAAGTAATAGGGTGCAACTATTTAGGTGTGCTGTGTGAAAGGAATGATTTTGTACACAAATCACTTGGTACCCCATTGGACTTTAAAGTATATAAATTTAGTTCATAAATATGCCATATAATAAAGAGACACGAAACACAAGATTATTGCAACTTTTCACGAGCAAATGGAGGAAATCAAAATTTTAAAAATTGGCCTTGTATTGGAGTTTACAATATCTACGTAAACTAAGTTTTTAAAAATACAGTATAAAACAATGAAAACACAAAATCATTCGCATCTATTTCTAGACCTGCATGAAAAATATAATAATGAAAATTATCGTGTTGAACATCCTTGTATTCTGTCAATATTAGTTTTGTTTGATAAAAATCAATTTGCATAGCAAAACGAAGTAATACGCTGCAACTATTCAGAGCTGCTGTGTGAAAGGATTGACGTTTACACAAATCACTTGGTACCCCATTGGACTTTAAAGTATATAAATTTAGTTCATAAATATGCCATATAATAAAATGAAACAAAACACAAGATTATTGCAACTATTTATGACCAATTGGTGTAAATCAAATATATAAAAATTGTCCTTGTATTAGAGTTTACAATATTCACGTAAACTCAGTTTTTAAAAATTCAGTATAAAACAATGAAAACACAAAATCATTCGCATCTATTACTAGAGCTGCATGAAAAATATAATAATGAAAATAATCGTGTTGAACATCCTTGTATTCTGTCAATATTAGTTTTATTTGATAAAAATCAATTTGCATAGCAAAACGAAGTAATAGGGTGCAACTATTTAGGTGTGCTGTGTGAAAGGAATGATTTTGTACACAAATCACTTGGTACCCCATTGGACTTTAAAGTATATAAATTTAGTTCATAAATATGCCATATAATGAAGAGACACGAAACACATGATTATTGCAACTATTCATGAGCAAATGGAGTAAATCAAAATTTTAAAAATTGGCCTTGTAGTAGAGTTTACAATATTTACGTAAACTTAGTTTTTAAAAATACAGTATAAAACAATGAAAACACAAAATCATTCGCATCTATTTCTAGACCTGCATGAAAAATATAATAATGAAAATAATCGTGTTGAACATCCTTGTATTCTGTCAATATTAGTTTTATTTGATAAAAATCAATTTGCATAGCAAAACGAAGTAATACGCTGCAACTATTCAGAGCTGCTGTATGAAAGGATTGACGTTATACACAAATCACTTGGTACCCCATTGGACTTTAAAGTATATAAATTTAGTTCATAAATATGCCATATAATAAAATGAAACAAAACACAAGATTATTGCAACTATTTATGACCAATTGGTGTAAATCAAATATTTAAAAATTGTCCTTGTATTAGAGTTTACAATATTCACGTAAACTCAGTTTTTAAAAAATTCAGTATAAAACAATGAAAACACAAAATCATTCGCATCTATTACTAGAGCTGCATGAAAAATATAATAATGAAAATAATCGTGTTGAACATCCTTGTATTCTGTCAATATTAGTTTTATTTGATAAAAATTAATTTTAATAGCAAAACGAAATAATACGCTGCAACTATTCAGAGGTGCTTTGTGAAAGGAATGATTTTGTACACAAATCACTTGGTACCCCATCGGACTTTAGAGTATATAAATTTAGTTCATAAATATCCCATATAATAAAATGAAACAAAACACAAGATTATTGCAACTATTTATGACCAATTGGTGTAAATCAAATTTTTAAAAATTGGCCTTGTGTTAGAGTTTACAATATTCACGTAAACTCAGTTTTTAAAAATTCAGTATAAAACAATGAAAACACAAAATCATTCGCATCTATTACTAGAGCTGCATGAAAAATATAATAATGAAAATAATCGTGTTGAACATCCTTGTATTCTGTCAATATTAGTTTTATTTGATAAAAATTAATTTTAATAGCAAAACGAAATAATACGCTGCAACTATTCAGAGGTGCTTTGTGAAAGGAATGATTTTGTACACAAATCACTTGGTACCCCATCGGACTTTAGAGTATATAAATTTAGTTCATAAATATCCCATATAATAAAATGATACAAAACACAAGATTATTGCAACTATTCATGACCAATTGGTGAAAATCAAATTTTTAAAAATTGGCCTTGTGTTAGAGTTTACAATATTTACGTAAACTCAGTTATTAAAAATTCAGTATAAAACAATGAAAACACAAAATCATTCGCATCTATTTCTAGAGCTGCATGAAAAATATAATAATGAAAATAATCGTGTTGAACATCCTTGTATTCTGTCAATATTAGTTTTATTTGATAAAAATTAATTTTAATAGCAAAACGAAATAATACGCTGCAACTATTCAGAGGTGCTTTGTGAAAGGAATGATTTTGTACACAAATCACTTGGTACGCCACTGGACTTTAAAGTATATAAACTTAGTCCATAAATATGCCATATATTAAAATGAAACAAAACACAAGATTATTGCAACTATTTATGACCAATTGGTGTAAATCAAATTTTTAAAAATTGGCCTTGTATTAGAGTTTACAATATTTACGTAAACTCAGTTTAAAAAATTCAGTATAATATAATGAAAACACAAAATCATTCGAATCTATGTATAGAGTTGCATGAAAAATATAATAATGAAAATAATCGTGTTGAACATCCTTGTATTCTGTCAATATTAGTTTTATTTGATAAAAATCAATTTGCATTGCAAAACGAAGTAATAGGGTGCAACTATTTAGGTGTGCTGTGTGAAAGGAATGATTTTGTACAAAAATCACTTGGTACGCCACTGGACTTTAAAGTATATAAACTTAGTCCATAAATATGCCATATATTATAATGAAACAAAACACAAGATTATTGCAACTATTTATGACCAATTGGTGTAAATCAAATTTTTAAAAATTTGCCTTGTATTAGAGTTTACAATATTTACGTAAACTCAGTTTAAAAAATTCAGTATAATATAATGAAAACACAAAATCATTCGAGTCTATGTATAGAGTTGCATGAAAAATATAATAATGAAAATAATCGTGTTGAACATCCTTGTATTCTGTCAATATTAGTTTTATTTGATAAAAATCAATTTGCATAGCAAAACGAAGTAATAGGGTGCAACTATTTAGGTGTGCTGTGTGAAAGGAATGATTTTGTACAAAAATCACTTGGTACGCCACTGGACTTTAAAGTATATAAACTTAGTTCATAAATATCCCATATAATAAAATGATACAAAACACAAGATTATTGCAACTATTCATGACCAATTGGTGTAAATCAAATATTTAAAAATTGTCCTTGTATTAGAGTTTACAATATTCACGTAAACTCATTTTTTAAAAATTCAGTATAATATAATGAAAACACAAAATCATTCGAATCTATTACTAGAGCTGCATGAAAAATATAATAATGAAAATAATCGTGTTGAACATCCTTGTATTCTGTCAATATTAGTTTTATTTGATAAAAATCAATTTGCATAGCAAAACGAAGTAATAGGGTGCAACTATTTAGGTGTGCTGTGTGAAAGGAATGATTTTGTACACAAATCACTTGGTACCCCATTGGACTTTAAAGTATATAAATTTAGTTCATAAATATGCCATATAATAAAGAGACACGAAACACAAGATTATTGCAACTTTTCACGAGCAAATGGAGGAAATCAAAATTTTAAAAATTGGCCTTGTATTGGAGTTTACAATATCTACGTAAACTAAGTTTTTAAAAATACAGTATAAAACAATGAAAACACAAAATCATTCGCATCTATTTCTAGACCTGCATGAAAAATATAATAATGAAAATTATCGTGTTGAACATCCTTGTATTCTGTAAATATTAGTTTTGTTTGATAAAAATCAATTTGCATAGCAAAACGAAGTAATACGCTGCAACTATTCAGAGCTGCTGTGTGAAAGGATTGACGTTATACACAAATCACTTGGTACCCCATTGGACTTTAAAGTATATAAATTTAGTTCATAAATATGCCATATAATAAAGAGACACGAAACACAAGATTATTGCAACTTTTCACGAGCAAATGGAGGAAATCAAAATTTTAAAAATTGGCCTTGTATTGGAGTTTACAATATCTACGTAAACTAAGTTTTTAAAAATACAGTATAAAACAATGAAAACACAAAATCATTCGCATCTATTTCTAGACCTGCATGAAAAATATAATAATGAAAATTATCGTGTTGAACATCCTTGTATTCTGTAAATATTAGTTTTGTTTGATAAAAATCAATTTGCATAGCAAAACGAAGTAATACGCTGCAACTATTCAGAGCTGCTGTGTGAAAGGATTGACGTTATACACAAATCACTTGGTACCCCATTGGACTTTAAAGTATATAAATTTAGTTCATAAATATGCCATATAATAAAATGAAACAAAACACAAGATTATTGCAACTATTTATGACCAATTGGTGTAAATCAAATTTTTAAAAATTTGCCTTGTATTAGAGTTTACAATATTTACGTAAACTCAGTTTTTAAAAATTCAGTATAATATAATGAAAACACAAAATCATTCGAATCTATGTAAAGAGCTGCATGAAAAATATAATAATGAAAATAATCGTGTTGAACATCCTTCTATTCTGTCAATATTAGTTTTATTTGATAAAAATTAATTTTAATAGCAAAACGAAATAATACGCTGCAACTATTCAGAGGTGCTTTGTGAAAGGAATGATTTTGTACACAAATCACTTGGTACCCCATCGGACTTTAGAGTATATAAATTTAGTTCATAAATATCCCATATAATAAAATGATACAAAACACAAGATTATTGCAACTATTCATGACCAATTGGTGAAAATCAAATTTTTAAAAATTGGCCTTGTGTTAGAGTTTACAATATTTACGTAAACTCAGTTATTAAAAATTCAGTATAAAACAATGAAAACACAAAATCATTCGCATCTATTTCTAGAGCTGCATGAAAAATATAATAATGAAAATAATCGTGTTGAACATCTTTGTATTATGTCAATATTAGCTTTATTTGATAAAAATTGATTTTAGTAGCAAAACAAAGTAATACGCTGCAACTATTCAGAGTTCCTGTGTGAAAGGATTGACGTTATACAAAAATCACTTGGTACGCCACTGGACTTTAAAGTATATAAACTTAGTCCATAAATATGCCATATATTAAAATGAAACAAAACACAAGATTATTGCAACTATTTATGACCAATTGGTGTAAATCAAATTTTTAAAAATTTGCCTTGTATTAGAGTTTACAATATTTACGTAAACTCAGTTTAAAAAATTCAGTATAATATAATGAAAACACAAAATCATTCGAATCTATGTATAGACCTGCATGAAAAATATAATAATGAAAATAATCGTGTTGAACATCCTTGTATTCTGTCAATATTAGTTTTATTTGATAAAAATCAATTTGCATAGCAAAACGAAGTAATACGCTGCAACTATTCAGAGCTGCTGTATGAAAGGATTGACGTTATACACAAATCACTTGGTACCCCATTGGACTTTAAAGTATATAAATTTAGTTCATAAATATGCCATATAATAAAATGAAACAAAACACAAGATTATTGCAACTATTTATGACCAATTGGTGTAAATCAAATATTTAAAAATTGTCCTTGTATTAGAGTTTACAATATTCACGTAAACTCAGTTTTTAAAAATTCAGTATAAAACAATGAAAACACAAAATCATTCGCATCTATTACTAGAGCTGCATGAAAAATATAATAATGAAAATAATCGTGTTGAACATCCTTGTATTCTGTCAATATTAGTTTTATTTGATAAAAATTAATTTTAATAGCAAAACGAAATAATACGCTGCAACTATTCAGAGGTGCTTTGTGAAAGGAATGATTTTGTACACAAATCACTTGGTACCCCATCGGACTTTAGAGTATATAAATTTAGTTCATAAATATCCCATATAATAAAATGAAACAAAACACAAGATTATTGCAACTATTTATGACCAATTGGTGTAAATCAAATTTTTAAAAATTGGCCTTGTGTTAGAGTTTACAATATTCACGTAAACTCAGTTTTTAAAAATTCAGTATAAAACAATGAAAACACAAAATCATTCGCATCTATTACTAGAGCTGCATGAAAAATATAATAATGAAAATAATCGTGTTGAACATCCTTGTATTCTGTCAATATTAGTTTTATTTGATAAAAATTAATTTTAATAGCAAAACGAAATAATACGCTGCAACTATTCAGAGGTGCTTTGTGAAAGGAATGATTTTGTACACAAATCACTTGGTACCCCATCGGACTTTAGAGTATATAAATTTAGTTCATAAATATCCCATATAATAAAATGATACAAAACACAAGATTATTGCAACTATTCATGACCAATTGGTGAAAATCAAATTTTTAAAAATTGGCCTTGTGTTAGAGTTTACAATATTTACGTAAACTCAGTTATTAAAAATTCAGTATAAAACAATGAAAACACAAAATCATTCGCATCTATTTCTAGAGCTGCATGAAAAATATAATAATGAAAATAATCGTGTTGAACATCCTTGTATTCTGTCAATATTAGTTTTATTTGATAAAAATTAATTTTAATAGCAAAACGAAATAATACGCTGCAACTATTCAGAGGTGCTTTGTGAAAGGAATGATTTTGTACACAAATCACTTGGTACGCCACTGGACTTTAAAGTATATAAACTTAGTCCATAAATATGCCATATATTAAAATGAAACAAAACACAAGATTATTGCAACTATTTATGACCAATTGGTGTAAATCAAATATTTAAAAATTGTCCTTGTATTAGAGTTTACAATATTCACGTAAACTCAGTTTTTAAAAATTCAGTATAAAACAATGAAAACACAAAATCATTCGCATCTATTACTAGAGCTGCATGAAAAATATAATAATGAAAATAATAGTGTTGAACATCCTTGTATTCTGTCAATATTAGTTTTATTTGATAAAAATCAATTTGCATAGCAAAACGAAGTAATAGGGTGCAACTATTTAGGTGTGCTGTGTGAAAGGAATGATTTTGTACACAAATCACTTGGTACCCCATTGGACTTTAAAGTATATAAATTTAGTTCATAAATATGCCATATAATAAAGAGACACGAAACACAAGATTATTGCAACTTTTCACGAGCAAATGGAGTAAATCAAAATTTTAAAAATTGGCCTTGTAGTAGAGTTTACAATATTTACGTAAACTTAGTTTTTAAAAATACAGTATAAAACAATAAAAAAAAAATCATTCGCATCTATTTCTAGACCTGCATGAAAAATATAATAATGAAAATAATCGTGTTGAACATCCTTGTATTCTGTCAATATTAGTTTTATTTGATAAAAATTAATTTTAATAGCAAAACGAAATAATACGCTGCAACTATTCAGAGTTGCTTTGTGAAAGGATTGACGTTATACAAAAATCACTTGGTACACCATTGGACTTTAAAGTATATAAATTTAGTTCATATATATCCCATATAATAAAATGATACAAAACACAAGATTATTGCAACTATTCATGACCAATTGGTGTAAATCAAATATTTAAAAATTGTCCTTGTATTAGAGTTTACAATATTCACGTAAACTCATTTTTTAAAAATTCAGTATAATATAATGAAAACACAAAATCATTCGCATCTATTACTAGAGCTGCATGAAAAATATAATAATGAAAATAATCGTGTTGAACATCCTTGTATTCTGTCAATATTAGTTTTATTTGATAAAAATCAATTTGCATAGCAAAACGAAGTAATAGGGTGCAACTATTTAGGTGTGCTGTGTGAAAGGAATGATTTTGTACACAAATCACTTGGTACCCCATTGGACTTTAAAGTATATAAATTTAGTTCATAAATATGCCATATAATAAAGAGACACCGAAAACAAGATTATTGCAACTTTTCACGAGCAAATGGAGGAAATTAAATTTTAAAAATTGGCCTTGTATTAGAGTTTACAATATTTACGTAAACTTAGTTTTTAAAAATACAGTATAAAACAATGAAAACACAAAATCATTCGCATCTATTTCTAGACCTGCATGAAAAATATAATAATGAAAATAATCGTGTTGAACATCCTTGTATTCTGTCAATATTAGTTTTATTTGATAAAAATCAATTTGCATAGCAAAACGAAGTAATAGGGTGCAACTATTTAGGTGTGCTGTGTGAAAGGAATGATTTTGTACACAAATCACTTGGTACCCCATTGGACTTTAAAGTATATAAATTTAGTTCATAAATATGCCATATAATAAAGAGACACGAAACACAAGATTATTGCAACTTTTCACGAGCAAATGGAGGAAATCAAAATTTTAAAAATTGGCCTTGTATTGGAGTTTACAATATCTACGTAAACTAAGTTTTTAAAAATACAGTATAAAACAATGAAAACACAAAATCATTCGCATCTATTTCTAGACCTGCATGAAAAATATAATAATGAAAATTATCGTGTTGAACATCCTTGTATTCTGTAAATATTAGTTTTGTTTGATAAAAATCAATTTGCATAGCAAAACGAAGTAATACGCTGCAACTATTCAGAGCTGCTGTGTGAAAGGATTGACGTTATACACAAATCACTTGGTACCCCATTGGACTTTAAAGTATATAAATTTAGTTCATAAATATGCCATATAATAAAATGAAACAAAACACAAGATTATTGCAACTATTTATGACCAATTGGTGTAAATCAAATTTTTAAAAATTAGCCTTGTATTAGAGTTTACAATATTTACGTAAACTCAGTTTTTAAAAATTCAGTATAATATAATGAAAACACAAAATCATTCGAATCTATGTAAAGAGCTGCATGAAAAATATAATAATGAAAATAATCGTGTTGAACATCCTTCTATTCTGTCAATATTAGTTTTATTTGATAAAAATTAATTTTAATAGCAAAACGAAATAATACGCTGCAACTATTCAGAGGTGCTTTGTGAAAGGAATGATTTTGTACACAAATCACTTGGTACCCCATCGGACTTTAGAGTATATAAATTTAGTTCATAAATATCCCATATAATAAAATGATACAAAACACAAGATTATTGCAACTATTCATGACCAATTGGTGAAAATCAAATTTTTAAAAATTGGCCTTGTGTTAGAGTTTACAATATTTACGTAAACTCAGTTATTAAAAATTCAGTATAAAACAATGAAAACACAAAATCATTCGCATCTATTTCTAGACCTGCATGAAAAATATAATAATGAAAATTATCGTGTTGAACATCCTTGTATTCTGTAAATATTAGTTTTGTTTGATAAAAATCAATTTGCATAGCAAAACGAAGTAATACGCTGCAACTATTCAGAGCTGCTGTGTGAAAGGATTGACGTTATACACAAATCACTTGGTACCCCATTGGACTTTAAAGTATATAAATTTAGTTCATAAATATGCCATATAATAAAATGAAACAAAACACAAGATTATTGCAACTATTTATGACCAATTGGTGTAAATCAAATTTTTAAAAATTAGCCTTGTATTAGAGTTTACAATATTTACGTAAACTAAGTTTTTAAAAATACAGTATAAAACAATGAAAACACAAAATCATTCGCATCTATTTCTAGACCTGCATGAATAATATAATAATGAAAATTATCGTGTTGAACATCCTTGTATTCTGTAAATATTAGTTTTGTTTGATAAAAATCAATTTGCATAGCAAAACGAAGTAATACGCTGCAACTATTCAGAGCTGCTGTGTGAAAGGATTGACGTTATACACAAATCACTTGGTACCCCATTGGACTTTAAAGTATATAAATTTAGTTCATAAATATGCCATATAATAAAATGAAACAAAACACAAGATTATTGCAACTATTTATGACCAATTGGTGTAAATCAAATTTTTAAAAATTAGCCTTGTATTAGAGTTTACAATATTTACGTAAACTCAGTTTTTAAAAATTCAGTATAATATAATGAAAACACAAAATCATTCGAATCTATGTAAAGAGCTGCATGAAAAATATAATAATGAAAATTATCGTGTTGAACATCCTTGTATTCTGTAAATATTAGTTTTGTTTGATAAAAATCAATTTGCATAGCAAAACGAAGTAATACGCTGCAACTATTCAGAGCTGCTGTGTGAAAGGATTGACGTTATACACAAATCACTTGGTACCCCATTGGACTTTAAAGTATATAAACTTAGTCCATAAATATGCCATATATTAAAATGAAACAAAACACAAGATTATTGCAACTATTTATGACCAATTGGTGTAAATCAAATTTTTAAAAATTTGCCTTGTATTAGAGTTTACAATATTTACGTAAACTCAGTTTAAAAAATTCAGTATAATATAATGAAAACACAAAATCATTCGAATCTATGTATAGAGTTGCATGAAAAATATAATAATGAAAATAATCGTGTTGAACATCCTTGTATTCTGTCAATATTAGTTTTATTTGATAAAAATCAATTTGCATAGCAAAACGAAGTAATAGGGTGCAACTATTTAGGTGTGCTGTGTGAAAGGAATGATTTTGTACACAAATCACTTGGTACCCCATTGGACTTTAAAGTATATAAATTTAGTTCATAAATATCCCATATAATAAAGAGACACGAAACACAAGATTATTGCAACTTTTCACGAGCAAATGGAGGAAATTAAATTTTAAAAATTGGCCTTGTATTAGAGTTTACAATATTTACGTAAACTTAGTTTTTAAAAATACAGTATAAAACAATGAAAACACAAAATCATTCGCATCTATTTCTAGACCTGCATGAAAAATATAATAATGAAAATAATCGTGTTGAACATTCTTGTATTCTGTCAATATTAGTTTTATTTGATAAAAATTAATTTTAATAGCAAAACAAAATAATACGCTGCAACTATTCAGAGGTGCTTTGTGAAAGGATTGACGTTATACACAAATAACTTGGTACTCCATTGGACTTTAAAGTATATAAACTTAGTTCATAAATATGCCATATAATAAAATGAAACAAAACACAAGATTATTGCAACTATTTATGACCAATTGGTGTAAATCAAATTTTTAAAAATTGTCCTTGTATTAGAGTTTACAATATTCACGTAAACTCAGTTTTTAAAAATTCAGTATAAAACAATGAAAACACAAAATCATTCGCATCTATTTCTAGACCTGCATGAAAAATATAATAATGAAAATAATCGTGTTGAACATTCTTGTATTCTGTCAATATTAGTTTTATTTGATAAAAATTAATTTTAATAGCAAAACAAAATAATACGCTGCAACTATTCAGAGGTGCTTTGTGAAAGGATTGACGTTATACACAAATAACTTGGTACTCCATTGGACTTTAAAGTATATAAACTTAGTTCATAAATATGCCATATAATAAAATGAAACAAAACACAAGATTATTGCAACTATTTATGACTAATTGGTGTAAATCAAATTTTTAAAAATAGTCCTTGTGTTAGAGTTTACAATATTTACGTAAACTCAGTTATTAAAAATTCAGTATAAAACAATGAAAACACAAAATCATTCGCATCTATTTCTAGAGCTGCATGAAAAATATAATAATGAAAATAATCGTGTTGAACATCCTTGTATTCTATCAATATAAGTTTAATTTGATAAAAATTGATTTTAGTAGCAAAACAAAGTTATACGCTGCAACTATTCAGAGTTCCTGTGTGAAAGGATTGACGTTATACAAAAATCACTTGGTACGCCACTGGACTTTAAAGTATATAAACTTAGTCCATAAATATGCCATATATTAAAATGAAACAAAACACAAGATTATTGCAACTATTTATGACCAATTGGTGTAAATCAAATTTTTAAAAATTGGCCTTGTATTAGAGTTTACAATATTTACGTAAACTCAGTTTAAAAAATTCAGTATAATATAATGAAAACACAAAATCATTCGAATCTATGTATAGAGTTGCATGAAAAATATAATAATGAAAATAATCGTGTTGAACATCCTTGTATTCTGTCAATATTAGTTTTATTTGATAAAAATCAATTTGCATAGCAAAACGAAGTAATACGCTGCAACTATTCAGATCTGCTGTGTGAAAGGATTGACGTTATACACAAATCACTTGGTACCCCATTGGACTTTAAAGTATATAAATTTAGTTCATAAATATGTCATATAATAAAGAGACACGAAACACAAGATTATTGCAACTTTTCACGAGCAAATGGAGGAAATTAAATTTTAAAAATTGGCCTTGTATTAGAGTTTACAATATTTACGTAAACTCAGTTTTTAAAAATTCAGTATAAAACAATGAAAACACAAAATCATTCGCATCAATTACTAGAGCTGCATGAAAATTATAATAATGTAAATAATCGTGTTGAACATCCTTGTATTCTGTCAATATTAGTTTTATTTGATAAAAATCAATTAGCATAGCAAAACGAAGTAATACGCTGCAACTATTCAGATCTGCTGTGTGAAAGGATTGACGTTATACACAAATCACTTGGTACCCCATTGGACTTTAAAGTATATAAATTTAGTTCATAAATATCCCATATAATAAAGAGACACGAAACACAAGATTATTGCAACTTTTCACGAGCAAATGGAGGAAATCAAAATTTTAAAAATTGGCCTTGTATTAGAGTTTACAATATTTACGTAAACTCAGTTTTTAAAAATTCAGTATAAAACAATGAAAACACAAAATCATTCGCATCTATTTCTAGAGCTGCATGAAAAATATAATAATGAAAATAATCGTGTTGAACATCCTTGTATTCTGTTAATATAAGTTTTATTTGATAAAAATTGATTTTAGTAGCAAAACAAAGTAATGCGCTGCAACTATTCAGAGTTCCTGTGTGAAAGGATTGACGTTATACAAAAATCACTTGGTACGCCATTGGACTTTAAAGTATATAAACTTAGTTCATAAATATGCCATATAATAAAGAGACACGAAACACAAGATTATTGCAACTTTTCACGAGCAAATGGAGGAAATCAAAATTTTAAAAATTGGCCTTGTATTAGAGTTTACAATATTTACGTAAACTCAGTTTTTAAAAATTCAGTATAAAACAATGAAAACACAAAATCATTCGCATCTATTACTAGAGCTGCATGAAAAATATAATAATGTAAATAAACGTGTTGAACATCCTTGTATTCTGTCAATATTAGTTTTATTTGATAAAAATTAATTTTAATAGCAAAACGAAATAATACGCTGCAACTATTCAGAGGTGCTTTGTGAAAGGATTGACGTTATACACAAATCACTTGGTACCCCATTGGACTTTAAAGTATATAAACTTAGTTCATAAATATGCCATATAATAAAATGAAACAAAACACAAGATTATTGCAACTATTTATGACCAATTGGTGTAAATAAAATTTTTAAAAATTGTCCTTGTGTTAGAGTTTACAATATTTACGTAAACTCAGTTATTAAAAATTCAGTATAAAACAATGAAAACACAAAATCATTCGCATCTATTTCTAGAGCTGCATGAAAAATATAATAATGAAAATAATCGTGTTGAACATCCTTGTATTCTGTCAATATAAGTTTTATTTGATAAAAATTGATTTTAGTAGCAAACAAAGTAATACGCTGCAACTATTCAGAGTTCCTGTGTGAAAGGATTGACGTTATACAAAAATCACTTGGTACGCCACTGGACTTTAAAGTTTATAAATTTAGTTCATAAATATGCCATATAATAAAGAGACACGAAACACAAGATTATTGCAACTTTTCACGAGCAAATGGAGGAAATCAAAATTTTAAAAATTGGCCTTGTATTAGAGTTTACAATATTTACGTAAACTTAGTTTTTAAAAATACAGTATAAAACAATGAAAACACAAAATAATTCGCATCTATTTCTAGAGCTGCATGAAAATTATAATAATGAAAATAATCGAGACACGAAACACAAGATTATTGCAACTTTTCACGAGCAAATGGAGGATCAAAATAATAACATAGTTAACATAATAACATATTAGTTTTATTTGATAAAAATCAATTTGCATAGCAAAACGAAGTAATACGCTGCAACTATTCAGATCTGCTGTGTGAAAGGATTGACGTTATACACAAATCACTTGGTACCCCATTGGACTTTAAAGTATATAAATTTAGTTCATAAATATGTCATATAATAAAGAGACACAAAACACAAGATTATTGCAACTATTTATGACCAATTGGTGTAAATCTAATATTTAAAAATTGTCCTTGTATTAGAGTTTACAATATTCACGTAAACTCAGTTTTTAAAAATTCAGTATAAAACAATGAAAACACAAAATCATTCGCATCTATTACTAGAGCTGCATGAAAATTATAATAATGTAAATAATCGTGTTGAACATCCTTGTATTCTGTCAATATTAGTTTTATTTGATAAAAATCAATTTGCATAGCAAAACGAAGTAATACGCTGCAACTATTCAGATCTGCTGTGTGAAAGGATTGACGTTATACACAAATCACTTGGTACCCCATTGGACTTTAAAGTATATAAATTTAGTTCATAAATATCCCATATAATAAAGAGACACGAAACACAAGATTATTGCAACTTTTCATGAGCAAATGGAGGAAATCAAAATTTTAAAAATTGGCCTTGTATTAGAGTTTACAATATTTACGTAAACTCAGTTTTTAAAAATTCAGTATAAAACAATGAAAACACAAAATCATTCGCATCTATTACTAGAGCTGCATGAAAAATATAATAATGTAAATAAACGTGTTGAACATCCTTGTATTCTGTCAATATTAGTTTTATTTGATAAAAATTAATTTTAATAGCAAAACGAAATAATACGCTGCAACTATTCAGAGGTGCTTTGTGAAAGGAATGATTTTGTACACAAATCACTTGGTACCCCATTGGACTTTAAAGTATATAAATTTAGTTCATAAATATGCCATATAATAAAGAGACACGAAACACAAGATTATTGCAACTTTTCACGAGCAAATGGAGGAAATTAAATTTTAAAAATTGGCCTTGTATTAGAGTTTACAATATTTACGTAAACTTAGTTTTTAAAAATACAGTATAAAACAATGAAAACACAAAATCATTCGCATCTATTTCTAGACCTGCATGAAAAATATAATAATGAAAATAATCGTGTTGAACATCCTTGTATTCTGTCAATATTAGTTTTATTTGATAAAAATCAATTTGCATAGCAAAACGAAGTAATAGGGTGCAACTATTTAGGTGTGCTGTGTGAAAGGAATGATTTTGTACACAAATCAATTGGTACCCCATTGGACTTTAAAGTATATAAATTTAGTTCATAAATATGCCATATAATAAAGAGACACGAAACACAAGATTATTGCAACTTTTCACGAGCAAATGGAGGAAATCAAAATTTTAAAAATTGGCCTTGTATTGGAGTTTACAATATCTACGTAAACTAAGTTTTTAAAAATACAGTATAAAACAATGAAAACACAAAATCATTCGCATCTATTTCTAGACCTGCATGAAAAATATAATAATGAAAATTATCGTGTTGAACATCCTTGTATTCTGTAAATATTAGTTTTGTTTGATAAAAATCAATTTGCATAGCAAAACGAAGTAATACGCTGCAACTATTCAGAGCTGCTGTGTGAAAGGATTGACGTTATACACAAATCACTTGGTACCCCATTGGACTTTAAAGTATATAAATTTAGTTCATAAATATCCCATATAATAAAGAGACACGAAACACAAGATTATTGCAACTTTTCACGAGCAAATGGAGGAAATTAAATTTTAAAAATTGGCCTTGTATTAGAGTTTACAATATTTACGTAAACTTAGTTTTTAAAAATACAGTATAAAACAATGAAAACACAAAATCATTCGCATCTATTTCTAGACCTGCATGAAAAATATAATAATGAAAATAATCGTGTTGAACATCCTTGTATTCTGTCAATATTAGTTTTATTTGATAAAAATCAATTTGCATAGCAAAACGAAGTAATAGGGTGCAACTATTTAGGTGTGCTGTGTGAAAGGAATGATTTTGTACACAAATCACTTGGTACCCCATTGGACTTTAAAGTATATAAATTTAGTTCATAAATATGCCATATAATAAAGAGACACGAAACACAAGATTATTGCAACTTTTCACGAGCAAATGGAGGAAATCAAAATTTTAAAAATTGGCCTTGTATTGGAGTTTACAATATCTACGTAAACTAAGTTTTTAAAAATACAGTATAAAACAATGAAAACACAAAATCATTCGCATCTATTTCTAGACCTGCATGAAAAATATAATAATGAAAATTATCGTGTTGAACATCCTTGTATTCTGTAAATATTAGTTTTGTTTGATAAAAATCAATTTGCATAGCAAAACGAAGTAATACGCTGCAACTATTCAGAGCTGCTGTGTGAAAGGATTGACGTTATACACAAATCACTTGGTACCCCATTGGACTTTAAAGTATATAAATTTAGTTCATAAATATGCCATATAATAAAATGAAACAAAACACAAGATTATTGCAACTATTTATGACCAATTGGTGTAAATCAAAATTTTAAAAATTGGCCTTGTATTGGAGTTTACAATATCTACGTAAACTAAGTTTTTAAAAATACAGTATAAAACAATGAAAACACAAAATCATTCGCATCTATTTCTAGACCTGCATGAAAAATATAATAATGAAAATTATCGTGTTGAACATCCTTGTATTCTGTAAATATTAGTTTTGTTTGATAAAAATCAATTTGCATAGCAAAACGAAGTAATACGCTGCAACTATTCAGATCTGCTGTGTGAAAGGATTGACGTTATACACAAATCACTTGGTACCCCATTGGACTTTAAAGTATATAAATTTAGTTCATAAATATCCCATATAATAAAGAGACACGAAACACAAGATTATTGCAACTTTTCATGAGCAAATGGAGGAAATCAAAATTTTAAAAATTGGCCTTGTATTGGAGTTTACAATATCTACGTAAACTAAGTTTTTAAAAATACAGTATAAAACAATGAAAACACAAAATCATTCGCATCTATTTCTAGACCTGCATGAAAAATATAATAATGAAAATTATCGTGTTGAACATCCTTGTATTCTGTAAATATTAGTTTTGTTTGATAAAAATCAATTTGCATAGCAAAACGAAGTAATACGCTGCAACTATTCAGAGCTGCTGTGTGAAAGGATTGACGTTATACACAAATCACTTGGTACCCCATTGGACTTTAAAGTATATAAATTTAGTTCATAAATATCCCATATAATAAAGAGACACGAAACACAAGATTATTGCAACTTTTCACGAGCAAATGGAGGAAATTAAATTTTAAAAATTGGCCTTGTATTAGAGTTTACAATATTTACGTAAACTTAGTTTTTAAAAATACAGTATAAAACAATGAAAACACAAAATCATTCGCATCTATTTCTAGACCTGCATGAAAAATATAATAATGAAAATAATCGTGTTGAACATCCTTGTATTCTGTCAATATTAGTTTTATTTGATAAAAATCAATTTGCATAGCAAAACGAAGTAATAGGGTGCAACTATTTAGGTGTGCTGTGTGAAAGGAATGATTTTGTACACAAATCACTTGGTACCCCATTGGACTTTAAAGTATATAAATTTAGTTCATAAATATGCCATATAATAAAGAGACACGAAACACAAGATTATTGCAACTTTTCACGAGCAAATGGAGGAAATCAAAATTTTAAAAATTGGCCTTGTATTGGAGTTTACAATATCTACGTAAACTAAGTTTTTAAAAATACAGTATAAAACAATGAAAACACAAAATCATTCGCATCTATTTCTAGACCTGCATGAAAAATATAATAATGAAAATTATCGTGTTGAACATCCTTGTATTCTGTAAATATTAGTTTTGTTTGATAAAAATCAATTTGCATAGCAAAACGAAGTAATACGCTGCAACTATTCAGAGCTGCTGTGTGAAAGGATTGACGTTATACACAAATCACTTGGTACCCCATTGGACTTTAAAGTATATAAATTTAGTTCATAAATATGCCATATAATAAAATGAAACAAAACACAAGATTATTGCAACTATTTATGACCAATTGGTGTAAATCAAATTTTTAAAAATTAGCCTTGTATTAGAGTTTACAATATTTACGTAAACTCAGTTTTTAAAAATTCAGTATAATATAATGAAAACACAAAATCATTCGAATCTATGTAAAGAGCTGCATGAAAAATATAATAATGAAAATAATCGTGTTGAACATCCTTCTATTCTGTCAATATTAGTTTTATTTGATAAAAATTAATTTTAATAGCAAAACGAAATAATACGCTGCAACTATTCAGAGGTGCTTTGTGAAAGGAATGATTTTGTACACAAATCACTTGGTACCCCATCGGACTTTAGAGTATATAAATTTAGTTCATAAATATCCCATATAATAAAATGATACAAAACACAAGATTATTGCAACTATTCATGACCAATTGGTGAAAATCAAATTTTTAAAAATTGGCCTTGTGTTAGAGTTTACAATATTTACGTAAACTCAGTTATTAAAAATTCAGTATAAAACAATGAAAACACAAAATTATTCGCATCTATTTCTAGAGCTGCATGAAAAATATAATAATGAAAATAATCGTGTTGAACATCCTTGTATTCTATCAATATAAGTTTTATTTGATAAAAATTGATTTTAGTAGCAAAACAAAGTAATACGCTGCAACTATTCAGAGTTCCTGTGTGAAAGGATTGACGTTATACAAAAATCACTTGGTACGCCACTGGACTTTAAAGTATATAAACTTAGTCCATAAATATGCCATATATTAAAATGAAACAAAACACAAGATTATTGCAACTATTTATGACCAATTGGTGTAAATCAAATTTTTAAAAATTGGCCTTGTATTAGAGTTTACAATATTTACGTAAACTCAGTTTAAAAAATTCAGTATAATATAATGAAAACACAAAATCATTCGAATCTATGTATAGAGTTGCATGAAAAATATAATAATGAAAATAATCGTGTTGAACATCCTTGTATTCTGTCAATATTAGTTTTATTTGATAAAAATCAATTTGCATAGCAAAACGAAGTAATACGCTGCAACTATTCAGATCTGCTGTGTGTAAGGATTGACGTTATACACAAATCACTTGGTACCCCATTGGACTTTAAAGTATATAAATTTAGTTCATAAATATGTCATATAATAAAGAGACACGAAACACAAGATTATTGCAACTTTTCACGAGCAAATGGAGGAAATTAAATTTTAAAAATTGGCCTTGTATTAGAGTTTACAATATTTACGTAAACTCAGTTTTTAAAAATTCAGTATAAAACAATGAAAACACAAAATCATTCGCATCTATTACTAGAGCTGCATGAAAATTATAATAATGTAAATAATCGTGTTGAACATCCTTGTATTCTGTCAATATTAGTTTTATTTGATAAAAATCAATTAGCATAGCAAAACGAAGTAATACGCTGCAACTATTCAGATCTGCTGTGTGAAAGGATTGACGTTATACACAAATCACTTGGTACCCCATTGGACTTTAAAGTATATAAATTTAGTTCATAAATATCCCATATAATAAAGAGACACGAAACACAAGATTATTGCAACTTTTCACGAGCAAATGGAGGAAATCAAAATTTTAAAAATTGGCCTTGTATTAGAGTTTACAATATTTACGTAAACTCAGTTTTTAAAAATTCAGTATAAAACAATGAAAACACAAAATCATTCGCATCTATTTCTAGAGCTGCATGAAAAATATAATAATGAAAATAATCGTGTTGAACATCCTTGTATTCTATCAATATAAGTTTTATTTGATAAAAATTGATTTTAGTAGCAAAACAAAGTAATACGCTGCAACTATTCAGAGTTCCTGTGTGAAAGGATTGACGTTATACAAAAATCACTTGGTACGCCATTGGACTTTAAAGTATATAAACTTAGTTCATAAATATGCCATATAATAAAGAGACACGAAACACAAGATTATTGCATCTTTTCACGAGCAAATGGAGGAAATCAAAATTTTAAAAATTGGCCTTGTATTAGAGTTTACAATATTTACGTAAACTCAGTTTTTAAAAATTCAGTATAAAACAATGAAAACACAAAATCATTCGCATCTATTACTAGAGCTGCATGAAAAATATAATAATGTAAATAAACGTGTTGAACATCCTTGTATTCTGTCAATATTAGTTTTATTTGATAAAAATTAATTTTAATAGCAAAACGAAATAATACGCTGCAACTATTCAGAGGTGCTTTGTGAAAGGATTGACGTTATACACAAATCACTTGGTACCCCATTGGACTTGAAAGTATATAAACTTAGTTCATAAATATGCCATATAATAAAATGAAACAAAACACAAGATTATTGCAACTATTTATGACCAATTGGTGTAAATCAAATTTTTAAAAATTGTCCTTGTGTTAGAGTTTACAATATTTACGTAAACTCAGTTATTAAAAATTCAGTATAAAACAATGAAAACACAAAATCATTCGCATCTATTTCTACAGCTGCATGAAAAATATAATAATGAAAATAATCGTGTTGAACATCCTTGTATTCTGTCAATATAAGTTTTATTTGATAAAAATTGATTTTAGTAGCAAACAAAGTAATACGCTGCAACTATTCAGAGTTCCTGTGTGAAAGGATTGACGTTATACAAAAATCACTTGGTACGCCACTGGACTTTAAAGTTTATAAATTTAGTTCATAAATATGCCATATAATAAAGAGACACGAAACACAAGATTATTGCAACTTTTCACGAGCAAATGGAGGAAATCAAAATTTTAAAAATTGGCCTTGTATTAGAGTTTACAATATTTACGTAAACTTAGTTTTTAAAAATACAGTATAAAACAATGAAAACACAAAATAATTCGCATCTATTTCTAGACCTGCATGAAAAATATAATAATGAAAATAATCGAGACACGAAACACAAGATTATTGCAACTTTTCACGAGCAAATGGAGGATCAAAATAATAACATAGTTAACATAATAACATATTAGTTTTATTTGATAAAAATCAATTTGCATAGCAAAACGAAGTAATACGCTGCAACTATTCAGATCTGCTGTGTGAAAGGATTGACGTTATACACAAATCACTTGGTACCCCATTGGACTTTAAAGTATATAAATTTAGTTCATAAATATGTCATATAATAAAGAGACACGAAACACAAGATTATTGCAACTTTTCACGAGCAAATGGAGGAAATTAAATTTTAAAAATTGGCCTTGTATTAGAGTTTACAATATTTACGTAAACTCAGTTTTTAAAAATTCAGTATAAAACAATGAAAACACAAAATCATTCGCATCTATTACTAGAGCTGCATGAAAATTATAATAATGTAAATAATCGTGTTGAACATCCTTGTATTCTGTCAATATTAGTTTTATTTGATAAAAATCAATTTGCATAGCAAAACGAAGTAATACGCTGCAACTATTCAGATCTGCTGTGTGAAAGGATTGACGTTATACACAAATCACTTGGTACCCCATTGGACTTTAAAGTATATAAATTTAGTTCATAAATATCCCATATAATAAAGAGACACGAAACACAAGATTATTGCAACTTTTCATGAGCAAATGGAGGAAATCAAAATTTTAAAAATTGGCCTTGTATTAGAGTTTACAATATTTACGTAAACTCAGTTTTTAAAAATTCAGTATAAAACAATGAAAACACAAAATCATTCGCATCTATTACTAGAGCTGCATGAAAAATATAATAATGTAAATAAACGTGTTGAACATCCTTGTATTCTGTCAATATTAGTTTTATTTGATAAAAATTAATTTTAATAGCAAAACGAAATAATACGCTGCAACTATTCAGAGGTGCTTTGTGAAAGGATTGACGTTATACACAAATCACTTGGTACCCCATTGAACTTTAAAGTATATAAACTTAGTTCATAAATATGCCATATAATAAAGTGAAACAAAACACAAGATTATTGCAACTATTTATGACCAATTGGTGTAAATCAAATTTTTAAAAATTGTCCTTGTGTTAGAGTTTACAATATTTACGTAAACTCAGTTATTAAAAATTCAGTATAATATAATTAAAACACAAAATCATTCTGATCTATGTATAGACCTGCGTGAAAAATATAATAATGAAAATAATCGTGTTGAACATCCTTGTATTCTGTCAATATTAGTTTTATTTGATAAAAATTAATTTTAATAGCAAAACGAAATAATACGCTGCAACTATTCAGAGGTGCTTTGTGAAAGGATTGACGTTATACACAAATCACTTGGTACCCCATTGAACTTTAAAGTATATAAACTTAGTTCATAAATATGCCATATAATAAAGTGAAACAAAACACAAGATTATTGCAACTATTTATGACCAATTGGTGTAAATCAAATTTTTAAAAATTGTCCTTGTGTTAGAGTTTACAATATTTACGTAAACTCAGTTATTAAAAATTCAGTATAATATAATTAAAACACAAAATCATTCGAATCTATGTATAGAGTTGCATGAAAAATATAATAATGAAAATAATCGTGTTGAACATCCTTGTATTCTGTCAATATTAGTTTTATTTGATAAAAATCAATTTGCATAGCAAAACGAAGTAATACGCTGCAACTATTCAGATCTGCTGTGTGAAAGGATTGACGTTATACACAAATCACTTGGTACCCCATTGGACTTTAAAGTATATAAATTTAGTTCATAAATATGTCATATAATAAAGAGACACGAAACACAAGATTATTGCAACTATTTATGACCAATTGGTGTAAATCAAATATTTAAAAATTGTCCTTGTATTAGAGTTTACAATATTCACGTAAACTCAGTTTTTAAAAATTCAGTATAAAACAATGAATACACAAAATCATTCGCATCTATTACTAGAGCTGCATGAAAAATATAATAATGAAAATAATCGTGTTGAACATCCTTTTATTCTGTCAATATTAGTTTTATTTGATAAAAATTAATTTTAATAGCAAAACGAAATAATACGCTGCAACTATTCAGAGGTGCTTTGTGAAAGGAATGATTTTGTACACAAATCACTTGGTACCCCATCGGACTTTAGAGTATATAAATTTAGTTCATAAATATCCCATATAATAAAATGATACAAAACACAAGATTATTGCAACTATTCATGACCAATTGGTGAAAATTAAATTTTAAAAATTGGCCTTGTATTAGAGTTTACAATATTTACGTAAACTCAGTTTTTAAAAATTCAGTATAAAACAATGAAAACACAAAATCATTCGCATCTATTACTAGAGCTGCATGAAAATTATAATAATGTAAATAATCGTGTTGAACATCCTTGTATTCTGTCAATATTAGTTTTATTTGATAAAAATCAATTAGCATAGCAAAACGAAGTAATACGCTGCAACTATTCAGATCTGCTGTGTGAAAGGATTGACGTTATACACAAATCACTTGGTACCCCATTGGACTTTAAAGTATATAAATTTAGTTCATAAATATCCCATATAATAAAGAGACACGAAACACAAGATTATTGCAACTTTTCACGAGCAAATGGAGGAAATCAAAATTTTAAAAATTGGCCTTGTATTAGAGTTTACAATATTTACGTAAACTCAGTTTTTAAAAATTCAGTATAAAACAATGAAAACACAAAATCATTCGCATCTATTACTAGAGCTGCATGAAAAATATAATAATGTATATAATCGTGTTGAACATCCTTGTATTCTGTCAATATTAGTTTTATTTGATAAAAATTAATTTAAATAGCAAAACGAAATAATACGCTGCAACTATTCAGAGGTGCTTTGTGAAAGGATTGACGTTATACACAAATCACTTGGTACCCCATTGGACTTTAAAGTATATAAACTTAGTTCATAAATATGCCATATAATAAAGAGACACGAAACACAAGATTATTGCAACTTTTCACGAGCAAATGGAGGAAATCAAAATTTTAAAAATTGGCCTTGTATTAGAGTTTACAATATTTACGTAAACTCAGTTTTTAAAAATTCAGTATAAAACAATGAAAACACAAAATCATTCGCATCTATTACTAGAGCTGCATGAAAAATATAATAATGTAAATAAACGTGTTGAACATCCTTGTATTCTGTCAATATTAGTTTTATTTGATAAAAATTAATTTTAATAGCAAAACGAAATAATACGCTGCAACTATTCAGAGGTGCTTTGTGAAAGGATTGACGTTATACACAAATCACTTGGTACCCCATTGGACTTTAAAGTATATAAACTTAGTTCATAAATATGCCATATAATAAAATGAAACAAAACACAAGATTATTGCAACTATTTATGACCAATTGGTGTAAATCAAATTTTTAAAAATTGTCCTTGTGTTAGAGTTTACAATATTTACGTAAACTCAGTTATTAAAAATTCAGTATAAAACAATGAAAACACAAAATCATTCGCATCTATTTCTAGAGCTGCATGAAAAATATAATAATGAAAATAATCGTGTTGAACATCCTTGTATTCTGTCAATATAAGTTTTATTTGATAAAAATTGATTTTAGTAGCAAACAAAGTAATACGCTGCAACTATTCAGAGTTCCTGTGTGAAAGGATTGACGTTATACAAAAATCACTTGGTACGCCACTGGACTTTAAAGTTTATAAATTTAGTTCATAAATATGCCATATAATAAAATGAAACAAAACACAAGATTATTGCAACTATTTATGACCAATTGGTGTAAATCAAATATTTAAAAATTGTCATTGTATTAGAGTTTACAATATTTACGTAAACTCAGTTTTTAAAATTTCAGTATAAAACAATGAAAACACAAAATCATTCGCATCTATTACTAGAGCTGCATGAAAAATATAATAATAAAAATAATCGTGTTGAACCTCCTTTTATTCTGTCAATATTAGTTTTATTTGATAAAAATTAATTTTAATAGCAAAACGAAATAATACGCTGCAACTATTCAGAGGTGCTTTGTGAAAGGATTGACGTTATACACAAATCACTTGGTACCCCATTGGACTTTAAAGTATATAAACTTAGTTCATAAATATGCCATATAATAAAATGAAACAAAACACAAGATTATTGCAACTATTTATGACCAATTGGTGTAAATAAAATTTTTAAAAATTGTCCTTGTGTTAGAGTTTACAATATTTACGTAAACTCAGTTATTAAAAATTCAGTATAAAACAATGAAAACACAAAATCATTCGCATCTATTTCTAGAGCTGCATGAAAAATATAATAATGAAAATAATCGTGTTGAACATCCTTGTATTCTGTCAATATAAGTTTTATTTGATAAAAATCAATTTGCATAGCAAAACAAAGTAATACGCTGCAACTATTCAGAGTTCCTGTGTGAAAGGATTGACGTTATACAAAAATCACTTGGTACGCCACTGGACTTTAAAGTATATAAACTTAGTTCATGAATATGCCATATATTAAAATGAAACAAAACACAAGATTATTGCAACTATTTATGACCAATTGGTGTAAATCAAATTTTTAAAAATTGGCCTTGTATTAGAGTTTACAATATTTACGTAAACTCAGTTTAAAAATTTCAGTATAATATAATGAAAACACAAAATCATTCGAATCTATGTATAGAATTGCATGAAAAATATAATAATGAAAATAATCGTGTTGAACATCCTTGTATTCTGTCAATATTAGTTTTATTTGATAAAAATCAATTTGCATAACAAAACGAAGTAATAGGGTGCAACTATTTAGGTGTGCTGTGTGAAAGGAATGATTTTGTACACAAATCACTTGGTACCCCATTGGACTTTAAAGTATATAAATTTAGTTCATAAATATGCCATATAATAAAGAGACACGAAACACAAGATTATTGCAACTTTTCACGAGCAAAAGGAGGAAATCAAAATTTTAAAAATTGGCCTTGTATTAGAGTTTACAATATTTACGTAAACTTAGTTTTTAAAAATACAGTATAAAACAATGAAAACACAAAATCATTCGCATCTATTTCTAGAGCTGCATGAAAAATATAATAATGAAAATAATCGTGTTGAACATCCTTGTATTCTGTCAATATTAGTTTTATTTGATAAAAATCAATTTGCATAGCAAAACGAAGTAATACGCTGCAACTATTCAGAGCTGCTGTGTGAAAGGATTGACGTTATACACAAATCACTTGGTACCCCATTGGACTTTAAAGTATATAAATTTAGTTCATAAATATGCCATATAATAAAATGAAACAAAACACAAGATTATTGCAACTATTTATGACCAATTGGTGTAAATCAAATATTTAAAAATTGTCCTTGTATTAGAGTTTACAATATTCACGTAAACTCAGTTTTTAAAAATTCAGTATAAAACAATGAAAACACAAAATCATTCGCATCTATTACTAGAGCTGCATGAAAAATATAATAATGAAAATAATCGTGTTGAACATCCTTGTATTCTGTCAATATTAGTTTTATTTGATAAAAATCAATTTGCATAGCAAAACGAAGTAATAGGGTGCAACTATTTAGGTGTGCTGTGTGAAAGGAATGATTTTGTACACAAATCACTTGGTACCCCATTGGACTTTAAAGTATATAAATTTAGTTCATAAATATCCCATATAATAAAGAGACACGAAACACAAGATTATTGCAACTTTTCACGAGCAAATGGAGGAAATCAAAATTTTAAAAATTGGCCTTGTATTAGAGTTTACAATATTTACGTAAACTTAGTTTTTAAAAATACAGTATAAAACAATGAAAACACAAAATCATTCGCATCTATTTCTAGACCTGCATGAAAAATATAATAATGAAAATAATCGTGTTGAACATCCTTGTATTCTGTCAATATTAGTTTTATTTGATAAAAATCAATTTGCATAGCAAAACGAAGTAATACGCTGCAACTATTCAGAGCTGCTGTGTGAAAGGATTGACGTTATACACAAATCACTTGGTACCCCATTGGACTTTAAAGTATATAAATTTAGTTCATAAATATGCCATATAATAAAATGAAACAAAACACAAGATTATTGCAACTATTTATGACCAATTGGTGTAAATCAAATTTTTAAAAATTTGCCTTGTATTAGAGTTTACAATATTTACGTAAACTCAGTTTTTAAAAATTCAGTATAATATAATGAAAACACAAAATCATTCGAATCTATGTAAAGAGCTGCATGAAAAATATAATAATGAAAATAATCGTGTTGAACATCCTTGTATTCTGTCAATATTAGTTTTATTTGATAAAAATTAATTTTAATAGCAAAACGAAATAATACGCTGCAACTATTCAGAGGTGTTTTGTGAAAGGAATGATTTTGTACAAAAATCACTTGGTACGCCACTGGACTTTAAAGTATATAAATTTAGTTCATAAATATGCCATATATTAAAATGAAACAAAACACAAGATTATTGCAACTATTTATGACCAATTGGTGTAAATCAAATTTTTAAAAATTGGCCTTGTATTAGAGTTTACAATATTTACGTAAACTTAGTTTTTAAAAATTCAGTATAATATAATGAAAACACAAAATCATTCGAATCTGTTTCTAGAGCTGCATGAAAAATATAATAATGAAAATAATCGTGTTGAACATCTTTGTATTATGTCAATATTAGTTTTATTTGATAAAAATTAATTTTAATAGCAAAACGAAGTAAAAGGGTGCAACTATTCAGATCTGCTGTGTGAAAGGATTGACGTTATACACAAATCACTTGGTACCCCATTGGACTTTAAAGTATATAAATTTAGTTCATAAATATCCCATATAATAAAGAGACACGAAACACAAGATTATTGCAACTTTTCACGAGTAAATGGAGGAAATCAAAATTTTAAAAATTGGCCTTGTATTAGAGTTTACAATATTTACGTAAACTCAGTTATTAAAAATTCAGTATAAAACAATGAAAACACAAAATCATTCGCATCTATTTCTAGAGCTGCATGAAAAATATAATAATGAAAATAATCGTGTTGAACATCCTTGTATTCTATCAATATAAGTTTTATTTGATAAAAATTGATTTTAGTAGCAAAACAAAGTAATACGCTGCAACTATTCAGAGTTCCTGTGTGAAAGGATTGACGTTATACAAAAATCACTTGGTACGCCACTGGACTTTAAAGTATATAAACTTAGTCCATAAATATGCCATATATTAAAATGAAACAAAACACAAGATTATTGCAACTATTTATGACCAATTGGTGTAAATCAAATTTTTAAAAATTGGCCTTGTATTAGAGTTTACAATATTTACGTAAACTCAGTTTAAAAAATTCAGTATAATATAATGAAAACACAAAATCATTCGAATCTATGTATAGAGTTGCATGAAAAATATAATAATGAAAATAATCGTGTTGAACATCCTTGTATTCTGTCAATATTAGTTTTATTTGATAAAAATCAATTTGCATAGCAAAACGAAGTAATACGCTGCAACTATTCAGATCTGCTGTGTGAAAGGATTGACGTTATACACAAATCACTTGGTACCCCATTGGACTTTAAAGTATATAAATTTAGTTCATAAATATGTCATATAATAAAGAGACACGAAACACAAGATTATTGCAACTATTTATGACCAATTGGTGTAAATCAAATATTTAAAAATTGTCCTTGTATTAGAGTTTACAATATTCACGTAAACTCAGTTTTTAAAAATTCAGTATAAAACAATGAATACACAAAATCATTCGCATCTATTACTAGAGCTGCATGAAAAATATAATAATGAAAATAATCGTGTTGAACATCCTTTTATTCTGTCAATATTAGTTTTATTTGATAAAAATTAATTTTAATAGCAAAACGAAATAATACGCTGCAACTATTCAGAGGTGCTTTGTGAAAGGAATGATTTTGTACACAAATCACTTGGTACCCCATCGGACTTTAGAGTATATAAATTTAGTTCATAAATATCCCATATAATAAAATGATACAAAACACAAGATTATTGCAACTATTCATGACCAATTGGTGAAAATTAAATTTTAAAAATTGGCCTTGTATTAGAGTTTACAATATTTACGTAAACTCAGTTATTAAAAATTCAGTATAAAACAATGAAAACACAAAATCATTCGCATCTATTACTAGAGCTGCATGAAAATTATAATAATGTAAATAATCGTGTTGAACATCCTTGTATTCTGTCAATATTAGTTTTATTTGATAAAAATCAATTAGCATAGCAAAACGAAGTAATACGCTGCAACTATTCAGATCTGCTGTGTGAAAGGATTGACGTTATACACAAATCACTTGGTACCCCATTGGACTTTAAAGTATATAAATTTAGTTCATAAATATCCCATATAATAAAGAGACACGAAACACAAGATTATTGCAACTTTTCACGAGCAAATGGAGGAAATCAAAATTTTAAAAATTGGCCTTGTATTAGAGTTTACAATATTTACGTAAACTCAGTTTTTAAAAATTCAGTATAAAACAATGAAAACACAAAATCATTCGCATCTATTACTAGAGCTGCATGAAAAATATAATAATGTAAATAATCGTGTTGAACATCCTTGTATTGTGTCAATATAAGTTTAATATAATAAAAACTAATTTTAATAGCAAAACTAAATAATACGCTGCAACTATTCAGAGTTCCTGTGTGAAAGGATTGACGTTATACACAAATCACTTGGTACCCCATTGGACTTTAAAGTATATAAATTTAGTTCATAAATATCCCATATAATAAAGAGACACGAAACACAAGATTATTGCAACTTTTCACGAGCAAATGGAGGAAATCAAAATTTTAAAAATTGGCCTTGTATTAGAGTTTACAATATTTACGTAAACTCAGTTATTAAAAATTCAGTATAAAACAATGAAAACACAAAATCATTCGCATCTATTACTAGAGCTGCATGAAAATTATAATAATGTAAATAATCGTGTTGAACATCCTTGTATTCTGTCAATATTAGTTTTATTTGATAAAAATCAATTTGCATAGCAAAACGAAGTAATACGCTGCAACTATTCAGATCTGCTGTGTGAAAGGATTGACGTTATACACAAATCACTTGGTACCCCATTGGACTTTAAAGTATATAAATTTAGTTCATAAATATCCCATATAATAAAGAGACACGAAACACAAGATTATTGCAACTTTTCACGAGCAAATGGAGGAAATCAAAATTTTAAAAATTGGCCTTGTATTAGAGTTTACAATATTTACGTAAACTCAGTTTTTAAAAATTCAGTATAAAACAATGAAAACACAAAATCATTCGCATCTATTACTAGAGCTGCATGAAAAATATAATAATGTAAATAAACGTGTTGAACATCCTTGTATTCTGTCAATATTAGTTTTATTTGATAAAAATTAATTTTAATAGCAAAACGAAATAATACGCTGCAACTATTCAGAGGTGCTTTGTGAAAGGATTGACGTTATACACAAATCACTTGGTACTCCATTGAACTTTAAAGTATATAAACTTAGTTCATAAATATGCCATATAATAAAATGAAACAAAACACAAGATTATTGCAACTATTTATGACCAATTGGTGTAAATCAAATTTTTAAAAATTGTCCTTGTGTTAGAGTTTACAATATTTACGTAAACTCAGTTATTAAAAATTCAGTATAAAACAATGAAAACACAAAATCATTCGCATCTATTACTAGAGCTGCATGAAAAATATAATAATGAAAATAATCGTGTTGAACATCCTTGTATTCTGTCAATATACGTTTTATTTGATAAAAATTAATTTTAATAGCAAAACGAAGTAATACGCTGCAACTATTCAGATCTGCTGTGTGAAAGGATTGACGTTATACACAAATCACTTGGTACCCCATTGGACTTTCAAGTATATAAATTTAGTTCATAAATATGCCATATAATAAAGAGACACGAAACACAAGATTATTGCAACTTTTCACGAGCAAATGGAGGAAATTAAATTTTAAAAATTGGCCTTGTATTAGAGTTTACAATATTTACGTAAACTTAGTTTTTAAAAATACAGTATAAAACAATGAAAACACAAAATAATTCGCATCTATTTCTAGACCTGCATGAAAAATATAATAATGAAAATAATCGTGTTGAACATCCTTGTATTCTGTCAATATTAGTTTTATTTGATAAAAATCAATTTGCATAGCAAAACGAAGTAATACGCTGCAACTATTCAGATCTGCTGTGTGAAAGGATTGACGTTATACACAAATCACTTGGTACCCCATTGGACTTTAAAGTATATAAATTTAGTTCATAAATATCCCATATAATATAGAGACACGAAACACAAGATTATTGCAACTTTTCACGAGCAAATGGAGGAAATCAAAATTTTAAAAATTGGCCTTGTATTAGAGTTTACAATATTTACGTAAACTCAGTTTTTAAAAATTCAGTATAAAACAATGAAAACACAAAATCATTCGCATCTATTACTAGAGATGCATTAAAAATATAATAATGTAAATAAACGTGTTGAACATCCTTGTATTCTGTCAATATTAGTTTTATTTGATAAAAATTAATTTTAATAGCAAAACGAAATAATACGCTGCAACTATTCAGAGGTGCTTTGTGAAAGGATTGACGTTATACACAAATCACTTGGTACTCCATTGGACTTTAAAGTATATAAACTTAGTTCATAAATATGCCATATAATAAAATGAAACAAAACACAAGATTATTGCAACTATTTATGACCAATTGGTGTAAATCAAATTTTTAAAAATTGTCCTTGTGTTAGAGTTTACAATATTTACGTAAACTCAGTTATTAAAAATTCAGTATAAAACAATGAAAACACAAAATCATTCGCATCTATTTCTAGAGCTGCATGAAAAATATAATAATGAAAATAAACGTGTTGAACATCCTTGTATTCTGTCAATATAAGTTTTATTTGATAAAAATTGATTTTAGTAGCAAACAAAGTAATACGCTGCAACTATTCAGAGTTCCTGTGTGAAAGGATTGACGTTATACAAAAATCACTTGGTACGCCACTGGACTTTAAAGTATATAAATTTAGTTCATAAATATGCCATATAATAAAGAGACACGAAACACAAGATTATTGCAACTTTTCACGAGCAAATGGAGGAAATCAAAATTTTAAAAATTGGCCTTGTATTAGAGTTTAAAATATTTACGTAAACTTAGTTTTTAAAGATACAGTATAAAACAATGAAAACACAAAATCATTCGCATCTATTTCTAGAGCTGCATGAAAAATATAATAATGAAAATAATCGTGTTGAATATCCTTGTATTCTGTCAATATACGTTTTATTTGATAAAAATTAATTTTAATAGCAAAACGAAGTAATACGCTGCAACTATCCAGAGGTGCTTTGTGAAAGGATTGACGTTATACACAAATCACTTGGTACCCAATTGGACTTTAAAGTATATAAATTTAGTTCATAAATATGTCATATAATATAGAGACACGAAACACAAGATTATTGCAACTTTTCACGAGCAAATGGAGGAAATCAAAATTTTAAAAATTGGCCTTGTATTAGAGTTTACAATATTTACGTAAACTCAGTTATTAAAAATTCAGTATAAAACAATGAAAACACAAAATCATTCGCATCTATTTCTAGAGCTGCATGAAAAATATAATAATGAAAATAATCGTGTTGAACATCCTTGTATTCTGTCAATATAAGTTTTATTTGATAAAAATTGATTTTAGTAGCAAACAAAGTAATACGCTGCAACTATTCAGAGTTCCTGTGTGAAAGGATTGACGTTATACAAAAATCACTTGGTACGCCACTGGACTTTAAAGTTTATAAATTTAGTTCATAAATATGCCATATAATAAAGAGACACGAAACACAAGATTATTGCAACTTTTCACGAGCAAATGGAGGAAATCAAAATTTTAAAAATTGGCCTTGTATTAGAGTTTACAATATTTACGTAAACTTAGTTTTTAAAAATTAAGTGTAAAACAATGAAAACACAAAATCATTCGCATCTATTTCTAGAGCTGCATGAAAAATATAATAATGAAAATAATCGTGTTGAATATCCTTGTATTCTGTCAATATACGTTTTATTTGATAAAAATTAATTTTAATAGCAAAACGAAGTAATACGCTGCAACTATCCAGAGGTGCTTTGTGAAAGGATTGACGTTATACACAAATAACTTGGTACCCCATTGGACTTTAAAGTATATAAATTTAGTTCATAAATATGCCATATAATAAAGAGACACGAAACACAAAATTATTGCAACTTTTCACGAGCAAATGGAGGAAATCAAAATTTTAAAAATTGGCCTTGTATTAGAGTTTACAATATTTACGTAAACTCAGTTATTAAAAATTCAGTATAAAACAATGAAAACACAAAATCATTCGCATCTATTTCTAGAGCTGCATGAAAAATATAATAATGAAAATAATCGTGTTAAACATCCTTGTATTGTGTCAATATAAGTTTAATATGATAAAAATTAATTTTAATAGCAAAACGAAATAATACGCTGCAACTATTCAGAGTTCCTGTGTGAAAGGATTGACGTTATACAAAAATCACTTGGTACCCCATTGGACTTTAAAGTATATAAACTTAGTTCATAAATATTCCATATAATAAAATGAAACAAAACACAAGATTATTGCAACTATTTATGACCAATTGGTGTAAATCAAATTTTTAAAAATTATCCTTGTATTAGAGTTTACAATATTTACGTAAACTCAGTTTTTAAAAATTAAGTATGATATAATGAAAACACAAAATCATTCGAATCTATGTATAGAGCTGCATGAAAAATATAATAATGAAAATAATCGTGTTGAACATCCTTGTATTCTGTCAATATACGTTTTATTTGATAAAAATCAATTTGCATAGCAAAACGAAGTAATACGCTGCAACTATTCAGATCTGCTGTGTGAAAGGATTGACGTTATACACAAATCACTTGGTACCCCATTGGACTTTCAAGTATATAAATTTAGTTCATAAATATGCCATATAATAAAGAGACACGAAACACAAGATTATTGCAACTTTTCACGAGCAAATGGAGGAAATCAAAATTTTAAAAATTGGCCTTGTATTAGAGTTTACAATATTTACGTAAACTCAGTTTTTAAAAATTCAGTATAAAACAATGAAAACACAAAATCATTCGCATCTATTACTAGAGCTGCATGAAAAATATAATAATGAAAATAATCGTGTTGAACATCCTTGTATTGTGTCAATATAAGTTTAATATAATAAAAACTAATTTTAATAGCAAAACTAAATAATACGCTGCAACTATTCAGAGTTCCTGTGTGAAAGGATTGACGTTATACAAAAATCACTTGGTACCCCATTGGACTTTAAAGTATATAAACTTAGTTCATAAATATGCCATATAATAAAATGAAACAAAACACAAGATTATTGCAACTATTTATGACCAATTGGTGTAAATCAAATTTTTAAAAATTGGCCTTGTATTAGAGTTTACAATATTTACGTAAACTCAGTTATTAAAAATTCAGTATAAAACAATGAAAACACAAAATCATTCGCATCTATTTCTAGAGCTGCATGAAAAATATAATAATGAAAATAATCGTGTTAAACATCCTTGTACTGTGTCAATATAAGTTTAATATGATAAAAATTAATTTTAATAGCAAAACGAAATAATACGCTGCAACTATTCAGAGTTCCTGTGTGAAAGGATTGACGTTATACAAAAATCACTTGGTACCCCATTGGACTTTAAAGTATATAAACTTAGTTCATAAATATGCCATATAATAAAGAGACACGAAACACAAGATTATTGCAACTTTTCACGAGCAAATGTTGTAAATCAAATTTTTAAAAATTATCCTTGTATTAGAGTTTACAATATTTACGTAAACTCAGTTTTTTAAAATTCAGTATAATATAATGAAAACACAAAATCATTCGAATCTATGTATAGAGCTGCATGAAAAATATAATAATGAAAATAATCGTGTTGAACATCCTTGTATTCTGTCAATATACGTTTTATTTGATAAAAATTAATTTTAATAGCAAAACGAAGTAATACGCTGCAACTATTCAGAGGTGCTTTGTGAAAGGATTGACGTGATACACAAATAACTTGGTACCCCTTTGGACTTTAAAGTATATAAATTTAGTTCATAAGTATGCCATATATTAAAATGAAACACAACACAAGATTATTGCAACTATTTATGACCAATTGGTGTAAATCAAATTTTTAAAAATTGGCCTTGTATTAGAGTTTACAATATTTACGTAAACTCAGTTATTAAAAATTCAGTATAAAACAATGAAAACACAAAATCATTCGCATCTATTTCTAGAGCTTCATGAAAAATATAATAATGAAAATAATCGTGTTAAACATCCTTGTATTGTGTCAATATAAGTTAAATATGATAAAAATTAATTTTAATAGCAAAACGAAATAATACGCTGCAACTATTCAGAGGTGCTTTGTGAAAGGATTGACGTTATACAAAAATCACTTGGTACCCCATTGGACTTTAAAGTATATAAACTTATTTCAAAAATATGCCATATAATAAAATGAAACAAAACACAAGATTATTGCAACTATTTATGACCAATTGGTGTAAATCAAATTTTTAAAAATTATCCTTGTATTAGAGTTTACAATATTTACGTAAACTCAGTTATTAAAAATTCAGTATAAAACAATGAAAACACAAAATCATTCGCATCTATTTCTAGAGCTGCATGAAAAATATAATAATGAAAATAATCGTGTTAAACATCCTTGTATTGTGTCAATATTAGTTTAATATGATAAAAATTAATTTTAATAGCAAAACGAAATAATACGCTGCAACTATTCAGAGTTCCTGTGTGAAAGGATTGACGTTATACAAAAATCACTTGGTACCCCATTGGACTTTAAAGTATATAAACTTAGTTCATAAATATGCCATATAATAAAATGAAACAAAACACAAGATTATTGCAACTATTTATGACCAATTGGTGTAAATCAAATTTTTAAAAATTGTCCTTGTGTTAGAGTTTACAATATTTATGTAAACTCAGTTATTAAAAATTCAGTATAAAACAATGAAAACACAAAATCATTCGCATCTATTTCTAGAGCTGCATGAAAAATATAATAATGAAAATAATCGTGTTAAACATCCTTGTATTGTGTCAATATAAGTTTAATATGATAAAAATTAATTTTAATAGCAAAACGAAATAATACGCTGCAACTATTCAGAGTTCCTGTGTGAAAGGATTGACGTTATACAAAAATCACTTGGTACCCCATTGGACTTTAAAGTATATAAACTTAGTTCATAAATATGCCATATAATAAAATGAAACAAAACACAAGATTATTGCAACTATTTATGACCAATTGGTGTAAATCAAATTTTTAAAAATTATCCTTGTATTAGAGTTTACAATATTTACGTAAACTCAGTTTTTAAAAATTCAGTATAATATAATGAAAACACAAAATCATTCGAATCTATGTATAGAGCTGCATGAAAAATATAATAATGAAAATAATCGTGTTGAACATCCTTGTATTCTGTCAATATACGTTTTATTTGATAAAAATCAATTTGCATAGCAAAACGAAGTAATACGCTGCAACTATTCAGATCTGCTGTGTGAATGGATTGACGTTATACACAAATCACTTGGTACCCCATTGGACTTTCAAGTATATAAATTTAGTTCATAAATATGCCATATAATAAAGAGACACGAAACACAAGATTATTGCAACTTTTCACGAGCAAATGGAGGAAATCAAAATTTTAAAAATTGGCCTTGTATTAGAGTTTACAATATTTACGTAAACTCAGTTTTTAAAAATTCAGTATAAAACAATGAAAACACAAAATCATTCGCATCTATTACTAGAGCTGCATGAAAAATATAATAATGAAAATAATCGTGTTGAACATCCTTGTATTGTGTCAATATAAGTTTAATATAATAAAAACTAATTTTAATAGCAAAACTAAATAATACGCTGCAACTATTCAGAGTTCCTGTGTGAAAGGATTGACGTTATACAAAAATCACTTGGTACCCCATTGGACTTTAAAGTATATAAACTTAGTTCATAAATATGCCATATAATAAAATGAAACAAAACACAAGATTATTGCAACTATTTATGACCAATTGGTGTAAATCAAATTTTTAAAAATTGGCCTTGTATTAGAGTTTACAATATTTACGTAAACTCAGTTATTAAAAATTCAGTATAAAACAATGAAAACACAAAATCATTCGCATCTATTTCTAGAGCTGCATGAAAAATATAATAATGAAAATAATCGTGTTAAACATCCTTGTACTGTGTCAATATAAGTTTAATATGATAAAAATTAATTTTAATAGCAAAACGAAATAATACGCTGCAACTATTCAGAGTTCCTGTGTGAAAGGATTGACGTTATACAAAAATCACTTGGTACCCCATTGGACTTTAAAGTATATAAACTTAGTTCATAAATATGCCATATAATAAAGAGACACGAAACACAAGATTATTGCAACTTTTCACGAGCAAATGTTGTAAATCAAATTTTTAAAAATTATCCTTGTATTAGAGTTTACAATATTTACGTAAACTCAGTTTTTTAAAATTCAGTATAATATAATGAAAACACAAAATCATTCGAATCTATGTATAGAGCTGCATGAAAAATATAATAATGAAAATAATCGTGTTGAACATCCTTGTATTCTGTCAATATACGTTTTATTTGATAAAAATTAATTTTAATAGCAAAACGAAGTAATACGCTGCAACTATTCAGAGGTGCTTTGTGAAAGGATTGACGTGATACACAAATAACTTGGTACCCCTTTGGACTTTAAAGTATATAAATTTAGTTCATAAGTATGCCATATATTAAAATGAAACACAACACAAGATTATTGCAACTATTTATGACCAATTGGTGTAAATCAAATTTTTAAAAATTGGCCTTGTATTAGAGTTTACAATATTTACGTAAACTCAGTTATTAAAAATTCAGTATAAAACAATGAAAACACAAAATCATTCGCATCTATTTCTAGAGCTTCATGAAAAATATAATAATGAAAATAATCGTGTTAAACATCCTTGTATTGTGTCAATATAAGTTAAATATGATAAAAATTAATTTTAATAGCAAAACGAAATAATACGCTGCAACTATTCAGAGGTGCTTTGTGAAAGGATTGACGTTATACAAAAATCACTTGGTACCCCATTGGACTTTAAAGTATATAAACTTATTTCAAAAATATGCCATATAATAAAATGAAACAAAACACAAGATTATTGCAACTATTTATGACCAATTGGTGTAAATCAAATTTTTAAAAATTATCCTTGTATTAGAGTTTACAATATTTACGTAAACTCAGTTATTAAAAATTCAGTATAAAACAATGAAAACACAAAATCATTCGCATCTATTTCTAGAGCTGCATGAAAAATATAATAATGAAAATAATCGTGTTAAACATCCTTGTATTGTGTCAATATTAGTTTAATATGATAAAAATTAATTTTAATAGCAAAACGAAATAATACGCTGCAACTATTCAGAGTTCCTGTGTGAAAGGATTGACGTTATACAAAAATCACTTGGTACCCCATTGGACTTTAAAGTATATAAACTTAGTTCATAAATATGCCATATAATAAAATGAAACAAAACACAAGATTATTGCAACTATTTATGACCAATTGGTGTAAATCAAATTTTTAAAAATTGTCCTTGTGTTAGAGTTTACAATATTTATGTAAACTCAGTTATTAAAAATTCAGTATAAAACAATGAAAACACAAAATCATTCGCATCTATTTCTAGAGCTGCATGAAAAATATAATAATGAAAATAATCGTGTTAAACATCCTTGTATTGTGTCAATATAAGTTTAATATGATAAAAATTAATTTTAATAGCAAAACGAAATAATACGCTGCAACTATTCAGAGTTCCTGTGTGAAAGGATTGACGTTATACAAAAATCACTTGGTACCCCATTGGACTTTAAAGTATATAAACTTAGTTCATAAATATGCCATATAATAAAATGAAACAACACACAAGATTATTGCAACTATTTATGACCAATTGGTGTATATCAAATTTTTAAAAATTATCCTTGTATTAGAGTTTACAATATTTACGTAAACTCAGTTTTTAAAAATTCAGTATAATATAATGAAAACACAAAATCATTCGAATCTATGTATAGAGCTGCATGAAAAATATAATAATGAAAATAATCGTGTTGAACATCCTTGTATTCTGTCAATATACGTTTTATTTGATAAAAATTAATTTTAATAGCAAAACGAAGTAATACGCTGCAACTATTCAGAGGTGCTTTGTGAAAGGATTGACGTTATACACAAATAACTTGGTACCCCTTTGGACTTTAAAGTATATAAATTTAGTACATAAATATGCCATATATTAAAATGAAACAAAACACAAGATTATTGCAACTATTTATGACCAATTGGTGTATATCAAATTTTTAAAAATTATCCTTGTATTAGAGTTTACAATATTTACGTAAACTCAGTTTTTAAAAATTCAGTATAATATAATGAAAACACAAAATCATTCGAATCTATGTATAGAGCTGCATGAAAAATATAATAATGAAAATAATCGTGTTGAACATCCTTGTATTCTGTCAATATACGTTTTATTTGATAAAAATTAATTTTAATAGCAAAACGAAGTAATACGCTGCAACTATTCAGAGGTGCTTTGTGAAAGGATTGACGTTATACACAAATAACTTGGTACCCCTTTGGACTTTAAAGTATATAAATTTAGTACATAAATATGCCATATATTAAAATGAAACAAAACACAAGATTATTGCAACTATTTATGACCAATTGGTGTAAATCAAATTTTTAAAAATTGGCCTTGTATTAGAGTTTACAATATTTACGTAAACTCGGTTTTTAAAAATTCAGTATAATACAATAAAAACACAAAATCATTCGCATCTATTTCTAGACCTGCATGAAAAATATAATAATGAAAATAATCGTGTTGAACATCCTTGTATTTTGTCAAAATAAATTTTATTTGATAAAAATTAATTTTAATAGCAAAACGAAATAATACGCTGCAACTATTCAGAGTTCCTGTGTGAAAGGATTGACGTTATACAAAAATCACTTGGTACCCCATTGGACTTTAAAGTATATAAACTTAGTTCATAAATATCCCATATAATAAAATGATACAAAACACAAGATTATTGCAACTATTTATGACTAATTGGTGTAAATCAAATATTTAAAAATTGTCCTTGTATTAGAGTTTACAATATTTACGTAAACTCAGTTATTAAAAATTCAGTATAAAACAATGAAAACACAAAATCATTCGCATCTATTTCTAGAGCTGCATGAAAAATATAATAATGAAAATAATCGTGTTAAACATCCTTGTATTGTGTCAATATAAGTTTAATATGATAAAAATTAATTTTAATAGCAAAACGAAATAATACGCTGCAACTATTCAGAGTTCCTGTGTGAAAGGATTGACGTTATACAAAAATCACTTGGTACCCCATTGGACTTTAAAGTATATAAACTTAGTTCATAAATATGCCATATAATAAAATGAAACAAAACACAAGATTATTGCAACTATTTATGACCAATTGGTGTAAATCAAATTTTTAAAAATTATCCTTGTATTAGAGTTTACAATATTTACGTAAACTCAGTTTTTAAAAATTCAGTATAATATAATGAAAACACAAAATCATTCGAATCTATGTATAGAGCTGCATGAAAAATATAATAATGAAAATAATCGTGTTGAACATCCTTGTATTCTGTCAATATACGTTTTATTTGATAAAAATTAATTTTAATAGCAAAACGAAGTAATACGCTGCAACTATTCAGAGGTGCTTTGTGAAAGGATTGACGTTATACACAAATAACTTGGTACCCCTTTGGACTTTAAAGTATATAAATTTAGTTCATAAATATGCCATATATTAAAATGAAACAAAACACAAGATTATTGCAACTATTTATGACCAATTGGTGTAAATCAAATTTTTAAAAATTGGCCTTGTATTAGAGTTTACAATATTTACGTAAACTCAGTTATTAAAAATTCAGTATTAAACAATGAAAACACAAAATCATTCGCATCTATATCTAGAGCTGCATGAAAAATATAATAATGTAAATAATCGTGTTGAACATCCTTGTATTCTGTCAATATTAGTTTTATTTGATAAAAATTAATTTTAATAGCAAAACGAAATAATACGCTGCAACTATTCAGATCTGCTGTGTGAAAGGATTGACGTTATACAAAAATCACTTGGTACCCCATTGGACTTTCAAATATATAAATTTAGTTCATAAATATGCCATATAATAAAGAGACACGAAACACAAGATTATTGCAACTTTTCACGAGCAAATGGAGGAAATTAAATTTTAAAAATTGGCCTTGTATTAGAGTTTACAATATTTACCCCATTGGACTTTAAAGTATATAAATTTAGTTCATAAATATCCCATATAATAAAGAGACACGAAACACAAGATTATTGCAACTTTTCACGAGCAAATGGAGGAAATCAAAATTTTAAAAATTGGCCTTGTATTAGAGTTTACAATATTTACGTAAACTCAGTTTTTAAAAATTCAGTATAAAACAATGAAAACACAAAATCATTCGCATCTATTACTAGAGCTGCATGAAAAATATAATAATGTAAATAATCGTGTTGAACATCCTTGTATTCTGTCAATATCAGTTTTATTTGATAAAAATTAATTTTAATAGCAAAACGAAATAATACCCTGCAACTATTCAGAGGTGCTTTGTGAAAGGATTGACGTTATACACAAATCACTTGGTACCCCATTGGACTTTAAAGTATGTATATAAACTTAGTTCATAAATATGCCATATAATAAAATGAAACAAAACACAAGATTATTGCAACTATTTATGACCAATTGGTGTAAATCAAATTTTTAAAAATTGTCCTTGTGTTACAGTTTACAATATTTACGTTAACTCAGTTATTAAAAATTCAGTATAAAACAATGAAAACACAAAATCATTCGCATCTATTTCTAGAGCTGCATGAAAAATATAATAATGAAAATAATCGTGTTGAACATCCTTGTATTCTGTCAGTATTAGTTTTATTTGATAAAAATTGATTTTAGTAGCAAAACAAAGTAATACGCTGCAACTATTCAGAGTTCCTGTGTGAAAGGATTGACGTTATACAAAAATCACTTGGTACGCCACTGGACTTTAAAGTTTATAAATTTAGTTCATAAATATGCCATATAATAAAGAGACACGAAACACAAGATTATTGCAACTTTTCACGAGCAAATGGAGGAAATCAAAATTTTAAAAATTGGCCTTGTATTAGAGTTTACAATATTTACGTAAACTCAGTTTTTAAAAATTCAGTATAAAACAATGAAAACACAAAATCATTCGCATCTATTACTAGAGCTGCATGAAAAATATAATAATGAAAATAATCGTGTTGAATATCCTTGTATTCTGTCAATATACGTTTTATTTGATAAAAATTAATTTTATTAGCAAAACGAAGTAATACGCTGCAACTATTCAGAGGTGCTTTGTGAAAGGATTGACGTTATACACAAATAACTTGGTACCCCATTGGACTTTAAAGTATATAAATTTAGTTCATAAATATGCCATATAATAAAGAGACACGAAACACAAGATTATTGCAACTTTTCACGAGCAAATGGAGGAAATCAAAATTTTAAAAATTGGCCTTGTATTAGAGTTTACAATATTTACGTAAACTCAGTTATTAAAAATTCAGTATAAAACAATGAAAACACAAAATCATTCGCATCTATTTCTAGAGCTGCATGAAAAATATAATAATGAAAATAATCGTGTTAAACATCCTTGTATTGTGTCAATATAAGTTTAATATGATAAAAATTAATTTTAATAGCAAAACGAAATAATACGCTGCAACTATTCAGAGTTCCTGTGTGAAAGGATTGACGTTATACACAAATCACTTGGTACCCCATTGGACTTTAAAGTATATAAACTTAGTTCATAAATATGCCATATAATAAAAAGAAACAAAACACAAGATTATTGCAACTTTTCACGAGCAAATGGAGGAAATTAAATTTTAAAAATTGGCCTTGTATTAGAGTTTACAATATTTACGTAAACTTAGTTTTTAAAAATACAGTATAAAACAATGAAAACACAAAATAATTCGCATCTATTTCTAGACCTGCATGAAAAATATAATAATGAAAATAATCGTGTTGAACATCCTTGTATTCTGTCAATATTAGTTTTATTTGATAAAAATCAATTTGCATAGCAAAACGAAGTAATACGCTGCAACTATTCAGATCTGCTGTGTGAAAGGATTGACGTTATACACAAATCACTTGGTACCCCATTGGACTTTAAAGTATATAAATTTAGTTCATAAATATCCCATATAATAAAGAGACACGAAACACAAGATTATTGCAACTTTTCACGAGCAAATGGAGGAAATCAAAATTTTAAAAATTGGCCTTGTATTAGAGTTTACAATATTTACGTAAACTCAGTTTTTAAAAATTCAGTATAAAACAATGAAAACACAAAATCATTCGCATCTATTACTAGAGCTGCATGAAAAATATAATAATGTAAATAATCGTGTTGAACATCCTTGTATTCTGTCAATATCAGTTTTATTTGATAAAAATTAATTTTAATAGCAAAACGAAATAATACCCTGCAACTATTCAGAGGTGCTTTGTGAAAGGATTGACGTTATACACAAATCACTTGGTACCCCATTGGACTTTAAAGTATGTATATAAACTTAGTTCATAAATATGCCATATAATAAAATGAAACAAAACACAAGATTATTGCAACTATTTATGACCAATTGGTGTAAATCAAATTTTTAAAAATTGTCCTTGTGTTACAGTTTACAATATTTACGTTAACTCAGTTATTAAAAATTCAGTATAAAACAATGAAAACACAAAATCATTCGCATCTATTTCTAGAGCTGCATGAAAAATATAATAATGAAAATAATCGTGTTGAACATCCTTGTATTCTGTCAGTATTAGTTTTATTTGATAAAAATTGATTTTAGTAGCAAAACAAAGTAATACGCTGCAACTATTCAGAGTTCCTGTGTGAAAGGATTGACGTTATACAAAAATCACTTGGTACGCCACTGGACTTTAAAGTTTATAAATTTAGTTCATAAATATGCCATATAATAAAGAGACACGAAACACAAGATTATTGCAACTTTTCACGAGCAAATGGAGGAAATCAAAATTTTAAAAATTGGCCTTGTATTAGAGTTTACAATATTTACGTAAACTCAGTTTTTAAAAATTCAGTATAAAACAATGAAAACACAAAATCATTCGCATCTATTACTAGAGCTGCATGAAAAATATAATAATGAAAATAATCGTGTTGAATATCCTTGTATTCTGTCAATATACGTTTTATTTGATAAAAATTAATTTTATTAGCAAAACGAAGTAATACGCTGCAACTATTCAGAGGTGCTTTGTGAAAGGATTGACGTTATACACAAATAACTTGGTACCCCATTGGACTTTAAAGTATATAAATTTAGTTCATAAATATGCCATATAATAAAGAGACACGAAACACAAGATTATTGCAACTTTTCACGAGCAAATGGAGGAAATCAAAATTTTAAAAATTGGCCTTGTATTAGAGTTTACAATATTTACGTAAACTCAGTTATTAAAAATTCAGTATAAAACAATGAAAACACAAAATCATTCGCATCTATTTCTAGAGCTGCATGAAAAATATAATAATGAAAATAATCGTGTTAAACATCCTTGTATTGTGTCAATATAAGTTTAATATGATAAAAATTAATTTTAATAGCAAAACGAAATAATACGCTGCAACTATTCAGAGTTCCTGTGTGAAAGGATTGACGTTATACACAAATCACTTGGTACCCCATTGGACTTTAAAGTATATAAACTTAGTTCATAAATATGCCATATAATAAAAAGAAACAAAACACAAGATTATTGCAACTATTTATGACCAATTGGTGTAAATCAAATTTTTAAAAATTGTCCTTGTGTTAGAGTTTACAATATTTACGTAAACTCGGTTATCAAAAATTCAGTATAAAACAATGAAAACACAAAATCATTCGCATCTATTTCTAGAGCTGCATGAAAAATATAATAATGAAAATAATCGTGTTGAACATCCTTGTATTCTGTCAATATAAGTTTTATTTGATATAAATTGATTTTAGTAGCAAAACAAAGTAATACGCTGCAACTATTCAGAGTTCCTGTGTGAAAGGATTGACGTTATACAAAAATCACTTGGTACGCCACTGGACTTTAAAGTATATAAATTTAGTTCATAAATATGCCATATAATAAAGAGACACGAAACACAAGATTATTGCAACTTTTCACGAGCAAATGGAGGAAATCAAAATTTTAAAAATTGGCCTTGTATTGGAGTTTACAATATTTACGTAAACTCAGTTTTTAAAAATTCAGTATAAAATAATGAAAACACAAAATCATTCGCATCTATTACTAGAGCTGCATGAAAAATATAATAATGAAAATAATCGTGTTGAACATCCTTGTATTGTGTCAATATAAGTTTAATATAATAAAAATTAATTTTAATAGCAAAACTAAATAATACGCTGCAACTATTCAGAGTTCCTGTGTGAAAGGATTGACGTTATACAAAAATCACTTGGTACCCCATAGGACTTTAAAGTATATAAACTTAGTTCATAAATATGCCATATAATAAAATGAAACAAAACACAAGATTATTGCAACTATTTATGACCAATTGGTGTAAATCAAATTTTTAAAAATTATCCTTGTATTAGAGTTTACAATATTTACGTAAACTCAGTTATTAAAAATTCAGTATAAAACAATGAAAACACAAAATCATTCGCATCTATTTCTAGAGCTGCATGAAAAATATAATAATGAAAATAATCGTGTTAAACATCCTTGTATTCTGTCAATATAAGTTTAATATGATAAAAATTAATTTTAATAGCAAAACGAAATAATACGCTGCAACTATTCAGAGTTCCTGTGTGAAAGGATTGACGTTATACAAAAATCACTTGGTACCCCATTGGACTTTAAAGTATATAAACTTAGTTCATAAATATGCCATATAATAAAGAGACACGAAACACAAGATTATTGCAACTTTTCACGAGCAAATGGAGGAAATCAAAATTTTAAAAATTATCCTTGTATTAGAGTTTACAATATTTACGTAAACTCAGTTATTAAAAATTCAGTATAAAACAATGAAAACACAAAATCATTCGCATCTATTTCTAGAGCTGCATGAAAAATATAATAATGAAAATAATCGTGTTAAACATCCTTGTATTGTGTCAATATAAGTTTAATATGATAAAAATATAATTTTAATAGCAAAACGAAATAATACGCTGCAACTATTCAGAGTTCCTGTGTGAAAGGATTGACGTTATACAAAAATCACTTGGTACCCCATTGGACTTTAAAGTATATAAACTTAGTTCATAAATATGCCATATAATAAAATGAAACAACACACAAGATTATTGCAACTATTTATGACCAATTGGTGTAAATCAAATTTTTAAAAATTATCCTTGTATTAGAGTTTACAATATTTACGTAAACTCAGTTTTTAAAAATTCAGTATAATATAATGAAAACACAAAATCATTCGAATCTATGTATAGAGCTGCATGAAAAATATAATAATGAAAATAATCGTGTTGAACATCCTTGTATTCTGTCAATATACGTTTTATTTGATAAAAATTAATTTTAATAGCAAAACGAAGTAATACGCTGCAACTATTCAGAGGTGCTTTGTGAAAGGATTGACGTTATACACAAATAACTTGGTACCCCTTTGGACTTTAAAGTATATAAATTTAGTTCATAAATATGCCATATATTAAAATGAAACAAAACACAAGATTATTGCAACTATTTATGACCAATTGGTGTTAATCAAATTTTTAAAAATTATCCTTGTATTAGAGTTTACAATATTTACGTAAAGTCAGTTTTTAAAAATTCAGTATAATATAATAAAAACACAAAATCATTCGAATCTATGTATAGAGCTGCATGAAAAATATAATAATGAAAATAATCGTGTTGAACATCCTTGTATTCTGTCAATATACGTTTTATTTGATAAAAATTAATTTTAATAGTAAAACGAAGTAATACGCTGCAACTATTCAGAGTTGCTTTGTGAAAGGATTGACGTTATACAAAAATCACTTGGTACCCCATTGGACTTTAAAGTATATAAACTTAGTTCATAAATATGCCATATAATAAAATTAAACAAAACACAAGATTATTGCAACTATTTATGACCAATTGGTGAAAATCAAATTTTTAAAAATTGGCCTTGTATTAGAGTTTACAATATTTACGTAAACTCAGTTATTAAAAATTCAGTATAAAACAATGAAAACACAAAATCATTCGCATCTATTTCTAGAGCTGCATGAAAAATATAATAATGAAAATAATCGTGTTAAACATCCTTGTATTGTGTCAATATAAGTTTAATATGATAAAAATATAATTTTAATAGCAAAACGAAATAATACGCTGCAACTATTCAGAGTTCCTGTGTGAAAGAATTGACGTTATACAAAAATCACTTGGTACCCCATTGGACTTTAAAGTATATAAACTTAGTTCATAAATATGCCATATAATAAAATGAAACAACACACAAGATTATTGCAACTATTTATGACCAATTGGTGTAAATCAAATTTTTAAAAATTATCCTTGTATTAGAGTTTACAATATTTACGTAAACTCAGTTTTTAAAAATTCAGTATAATATAATGAAAACACAAAATCATTCGAATCTATGTATAGAGCTGCATGAAAAATATAATAATGAAAATAATCGTGTTGAACATCCTTGTATTCTGTCAATATACGTTTTATTTGATAAAAATTAATTTTAATAGCAAAACGAAGTAATACGCTGCAACTATTCAGAGGTGCTTTGTGAAAGGATTGACGTTATACACAAATAACTTGGTACCCCTTTGGACTTTAAAGTATATAAATTTAGTTCATAAATATGCCATATATTAAAATGAAACAAAACACAAGATTATTGCAACTATTTATGACCAATTGGTGTAAATCAAATTTTTAAAAATTGGCCTTGTATTAGAGTTTACAATATTTACGTAAACTCAGTTATTAAAAATTCAGTATAAAACAATGAAAACACAAAATCATTCGCATCTATTTCTAGAGCTGCATGAAAAATATAATAATGAAAATAATCGTGTTAAACATCCTTGTATTGTGTCAATATAAGTTTAATATGATAAAAATTAATTTTAATAGCAAAACGAAATAATACGCTGCAACTATTCAGAGTTCCTGTGTGAAAGGATTGACGTTATATAAAAATCACTTGGTACCCCATTGGACTTTAAAGTATATAAACTTAGTTCATAAATATGCCATATAATAAAGAGACACGAAACACAAGATTATTGCAACTTTTCACGAGCAAATGGAGGAAATCAAAATTTTAAAAATTGGCCTTGTATTCGAGTTTACAATATTTACGTAAACTCAGTTTTTAAAAATTCAGTATAAAACAATGAAAACACAAAATCATTCGCATCTATTTCTAGAGCTGCATGAAAAATATAATAATGAAAATAATCGTGTTAAACATCCTTGTATTGTGTCAATATAAGTTTAATATGATAAAAATTAATTTTAATAGCAAAACGAAATAATACGCTGCAACTATTCAGAGTTCCTGTGTGAAAGGATTGACGTTATACAAAAATCACTTGGTACCCCATTGGACTTTAAAGTATATAAACTTAGTTCATAAATATGCCATATAATAAAGAGACACGAAACACAAGATTATTGCAACTTTTCACGAGCAAATGGAGGAAATCAAAATTTTAAAAATTGTCCTTGTATTGGAGTTTACAATATTTACGTAAACTCAGTTATTAAAAATTCAGTATAAAACAATGAAAACACAAAATCATTCGCATCTATTTCTAGAGCTGCATGATAAATATAATAATGAAAATAATCGTGTTAAACATCCTTGTATTGTGTCAATATACGTTTTATTTGATAAAAATCAATTTGCATAGCAAAACGAAGTAATACGCTGCAACTATTCATATCTGCTGTGTGAAAGGATTGACGTTATACACAAATCACTTGGTACCCCATTGGACTTTAAAGTATATAAATTTAGTTCATAAATATGCCATATAATAAAGAGACACGAAACACAAGATTATTGCAACTTTTCACGAGCAAATGGAGGAAATCAAAATTTTAAAAATTGGCCTTGTATTAGAGTTCACAATATTTACGTAAACTCAGTTTTTTAAAATTCAGTATAAAACAATGAAAACACAAAATCATTCGCATCTATTACTAGAGCTGCATGAAAAATATAAAAATGTAAATAATCGTGTTGAACATCCTTGTATTCTGTCAATATTAGTTTTATTTGATAAATATTAATTTTAATAGCAAAACGAAATAATACCCTGCAACTATTCAGAGGTGCTTTGTGAAAGGATTGACGTTATACACAAATCACTTGGTACCCCATTGGACTTTAAAGTATATAAACTTAGTTCATAAATATGCCATATAATAAAATGAAACAAAACACAAGATTATTGCAACTATTTATGACCAATTGGTGTAAATTAAATTTTTGAAAATTTACCTTGTATTAGAGTTTACAATATTTACGTAAACTCAGTTATTAAAAATTCAGTATAAAACAATGAAAACACAAAATCATTCGCATCTATTACTAGAGCTGCATGAAAAATATAATAATGAAAATAATCGTGTTGAACATCCTTGTATTCTGTCAATATACGTTTTATTTGATAAAAATTAATTTTAATAGCAAAACGAAGTAATACGCTGCAACTATTCAGATCTGCTGTGTGAAAGGATTGACGTTATACACAAATCACTTGGTACCCCATTGGACTTTCAAGTATATAAATTTAGTTCATAAATATGCCATATAATAAAGAGACACGAAACACAAGATTATTGCAACTTTTCACGAGCAAATGGAGGAAATTAAATTTTAAAAATTGGCCTTGTATTAGAGTTCACAATATTTACGTAAACTCAGTTTTTTAAAATTCAGTATAAAACAATGAAAACACAAAATCATTCGCATCTATTACTAGAGCTGCATGAAAAATATAAAAATGTAAATAATCGTGTTGAACATCCTTGTATTCTGTCAATATTAGTTTTATTTGATAAAAATTAATTTTAATAGCAAAACGAAATAATACGCTGCAACTATTCAGAGGTGCTTTGTGAAAGGATTGACGTTATACACAAATCACTTGGTACCCCATTGGACTTTAAAGTATATAAACTTAGTTCATAAATATGCCATATAATAAAATGAAACAAAACACAAGATTATTGCAACTATTTATGACCAATTGGTGTAAATTAAATTTTTAAAAATTGGCCTTGTATTAGAGTTTACAATATTTACGTAAACTCAGTTATTAAAAATTCAGTATAAAACAATGAAAACACAAAATCATTCGCATCTATTACTAGAGCTGCATGAAAAATATAATAATGAAAATAATCGTGTTGAACATCCTTGTATTCTGTCAATATACGTTTTATTTGATAAAAATTAATTTTAATAGCAAAACGAAGTAATACGCTGCAACTATTCAGATCTGCTGTGTGAAAGGATTGACGTTATACACAAATCACTTGGTACCCCATTGGACTTTCAAGTATATAAATTTAGTTCATAAATATGCCATATAATAAAGAGACACGAAACACAAGATTATTGCAACTTTTCACGAGCAAATGGAGGAAATTAAATTTTAAAAATTGGCCTTGTATTAGAGTTTACAATATTTACGTAAACTTAGTTTTTAAAAATACAGTATAAAACAATGAAAACACAAAATAATTCGCATCTATTTCTAGACCTGCATGAAAAATATAATAATGAAAATAATCGTGTTGAACATCCTTGTATTCTGTCAATATACGTTTTATTTGATAAAAATTAATTTTAATAGCAAAACGAAGTAATACGCTGCAACTATTCAGAGGTGCTTTGTGAAAGGATTGACGTTATACACAAATAACTTGGTACCCCTTTGGACTTTAAAGTATATAAATTTAGTTCATAAATATGCCATATATTAAAATGAAACAAAACACAAGATTATTGCAACTATTTATGACCAATTGGTGTAAATCAAATTTTTAAAAATTGGCCTTGTATTAGAGTTTACAATATTTACGTAAACTCAGTTACTAAAAATTCAGTATAAAACAATGAAAACACAAAATCATTCGCATCTATTACTAGAGCTGCATGAAAAATATAATAATGAAAATAATCGTGTTGAACATCCTTGTATTCTGTCAATATACGTTTTATTTGATAAAAATTAATTTTAATAGCAAAACGAAGTAATACGCTGCAACTATTCAGATCTGCTGTGTGAAAGGATTGACGTTATACACAAATCACTTGGTACCCCATTGGACTTTCAAGTATATAAATTTAGTTCATAAATATGCCATATAACAAAGAGACACGAAACACAAGATTATTGCAACTTTTCACGAGCAAATGGAGGAAATCAAAATTTTAAAAATTGGCCTTGTATTAGAGTTCACAATATTTACGTAAACTCAGTTTTTTAAAATTCAGTATAAAACAATGAAAACACAAAATCATTCGCATCTATTACTAGAGCTGCATGAAAAATATAAAAATGTAAATAATCGTGTTGAACATCCTTGTATTCTGTCAATATTAGTTTTATTTGATAAAAATTAATTTTAATAGCAAAACGAAATAATACCCTGCAACTATTCAGAGGTGCTTTGTGAAAGGATTGACGTTATACACAAATCACTTGGTACCCCATTGGACTTTAAAGTATATAAACTTAGTTCATAAATATGCCATATAATAAAATGAAACAAAACACAAGATTATTGCAACTATTTATGACCAATTGGTGTAAATTAAATTTTTGAAAATTGGCCTTGTATTAGAGTTTACAATATTTACGTAAACTCAGTTATTAAAAATTCAGTATAAAACAATGAAAACACAAAATCATTCGCATCTATTACTAGAGCTGCATGAAAAATATAATAATGAAAATAATCGTGTTGAACATCCTTGTATTCTGTCAATATACGTTTTATTTGATAAAAATTAATTTTAATAGCAAAACGAAGTAATACGCTGCAACTATTCAGATCTGCTGTGTGAAAGGATTGACGTTATACACAAATCACTTGGTACCCCATTGGACTTTCAAGTATATAAATTTAGTTCATAAATATGCCATATAATAAAGAGACACGAAACACAAGATTATTGCAACTTTTCACGAGCAAATGGAGGAAATTAAATTTTAAAAATTATCCTTGTATTAGAGTTTACAATATTTACGTAAACTCAGTTTTTAAAAATTCAGTATAAAACAATGAAAACACAAAATCATTCGCATCTATTACTAGAGCTGCATGAAAAATATAATAATGAAAATAATCGTGTTAAACATCCTTGTATTGTGTCAATATACGTTTTATTTGATAAAAATCAATTTGCATAGCAAAACGAAATAATACGCTGCAACTATTCAGAGTTCCTGTGTGCAAGGATTGACGTTATACAAAAATCACTTGGTACCCCATTGGACTTTAAAGTATATAAACTTAGTTCATAAATATGCCATATAATAAAGAGACACGAAACACAAGATTATTGCAACTTTTCACGAGCAAATGGAGGAAATCAAAATTTTAAAAATTGGCCTTGTATTAGAGTTTACAATATTTACGTAAACTCAGTTTTTAAAAATTCAGTATAAAACAATGAAAACACAAAATCATTCGCATCTATTACTAGAGCTGCATGAAAAATATAATAATGAAAATAATCGTGTTGAATATCCTTGTATTCTGTCAATATTAGTTTTATTTGATAAAAATTAATTTTAATAGCAAAACGAAATAATACGCTGCAACTATTCAGAGGTGCTTTGTGAAAGGATTGACGTTATACACAAATCACTTGGTACCCCATTGGACTTTAAAGTATATAAATTTAGTTCATAAATATGCCATATAATAAAGAGACACGAAACACAAGATTATTGCAACTTTTCACGAGCAAATGGAGGAAATCAAAATTTTAAAAATTGGCCTTGTATTAGAGTTCACAATATTTACGTAAACTCAGTTTTTTAAAATTCAGTATAAAATAATGAAAACACAAAATCATTCGCATCTATTACTAGAGCTGCATGAAAAATATAAAAATGTAAATAATCGTGTTGAACATCCTTGTATTCTGTCAATATTAGTTTTATTTGATAAAAATTAATTTTAATAGCAAAACGAAATAATACGCTGCAACTATTCAGAGGTGCTTTGTGAAAGGATTGACGTTATACACAAATCACTTGGTACCCCATTGGACTTTAAAGTATATAAACTTAGTTCATAAATATGCCAAATAATAAAATGAAACAAAACACAAGATTATTGCAACTATTTATGACCAATTGGTGTAAATTAAATTTTTAAAAATTGGCCTTGTATTAGAGTTTACAATATTTACGTAAACTCAGTTATTAAAAATTCAGTATAAAACAATGAAAACACAAAATCATTCGCATCTATTACTAGAGCTGCATGAAAAATATAATAATGAAAATAATCGTGTTGAACATCCTTGTATTCTGTCAATATACGTTTTATTTGATAAAAATTAATTTTAATAGCAAAACGAAGTAATACGCTGCAACTATTCAGATCTGCTGTGTGAAAGGATTGACGTTATACACAAATCACTTGGTACCCCATTGGACTTTCAAGTATATAAATTTAGTTCATAAATATGCCATATAATAAAGAGACACGAAACACAAGATTATTGCAACTTTTCACGAGCAAATGGAGGAAATTAAATTTTAAAAATTGGCCTTGTATTAGAGTTTACAATATTTACGTAAACTCAGTTATTGAAAATTCAGTATAAAACAATGAAAACACAAAATCATTCGCATCTATTTCTAGAGCTGCATGAAAAATATAATAATGAAAATAATCGTGTTAAACATCCTTGTATTGTGTCAATATAAGTTTAATATGATAAAAATTAATTTTAATAGCAAAACGAAGTAATACGCTGCAACTTTTCAGAGGTGCTTTGTGAAAGGATTGACGTTATATAAAAATCACTTGGTACCCCATTGGACTTTAAAGTATATAAACTTAGTTCATAAATATGCCATATAATAAAGAGACACGAAACACAAGATTATTGCAACTTTTCACGAGCAAATGGAGGAAATCAAAATTTTAAAAATTGGCCTTGTATTCGAGTTTACAATATTTACGTAAACTCAGTTTTTAAAAATTCAGTATAAAACAATGAAAACACAAAATCATTCGCATCTATTTCTAGAGCTGCATGAAAAATATAATAATGAAAATAATCGTGTTAAACATCCTTGTATTGTGTCAATATAAGTTTAATATGATAAAAATTAATTTTAATAGCAAAACGAAATAATACGCTGCAACTATTCAGAGTTCCTGTGTGCAAGGATTGACGTTATACAAAAATCACTTGGTACCCCATTGGACTTTAAAGTATATAAACTTAGTTCATAAATATGCCATATAATAAAGAGACACGAAACACAAGATTATTGCAACTTTTCACGAGCAAATGGAGGAAATCAAAATTTTAAAAATTGGCCTTGTATTGGAGTTTACAATATTTACGTAAACTCAGTTATTAAAAATTCAGTATAAAACAATGAAAACACAAAATCATTCGCATCTATTTCTAGAGCTGCATGAAAAATATAATAATGAAAATAATCGTGTTAAACATCCTTGTATTGTGTCAATATACGTTTTATTTGATAAAAATCAATTTGCATAGCAAAACGAAGTAATACGCTGCAACTATTCAGATCTGCTGTGTGAAAGGATTGACGTTATACACAAATCACTTGGTACCCCATTGGACTTTAAAGTATATAAATTTAGTTCATAAATATGCCATATAATAAAGAGACACGAAACACAAGATTATTGCAACTTTTCACGAGCAAATGGAGGAAATCAAAATTTTAAAAATTGGCCTTGTATTAGAGTTCACAATATTTACGTAAACTCAGTTTTTTAAAATTCAGTATAAAACAATGAAAACACAAAATCATTCGCATCTATTACTAGAGCTGCATGAAAAATATAAAAATGTAAATAATCGTGTTGAACATCCTTGTATTCTGTCAATATTAGTTTTATTTGATAAAAATTAATTTTAATAGCAAAACGAAATAATACGCTGCAACTATTCAGAGGTGCTTTGTGAAAGGATTGACGTTATACACAAATCACTTGGTGCCCCATTGGACTTTAAAGTATATAAACTTAGTTCATAAATATGCCATATAATAAAATGAAACAAAACACAAGATTATTGCAACTATTTATGACCAATTGGTGTAAATTAAATTTTTGAAAATTGGCCTTGTATTAGAGTTTACAATATTTACGTAAACTCAGTTATTAAAAATTCAGTATAAAACAATGAAAACACAAAATCATTCGCATCTATTACTAGAGCTGCATGAAAAATATAATAATGAAAATAATCGTGTTGAACATCCTTGTATTCTGTCAATATACGTTTTATTTGATAAAAATTAATTTTAATAGCAAAACGAAGTAATACGCTGCAACTATTCAGATCTGCTGTGTGAAAGGATTGACGTTATACACAAATCACTTGGTACCCCATTGGACTTTCAAGTATATAAATTTAGTTCATAAATATGCCATATAATAAAGAGACACGAAACACAAGATTATTGCAACTTTTCACGAGCAAATGGAGGAAATTAAATTTTAAAAATTGGCCTTGTATTAGAGTTCACAATATTTACGTAAACTCAGTTTTTTAAAATTCAGTATAAAACAATGAAAACACAAAATCATTCGCATCTATTACTAGAGCTGCATGAAAAATATAAAAATGTAAATAATCGTGTTGAACATCCTTGTATTCTGTCAATATTAGTTTTATTTGATAAAAATTAATTTTAATAGCAAAACGAAATAATACGCTGCAACTATTCAGAGGTGCTTTGTGAAAGGATTGACGTTATACACAAATCACTTGGTACCCCATTGGACTTTAAAGTATATAAACTTAGTTCATAAATATGCCATATAATAAAATGAAACAAAACACAAGATTATTGCAACTATTTATGACCAATTGGTGTAAATTAAATTTTTAAAAATTGGCCTTGTATTAGAGTTTACAATATTTACGTAAACTCAGTTATTAAAAATTCAGTATAAAACAATGAAAACACAAAATCATTCGCATCTATTACTAGAGCTGCATGAAAAATATAATAATGAAAATAATCGTGTTGAACATCCTTGTATTCTGTCAATATACGTTTTATTTGATAAAAATTAATTTTAATAGCAAAACGAAGTAATACGCTGCAACTATTCAGATCTGCTGTGTGAAAGGATTGACGTTATACACAAATCACTTGGTACCCCATTGGACTTTAAAGTATATAAATTTAGTTCATAAATATGCCATATAATAAAGAGACACGAAACACAAGATTATTGCAACTTTTCACGAGCAAATGGAGGAAATCAAAATTTTAAAAATTGGCCTTGTATTAGAGTTTACAATATTTACGTAAACTCAGTTTTTAAAAATTCAGTATAAAACAATGAAAACACAAAATCATTCGCATCTATTACTAGAGCTGCATGAAAAATATAATAATGTAAATAATCGTGTTGAACATCCTTGTATTCTGTCAATATTAGTTTTATTTGATAAAAATTAATTTTAATAGCAAAACGAAATAATACGCTGCAACTATTCAGAGGTGCTTTGTGAAAGGATTGACGTTATACACAAATCACTTGGTACCCCATTGGACTTTAAAGTATATAAACTTAGTTCATAAATATGCCATATAATAAAATGAAACAAAACACAAGATTATTGCAACTATTTATGACCAATTGGTGTAAATCAAATTTTTAAAAATTGTCCTTGTGTTAGAGTTTACAATATTTACGTAAACTCAGTTATTAAAAATTCAGTATAAAACAATGAAAACACAAAACCATTCGCATCTATTTCTAGAGCTGCATGAAAAATATAATAATGAAAATAATCGTGTTGAACATCCTTGTATTCTGTCAAAATAAATTTTATTTGATAAAACTTGATTTTAGTAGCAAAACAAAGTAATACGCTGCAACTATTCAGAGTTCCTGTGTGAAAGGATTGACGTTATACAAAAATCACTTGGTACGCCACTGGACTTTAAAGTTTATAAATTTAGTTCATAAATATGCCATATAATAAAGAGACACGAAATACAAGATTATTGCAACTTTTCACGAGCAAATGGAGAAAATCAAAATTTTAAAAATTGGCCTTGTATTAGAGTTTACAATATTTACGTAAACTCAGTTATTAAAAATTCAGTATAAAACAATGAAAACACAAAATCATTCGCATCTATTTCTAGAGCTGCATGAAAAATATAATAATGAAAATAATCGTGTTAAACATCCTTGTATTGTGTCAATATAAGTTTAATATGATAAAAATTAATTTTAATAGCAAAACGAAGTAATACGCTGCAACTATTCAGAGTTGCTGTGTGAAAGGATTGATTTTGTACACGAATCACTTGGTACCCCATTGGACTTTAAATTATATAAATTTAGTTCATAAATATGCCATATAATAAAGAGACACGAAACACAAGATTATTGCAACTTTTCACGAGCAAATGGAGGAAATCAAAATTTTAAAAATTGGCCTTGTATTAGAGTTTACAATATTTACGTAAACTCAGTTTTTAAAAATTCAGTATAACACAATGAAAACACAAAATCATTCGCATCTATTACTAGAGCTGCATGAAAAATATAATAATGTAAATAATGGTGTTGAACATCCTTGTATTCTGTCAATATTAGTTTTATTTGATAAAAATTAATTTTAATAGCAAAACGAAATAATACGCTGCAACTATTCAGAGGTGCTTTGTGAAAGGATTGACGTTATACACAAATCACTTGGTACCCCATTGGACTTTAAAGTATATAAACTTAGTTCATAAATATGCCATATAATAAAATGAAACAAAACACAAGATTATTGCAACTATTTATGACCAATTGGTGTAAATCAAATTTTTAAAAATTGTCCTTGTGTTAGAGTTTACAATATTTACGTAAACTCAGTTATTAAAAATTCAGTATAAAACAATGAAAACACAAAATCATTCGCATCTATTTCTAGAGCTGCATGAAAAATATAATAATGAAAATAATCGTGTTGAACATCCTTGTATTTTGTCAAAATAAATTTTATTTGATAAAACTTGATTTTAGTAGCAAAACAAAGTAATACGCTGCAACTATTCAGAGTTCCTGTGTGAAAGGATTGACGTTATACAAAAATCACTTGGTACGCCACTGGACTTTAAAGTTTATAAATATAGTTCATAAATATGCCATATAATAAAGAGACACGAAACACAAGATTATTGCAACTTTTCACGAGCAAATGGAGAAAATCAAAATTTTAAAAATTGGCCTTGTATTAGAGTTTACAATATTTACGTAAACTCAGTTATTAAAAATTCAGTATAAAACAATGAAAACACAAAATCATTCGAATCTATTTCTAGAGCTGCATGAAAAATATAATAATGAAAATAATCGTGTTAAACATCCTTGTATTGTGTCAATGTAAGTTTAATATGATAAAAATTAATTTTAATAGCAAAACGAAATAATACGCTGCAACTATTCAGAGTTCCTGTGTGAAAGGATTGACGTTATACACAAATCACTTGGTACCCCATTGGACTTTAAAGTATATAAACTTAGTTCATAAATATGTCATATAATAAAAAGAAACAAAACACAAGATTATTGCAACTATTTATGACCAATTGGTGTAAATCAAATTTTTAAAAATTGTCCTTGTGTTAGAGTTTACAATATTTACGTAAACTCAGTTATTAAAAATTCAGTATAAAACAATGAAAACACAAAATCATTCGCATCTATTTCTAGAGCTGCATGAAAAATATAATAATGAAAATAATCGTGTTGAATATCCTTGTATTCTGTCAATATACGTTTTATTTGATAAAAATTAATTTTAATAGCAAAACGAAGTAATACGCTGCAACTATTCAGAGGTGCTTTGTGAAAGGATTGACGTTATACACAAATAACTTGGTACCCCATTGGACTTTAAATTATATAAATTTAGTTCATAAATATGCCATATAATAAAGAGACACGAAACACAAGATTATTGCAACTTTTCACGAGCAAATGGAGGAAATCAAAATTTTAAAAATTGGCCTTGTATTAGAGTTTACAATATTTACGTAAACTCAGTTTTTAAAAATTCAGTATAAAACAATGAAAACACAAAATCATTCGCATCTATTTCTAGAGCTGCATGAAAAATATAATAATGAAAATAATCGTGTTAAACATCCTTGTATTGTGTCAATATAAGTTTAATATGATAAAAATTAATTTTAATAGCAAAACGAAATAATACGCTGCAACTATTCAGAGTTCCTGTGTGAAAGGATTGACGTTATACACAAATCACTTGGTACCCCATTGGACTTTAAAGTATATAAACTTAGTTCATAAATATGTCATATAATAAAAAGAAACAAAACACAAGATTATTGCAACTATTTATGACCAATTGGTGTAAATCAAAATTTTAAAAATTGGCCTTGTATTAGAGTTTACAATATTTACCTAAACTCAGTTTTTAAAAATTCAGTATAAAACAATGAAAACACAAAATCATTCGCATCTATTTCTAGACCTGCATGAAAAATATAATAATGAAAATAATCGTGTTGAACATCCTTGTATTCTGTCAATATACGTTTTATTTGATAAAAATCAATTTGCATAGCAAAACGAAGTTATACGCTGCAATTATTCAGAGCTGCTGTATGAAAGGATTGACGTTATACACAAATCACTTGGTACCCCATTGGACTTTAAAGTATATAAATTTATTTCATAAATATGCCATATAATAAAATGAAACAAAACACAAGATTATTGCAACTATTTATGACCAATTGGTGTAAATCAAATATTTAAAAATTGTCCTTGTATTAGAGTTTACAATATTCACGTAAACTCAGTTATTAAAAATTCAGTATAAAACAATGAAAACACAAAATCATTCGCATCTATTTCTAGAGCTGCATGAAAAATATAATAATGAAAATAATCGTGTTAAACATCCTTGTATTGTGTCAATATAAGTTTAATATGATAAAAATTAATTTTAATAGCAAAACGAAATAATACGCTGCAACTATTCAGAGTTCCTGTGTGAAAGGATTGACGTTATACAAAAATCACTTGGTACCCCATTGGACTTTAAAGTATATAAACTTAGTTCATAAATATGCCCTATAATAAAATGAAACAAAACACAAGATTATTGCAACTTTTCACGAGCAAATGGAGGAAATCAAAATTTTAAAAATTGGCCTTGTATTAGAGTTTACAATATTTACGTAAACTCAGTTATTAAAAATTCAGTATAAAACAATGAAAACACAAAATCATTCGCATCTATTTCTAGAGCTGCATGAAAAATATAATAATGAAAATAATCGTGTTAAACATCCTTGTATTGTGTCAATATAAGTTTAATATGATAAAAATTAATTTTAATAGCAAAACGAAATAATACGCTGCAATTATTCAGAGGTGCTTTGTGAAAGGATTGACGTTATACAAAAATCACTTGGTACCCCATTGGACTTTAAAGTATATAAACTTAGTTCATAAATATGCCATATAATAAAATGAAACAAAACACAAGATTATTGCAACTATTTATGACCAATTGGTGTAAATCAAATTTTTAAAAATTATCCTTGTATTAGAGTTTACAATATTTACGTAAACTCAGTTATTAAAAAGTCAGTATAAAACAATGAAAACACAAAATCATTCGCGTCTATTTCTAGAGCTGCATGAAAAATATAATAATGAAAATAATCGTGTTAAACATCCTTGTATTGTGTCAATATAAGTTTAATATGATAAAAATTAATTTTAATAGCAAAACGAAATAATACGCTGCAACTATTCAGAGTTCCTGTGTGAAAGGATTGACGTTATACAAAAATCACTTGGTACCCCATTGGACTTTAAAGTATATAAACTTAGTTCATAAATATGCCCTATAATAAAATGAAACAAAACACAAGATTATTGCAACTTTTCACGAGCAAATGGAGGAAATCAAAATTTTAAAAATTGGCCTTGTATTAGAGTTTACAATATTTACGTAAACTCAGTTATTAAAAATTCAGTATAAAACAATGAAAACACAAAATCATTCGCATCTATTTCTAGAGCTGCATGAAAAATATAATAATGAAAATAATCGTGTTAAACATCCTTGTATTGTGTCAATATAAGTTTAATATGATAAAAATTAATTTTAATAGCAAATCGAAATAATACGCTGCAATTATTCAGAGGTGCTTTGTGAAAGGATTGACGTTATACAAAAATCACTTGGTACCCCATTGGACTTTAAAGTATATAAACTTAGTTCATAAATATGCCATATAATAAAATGAAACAAAACACAAGATTATTGCAACTATTTATGACCAATTGGTGTAAATCAAATTTTTAAAAATTATCCTTGTATAAGAGTTTACAATATTTACGTAAACTCAGTTATTAAAAATTCAGTATAAAACAATGAAAACACAAAATCATTCGCATCTATTTCTAGAGCTGCATGAAAAATATAATAATGAAAATAATCGTGTTAAACATCCTTGTATTGTGTCAATATAAGTTTAATATGATAAAAATTAATTTTAATAGCAAAACGAAATAATACGCTGCAACTATTCAGAGTTCCTGTGTGAAAGGATTGACGTTATACAAAAATCACTTGGTACCCCATTGGACTTTAAAGTATATAAACTTAGTTCATAAATATGCCATATAATAAAATGAAACAACACACAAGATTATTGCAACTATTTATGACCAATTGGTGTATATCAAATTTTTAAAAATTATCCTTGTATTAGAGTTTACAATATTTACGTAAACTCAGTTTTTAAAAATTCAGTATAATATAATGAAAACACAAAATCATTCGAATCTATGTATAGAGCTGCATGAAAAATATAATAATGAAAATAATCGTGTTGAACATCCTTGTATTCTGTCAATATACGTTTTATTTGATAAAAATTAATTTTAATAGCAAAACGAAGTAATACGCTGCAACTATTCAGAGGTGCTTTGTGAAAATATTGACGTTATACACAAATAACTTGGTACCCCTTTGGACTTTAAAGTATATAAATTTAGTTCATAAATATGCCATATATTAAAATGAAACAAAACACAAGATTATTGCAACTATTTATGACCAATTGGTGTAAATCAAATTTTTAAAAATTGGCCTTGTATTAGACTTTACAATATTTACGTAAACTCAGTTATTAAAAATTCAGTATAAAACAATGAAAACACAAAATCATTCGCATCTATTTCTAGAGCTGCATGAAAAATATAATAATGAAAATAATCGTGTTAAACATCCTTGTATTGTGTCAATATAAGTTTAATATGATAAAAATTAATTTTAATAGCAAAACGAAATAATACGCTGCAACTATTCAGAGTTCCTGTGTGAAAGGATTGACGTTATATAAAAATCACTTGGTACCCCATTGGACTTTAAAGTATATAAACTTAGTTCATAAATATGCCATATAATAAAGAGACACGAAACACAAGATTATTGCAACTTTTCACGAGCAAATGGAGGAAATCAAAATTTTAAAAATTGGCCTTGTATTCGAGTTTACAATATTTACGTAAACTCAGTTTTTAAAAATTCAGTATAAAACAATGAAAACACAAAATCATTCGCATCTATTTCTAGAGCTGCATGAAAAATATAATAATGAAAATAATCGTGTTAAACATCCTTGTATTGTGTCAATATAAGTTTAATATGATAAAAATTAATTTTATTAGCAAAACGAAATAATACGCTGCAACTATTCAGAGTTCCTGTGTGAAAGGATTGACGTTATACAAAAATCACTTGGTACCCCATTGGACTTTAAAGTATATAAACTTAGTTCATAAATATGCCATATAATAAAATGAAACAACACACAAGATTATTGCAACTATTTATGACCAATTGGTGTATATCAAATTTTTAAAAATTATCCTTGTATTAGAGTTTACAATATTTACGTAAACTCAGTTTTTAAAAATTCAGTATAATATAATGAAAACACAAAATCATTCGAATCTATGTATAGAGCTGCATGAAAAATATAATAATGAAAATAATCGTGTTGAACATCCTTGTATTCTGTCAATATACGTTTTATTTGATAAAAATTAATTTTAATAGCAAAACGAAGTAATACGCTGCAACTATTCAGAGGTGCTTTGTGAAAATATTGACGTTATACACAAATAACTTGGTACCCCTTTGGACTTTAAAGTATATAAATTTAGTTCATAAATATGCCATATATTAAAATGAAACAAAACACAAGATTATTGCAACTATTTATGACCAATTGGTGTAAATCAAATTTTTAAAAATTGGCCTTGTATTAGACTTTACAATATTTACGTAAACTCAGTTATTAAAAATTCAGTATAAAACAATGAAAACACAAAATCATTCGCATCTATTTCTAGAGCTGCATGAAAAATATAATAATGAAAATAATCGTGTTAAACATCCTTGTATTGTGTCAATATAAGTTTAATATGATAAAAATTAATTTTAATAGCAAAACGAAATAATACGCTGCAACTATTCAGAGTTCCTGTGTGAAAGGATTGACGTTATATAAAAATCACTTGGTACCCCATTGGACTTTAAAGTATATAAACTTAGTTCATAAATATGCCATATAATAAAGAGACACGAAACACAAGATTATTGCAACTTTTCACGAGCAAATGGAGGAAATCAAAATTTTAAAAATTGGCCTTGTATTCGAGTTTACAATATTTACGTAAACTCAGTTTTTAAAAATTCAGTATAAAACAATGAAAACACAAAATCATTCGCATCTATTTCTAGAGCTGCATGAAAAATATAATAATGAAAATAATCGTGTTAAACATCCTTGTATTGTGTCAATATAAGTTTAATATGATAAAAATTAATTTTATTAGCAAAACGAAATAATACGCTGCAACTATTCAGAGTTCCTGTGTGAAAGGATTGACGTTATACAAAAATCACTTGGTACCCCATTGGACTTTAAAGTATATAAACTTAGTTCATAAATATGCCATATAATAAAGAGACACGAAACACAAGATTATTGCAACTTTTCACGAGCAAATGGAGGAAATCAAAATTTTAAAAATTGGCCTTGTATTAGAGTTTACAATATTTACGTAAACTCAGTTATTAAAAATTCAGTATAAAACAATGAAAACACAAAATCATTCGCATCTATTTCTAGAGCTGCATGAAAAATATAATAATGAAAATAATCGTGTTGAACATCCTTGTATTGTGTCAATATAAGTTTAATATAATAAAAATTAATTTTAATAGCAAAACTAAATAATACGCTGCAACTATTCAGAGTTCCTGTGTGAAAGGATTGACGTTATACAAAAATCACTTGGTACCCCATTGGACTTTAAAGTATATAAATTTAGTTCATAAATATGCCATATAATAAAGAGACACGAAACACAAGATTATTGCAACTTTTCACGAGCAAATGGAGGAAATCAAAATTTTAAAAATTGGCCTTGTATTAGAGTTTACAATATTTACGTAAACTCAGTTATTAAAAATTCAGTATAAAACAATGAAAACACAAAATCATTCGCATCTATTTCTAGAGCTGCATGAAAAATATAATAATGAAAATAATCGTGTTAAACATCCTTGTATTGTGTCAATATAAGTTTAATATGATAAAAATTAATTTTAATAGCAAAACGAAATAATACGCTGCAACTATTCAGAGTTCCTGTGTGAAAGGATTGACGTTATACAAAAATCACTTGGTACCCCATTGGACTTTAAAGTATATAAACTTAGTTCATAAATATGCCATATAATAAAGAGACACGAAACACAAGATTATTGCAACTTTTCACGAGCAAATGGAGGAAATCAAAATTTTAAAAATTATCCTTGTATTAGAGTTTACAATATTTACGTAAACTCAGTTATTAAAAATTCAGTATAAAACAATGAAAACACAAAATCATTCGCATCTATTTCTAGAGCTGCATGAAAAATATAATAATGAAAATAATCGTGTTAAACATCCTTGTATTGTGTCAATATAAGTTTAATATGATAAAAATTAATTTTAATAGCAAAACGAAATAATACGCTGCAACTATTCAGAGTTCCTGTGTGAAAGGATTGACGTTATACAAAAATCACTTGGTACCCAATTGGACTTTAAATTATATAAACTTAGTTCATAAATATGCCATATAATAAAATGAAACAAAACACAAGATTATTGCAACTATTTATGACCAATTGGTGTAAATCAAATTTTTAAAAATTATCCTTGTATTAGAGTTTACAATATTTACGTAAACTCAGTTTTTAAAAATTCAGTATAAAACAATGAAAACACAAAATCATTCGAATCTATGTATAGAGCTGCATGAAAAATATAATAATGAAAATAATCGTGTTGAACATCCTTGTATTCTGTCAATATACGTTTTATTTGATAAAAATTAATTTTAATAGCAAAACGAAGTAATACGCTGCAACTATTCAGAGGTGCTTTGTGAAAGGATTGACGTTATACACAAATAACTTGGTACCCCTTTGGACTTTAAAGTATATAAATTTAGTTCATAAATATGCCATATAATAAAATGAAACAAAACACAAGATTATTGCAACTATTTATGACCAATTGGTGTAAATCAAATTTTTAAAAATTGGCCATGTATTAGAGTTTACAATGTATATGTAAACTCAGTTTTTAAAAATTCAGTATAATATAATTAAAACACAAAATCATTCGAATCTATGTATAGAGCTGCATGCAAAATATAATAATGAAAATAATCGTGTTGAACATCCTTGTATTCTGTCAATATAAGTTTTATTTGATAAAAATTAATTTTATTAGCAAAACGAAATAATACGCTGCAACTATTCAGATGTGCTTTGTGAAAGGATTGACGTTATACACAAATAACTTGGTACCCCATTGGACTTTAAAGTATATAAACTTAGTTCATAAATATGCCATATAATAAAATGAAACAAAACACAAGATTATTGCAACTATTTATGACCAATTGGTGTAAATCAAATTTTTAAAAATTGGCCTTGTATTAGAGTTTACAATATTTACGTAAACTTAGTTTTTAAAAATTCAGTATAATATAATTAAAACACAAAATCATTAAAATCTATGTATAGAGCTGCATGCAAAATATAATAATGAAAATAATCGTGTTAAACATCCTTGTATTGTGTCAATATACGTTTTATTTGATAAAAATCAATTTGCATAGCAAAACGAAGTAATACGCTGCAACTATTCAGAGGTGCTTTGTGAAAGGATTGACGTTATACACAAATAACTTGGTACCCCATTGGACTTTAAAGTATATAAATTTAGTTCATAAATATGCCATATAATAAAGAGACACGAAACACAAGATTATTGCAACTTTTCACGAGCAAATGGAGGAAATCAAAATTTTAAAAATTATCCTTGTATTAGAGTTTACAATATTTACGTAAACTCAGTTATTAAAAATTCAGTATAAAACAATGAAAACACAAAATCATTCGCATCTATTTCTAGAGCTGCATGAAAAATATAATAATGAAAATAATCGTGTTAAACATCCTTGTATTGTGTCAATATAAGTTTAATATGATAAAAATTAATTTTAATAGCAAAACGAAATAATACGCTACAACTATTCAGAGTTCCTGTGTGAAAGGATTGACGTTATACAAAAATCACTTGGTACCCCATTGGACTTTAAAGTATATAAACTTAGTTCATAAATATGCCATATAATAAAGAGACACGAAACACAAGATTATTGCAACTTTTCACGAGCAAATGGAGGAAATCAAAATTTTAAAAATTATCCTTGTATTAGAGTTTACAATATTTACGTAAACTCAGTTATTAAAAATTCAGTATAAAACAATGAAAACACAAAATCATTCGCATCTATGTATAGAGCTGCATGAAAAATATAATAATGAAAATAATCGTGTTGAACATCCTTGTATTCTGTCAATATACGTTTTATTTGATAAAAATTAATTTTAATAGCAAAACGAAATAATACGCTGCAACTATTCAGATGTGCTTTGTGAAAGGATTGACGTTATACACAAATAACTTGGTACCCCATTGGACTTTAAAGTATATAAACTTAGTTCATAAATATGCCATATAATAAAATGAAACAAAACACAAGATTATTGCAACTATTTATGACCAATTGGTGTAAATCAAATTTTTAAAAATTGGCCTTGTATTAGAGTTTACAATATTTACGTAAACTTAGTTTTTAAAAATTCAGTATAATATAATTAAAACACAAAATCATTAAAATCTATGTATAGAGCTGCATGCAAAATATAATAATGAAAATAATCGTGTTAAACATCCTTGTATTGTGTCAATATAAGTTTAATATGATAAAAATTAATTTTAATAGCAAAACGAAATAATACGCTGCAACTATTCAGAGTTCCTGTGTGAAAGGATTGACGTTATACAAAAATCACTTGGTACCCAATTGGACTTTAAATTATATAAACTTAGTTCATAAATATGCCATATAATAAAATGAAACAAAACACAAGATTATTGCAATTATTTATGACCAATTGGTGTTAATCAAATTTTTAAAAATTATCCTTGTATTAGAGTTTACAATATTTACGTAAACTCAGTTATTAAAAATTCAGTATAAAACAATGAAAACACAAAATCATTCGCATCTATTTCTAGAGCTGCATGAAAAATATAATAATGAAAATAATCGTGTTAAACATCCTTGTATTGTGTCAATATAAGTTTAATATGATAAAAATTAATTTTAATAGCAAAACGAAATAATACGCTACAACTATTCAGAGTTCCTGTGTGAAAGGATTGACGTTATACAAAAATCACTTGGTACCCCATTGGACTTTAAAGTATATAAACTTAGTTCATAAATATGCCATATAATAAAGAGACACGAAACACAAGATTATTGCAACTTTTCACGAGCAAAATGAGGAAATCAAAATTTTAAAAATTGGCCTTGTATTAGAGTTTACAATATTTACGTAAACTCAGTTTTTAAAAATACAGTATAAAACAATGAAAACACAAAATCATTCGCATCTATTTCTAGACCTGCATGAAAAATATAATAATGAAAATAATCGTGTAGAACATCCTTGTATTCTGTCAATATTAGTTTTATTTGATAAAAATCAATTTGCATAGCAAAACGAAGTAATACGCTGCAACTATTCAGAGCTGCTGTGTGAAAGGATTGACGTTATACACAAATCACTTGGTACCCCATTGGACTTTAAAGTATATAAACTTAGTTCATAAATATGCCCTATAATAAAATGAAACAAAACACAAGATTATTGCAACTATTTATGACCAATTGGTGTAAATCAAATATTTAAAAATTATCCTTGTATTAGAGTTTACAATATTTACGTAAACTCAGTTTTTAAAAATTCAGTATAAAACAATGAAAACACAAAATCATTCGCATCTATTTCTAGAGCTGCATGAAAAATATAATAATGAAAATAATCGTGTTAAACATCCTTGTATTGTGTCAATATAAGTTTAATATGATAAAAATTAATTTTAATAGCAAAACGAAATAATACGCTGCAACTATTCAGAGTTCCTGTGTGAAAGGATTGACGTTATACAAAAATCACTTGGTACCCCATTGGACTTTAAAGTATATAAACTTAGTTCATAAATATGCCCTATAATAAAATGAAACAAAACACAAGATTATTGCAACTTTTCACGAGCAAATGGAGGAAATCAAAATTTTAAAAATTGGCCTTGTATTAGAGTTTACAATATTTACGTAAACTCAGTTATTAAAAATTCAGTATAAAACAATGAAAACACAAAATCATTCGCATCTATTTCTAGAGCTGCATGAAAAATATAATAATGAAAATAATCGTGTTAAACATCCTTGTATTGTGTCAATATAAGTTTAATATGATAAAAATTAATTTTAATAGCAAAACGAAATAATACGCTGCAACTATTCAGAGTTCCTGTGTGAAAGGATTGACGTTATACAAAAATCACTTGGTACCCCATTGGACTTTAAAGTATATAAACTTAGTTCATAAATATGCCATATAATAAAATGAAACAAAACACAAGATTATTGCAACTATTTATGACCAATTGGTGTAAATCAAATTTTTAAAAATTATCCTTGTATAAGAGTTTACAATATTTACGTAAACTCAGTTATTAAAAATTCAGTATAAAACAATGAAAACACAAAATCATTCGCATCTATTTCTAGAGCTGCATGAAAAATATAATAATGAAAATAATCGTGTTAAACATCCTTGTATTGTGTCAATATAAGTTTAATATGATAAAAATTAATTTTAATAGCAAAACGAAATAATACGCTGCAACTATTCAGAGTTCCTGTGTGAAAGGATTGACGTTATACAAAAATCACTTGGTACCCCATTGGACTTTAAAGTATATAAACTTAGTTCATAAATATGCCATATAATAAAATGAAACAACACACAAGATTATTGCAACTATTTATGACCAATTGGTGTAAATCAAATTTTTAAAAATTATCCTTGTATTAGAGTTTACAATATTTACGTAAACTCAGTTTTTAAAAATTCAGTATAATATAATGAAAACACAAAATCATTCGAATCTATGTATAGAGCTGCATGAAAAATATAATAATGAAAATAATCGTGTTGAACATCCTTGTATTCTGTCAATATACGTTTTATTTGATAAAAATTAATTTTAATAGCAAAACGAAGTAATACGCTGCAACTATTCAGAGGTGCTTTGTGAAAATATTGACGTTATACACAAATAACTTGGTACCCCTTTGGACTTTAAAGTATATAAATTTAGTTCATAAATATGCCATATATTAAAATGAAACAAAACACAAGATTATTCCAACTATTTATGACCAATTGGTGTAAATCAAATTTTTAAAAATTGGCCTTGTATTAGAGTTTACAATATTTACGTAAACTCAGTTATTAAAAATTCAGTATAAAACAATGAAAACACAAAATCATTCGCATCTATTTCTAGAACTGCATGAAAAATATAATAATGAAAATAATCGTGTTAAACATCCTTGTATTGTGTCAATATAAGTTTAATATGATAAAAATTAATTTTAATAGCAAAACGAAATAATACGCTGCAACTATTCAGAGTTCCTGTGTGAAAGGATTGACGTTATATAAAAATCACTTGGTACCCCATTGGACTTTAAAGTATATAAACTTAGTTCATAAATATGCCATATAATAAAGAGACACGAAACACAAGATTATTGCAACTTTTCACGAGCAAATGGAGGAAATCAAAATTTTAAAAATTGGCCTTGTATTCGAGTTTACAATATTTACGTAAACTCAGTTTTTAAAAATTCAGTATAAAACAATGAAAACACAAAATCATTCGCATCTATTTCTAGAGCTGCATGAAAAATATAATAATGAAAATAATCGTGTTAAACATCCTTGTATTGTGTCAATATAAGTTTAATATGATAAAAATTAATTTTAATAGCAAAACGAAATAATACGCTGCAACTATTCAGAGTTCCTGTGTGAAAGGATTGACGTTATACAAAAATCACTTGGTACCCCATTGGACTTTAAAGTATATAAACTTAGTTCATAAATATGCCATATAATAAAGAGACACGAAACACAAGATTATTGCAACTTTTCACGAGCAAATGGAGGAAATCAAAATTTTAAAAATTGGCCTTGTATTAGAGTTTACAATATTTACGTAAACTCAGTTATTAAAAATTCAGTATAAAACAATGAAAACACAAAATCATTCGCATCTATTTCTAGAGCTGCATGAAAAATATAATAATGAAAATAATCGTGTTGAACATCCTTGTATTGTGTCAATATAAGTTTAATATAATAAAAATTAATTTTAATAGCAAAACTAAATAATACGCTGCAACTATTCAGAGTTCCTGTGTGAAAGGATTGACGTTATACAAAAATCACTTGGTACCCCATTGGACTTTAAAGTATATAAATTTAGTTCATAAATATGCCATATAATAAAGAGACACGAAACACAAGATTATTGCAACTTTTCACGAGCAAATGGAGGAAATCAAAATTTTAAAAATTGGCCTTGTATTAGAGTTTACAATATTTACGTAAACTCAGTTATTAAAAATTCAGTATAAAACAATGAAAACACAAAATCATTCGCATCTATTTCTAGAGCTGCATGAAAAATATAATAATGAAAATAATCGTGTTAAACATCCTTGTATTGTGTCAATATAAGTTTAATATGATAAAAATTAATTTTAATAGCAAAACGAAATAATACGCTGCAACTATTCAGAGTTCCTGTGTGAAAGGATTGACGTTATACAAAAATCACTTGGTACCCCATTGGACTTTAAAGTATATAAACTTAGTTCATAAATATGCCATATAATAAAGAGACACGAAACACAAGATTATTGCAACTTTTCACGAGCAAATGGAGGAAATCAAAATTTTAAAAATTATCCTTGTATTAGAGTTTACAATATTTACGTAAACTCAGTTATTAAAAATTCAGTATAAAACAATGAAAACACAAAATCATTCGCATCTATTTCTAGAGCTGCATGAAAAATATAATAATGAAAATAATCGTGTTAAACATCCTTGTATTGTGTCAATATAAGTTTAATATGATAAAAATTAATTTTAATAGCAAAACGAAATAATACGCTGCAACTATTCAGAGTTCCTGTGTGAAAGGATTGACGTTATACAAAAATCACTTGGTACCCAATTGGACTTTAAATTATATAAACTTAGTTCATAAATATGCCATATAATAAAATGAAACAAAACACAAGATTATTGCAACTATTTATGACCAATTGGTGTAAATCAAATTTTTAAAAATTATCCTTGTATTAGAGTTTACAATATTTACGTAAACTCAGTTTTTAAAAATTCAGTATAAAACAATGAAAACACAAAATCATTCGAATCTATGTATAGAGCTGCATGAAAAATATAATAATGAAAATAATCGTGTTGAACATCCTTGTATTCTGTCAATATACGTTTTATTTGATAAAAATTAATTTTAATAGCAAAACGAAGTAATACGCTGCAACTATTCAGAGGTGCTTTGTGAAAGGATTGACGATATACACAAATAACTTGGTACCCCTTTGGACTTTAAAGTATATAAATTTAGTTCATAAATATGCCATATAATAAAATGAAACAAAACACAAGATTATTGCAACTATTTATGACCAATTGGTGTAAATCAAATTTTTAAAAATTGGCCATGTATTAGAGTTTACAATGTATATGTAAACTCAGTTTTTAAAAATTCAGTATAATATAATTAAAACACAAAATCATTCGCATCTATTTCTAGAGCTGCATGCAAAATATAATAATGAAAATAATCGTGTTGAACATCCTTGTATTCTGTCAATATAAGTTTTATTTGATAAAAATTAATTTTATTAGCAAAACGAAATAATACGCTGCAACTATTCAGAGGTGCTTTGTGAAAGGATTGACGTTATACACAAATAACTTGGTACCCCATTGGACTTTAAAGTATATAAATTTAGTTCATAAATATGCCATATATTAAAATGAAACAAAATACAAGATTATTGCAACTATTTATGACCAATTGGTGTAAATCAAATTTTTAAAAATTGGCCTTGTATTAGAGTTTACAATATTTACGTAAACTTAGTTTTTAAAAATTCAGTATAATATAATTAAAACACAAAATCATTAAAATCTATGTATAGAGCTGCATGCAAAATATAATAATGAAAATAATCGTGTTAAACATCCTTGTATTGTGTCAATATACGTTTTATTTGATAAAAATCAATTTGCATAGCAAAACGAAGTAATACGCTGCAACTATTCAGAGGTGCTTTGTGAAAGGATTGACGTTATACACAAATAACTTGGTACCCCATTGGACTTTAAAGTATATAAATTTAGTTCATAAATATGCCATATAATAAAGAGACACGAAACACAAGATTATTGCAACTTTTCACGAGCAAATGGAGGAAATCAAAATTTTAAAAATTGGCCTTGTATTAGAGTTTACAATATTTACGTAAACTCAGTTATTAAAAATTCAGTATAAAACAATGAAAACACAAAATCATTCGCATCTATTTCTAGAGCTGCATGAAAAATATAATAATGAAAATAATCGTGTTAAACATCCTTGTATTGTGTCAATATAAGTTAAATATGATAAAAATTAATTTTAATAGCAAAACGAAATAATACGCTACAACTATTCAGAGTTCCTGTGTGAAAGGATTGACGTTATACAAAAATCACTTGGTACCCCATTGGACTTTAAAGTATATAAACTTAGTTCATAAATATGCCATATAATAAAGAGACACGAAACACAAGATTATTGCAACTTTTCACGAGCAAATGGAGGAAATCAAAATTTTAAAAATTATCCTTGTATTAGAGTTTACAATATTTACGTAAACTCAGTTATTAAAAATTCAGTATAAAACAATGAAAACACAAAATCATTCGCATCTATTTCTAGAGCTGCATGAAAAATATAATAATGAAAATAATCGTGTTAAACATCCTTGTATTGTGTCAATATAAGTTTAATATGATAAAAATTAATTTTAATAGCAAAACGAAATAATACGCTGCAACTATTCAGAGTTCCTGTGTGAAAGGATTGACGTTATACAAAAATCACTTGGTACCCCATTGGACTTTAAAGTATATAAATTTAGTTCATAAATATGCCATATAATAAAATGAAACAAAACACAAGATTATTGCAACTATTTATGACCAATTGGTGTTAATCAAATTTTTAAAAATTATCCTTGTATTAGAGTTTACAATATTTACGTAAACTCAGTTATTAAAAATTCAGTATAAAACAATGAAAACACAAAATCATTCGCATCTATTTCTAGAGCTGCATGAAAAATATAATAATGAAAATAATCGTGTTAAACATCCTTGTATTGTGTCAATATAAGTTTAATATGATAAAAATTAATTTTAATAGCAAAACGAAATAATACGCTACAACTATTCAGAGTTCCTGTGTGAAAGGATTGACGTTATACAAAAATCACTTGGTACCCCATTGGACTTTAAAGTATATAAACTTAGTTCATAAATATGCCATATAATAAAGAGACACGAAACACAAGATTATTGCAACTTTTCACGAGCAAAAGGAGGAAATCAAAATTTTAAAAATTGGCCTTGTATTAGAGTTTACAATATTTACGTAAACTCAGTTTTTAAAAATACAGTATAAAACAATGAAAACACAAAATCATTCGCATCTATTTCTAGACCTGCATGAAAAATATAATAATGAAAATAATCGTGTAGAACATCCTTGTATTCTGTCAATATTAGTTTTATTTGATAAAAATCAATTTGCATAGCAAAACGAAGTAATACGCTGCAACTATTCAGAGCTGCTGTGTGAAAGGATTGACGTTATACACAAATCACTTGGTACCCCATTGGACTTTAAAGTATATAAACTTAGTTCATAAATATGCCCTATAATAAAATGAAACAAAACACAAGATTATTGCAACTATTTATGACCAATTGGTGTAAATCAAATATTTAAAAATTATCCTTGTATTAGAGTTTACAATATTTACGTAAACTCAGTTTTTAAAAATTCAGTATAAAACAATGAAAACACAAAATCATTCGAATCTATGTATAGAGCTGCATGAAAAATATAATAATAAAAATAATCGTGTTGAACCTCCTTTTATTCTGTCAATATTAGTTTTATTTGATAAAAATTAATTTTAATAGCAAAACGAAATAATACGCTGCAACTATTCAGAGGTGCTTTGTGAAAGGATTGACGTTATACACAAATCACTTGGTACCCCATTGGACTTTAAAGTATATAAACTTAGTTCATAAATATGCCATATAATAAAATGAAACAAAACACAAGATTATTGCAACTATTTATGACCAATTGGTGTAAATCAAATTTTTAAAAATTGTCCTTGTGTTAGAGTTTACAATATTTACGTAAACTCAGTTATTAAAAATTCAGTATAAAACAATGAAAACACAAAATCATTCGCATCTATTTCTAGAGCTGCATGAAAAATATAATAATGAAAATAATCGTGTTGAACATCCTTGTATTCTGTCAATATAAGTTTTATTTGATAAAAATTGATTTTAGTAGCAAAACAAAGTAATACGCTGCAACTATTCAGAGTTCCTGTGTGAAAGGATTGACGTTATACAAAAATCACTTGGTACGCCACTGGACTTTAAAGTATATAAACTTAGTTCATGAATATGCCATATATTAAAATGAAACAAAACACAAGATTATTGCAACTATTTATGACCAATTGGTGTAAATCAAATTTTTAAAAATTGGCCTTGTATTAGAGTTTACAATATTTACGTAAACTCAGTTTTTAAAAATTCAGTATAAAACAATGAAAACACAAAATCATTCGCATCTATTACTAGAGCTGCATGAAAAATATAATAATGAAAATAATCGTGTTGAACATTCTTGTATTCTGTCAATATTAGTTTTATTTGATAAAAATCAATTTGCATAGCAAAACGAAGTAATAGGGTGCAACTATTTAGGTGTGCTGTGTGAAAGGAATGATTTTGTACACAAATCACTTGGTACCCCATTGGACTTTAAAGTAAATAAATTTAGTTCATAAATATGCCATATAATAAAGAGACACGAAACACAAGATTATTGCAACTTTTCACGAGCAAAAGGAGGAAATCAAAATTTTAAAAATTGGCCTTGTATTAGAGTTTACAATATTTACGTAAACTCAGTTTTTAAAAATACAGTATAAAACAATGAAGACACAAAATCATTCGCATCTATTTCTAGAGCTGCATGAAAAATATAATAATGAAAATAATCGTGTAGAACATCCTTGTATTCTGTCAATATTAGTTTTATTTGATAAAAATCAATTTGCATAGCAAAACGAAGTAATACGCTGCAACTATTCAGAGCTGCTGTGTGAAAGGATTGACGTTATACACAAATCACTTGGTACCCCATTGGACTTTAAAGTATATAAATTTAGTTCATAAATATGCCATAAAATAAAATGAAACAAAACACAAGATTATTGCAACTATTTATGACCAATTGGTGTAAATCAAATATTTAAAAATTGTCCTAGTATTACAGTTTACAATATTCACGTCAACTCAGTTTTTAAAAATTCAGTATAAAACAATGAAAACACAAAATCATTCGCATCTATTACTAGAGCTGCATGAAAAATATAATAATGAAAATAATCGTGTTGAACATCCTTGTATTCTGTCAATATTAGTTTTATTTGATAAAAATCAATTTGCATTGCAAAACGAAGTAATAGGGTGCAACTATTTAGGTGTGCTGTGTGAAAGGAATGATTTTGTACACAAATCACTTGGTACCCCATTGGACTTTAAAGTATATAAATTTAGTTCATAAATATGCCATATAATAAAGAGACACGAAACACAAGATTATTGCAACTTTTCACGAGCAAATGGAGGAAATCAAAATTTTAAAAATTGGCCTTGTATTAGAGTTTACAATATTTACGTAAACTTAGTTTTTAAAAATACAGTATAAAACAATGAAAACACAAAATCATTCGCATCTATTTCTAGAGCTGCATGAAAAATATAATAATGAAAATAATCGTGTTGAACATCCTTGTATTCTGTCAATATTAGTTTTATTTGATAAAAATCAATTTGCATAGCAAAACGAAGTAATACGCTGCAACTATTCAGAGCTGCTGTGTGAAAGGATTGACGTTATACACAAATCACTTGGTACCCCATTGGACTTTAAAGTATATAAATTTAGTTCATAAATATGCCATATAATAAAGAGACACGAAACACAAGATTATTGCAACTTTTCACGAGCAAATGGAGGAAATTGAATTTTAAAAATTGGCCTTGTATTAGAGTTTACAATATTCACGTAAACTTAGTTTTTAAAAATTCAGTATAAAACAATGAAAACACAAAATCATTCGCATCTATTACTAGAGCTGCATGAAAAATATAATAATGAAAATAATCGTGTTGAACATCCTTGTATTCTGTCAATATTAGTTTTATTTGATAAAACTCAATTTGCATAGCAAAACGAAGTAATAGGGTGCAACTATTTAGGTGTGCTGTGTGAAAGGAATGATTTTGTACACAAATCACTTGGTACCCCATTGGACTTTAAAGTATATAAATTTAGTTCATAAATATGCCATATAATAAAGAGACACGAAACACAAGATTATTGCAACTTTTCACGAGCAAATGGAGGAAATCAAAATTTTAAAAATTGGCCTTGTATTAGAGTTTACAATATTTACGTAAACTTAGTTTTTAAAAATACAGTATAAAACAATGAAAACACAAAATCATTCGCATCTATTTCTAGACCTGCATGAAAAATATAATAATGAAAATAATCGTGTTGAACATCCTTGTATTCTGTCAATATTAGTTTTATTTGATAAAAATCAATTTGCATAGCAAAACGAAGTAATACGCTGCAACTATTCAGAGCTGCTGTGTGAAAGGATTGACGTTATACACAAATAACTTGGTACCCCATTGGACTTTAAAGTATATAAATTTAGTTCATAAATATGCCATATAATAAAATGAAACAAAACACAAGATTATTGCAACTATTTATGACCAATTGGTGTAAATCAAATTTTTAAAAATTGGCCTTGTATTAGAGTTTACAATATTTACGTAAACTCAGTTTTTAAAAATTCAGTATAATATAATGAAAACACAAAATCATTCGAATCTGTTTCTAGAGCTGCATGAAAAATATAATAATGAAAATAATCGTGTTGAACATCTTTGTATTATGTCAATATTAGTTTTATTTGATAATAATTAATTTTAATAGCAAAACGAAGTAATACGCTGCAACTATTCAGAGTTGCTGTGTGAAAGGATTGACGTTATACAAAAATCATTTGGTACCCCATTGGACTTTAAAGTATATAAACTTAGTTCATAAATATGCCATATAATAAAATGAAACAAAACACAAGATTATTGCAACTATTTATGACCAATTGGTGTAAATCAAATATTTAAAAATTGTCCTTGTATTAGAGTTTACAATATTCACGTAAACTCAGTTTTTAAAAATTCAGTATAAAACAATGAATACACAAAATCATTCGCATCTATTACTAGAGCTGCATGAAAAATATAATAATGAAAATAATCGTGTTGAACATCCTTTTATTCTGTCAATATTAGTTTTATTTGATAAAAATTAATTTTAATAGCAAAACGAAATAATACGCTGCAACTATTCAGAGGTGCTTTGTGAAAGGAATGATTTTGTACACAAATCACTTGGTACCCCATCGGACTTTAGAGTATATAAATTTAGTTCATAAATATCCCATATAATAAAATGATACAAAACACAAGATAATTGCAACTATTCATGACCAATTGGTGAAAATCAAATTTTTAAAAATTGGCCTTGTGTTAGAGTTTACAATATTTACGTAAACTCAGTTATTAAAAATTCAGTATAAAACAATGAAAACACAAAATCATTCGCATCTATTTCTTGAGCTGCATGAAAAATATAATAATGAAAATAATCGTGTTGAACATCTTTGTATTATGTCAATATTAGTTTTATTTGATAAAAATTGATTATAGTAGCAAAACAAAGTAATACGCTGCAACTATTCAGAGTTCCTGTGTGAAACGATTGACGTTATACAAAAATCACTTGGTACGCCACTGGACTTTAAAGTATATAAACTTAGTCCATAAATATGCCATATATTAAAATGAAACAAAACACAAGATTATTGCAACTCTTTATGACCAATTGGTGTAAATCAAATTTTTAAAAATTGGCCTTGTATTAGAGTTTACAATATTTACGTAAACTCAGTTTAAAAAATTCAGTATAATATAATGAAAACACATAATCATTCGAATCTATGTATAGAGTTGCATGAAAAATATAATAATGAAAATAATCGTGTTGAACATCCTTGTATTCTGTCAATATTAGTTTTATTTGATAAAAATCAATTTGCATAGCAAAACGAAGTAATACGCTGCAACTATTCAGATCTGCTGTGTGAAAGGATTGACGTTATACACAAATCACTTGGTACCCCATTGGACTTTAAAGTATATAAATTTAGTTCATAAATATGCCATATAATAAAGAGACACGAAACACAAGATTATTGCAACTTTTCACGAGCAAATGGAGGAAATTAAATTTTAAAAATTGGCCTTGTATTTGAGTTTACAATATTCACGTAAACTCAGTTTTTAAAAATTCAGTATAAAACAATGAAAACACAAAATCATTCGCATCTATTACTAGAGCTGCATGAAAAATATAATAATGAAAATAATCGTGTTGAACATCCTTGTATTCTGTCAATATTAGTTTTATTTGATAAAACTCAATTTGCATAGCAAAACGAAGTAATACGTTGCAACTATTTAGGTGTGCTGTGTGAAAGGAATGATTTTGTACACAAATCACTTGGTACCCCATTGGACTTTAAAGTATATAAATTTAGTTCATAAATATGCCATATAATAAAGAGACACGAAACACAAGATTATTGCAACTTTTCACGAGCAAATGGAGGAAATTAAATTTTAAAAATTGACCTTGTATTAGAGTTTACAATATTCACGTAAACTCAGTTTTTAAAAATTCAGTATAAAACAATGAAAACACAAAATCATTCGCATCTATTACTAGAGCTGCATGATAAATATAATAATGAAAATAATCGTGTTGAACATCCTTGTATTCTGTCAATATTAGTTTTATTTGATAAAACTCAATTTGCATAGCAAAACGAAGTAATAGGGTGCAACTATTTAGGTGTGCTGTGTGAAAGGAATGATTTTGTACACAAATCACTTGGTACCCCATTGGACTTTAAAGTATATAAATTTAGTTCATAAATATGCCATATAATAAAGAGACACGAAACACAAGATTATTGCAACTTTTCACGAGCAAATGGAGGAAATCAAAATTTTAAAAATTGGCCTTGTATTAGAGTTTACAATATTTACGTAAACTTAGTTTTTAAAAATACAGTATAAAACAATGAAAACACAAAATCATTCGCATCTATTTCGAGACCTGCATGAAAAATATAATAATGAAAATAATCGTGTTGAACATCCTTGTATTCTGTCAATATTAGTTTTATTTGATAAAAATCAATTTGCATAGCAAAACGAAGTAATACGCTGCAACTATTCAGAGCTGCTGTGTGAAAGGATTGACGTTATACACAAATCACTTGGTACCCCATTGGACTTTAAAGTATATAAATTTAGTTCATAAATATGCCATATAATAAAATGAAACAAAACACAAGATTATTGCAACTATTTATGACCAATTGGTGTAAATCAAATATTTAAAAATTGTCCTTGTATTAGAGTTTACAATATTCACGTAAACTCAGTTTTTAAAAATTCAGTATAAAACAATGAAAACACAAAATCATTCGCATCTATTACTAGAGCTGCATGAAAAATATAATAATGAAAATAATCGTGTTGAACATCCTTGTATTCTGTCAATATTAGTTTTATTTGATAAAAATTAATTTTAATAGCAAAACGAAATAATACGCTGCAACTATTCAGAGGTGCTTTGTGAAAGGAATGATTTTGTACACAAATCACTTGGTACCCCATCGGACTTTAGAGTATATAAATTTAGTTCATAAATATCCCATATAATAAAATGATACAAAACACAAGATTATTGCAACTATTCATGACCAATTGGTGAAAATCAAATTTTTAAAAATTGGCCTTGTGTTAGAGTTTACAATATTTACGTAAACTCAGTTATTAAAAATTCAGTATAAAACAATGAAAACACAAAATCATTCGCATCTATTTCTTGAGCTGCATGAAAAATATAATAATGAAAATAATCGTGTTGAACATCTTTGTATTATGTCAATATTAGTTTTATTTGATAAAAATTGATTTTAGTAGCAAAACAAAGTAATACGCTGCAACTATTCAGAGTTCCTGTGTGAAAGGATTGACGTTATACAAAAATCACTTGGTACGCCACTGGACTTTAAAGTATATAAACTTAGTCCATAAATATGCCATATATTAAAATGAAACAAAACACAAGATTATTGCAACTATTTATGACCCATTGGTGTGAATCAAATTTTTAAAAATTGGCCTTGTATTAGAGTTTACAATATTTACGTAAACTCAGTTTAAAAAATTCAGTATAATATAATGAAAACACAAAATCATTCGAATCTATGTATAGAGTTGCATGAAAAATATAATAATGAAAATAATCGTGTTGAACATCCTTGTATTCTGTCAATATTAGTTTTATTTGATAAAAATCAATTTGCATTGCAAAACGAAGTAATAGGGTGCAACTATTTAGGTGTGCTGTGTGAAAGGAATGATTTTGTACACAAATCACTTGGTACCCCATTGGACTTTAAAGTATATAAATTTAGTTCATAAATATGCCATATATTAAAGAGACACGAAACACAAGATTATTGCAACTTTTCACGAGCAAATGGAGGAAATTAAATTTTAAAAATTGGCCTTGTATTAGAGTTTACAATATTCACGTAAACTCAGTTTTTAAAAATTCAGTATAAAACAATGAAAACACAAAATCATTCGCATCTATTACTAGAGCTGCATGAAAAATATAATAATGAAAATAATCGTGTTGAACATCCTTGTATTCTGTCAATATTAGTTTTATTTGATAAAACTCAATTTGCATAGCAAAACGAAGTAATAGGGTGCAACTATTTAGGTGTGCTGTGTGAAAGGAATGATTTTGTACACAAATCACTTGGTACCCCATTGGACTTTAAAGTATATAAATTTAGTTCATAAATATGCCATATAATAAAGAGACACGAAACACAAGATTATTGCAACTTTTCACGAGCAAATGGAGGAAATCAAAATTTTAAAAATTGGCCTTGTATTAGAGTTTACAATATTTACGTAAACTTAGTTTTTAAAAATACAGTATAAAACAATGAAAACACAAAATCATTCGCATCTATTTCTAGACCTGCATGAAAAATATAATAATGAAAATAATCGTGTTGAACATCCTTGTATTCTGTCAATATTAGTTTTATTTGATAAAAATTAATTTTAATAGCAAAACGAAATAATACGCTGCAACTATTTAGGTGTGCTGTGTGAAAGGAATGATTTTGTACTCAAATCACTTGGTACCCCATTGGACTTTAAAGTATATAAATTTAGTTCATAAATATGCCATATAATAAAGAGACACGAAACACAAGATTATTGCAACTTTTCACGAGCAAATGGAGGAAATCAAAATTTTAAAAATTGGCCTTGTATTAGAGTTTACAATATTTACGTAAACTTAGTTTTTAAAAATACAGTATAAAACAATGAAAACACAAAATCATTCGCATCTATTTCTAGACCTGCATGAAAAATATAATAATGAAAATAATCGTGTTGAACATCCTTGTATTCTGTCAATATACGTTTTATTTGATAAAAATCAATTTGCATAGCAAAACGAAGTTATACGCTGCAATTATTCAGAGCTGCTGTGTGAAAGGATTGACGTTATACACAAATCACTTGGTACCCCATTGGACTTTAAAGTATATAAATTTATTTCATAAATATGCCATATAATAAAATGAAACAAAACACAAGATTATTGCAACTATTTATGACCAATTGGTGTAAATCAAATATTTAAAAATTGTCCTTGTATTAGAGTTTACAATATTCACGTAAACTCAGTTTTTAAAAATTCAGTATAAAACAATGAAAACACAAAATCATTCGCATCTATTACTAGAGCTGCATGAAAAATATAATAATGAAAATAATCGTGTTGAACATCCTTGTATTCTGTCAATATTAGTTTTATTTGATAAAAATCAATTTGCATAGCAAAACGAAGTAATAGGGTGCAACTATTTAGGTGTGCTGTGTGAAAGGAATGATTTTGTACACAAATCACTTGGTACCCCATTGGACTTTAAAGTATATAAATTTAGTTCATAAATATGCCATATAATAAAGAGACACGAAACACAAGATTATTGCAACTTTTCACGAGCAAATGGAGGAAATCAGAATTTTTAAAATTGGCCTTGTATTAGAGTTTACAATATTTACGTAAACTTAGTTTTTAAAAATACAGTATAAAACAATGAAAACACAAAATCATTCGCATCTATTTCTAGACCTGCATGAAAAATATAATAATGAAAATAATCGTGTTGAACATCCTTGTATTCTGTCAATATTAGTTTTATTTGATAAAAATCAATTTGCATAGCAAAACGAAGTAATACGCTGCAACTATTCAGAGCTGCTGTGTGAAAGGATTGACGTTATACACAAATCACTTGGTACCCCATTGGACTTTAAAGTATATAAATTTAGTTCATAAATATGCCATATAATAAAATGAAACAAAACACAAGATTATTGCAACTATTTATGACCAATTGGTGTAAATCAAATATTTAAAAATTGTCCTTGTATTAGAGTTTACAATATTCACGTAAACTCAGTTTTTAAAAATTCAGTATAAAACAATGAAAACACAAAATCATTTGCATCTATTACTAGAGCTGCATGAAAAATATAATAATGAAAATAATCGTGTTGAACATCCTTATATTCTGTCAATATTAGTTTTATTTGATAAAAATTAATTTTAATAGCAAAACGAAATAATACGCTGCAACTATTCAGAGGTGCTTTGTGAAAGGAATGATTTTGTACACAAATCACTTGGTACCCCATCGGACTTTAGAGTATATAAATTTAGTTCATAAATATCCCATATAATAAAATGATACAAAACACAAGATTATTGCAACTATTCATGACCAATTGGTGAAAATCAAATTTTTAAAAATTGGCCTTGTGTTAGAGTTTACAATATTTACGTAAACTCAGTTATTAAAAATTCAGTATAAAACAATGAAAACACAAAATCATTCGCATCTATTTCTAGAGCTGCATGAAAAATATAATAATGAAAATAATCGTGTTGAACATCTTTGTATTATGTCAATATTAGTTTTATTTGATAAAAATTGATTTTAGTAGCAAAACAAAGTAATACGCTGCAACTATTCAGAGTTCCTGTGTGAAAGGATTGACGTTATACAAAAATCACTTGGTACGCCACTGGACTTTAAAGTATATAAACTTAGTCCATAAATATGCCATATATTAAAATGAAACAAAACACAAGATTATTGCAACTATTTATGACCAATTGGTGTAAATCAAATTTTTAAAAATTGACCTTGTATTAGAGTTTACAATATTTACGTAAATTCCGTTTTTAAAAATTCAGTATAAAACAATGAAAACACAAAATCATTCGCATCTATTACTAGAGCTGCATGAAAAATATAATAATGAAAATAATCGTGTTGAACATCCTTGTATTCTGTCAATATTAGTTTTATTTGATAAAACTCAATTTGCATAGCAAAACGAAGTAATAGGGTGCAACTATTTAGGTGTGCTGTGTGAAAGGAAAGATTTTGTACACAAATCACTTGGTACCCCATTGGACTTTAAAGTATATAAATTTAGTTCATAAATATGCCATATAATAAAGAGACACGAAACACAAGATTATTGCAACTTTTCACGAGCAAATGGAGGAAATCAAAATTTTAAAAATTGGCCTTGTATTAGAGTTTACAATATTTACGTAAACTTAGTTTTTAAAAATACAGTATAAAACAATGAAAACACAAAATCATTCGCATCTATTTCTAGACCTGCATGAAAAATATAATAATGAAAATAATCGTGTTGAACATCCTTGTATTCTGTCAATATTAGTTTTATTTGATAAAAATCAATTTTAATAGCAAAACGAAGTAATACGCTGCAACTATTCAGATCTGCTGTGTGAAAGGATTGACGTTATACACAAATCACTTGGTACCCCATTGGACTTTAAAGTATATAAATTTAGTTCATAAATATCCTATATAATAAAATGAAACAAAACACAAGATTATTGCAACTATTTATGACCAATTGGTGTAAATCAAATATTTAAAAATTGTACTTGTATTAGAGTTTACAATATTCACGTAAACTCAGTTATTAAAAATTCAGTATAAAACAATGAAAACACAAAATCATTCGCATCTATTACTAGAGCTGCATGAAAAATATAATAATGAAAATAATCGTGTTGAACATCCTTGTATTCTGTCAATATTAGTTTTATTTGATAAAAATTAATTTTAATAGCAAAACGAAATAATACGCTGCAACTATTCAGAGGTGCTTTGTGAAAGGAATGATTTTGTACACAAATCACTTGGTACCCCATCGGACTTTAGAGTATATAAATTTAGTTCATAAATATCCCATATAATAAAATGATACAAAACACAAGATTATTGCAACTATTCATGACCAATTGGTGAAAATCAAATTTTTAAAAATTGGCCTTGTATTAGAGTTTACAATATTTACGTAAACTCAGTTATTAAAAATTCAGTATAAAACAATGAAAACACAAAATCATTCGCATCTATTTCTAGAGCTGCATGAAAAATATAATAATGAAAATAATCGTGTTGAACATCTTTGTATTATGTCAATATTAGTTTTATTTGATAAAAATTGATTTGCATTGCAAAACGAAGTAATAGGGTGCAACTATTTAGGTGTGCTGTGTGAAAGGAATGATTTTGTACACAAATCACTTGGTACCCCATTGGACTTTAAAGTATATAAATTTAGTCCATAAATATGCCATATATTAAAATGAAACAAAACACAAGATTATTGCAACTATTTATGACCAATTGGTGTAAATCAAATTTTTAAAAATTGGCCTTGTATTAGAGTTTACAATATTTACGTAAAGTCAGTTTAAAAAATTCAGTATAATATAATGAAAACACAAAATCATTCGAATCTATGTATAGAGTTGCATGAAAAATATAATAATGAAAATAATCGTGTTGTACATCCTTGTATTCTGTCAATATTAGTTTTATTTGATAAAAATTGATTTGCATTGCAAAACGAAGTAATAGGGTGCAACTATTTAGGTGTGCTGTGTGAAAGGAATGATTTTGTACACAAATCACTTGGTACCCCATTGGACTTTAAAGTATATAAATTTAGTTCATAAATATGCCATATAATAAAGAGACACGAAACACAAGATTATTGCAACTTTTCACGAGCAAATGGAGGAAATCCAAATTTTAAAAATTGGCCTTGTATTAGAGTTTACAATATTTACGTAAACTTAGTTTTTAAAAATACAGTATAAAACAATGAAAACACAAAATCATTCGCATCTATTTCTAGACCTGCATGAAAAATATAATAATGAAAATAATCGTGTTGAACATCCTTGTATTCTGTCAATATTAGTTTTATTTGATAAAAATCAATTTGCATAGCAAAACGAAGTAATACGCTGCAACTATTCAGAGCTGCTGTGTGAAAGGATTGACGTTATACACAAATCACTTGGTACGCCACTGGACTTTAAAGTATATAAACTTAGTCCATAAATATGCCATATATTAAAATGAAACAAAACACAAGATTATTGCAACTATTTATGACCAATTGGTGTAAATCAAATTTTTAAAAATTGGCCTTGTATTAGAGTTTACAATATTTACGTAAAGTCAGTTTAAAAAATTCAGTATAATATAATGAAAACACAAAATCATTCGAATCTATGTATAGAGTTGCATGAAAAATATAATAATGAAAATAATCGTGTTGTACATCCTTGTATTCTGTCAATATTAGTTTTATTTGATAAAAATTGATTTGCATTGCAAAACGAAGTAATAGGGTGCAACTATTTAGGTGTGCTGTGTGAAAGGAATGATTTTGTACACAAATCACTTGGTACCCCATTGGACTTTAAAGTATATAAATTTAGTCCATAAATATGCCATATATTAAAATGAAACAAAACACAAGATTATTGCAACTATTTATGACCAATTGGTGTAAATCAAATTTTTAAAAATTGGCCTTGTATTAGAGTTTACAATATTTACGTAAAGTCAGTTTAAAAAATTCAGTATAATATAATGAAAACACAAAATCATTCGAATCTATGTATAGAGTTGCATGAAAAATATAATAATGAAAATAATCGTGTTGTACATCCTTGTATTCTGTCAATATTAGTTTTATTTGATAAAAATTGATTTTAGTAGCAAAACAAAGTAATACGCTGCAACTATTCAGAGTTCCTGTGTGAAAGGATTGACGTTATACAAAAATCACTTGGTACGCCACTGGACTTTAAAGTATATAAACTTAGTCCATAAATATGCCATATATTAAAATGAAACAAAACACAAGATTATTGCAACTATTTATGACCAATTGGTGTAAATCAAATATTTAAAAATTGTCCTTGTATTAGAGTTTACAATATTCACGTAAACTCAGTTTTTAAAAATTCAGTATAAAACAATGAAAACACAAAATCATTTGCATCTATTACTAGAGCTGCATGAAAAATATAATAATGAAAATAATCGTGTTGAACATCCTTATATTCTGTCAATATTAGTTTTATTTGATAAAAATTAATTTTAATAGCAAAACGAAATAATACGCTGCAACTATTCAGAGGTGCTTTGTGAAAGGAATGATTTTGTACACAAATCACTTGGTACCCCATCGGACTTTAGAGTATATAAATTTAGTTCATAAATATCCCATATAATAAAATGATACAAAACACAAGATTATTGCAACTATTCATGACCAATTGGTGAAAATCAAATTTTTAAAAACTGGCCTTGTGTTAGAGTTTACAATATTTACGTAAACTCAGTTATTAAAAATTCAGTATAAAACAATGAAAACACAAAATCATTCGCATCTATTTCTAGAGCTGCATGAAAAATATAATAATGAAAATAATCGTGTTGAACATCTTTGTATTATGTCAATATTAGTTTTATTTGATAAAAATTGATTTTAGTAGCAAAACAAAGTAATACGCTGCAACTATTCAGAGTTCCTGTGTGAAAGGATTGACGTTATACAAAAATCACTTGGTACGCCACTGGACTTTAAAGTATATAAACTTAGTCCATAAATATGCCATATATTAAAATGAAACAAAACACAAGATTATTGCAACTATTTATGACCAATTGGTGTAAATCAAATTTTTAAAAATTGACCTTGTATTAGAGTTTACAATATTTACGTAAATTCCGTTTTTAAAAATTCAGTATAAAACAATGAAAACACAAAATCATTCGCATCTATTACTAGAGCTGCATGAAAAATATAAAAATGAAAATAATCGTGTTGAACATCCTTGTATTCTGTCAATATTAGTTTTATTTGATAAAACTCAATTTGCATAGCAAAACGAAGTAATAGGGTGCAACTATTTAGGTGTGCTGTGTGAAAGGAAAGATTTTGTACACAAATCACTTGGTACCCCATTGGACTTTAAAGTATATAAATTTAGTTCATAAATATGCCATATAATAAAGAGACACGAAACACAAGATTATTGCAACTTTTCACGAGCAAATGGAGGAAATCAAAATTTTAAAAATTGGCCTTGTATTAGAGTTTACAATATTTACGTAAACTTAGTTTTTAAAAATACAGTATAAAACAATGAAAACACAAAATCATTCGCATCTATTTCTAGACCTGCATGAAAAATATAATAATGAAAATAATCGTGTTGAACATCCTTGTATTCTGTCAATATTAGTTTTATTTGATAAAAATCAATTTTAATAGCAAAACGAAGTAATACGCTGCAACTATTCAGATCTGCTGTGTGAAAGGATTGACGTTATACACAAATCACTTGGTACCCCATTGGACTTTAAAGTATATAAATTTAGTTCATAAATATCCTATATAATAAAATGAAACAAAACACAAGATTATTGCAACTATTTATGACCAATTGGTGTAAATCAAATATTTAAAAATTGTACTTGTATTAGAGTTTACAATATTCACGTAAACTCAGTTATTAAAAATTCAGTATAAAACAATGAAAACACAAAATCATTCGCATCTATTACTAGAGCTGCATGAAAAATATAATAATGAAAATAATCGTGTTGAACATCCTTGTATTCTGTCAATATTAGTTTTATTTGATAAAAATTAATTTTAATAGCAAAACGAAATAATACGCTGCAACTATTCAGAGGTGCTTTGTGAAAGGAATGATTTTGTACACAAATCACTTGGTACCCCATCGGACTTTAGAGTATATAAATTTAGTTCATAAATATCCCATATAATAAAATGATACAAAACACAAGATTATTGCAACTATTCATGACCAATTGGTGAAAATCAAATTTTTAAAAATTGGCCTTGTATTAGAGTTTACAATATTTACGTAAACTCAGTTATTAAAAATTCAGTATAAAACAATGAAAACACAAAATCATTCGCATCTATTTCTAGAGCTGCATGAAAAATATAATAATGAAAATAATCGTGTTGAACATCTTTGTATTATGTCAATATTAGTTTTATTTGATAAAAATTGATTTTAGTAGCAAAACAAAGTAATACGCTGCAACTATTCAGAGTTCCTGTGTGAAAGGATTGACGTTATACAAAAATCACTTGGTACGCCACTGGACTTTAAAGTATATAAACTTAGTCCATAAATATGCCATATATTAAAATGAAACAAGACCTTGTATTAGAGTTTACAATATTTACGTAAATTCCGTTTTTAAAAATTCAGTATAAAACAATGAAAACACAAAATCATTCGCATCTATTACTAGAGCTGCATGAAAAATATAAAAATGAAAATAATCGTGTTGAACATCCTTGTATTCTGTCAATATTAGTTTTATTTGATAAAACTCAATTTGCATTGCAAAACGAAGTAATAGGGTGCAACTATTTAGGTGTGCTGTGTGAAAGGAATGATTTTGTACACAAATCACTTGGTACCCCATTGGACTTTAAAGTATATAAATTTAGTTCATAAATATGCCATATAATAAAGAGACACGAAACACAAGATTATTGCAACTTTTCACGAGCAAATGGAGGAAATCCAAATTTTAAAAATTGGCCTTGTATTAGAGTTTACAATATTTACGTAAACTTAGTTTTTAAAAATACAGTATAAAACAATGAAAACACAAAATCATTCGCATCTATTTCTAGACCTGCATGAAAAATATAATAATGAAAATAATCGTGTTGAACATCCTTGTATTCTGTCAATACTAGTTTTATTTGATAAAAATCAATTTTAATAGCAAAACGAAGTAATACGCTGCAACTATTCAGATCTGCTGTGTGAAAGGATTGACGTTATACACAAATCACTTGGTACGCCACTGGACTTTAAAGTATATAAACTTAGTCCATAAATATGCCATATATTAAAATGAAACAAAGCACAAGATTATTGCAACTATTTATGACCAATTGGTGTAAATCAAATATTTAAAAATTGTACTTGTATTAGAGTTTACAATATTCACGTAAACTTAGTTTTTAAAAATACAGTATAAAACAATGAAAACACAAAATCATTCGCATCTATTTCTAGACCTGCATGAAAAATATAATAATGAAAATAATCGTGTTGAACATCCTTGTATTCTGTCAATACTAGTTTTATTTGATAAAAATTAATTTTAATAGCAAAACGAAATAATACGCTGCAACTATTCAGAGGTGCTTTGTGAAAGGAATGATTTTGTACACAAATCACTTGGTACCCCATCGGACTTTAGAGTATATAAATTTAGTTCATAAATATCCCATATAATAAAATGATACAAAACACAAGATTATTGCAACTATTCATGACCAATTGGTGAAAATCAAATTTTTAAAAATTGGCCTTGTATTAGAGTTTACAATATTTACGTAAACTCAGTTATTAAAAATTCAGTATAAAACAATGAAAACACAAAATCATTCGCATCTATTTCTAGAGCTGCATGAAAAATATAATAATGAAAATAATCGTGTTGAACATCTTTGTATTATGTCAATATTAGTTTTATTTGATAAAAATTGATTTTAGTAGCAAAACAAAGTAATACGCTGCAACTATTCAGAGTTCCTGTGTGAAAGGATTGACGTTATACAAAAATCACTTGGTACGCCACTGGACTTTAAAGTATATAAACTTAGTCCATAAATATGCCATATATTAAAATGAAACAAAGCACAAGATTATTGCAACTATTTATGACCAATTGGTGTAAATCAAATTTTTAAAAATTGGCCTTGTATTAGAGTTTACAATATTTACGTAAACTCAGTTTAAAAAATTCAGTATAATATAATGAAAACACAAAATCATTCGAATCTATGTATAGAGTTGCATGAAAAATATAATAATGAAAATAATCGTGTTGAACATCCTTGTATTCTGTCAATAATAGTTTTATTTGATAAAAATCAATTTGCATTGCAAAACGAAGTAATAGGGTGCAACTATTTAGGTGTGCTGTGTGAAAGGAATGATTTTGTACACAAATCACTTGGTACCCCATTGGACTTTAAAGTATATAAATTTAGTTCATAAATATGCCATATAATAAAGAGACACGAAACACAAGATTATTGCAACTTTCCACGAGCAAATGGAGGAAATTAAATTTTAAAAATTGTCCTTGTATTAGAGTTTACAATATTTACGTAAACTTAGTTTTTAAAAATACAGTATAAAACAATGAAAACACAAAATCATTCGCATCTATTTCTAGACCTGCATGAAAAATATAATAATGAAAATAATCGTGTTGAACATCCTTGTATTCTGTCAATATACGTTTTATTTGATAAAAATCAATTTGCATAGCAAAATGAAGTAATACGCTGCAATTTGTCAGAGCTGCTGTGTGAAAGGATTGACGTTATACACAAATCACTTGGTACCCCATTGGACTTAAAAGTATATAAATTTATTTCATAAATATGCCATATAATAAAATGAAACAAAACACAAGATTATTGCAACTATTTATGACCAATTGGTGTAAATCTAATATTTAAAAATTGTCCTTGTATTAGAGTTTACAATATTCACGTAAACTCAGTTTTTAAAAATTCAGTATAAAACAATGAAAACACAAAATCATTCGCATCTATTACTAGAGCTGCATGAAAAATATAATAATGAAAATAATCGTGTTGAACATCCTTGTATTCTGTCAATATTAGTTTTATTTGATAAAAATTAATTTTAATAGCAAAACGAAATAATACGCTTCAACTATTCAGAGGTGCTTTGTGAAAGGATTGACGTTATACACAAATCACTTGGTACTCCATTGGACTTTAAAGTATATAAACTAAGTTCATAAATATGCCATATAATAAAATGAAACAAAACACAAGATTATTGCAACTATTTATGACCAATTGGTGTAAATCAAATTTTTAAAAATTGTCCTTGTGTTAGAGTTTACAATATTTACGTAAACTCAGTTATTAAAAATTCAGTATAAAACAATGAAAACACAAAATCATTCGCATCTATTTCTAGAGCTGCATGAAAAATATAATAATGAAAATAATCGTGTTAAACATCCTTGTATTGTGTCAATATAAGTTTAATATGATAAAAATTAATTTTAATAGCAAAACGAAATAATACGCTGCAACTATTCAGAGTTCCTGTGTGAAAGGATTGACGTTATACAAAAATCACTTGGTACCCCATTGGACTTTAAAGTATATAAACTTAGTTCATAAATATGCCATATAATAAAATGAAACAAAACACAAGATTATTGCAACTATTTATGACCAATTGGTGTAAATCAAATTTTTAAAAATTATCCTTGTATTAGAGTTTACAATATTTACGTAAACTCAGTTATTAAAAATTCAGTATAAAACAATGAAAACTCAAAATCATTCGCATCTATTTCTAGACCTGCATGAAAAATATAATAATGAAAATAATCGTGTTAAACATCCTTGTATTGTGTCAATATAAGTTTAATATGATAAAAATTAATTTTAATAGCAAAACGAAATAATACGCTGCAACTATTCAGAGTTCCTGTGTGAAAGGATTGACGTTATACAAAAATCACTTGGTACCCCATTGGACTTTAAAGTATATAAACTTAGTTCATAAATATGCCATATAATAAAATGAAACAAAACAAAAGATTATTGCAACTAATTATGACCAATTGGTGTAAATCAAATTTTTAAAAATTATCCTTGTATTAGAGTTTGCAATAATTACGTAAACTCAGCTTTTAAAAATTCAGTATAAAACAATGAAAACACAAAATCATTCGCATCTATTTCTAGAGCTGCATGAAAAATATAATAATGAAAATAATCGTGTTGAACATCTTTGTATTATGTCAATATTAGTTGCATTTGATAAAAAGTGATTTTAGTAGCAAAACAAAGTAATACGCTGCAACTATTCAGAGTTCCTGTGTGAAAGGATTGACGTTATACAAAAATCACTTGGTACGCCACTGGACTTTAAAGTATATAAACTTAGTCCATAAATATGCCATATATTAAAATGAAACAAAGCACAAGATTATTGCAACTATTTATGACCAATTGGTGTAAATCAAATTTTTAAAAATTGGCCTTGTATTAGAGTTTACAATATTTACGTAAAGTCAGTTTAAAAAATTCAGTATAATATAATGAAAACACAAAATCATTCGAATCTATGTATAGAGTTGCATGAAAAATATAATAATGAAAATAATCGTGTTGAACATCCTTGTATTCTGTCAATATTAGTTTTATTTGATAAAAATCAATTTGCATTGCAAAACGAAGTAATAGGGTGCAACTATTTAGGTGTGCTGTGTGAAAGGAATGATTTTGTACACAAATCACTTGGTACCCCATTGGACTTTAAAGTATATAAATTTAGTTCATAAATATGCCATATAATAAAGAGACACGAAACACAAGATTATTGCAACTTTCCACGAGCAAATGGAGGAAATTAAATTTTAAAAATTGTCCTTGTATTAGAGTTTACAATATTTACGTAAACTTAGTTTTTAAAAATACAGTATAAAACAATGAAAACACAAAATCATTCGCATCTATTTCTAGACCTGCATGAAAAATATAATAATGAAAATAATCGTGTTGAACATCCTTGTATTCTGTCAATATACGTTTTATTTGATAAAAATCAATTTGCATAGCAAAACGAAGTAATACGCTGCAATTATTCAGAGCTGCTGTGTGAAAGGATTGACGTTATACACAAATCACTTGGTACCCCATTGGACTTTAAAGTATATAAATTTATTTCATAAATATGCCATATAATAAAATGAAACAAAACACAAGATTATTGCAACTATTTATGACCAATTGGTGTAAATCTAATATTTAAAAATTGTCCTTGTATTAGAGTTTACAATATTCACGTAAACTCAGTTTTTAAAAATTCAGTATAAAACAATGAAAACACAAAATCATTCGCATCTATTACAAGAGCTGCATGAAAAATATAATAATGAAAATAATCGTGTTGAACATCCTTGTATTCTGTCAATATTAGTTTTATTAGATAAAAATTAATTTTAATAGCAAAACGAAATAATACGCTGCAACTATTCAGAGGTGCTTTGTGAAAGGATTGACGTTATACACAAATCACTTGGTACTCCATTGGACTTTAAAGTATATAAACTAAGTTCATAAATATGCCATATAATAAAATGAAACAAAACACAAGATTATTGCAACTATTTATGACCAATTGGTGTAAATCAAATTTTTAAAAATTGTCCTTGTGTTAGAGTTTACAATATTTACGTAAACTCAGTTATTAAAAATTCAGTATAAAACAATGAAAACACAAAATCATTCGCATCTATTTCTAGAGCTGCATGAAAAATATAATAATGAAAATAATCGTGTTAAACATCCTTGTATTGTGTCAATATAAGTTTAATATGATAAAAATTAATTTTAATAGCAAAACGAAATAATACGCTGCAACTATTCAGAGTTCCTGTGTGAAAGGATTGACGTTATACAAAAATCACTTGGTACCCCATTGGACTTTAAAGTATATAAACTTAGTTCATAAATATGCCATATAATAAAATGATACAAAACACAAGATTATTGCAAGTATTTATGACCAATTGGTGTAAATCAAATTTTTAAAAATTATCCTTGTATTAGAGTTTACAATATTTACGTAAACTCAGTTTTTAAAAATTCAGTATAAAACAATGAAAACACAAAATCATTCGCATCTATTTCTAGAGCTGCATGAAAAATATAATAATGAAAATAATCGTGTTAAACATCCTTGTATTGTGTCAATATAAGTTTAATATGATAAAAATTAATTTTAATAGCAAAACGAAATAATACGCTGCAACTATTCAGAGTTCCTGTGTGAAAGGATTGAGGTTATACAAAAATCACTTGGTATCCCATTGGACTTTAAAGTATATAAACTTAGTTCATAAATATGCCATATAATAAAATGAAACAAAACACAAGATTATTGCAACTATTTATGACCAATTGGTGTAAATCAAATTTTTAAAAATTATCCTTGTATTAGAGTTTACAATAATTACGTAAACTCAGTTTTCAAAAATTCAGTATAATATAATGAAAACACAAAATCATTCGAATCTATGTATAGAGCTGCATGAAAAATATAATAATGAAAATAATCGTGTTGAACATCCTTGTATTCTGTCAATATACGTTTTATTTGATAAAAATTAATTTTAATAGCAAAACGAAGTAATACGCTGCAACTATTCAGAGGTGCTTTGTGAAAGGATTGACGTTATACACAAATAACTTGGTACCCCTTTGGACTTTAAAGTATATAAATTTAGTTCATAAATATGCCATATATTAAAATGAAACAAAACACAAGATTATTGCAACTATTTATGACCAATTGGTGTAAATCAAATTTTTAAAAATTGGCCTTGTATTAGAGTTTACAATATATATTTAAACTCAGTTTTTAAAAATTCAGTATAATATAATTAAAACACAAAATCATTCGAATCTATGTATAGACCTGCGTGAAAAATATAATAATGAAAATAATCGTGTTGAACATCCTTGTATTCTGTCAATATTAGTTTTATTTGATAAAAATTAATTTTAATAGCAAAACGAAATAATACGCTGCAACTATTCAGAGGTGCTTTGTGAAAGGATTGACGTTATACACAAATAACTTGGTACCCCATTGGACTTTAAGGTATATAAATTTAGTTCATAAATATGCCATATATTAAAATGAAACAAAACACAAGATTATTGCAACTATTTATGACCAATTGGTGTAAATCAAATTTTTAAAAATTGGCCTTGTATTAGAGTTTACAATATTTACGTAAACTTAGTTTTTAAAAATTCAGTATAATATAATGAAAACACAAAATCATTCGAATCTGTTTCTAGAGCTGCATGAAAAATATAATAATGAAAATAATCGTGTTGAACATCTTTGTTTTATGTCAATATTAGTTTTATTTGATAAAAATTAATTTTAATAGCAAAACGAAGTAAAAGGGTGCAACTATTCAGAGTTCCTGTGTGAAAGGATTGACGTTATACAAAAATCATTTGGTACCCCATTGGACTTTAAAGTATATAAACTTAGTTCTTAAATATGCCATATAATAAAATGAAACAAAACACAAGATTATTGCAACTATTTATGACCAATTGGTGTAAATCAAATATTTAAAAATTGTCATTGTATTAGAGTTTACAATATTTACGTAAACTCAGTTTTTAAAATTTCAGTATAAAACAATGAAAACACAAAATCATTCGCATCTATTACTAGAGCTGCATGAAAAATATAATAATAAAAATAATCGTGTTGAACCTCCTTTTATTCTGTCAATATTAGTTTTATTTGATAAAAATTAATTTTAATAGCAAAACGAAATAATACGCTGCAACTATTCAGAGGTGCTTTGTGAAAGGATTGACGTTATACAAAAATCACTTGGTACGCCACTGGACTTTAAAGTATATAAACTTTGTTCATAAATATGCCATATAATAAAATGAAACAAAACACAAGATTATTGCAACTATTTATGACCAATTGGTGTAAATAAAATTTTTAAAAATTGGCCTTGTGTTAGAGTTTACAATATTTACGTAAACTCAGTTATTAAAAATTCAGTATAAAACAATGAAAACACAAAATCATTCGCATCTATTTCTAGAGCTGCATGAAAAATATAATAATGAAAATAATCGTGTTGAACATCCTTGTATTCTGTCAATATAAGTTTTATTTGATAAAAATCAATTTGCATAGCAAAACAAAGTAATACGCTGCAACTATTCAGAGTTCCTGTGTGAAAGGATTGACGTTATACAAAAATCACTTGGTACGCCACTGGACTTTAAAGTATATAAACTTAGTTCATGAATATGCCATATATTAAAATGAAACAAAACACAAGATTATTGCAACTATTTATGACCAATTGGTGTAAATCAAATTTTTAAAAATTATCCTTGTATTAGAGTTTACAATATTTACGTAAACTCAGTTATTAAAAATTCAGTATAAAACAATGAAAACTCAAAATCATTCGCATCTATTTCTAGACCTGCATGAAAAATATAATAATGAAAATAATCGTGTTAAACATCCTTGTATTGTGTCAATATAAGTTTAATATGATAAAAATTAATTTTAATAGCAAAACGAAATAATACGCTGCAACTATTCAGAGTTCCTGTGTGAAAGGATTGACGTTATACAAAAATCACTTGGTACCCCATTGGACTTTAAAGTATATAAACTTAGTTCATAAATATGCCATATAATAAAATGAAACAAAACAAAAGATTATTGCAACTAATTATGACCAATTGGTGTAAATCAAATTTTTAAAAATTATCCTTGTATTAGAGTTTGCAATAATTACGTAAACTCAGCTTTTAAAAATTCAGTATAAAACAATGAAAACACAAAATCATTCGCATCTATTTCTAGACCTGCATGAAAAATATAATAATGAAAATAATCGTGTTGAACATCCTTGTATTCTGTCAATATTAGTTTTATTAGATAAAAATTAATTTTAATAGCAAAACGAAATAATACGCTGCAACTATTCAGAGGTGCTTTGTGAAAGGATTGACGTTATACACAAATCACTTGGTACTCCATTGGACTTTAAAGTATATAAACTAAGTTCATAAATATGCCATATAATAAAATGAAACAAAACACAAAATTATTGCAACTATTTATGACCAATTGGTGTAAATCAAATTTTTAAAAATTGTCCTTGTGTTAGAGTTTACAATATTTACGTAAACTCAGTTATTAAAAATTCAGTATAAAACAATGAAAACACAAAATCATTCGCATCTATTTCTAGAGCTGCATGAAAAATATAATAATGAAAATAATCGTGTTAAACATCCTTGTATTGTGTCAATATAAGTTTAATATGATAAAAATTAATTTTAATAGCAAAACGAAATAATACGCTGCAACTATTCAGAGTTCCTGTGTGAAAGGATTGACGTTATACAAAAATCACTTGGTACCCCATTGGACTTTAAAGTATATAAACTTAGTTCATAAATATGCCATATAATAAAATGATACAAAACACAAGATTATTGCAACTATTTATGACCAATTGGTGTAAATCAAATTTTTAAAAATTATCCTTGTATTAGAGTTTACAATATTTACGTAAACTCAGTTTTTAAAAATTCAGTATAAAACAATGAAAACACAAAATCATTCGCATCTATTTCTAGAGCTGCATGAAAAATATAATAATGAAAATAATCGTGTTAAACATCCTTGTATTGTGTCAATATAAGTTTAATATGATAAAAATTAATTTTAATAGCAAAACGAAATAATACGCTGCAACTATTCAGAGTTCCTGTGTGAAAGGATTGAGGTTATACAAAAATCACTTGGTATCCCATTGGACTTTAAAGTATATAAACTTAGTTCATAAATATGCCATATAATAAAATGAAACAAAACACAAGATTATTGCAACTATTTATGACCAATTGGTGTAAATCAAATTTTTAAAAATTATCCTTGTATTAGAGTTTACAATAATTACGTAAACTCAGTTTTCAAAAATTCAGTATAATATAATGAAAACACAAAATCATTCGAATCTATGTATAGAGCTGCATGAAAAATATAATAATGAAAATAATCGTGTTGAACATCCTTGTATTCTGTCAATATACGTTTTATTTGATAAAAATTAATTTTAATAGCAAAACGAAGTAATACGCTGCAACTATTCAGAGGTGCTTTGTGAAAGGATTGACGTTATACACAAATAACTTGGTACCCCTTTGGACTTTAAAGTATATAAATTTAGTTCATAAATATGCCATATATTAAAATGAAACAAAACACAAGATTATTGCAACTATTTATGACCAATTGGTGTAAATCAAATTTTTAAAAATTGGCCTTGTATTAGAGTTTACAATATATATTTAAACTCAGTTTTTAAAAATTCAGTATAATATAATTAAAACACAAAATCATTCGAATCTATGTATAGACCTGCGTGAAAAATATAATAATGAAAATAATCGTGTTGAACATCCTTGTATTCTGTCAATATTAGTTTTATTTGATAAAAATTAATTTTAATAGCAAAACGAAATAATACGCTGCAACTATTCAGAGGTGCTTTGTGAAAGGATTGACGTTATACACAAATAACTTGGTACCCCATTGGACTTTAAGGTATATAAATTTAGTTCATAAATATGCCATATATTAAAATGAAACAAAACACAAGATTATTGCAACTATTTATGACCAATTGGTGTAAATCAAATTTTTAAAAATTGGCCTTGTATTAGAGTTTACAATATTTACGTAAACTTAGTTTTTAAAAATTCAGTATAATATAATGAAAACACAAAATCATTCGAATCTGTTTCTAGAGCTGCATGAAAAATATAATAATGAAAATAATCGTGTTGAACATCCTTGTATTATGTCAATATTAGTTTTATTTGATAAAAATTAATTTTAATAGCAAAACGAAGTAAAAGGGTGCAACTATTCAGAGTTCCTGTGTGAAAGGATTGACGTTATACAAAAATCATTTGGTACCCCATTGGACTTTAAAGTATATAAACTTAGTTCTTAAATATGCCATATAATAAAATGAAACAAAACACAAGATTATTGCAACTATTTATGACCAATTGGTGTAAATCAAATATTTAAAAATTGTCATTGTATTAGAGTTTACAATATTTACGTAAACTCAGTTTTTAAAATTTCAGTATAAAACAATGAAAACACAAAATCATTCGCATCTATTACTAGAGCTGCATGAAAAATATAATAATAAAAATAATCGTGTTGAACCTCCTTTTATTCTGTCAATATTAGTTTTATTTGATAAAAATTAATTTTAATAGCAAAACGAAATAATACGCTGCAACTATTCAGAGGTGCTTTGTGAAAGGATTGACGTTATACAAAAATCACTTGGTACGCCACTGGACTTTAAAGTATATAAACTTTGTTCATAAATATGCCATATAATAAAATGAAACAAAACACAAGATTATTGCAACTATTTATGACCAATTGGTGTAAATAAAATTTTTAAAAATTGGCCTTGTGTTAGAGTTTACAATATTTACGTAAACTCAGTTATTAAAAATTCAGTATAAAACAATGAAAACACAAAATCATTCGCATCTATTTCTAGAGCTGCATGAAAAATATAATAATGAAAATAATCGTGTTGAACATCCTTGTATTCTGTCAATATAAGTTTTATTTGATAAAAATCAATTTGCATAGCAAAACAAAGTAATACGCTGCAACTATTCAGAGCTGCTGTGTGAAAGGATTGACGTTATACAAAAATCACTTGGTACGCCACTGGACTTTAAAGTATATAAACTTAGTTCATGAATATGCCATATATTAAAATGAAACAAAACACAAGATTATTGCAACTATTTATGACCAATTGGTGTAAATCAAATTTTTAAAAATTGGCCTTGTATTAGAGTTTACAATATTTACGTAAACTCAGTTTAAAAATTTCAGTATAATATAATGAAAACACAAAATCATTCGAATCTATGTATAGAATTGCATGAAAAATATAATAATGAAAATAATCGTGTTGAACATCCTTGTATTCTGTCAATATTAGTTTTATTTGATAAAAATCAATTTGCATAGCAAAACGAAGTAATAGGGTGCAACTATTTAGGTGTGCTGTGTGAAAGGAATGATTTTGTACACAAATCACTTGGTACCCCATTGGACTTTAAAGTATATAAATTTAGTTCATAAATATGCCATATAATAAAGAGACACGAAACACAAGATTATTGCAACTTTTCACGAGCAAAAGGAGGAAATCAAAATTTTAAAAATTGGCCTTGTATTAGAGTTTACAATATTTACGTAAACTTAGTTTTTAAAAATACAGTATAAAACAATGAAAACACAAAATCATTCGCATCTATTTCTAGAGCTGCATGAAAAATATAATAATGAAAATAATCGTGTTGAACATCCTTGTATTCTGTCAATATTGATTTTATTTGATAAAAATCAATTTGCATAGCAAAACGAAGTAATACGCTGCAACTATTCAGAGCTGCTGTGTGAAAGGATTGACGTTATACACAAATCACTTGGTACCCCATTGGACTTTAAAGTATATAAATTTAGTTCATAAATATGCCATATAATAAAATGAAACAAAACACAAGATTATTGCAACTATTCATGACCAATTGGTGTAAATCAAATATTTAAAAATTGTCCTTGTATTAGAGTTTACAATATTCACGTAAACTCAGTTTTTAAAAATTCAGTATAAAACAATGAAAACACAAAATCATTCGCATCTATTACTAGAGCTGCATGAAAAATATAATAATGAAAATAATCGTGTTGAACATCCTTGTATTCTGTCAATATTAGTTTTATTTGATAAAAATCAATTTGCATAGCAAAACGAAGTAATAGGGTGCAACTATTTAGGTGTGCTGTGTGAAAGGAATGATTTTGTACACAAATCACTTGGTACCCCATTGGACTTTAAAGTATATAAATTTAGTTCATAAATATGCCATATAATAAAGAGACACGAAACACAAGATTATTGCAACTTTTCACGAGCAAATGGAGGAAATCAAAATTTTAAAAATTGGCCTTGTATTAGAGTTTACAATATTTACGTAAACTTAGTTTTTAAAAATACAGTATAAAACAATGAAAACACAAAATCATTCGCATCTATTTCTAGACCTGCATGAAAAATATAATAATGAAAATAATCGTGTTGAACATCCTTGTATTCTGTCAATATTAGTTTTATTTGATAAAAATCAATTTGCATAGCAAAACGAAGTAATACGCTGCAACTATTCAGAGCTGCTGTGTGAAAGGATTGACGTTATACACAAATCACTTGGTACCCCATTGTACTTTAAAGTATATAAATTTAGTTCATAAATATGCCATATAATAAAATGAAACAAAACACAAGATTATTGCAACTATTTATGACCAATTGGTGTAAATCAAATATTTAAAAATTGTCCTTGTATTAGAGTTTACAATATTCACGTAAACTCACTTATTAAAAATTCAGTATAAAACAATGAAAACACAAAATCATTCGCATCTATTTCTAGAGCTGCATGAAAAATATAATAATGAAAATAATCGTGTTGAACATCCTTGTATTCTGTCAATATTAGTTTTATTTGATAAAAATTAATTTTAATAGCAAAACGAAATAATACGCTGCAACTATTCAGAGGTGTTTTGTGAAAGGAATGATTTTGTACAAAGATCACTTGGTACGCCACTGGACTTTAAAGTATATAAATTTAGTTCATAAATATGCCATATATTAAAATGAAACAAAACACAAGATTATTGCAACTATTTATGACCAATTGGTGTAAATCAAATTTTTAAAAATTGGCCTTGTATTAGAGTTTACAATATTTACGTAAACTTAGTTTTTAAAAATTCAGTATAATATAATGAAAACACAAAATCATTCGAATCTGTTTCTAGAGCTGCATGAAAAATATAATAATGAAAATAATCGTGTTGAACATCTTTGTATTATGTCAATATTAGTTTTATTTGATAAAAATTAATTTTAATAGCAAAACGAAGTAAAAGGGTGCAACTATTCAGAGTTCCTGTGTGAAAGGATTGACGTTATACAAAAATCATTTGGTACCCCATTGGACTTTAAAGTATATAAACTTAGTTCTTAAATATGCCATATAATAAAATGAAACAAAACACAAGATTATTGCAACTATTTATGACCAATTGGTGTAAATCAAATATTTAAAAATTGTCATTGTATTAGAGTTTACAATATTTACGTAAACTCAGTTTTTAAAAATTCAGTATAAAACAATGAAAACACAAAATCATTCGCATCTATTACTAGAGCTGCATAAAAAATATAATAATAAAAATAATCGTGTTGAACCTCCTTTTATTCTGTCAATATTAGTTTTATTTGATAAAAATTAATTTTAATAGCAAAACGAAATAATACGCTGCAACTATTCAGAGGTGCTTTGTGAAAGGATTGACGTTATACACAAATCACTTGGTACCCCATTGGACTTTAAAGTATATAAACTTAGTTCATAAATATGCCATATAATAAAATGAAACAAAACACAAGATTATTGCAACTATTTATGACCAATTGGTGTAAATAAAATTTTTAAAAATTGTCCTTGTGTTAGAGTTTACAATATTTACGTAAACTCAGTTATTAAAAATTCAGTATAAAACAATGAAAACACAAAATCATTCGCATCTATTTCTAGAGCTGCATGAAAAATATAATAATGAAAATAATCGTGTTGAACATCCTTGTATTCTGTCAATATAAGTTTTATTTGATAAAAATCAATTTGCATAGCAAAACAAAGTAATACGCTGCAACTATTCAGAGTTCCTGTGTGAAAGGATTGACGTTATACAAAAATCACTTGGTACGCCACTGGACTTTAAAGTATATAAACTTAGTTCATGAATATGCCATATATTAAAATGAAACAAAACACAAGATTATTGCAACTATTTATGACCAATTGGTGTAAATCAAATTTTTAAAAATTGGCCTTGTATTAGAGTTTACAATATTTACGTAAACTCAGTTTTTAAAAATTCAGTATAAAACAATGAAAACACAAAATCATTCGCATCTATTACTAGAGCTGCATGAAAAATATAATAATGAAAATATTCGTGTTGAACATCCTTGTATTCTGTCAATATTAGTTTTATTTGATAAAAATCAATTTGCATAGCAAAACGAAGTAATAGGGTGCAACTATTTAGGTGTGCTGTGTGAAAGGAATGATTTTGTACACAAATCACTTGGTACCCCATTGGACTTTAAAGTATATTAATTTAGTTCATAAATATGCCATATAATAAAGAGACACGAAACACAAGATTATTGCAACTTTTCACGAGCAAAAGGAGGAAATCAAAATTTTAAAAATTGGCCTTGTATTAGAGTTTACAATATGTACGTAAACTTAGTTTTTAAAAATACAGTATAAAACAATGAAAACACAAAATCATTCGCATCTATTTCTAGAGCTGCATGAAAAATATAATAATGAAAATAATCGTGTTGAACATCCTTGTATTCTGTCAATATTAGTTTTATTTGATAAAAATCAATTTGCATAGCAAAACGAAGTAATACGCTGCAACTATTCAGAGCTGCTGTGTGAAAGGATTGACGTTATACACAAATCACTTGGTACCCCATTGGACTTTAAAGTATATAAATTTAGTTCATAAATATGCCATATAATAAAATGAAACAAAACACAAGATTATTGCAACTATTTATGACCAATTGGTGTAAATCAAATATTTAAAAATTGTCCTTGTATTAGAGTTTACAATATTCACGTAAACTCAGTTTTTGAAAATTCAGTATAAAACAATGAAAACACAAAATCATTCGCATCTATTACTAGAGCTGCATGAAAAATATAATAATGAAAATAATCGTGTTGAACATCCTTGTATTCTGTCAATATTAGTTTTATTTGATAAAAATCAATTTGCATAGCAAAACGAAGTAATAGGGTGCAACTATTTAGGTGTGCTGTGTGAAAGGAATGATTTTGTACACAAATCACTTGGTACCCCATTGGACTTTAAAGTATATAAATTTAGTTCATAAATATGCCATATAATAAAGAGACACGAAACACAAGATTATTGCAACTTTTCACGAGCAAAAGGAGGAAATCAAAATTTTAAAAATTGGCCTTGTATTAGAGTTTACAATATTTACGTAAACTTAGTTTTTAAAAATACAGTATAAAACAATGAAAACACAAAATCATTCGCATCTATTTCTAGAGCTGCATGAAAAATATAATAATGAAAATAATCGTGTTGAACATCCTTGTATTCTGTCAATATTAGTTTTATTTGATAAAAATCAATTTGCATAGCAAAACGAAGTAATACGCTGCAACTATTCAGAGCTGCTGTGTGAAAGGATTGACGTTATACACAAATCACTTGGTACCCCATTGGACTTTAAAGTATATAAATTTAGTTCATAAATATGCCATATAATAAAATGAAACAAAACACAAGATTATTGCAACTATTTATGACCAATTGGTGTAAATCAAATATTTAAAAATTGTCCTTGTATTAGAGTTTACAATATTCACGTAAACTCAGTTTTTAAAAATTCAGTATAAAACAATGAAAACACAAAATCATTCGCATCTATTACTAGAGCTGCATGAAAAATATAATAATGAAAATAATCGTGTTGAACATCCTTGTATTCTGTCAATATTAGTTTTATTTGATAAAAATCAATTTGCATAGCAAAACGAAGTAATAGGGTGCAACTATTTAGGTGTGCTGTGTGAAAGGAATGATTTTGTACACAAATCACTTGGTACCCCATTGGACTTTAAAGTATATAAATTTAGTTCATAAATATGCCATATAATAAAGAGACACGAAACACAAGATTATTGCAACTTTTCACGAGCAAATGGAGGAAATCAAAATTTTAAAAATTGGCCTTGTATTAGAGTTTACAATATTTACGTAAACTTAGTTTTTAAAAATACAGTATAAAACAATGAAAACACAAAATCATTCGCATCTATTTCTAGACCTGCATGAAAAATATAATAATGAAAATAATCGTGTTGAACATCCTTGTATTCTGTCAATATTAGTTTTATTTGATAAAAATCAATTTGCATAGCAAAACGAAGTAATACGCTGCAACTATTCAGAGCTGCTGTGTGAAAGGATTGACGTTATACACAAATCACTTGGTACCCCATTGTACTTTAAAGTATATAAATTTAGTTCATAAATATGCCATATAATAAAATGAAACAAAACACAAGATTATTGCAACTATTTATGACCAATTGGTGTAAATCAAATATTTAAAAATTGTCCTTGTATTAGAGTTTACAATATTCACGTAAACTCACTTATTAAAAATTCAGTATAAAACAATGAAAACACAAAATCATTCGCATCTATTTCTAGACCTGCATGAAAAATATAATAATGAAAATAATCGTGTTGAACATCCTTGTATTCTGTCAATATTAGTTTTATTTGATAAAAATCAATTTGCATAGCAAAACGAAGTAATAGGGTGCAACTATTCAGAGTTCCTGTGTGAAAGGATTGACGTTATACAAAAATCATTTGGTACCCCATTGGACTTTAAAGTATATAAACTTAGTTCTTAAATATGCCATATAATTAAATGAAACAAAACACAAGATTATTGCAACTATTTATGACCAATTGGTGTAAATCAAATATTTAAAAATTGTCATTGTATTAGAGTTTACAATATTTACGTAAACTCAGTTTTTAAAAATTCAGTATAAAACAATGAAAACACAAAATCATTCGCATCTATTACTAGAGCTGCATGAAAAATATAATAATAAAAATAATCGTGTTGAACCTCCTTTTATTCTGTCAATATTAGTTTTATTTGATAGAAATTAATTTTAATAGCAAAACGAAATAATACGCTGCAACTATTCAGAGGTGCTTTGTGAAAGGATTGACGTTATACACAAATCACTTGGTACCCCATTGGACTTTAAAGTATATAAACTTAGTTCATAAATATGCCATATAATAAAATGAAACAAAACACAAGATTATTGCAACTATTTATGACCAATTGGTGTAAATAAAATTTTTAAAAATTGTCCTTGTGTTAGAGTTTACAATATTTACGTAAACTCAGTTATTAAAAATTCAGTATAAAACAATGAAAACACAAAATCATTCGCATCTATTACTAGAGCTGCATGAAAAATATAATAATGAAAATAATCGTGTTGAACATCCTTGTATTCTGTCAATATTAGTTTTATTTGATAAAAATCAATTTGCATAGCAAAACGAAGTAATAGGGTGCAACTATTTAGGTGTGCTGTGTGAAAGGAATGATTTTGTACACAAATCACTTGGTACCCCATTGGACTTTAAAGTATGTAAATTTAGTTCATAAATATGCCATATAATAAAGAGACACGAAACACAAGATTATTGCAACTTTTCACGAGCAAAAGAAGGAAATCAAAATTTTAAAAATTGGCCTTGTATTAGAGTTTACAATATTTACGTAAACTTAGTTTTTAAAAATACAGTATAAAACAATGAAAACACAAAATCATTCGCATCTATTTCTAGAGCTGCATGAAAAATATAATAATGAAAATAATCGTGTTGAACATCCTTGTATTCTGTCAATATTAGTTTTATTTGATAAAAATCAATTTGCATAGCAAAACGAAGTAATACGCTGCAACTATTCAGAGCTGCTGTGTGAAAGGATTGACGTTATACACAAATCACTTGGTACCCCATTGGACTTTAAAGTATATAAATTTAGTTCATAAATATGCCATATAATAAAATGAAACAAAACACAAGATTATTGCAACTATTTATGACCAATTGGTGTAAATCAAATATTTAAAAATTGTCCTTGTATTAGAGTTTACAATATTCACTTAAACTCAGTTTTTAAAAATTCAGTATAAAACAATGAAAACACAAAATCATTCGCATCTATTACTAGAGCTGCATGAAAAATATAATAATGAAAATAATCGTGTTGAACATCCTTGTATTCTGTCAATATTAGTTTTATTTGATAAAAATCAATTTGCATAGCAAAACGAAGTAATAGGGTGCAACTATTTAGGTGTGCTGTGTGAAAGGAATGATTTTGTACACAAATCACTTGGTACCCCATTGGACTTTAAAGTATATAAATTTAGTTCATAAATATGCCATATAATAAAGAGACACGAAACACAAGATTATTGCAACTTTTCACGAGCAAATGGAGGAAATCAAAATTTTAAAAATTGGCCTTGTATTAGAGTTTACAATATTTACGTAAACTTAGTTTTTAAAAATACAGTATAAAACACTGAAAACACAAAATCATTCGCATCTATTTCTAGACCTGCATGAAAAATATAATAATGAAAATAATCGTGTTAAACATCCTTGTATTCTGTCAATATTAGTTTTATTTGATAAAAGTCAATTTGCATAGCAAAACGAAGTAATACGGTGCAACTATTCAGAGCTGCTGTGTGAAAGGATTGACGTTATACACAAATCACTTGGTACCCCATTGGACTTTAAAGTATATAAATTTAGTTCATAAATATGCCATATAATAAAATGAAACAAAACACAAGATTATTGCAACTATTTATGACCAATTGGTGTAAATCAAATATTTAAAAATTGTCCTTGTATTAGAGTTTACAATATTCACGTAAACTCACTTATTAAAAATTCAGTATAAAACAATGAAAACACAAAATCATTCGCATCTATTTCTAGAGCTGCATGAAAAATATAATAATGAAAATAATCGTGTTGAACATCCTTGTATTCTGTCAATATTAGTTTTATTTGATAAAAATTAATTTTAATAGCAAAACGAAATAATACGCTGCAACTATTCAGAGGTGTTTTGTGAAAGGAATGATTTTGTACAAAAATCACTTGGTACGCCACTGGACTTTAAAGTATATAAACTTAGTTCATGAATATGCCATATATTAAAATGAAACAAAACACAAGATTATTGCAACTATTTATGACCAATTGGTGTAAATCAAATTTTTAAAAATTGGCCTTGTATTAGAGTTTACAATATTTACGTAAACTCAGTTTTTAAAAATTCAGTATAAAACAATGAAAACACAAAATCATTCGCATCTATTACTAGAGCTGCATGAAAAATATAATAATGAAAATAATCGTGTTGAACATCCTTGTATTCTGTCAATATTAGTTTTATTTGATAAAAATCAATTTGCATAGCAAAACGAAGTAATAGGGTGCAACTATTTAGGTGTGCTGTGTGAAAGGAATGATTTTGTACACAAATCACTTGGTACCCCATTGGACTTTAAAGTATATAAATTTAGTTCATAAATATGCCATATAATAAAGAGACACGAAACACAAGATTATTGCAACTTTTCACGAGCAAAAGGAGGAAATCAAAATTTTAAAAATTGGCCTTGTATTGGAGTTTACAATATTTACGTAAACTTAGTTTTTAAAAATACAGTATAAAACAATGAAAACACAAAATCATTCGCATCTATTTCTAGACCTGCATGAAAAATATAATAATGAAAATAATCGTGTTGAACATCCTTGTATTCTGTCAATATTAGTTTTATTTGATAAAAATCAATTTGCATAGCAAAACGAAGTAATACGCTGCAACTATTCAGAGCTGCTGTGTGAAAGGATTGACGTTGTACACAAATCACTTGGTACCCCATTGGACTTTAAAGTATATAAATTTAGTTCATAAATATGCCATATAATAAAATGAAACAAAACACAAGATTATTGCAACTATTTATGACCAATTGGTGTAAATCAAATATTTAAAAATTGTCCTTGTATTAGAGTTTACAATATTCACGTAAACTCAGTTTTTAAAAATTCAGTATAAAACAATGAAAACACAAAATCATTCGCATCTATTACTAGAGCTGCATGAAAAATATAATAATGAAAATAATCGTGTTGAACATCCTTGTATTCTGTCAATATTAGTTTTATTTGATAAAAATCAATTTGCATAGCAAAACGAAGTAATAGGGTGCAACTATTTAGGTGTGCTGTGTGAAAGGAATGATTTTGTACACAAATCACTTGGTACCCCATTGGACTTTAAAGTATATAAATTTAGTTCATAAATATGCCATATAATAAAGAGACACGAAACACAAGATTATTGCAACTTTTCACGAGCAAATGGAGGAAATCAAAATTTTAAAAATTGGCCTTGTATTAGAGTTTACAATATTTACGTAAACTTAGTTTTTAAAAATACAGTATAAAACAATGAAAACACAAAATCATTCGCATCTATTTCTAGACCTACATGAAAAATATAATAATGAAAATAATCGTGTTGAACATCCTTGTATTCTGTCAATATTGGTTTTATTTGATAAAAATCAATTTGCATAGCAAAACGAAGTAATACGCTGCAACTATTCAGAGCTGCTGTGTGAAAGGATTGGCGTTATACACAAATCACTTGGTACCCCATTGGACTTTAAAGTATATAAATTTAGTTCATAAATATGCCATATAATAAAATGAAACAAAACACAAGATTATTGCAACTATTTATGACCAATTGGTGTAAATCAAATATTTAAAAATTGTCCTTGTATTAGAGTTTACAATATTCACGTAAACTCAGTTTTTAAAAATTCAGTATAAAACAATGAAAACACAAAATCATTCGCATCTATTACTAGAGCTGCATGAAAAATATAATAATGAAAATAATCGTGTTGAACATCCTTGTATTCTGTCAATATGAGTTTTATTTGATAAAAATTAATTTTAATAGCAAAACGAAATAATACGCTGCAACTATTCAGAGGTGCTTTGTGAAAGGATTGACGTTATACACAAATCACTTGGTACCCCATCAGACTTTAAAGTATATAAATTTAGTTCATAAATATCACATATAATAAAATGATACAAAACACAAGATTATTGCAACTATTCATGACCAATTGGTGAAAATCAAATTTTTAAAAATTGTCCTTGTGTTAGAGTTTACAATATTTACGTAAACTCAGTTATTAAAAATTCAGTATAAAACAATGAAAACACAAAATCATTCGCATCTATTACTAGAGCTGCATGAAAAATATAATAATGAAAATAATCGTGTTGAACATCCTTGTATTCTGTCAATATTAGTTTTATTTGATAAAAATTAATTTTAATAGCAAAACGAAATAATACGCTCCAACTATTCAGAGGTGCTTTGTGAAAGGAATGATTTTGTACACAAATCACTTGGTACCCCATCGGACTTTAGAGTATATAAACTTAGTCCATAAATTTGCCATATATTAAAATGAAACAAAACACAAGATTATTGCAACTATTTATGACCAATTGGTGTAAATCAAATATTTAAAAATTGTCCTTGTATTAGAGTTTACAATATTCACGTAAACTCAGTTTTTAAAAATTCAGTATAAAACAATGAAAACACAAAATCATTCGCATCTATTACTAGAGCTGCATGAAAAATATAATAATGAAAATAATCGTGTTGAACATCCTTGTATTCTGTCAATATTGGTTTTATTTGATAAAAATCAATTTGCATAGCAAAACGAAGTAATACGCTGCAACTATTCAGAGCTGCTGTGTGAAAGGATTGGCGTTATACACAAATCACTTGGTACCCCATTGGACTTTAAAGTATATAAATTTAGTTCATAAATATGCCATATAATAAAATGAAACAAAACACAAGATTATTGCAACTATTTATGACCAATTGGTGTAAATCAAATATTTAAAAATTGTCCTTGTATTAGAGTTTACAATATTCACGTAAACTCAGTTTTTAAAAATTCAGTATAAAACAATGAAAACACAAAATCATTCGCATCTATTACTAGAGCTGCATGAAAAATATAATAATGAAAATAATCGTGTTGAACATCCTTGTATTCTGTCAATATGAGTTTTATTTGATAAAAATTAATTTTAATAGCAAAACGAAATAATACGCTGCAACTATTCAGAGGTGCTTTGTGAAAGGATTGACGTTATACACAAATCACTTGGTACCCCATCAGACTTTAAAGTATATAAATTTAGTTCATAAATATCACATATAATAAAATGATACAAAACACAAGATTATTGCAACTATTTATGACCAATTGGTGTAAATCAAATATTTAAAAATTGTCCTTGTATTAGAGTTTACAATATTCACGTAAACTCAGTTTTTAAAAATTCAGTATAAAACAATGAAAACACAAAATCATTCGCATCTATTACTAGAGCTGCATGAAAAATATAATAATGAAAATAATCGTGTTGAACATCCTTGTATTCTGTCAATATTGGTTTTATTTGATAAAAATCAATTTGCATAGCAAAACGAAGTAATACGCTGCAACTATTCAGAGCTGCTGTGTGAAAGGATTGGCGTTATACACAAATCACTTGGTACCCCATTGGACTTTAAAGTATATAAATTTAGTTCATAAATATGCCATATAATAAAATGAAACAAAACACAAGATTATTGCAACTATTTATGACCAATTGGTGTAAATCAAATATTTAAAAATTGGCCTTGTATTAGAGTTTACAATATTTACGTAAACTCAGTTTTTAAAAATTCAGTAAAATATAATGAAAACACAAAATCATTCGAATCTATGTATAGAGTTGCATGAAAAATATAATAATGAAAATAATCGTGTTGAACATCCTTGTATTCTGTCAATATTAGTTTTATTTGATAAAAATCAATTTGCATAGCAAAACGAAGTAATACGCTGCAACTATTCAGAACTGCTGTGTGAAAGGATTGACGTTATACACAAATCACTTGGTACCCCATTGGACTTTAAAGTATATAAATTTAGTTCATAAATATGGCATATAATAAAGAGACACGAAACACAAGATTATTGCAACTTTTCACGAGCAAATGGAGGAAATCAAAATTTTTAAAATTGGCCTTGTATTAGAGTTTACAATATTTACGTAAACTTAGTTTTTAAAAATACAGTATAAAACAATGAAAACACAAAATCATTCGCATCTATTTCTAGACGTGCATGAAAAATATAATAATGAAAATAATCGTGTTGAACATCCTTGTATTCTGTCAATATTAGTTTTATTTGATAAAAATTGATTTTAGTAGCAAAACGAAGTAATACGCTGCAACTATTCAGAACTGCTGTGTGAAAGGATTGACGTTATACACAAATCACTTGGTACCCCATTGGACTTTAAAGTATATAAATTTAGTTCATAAATATGCCATATAATAAAATGATACAAAACACAAGATTATTGCAACTATTTATGACCAATTGGTGTAAATCAAATATTTAAAAATTGTCCTTGTATTAGAGTTTACAATATTCACGTAAACTCAGTTTTTAAAAATTCAGTATAAAACAATGAAAACACAAAATCATTCGCATCTATTACTAGAGCTGCATGAAAAATATAATAATGAAAATAATCGTGTTGAACATCCTTGTATTCTGTCAATATTAGTTTTATTTGATAAAAATCAATTTGCATAGCAAAACGAAGTAATACGCTGCAACTATTTAGGTGTGCTGTGTGAAAGGAATGATTTTGTACACAAATCACTTGGTACCCCATTGGACTTTTAAGTATATAAATTTAGTTCATAAATATGCCATATAATAAAATGAAACAAAACACAAGATTATTGCAACTATTTATGACCAATTGGTGTAAATCAAATATTTAAAAATTGGCCTTGTATTAGAGTTTACAATATTTACGTAAACTTAGTTTTTAAAAATACAGAATAAAACAATGAAAACACAAAATCATTCGCATCTATTTCTAGACCTGCATGAAAAATATAATAATGAAAATAATCGTGTTGAACATCCTTGTATTCTGTCAATATTAGTTTTATTTGATAAAAATCAATTTGCATAGCAAAACGAAGTAATACGCTGCAACTATTAAGAACTGCTGTGTGAAAGGATTGACGTTATACACAAATCACTTGGTACCCCATTGGACTTTAAAGTATATAAATTTAGTTCATAAATATGCCATATAATAAAATGATACAAAACACAAGATTATTGCAACTATTTATGACCAATTGGTGTAAATCAAATATTTAAAAATTGTCCTTGTATTAGAGTTTACAATATTCACGTAAACTCAGTTTTTAAAAATTCAGTATAAAACAATGAAAACACAAAATCATTCGCATCTATTACTAGAGCTGCATGAAAAATATAATAATGAAAATAATCGTGTTGAACATCCTTGTATTCTGTCAATATTAGTTTTATTTGATAAAAATCAATTTGCATAGCAAAACGAAGTAATACGCTGCAACTATTTAGGTGTGCTGTGTGAAAGGAATGATTTTGTACACAAATCACTTGGTACCCCATTGGACTTTTAAGTATATAAATTTAGTTCATAAATATGCCATATAATAAAATGAAACAAAACACAAGATTATTGCAACTATTTATGACCAATTGGTGTAAATCAAATATTTAAAAATTGTCCTTGTATTAGAGTTTACAATATTCACGTAAACTCAGTTTTTAAAAATTCAGTATAAAACAATGAAAACACAAAATCATTCGCATCTATTACTAGAGCTGCATGAAAAATATAATAATGAAAATAATCGTGTTGAACATCCTTGTATTCTGTCAATATTAGTTTTATTTGATAAAAATTAATTTTAATAGCAAAACGAAATAATACGTTGCAACTATTCACAGGTGCTTTGTGAAAGGATTGACGTTATACACAAATCACTTGGTACTCCATTGGACTTTAAAGTATATAAACTTAGTTCATAAATATGCCATATAATAAAATGAAACAAAACACAAGATTATTGCAACTATTTATGACCAATTGGTGTAAATCAAATTTTTAAAAATTGTCCTTGTGTTAGAGTTTACAATATTTACGTAAACTCAGTTATTAAAAATTCAGTATAAAACAATGAAAACACAAAATCATTCGCATCTATTTCTAGAGCTGCATGAAAAATATAATAATGAAAATAATCGTGTTGAACATCCTTGTATTCTGTCAATATAAGTTTTATTTGATAAAAATTAATTTTAATAGCAAAACGAAATAATACGCTGCAACTATTCACAGGTGCTTTGTGAAAGGATTGACGTTATACACAAATCACTTGGTATCCCATTGGACTTTAAAGTATATAAACTTAGTTCATAAATATGCCATATAATAAAATGAAACAAAACACAAGATTATTGCAACTATTTATGACCAATTGGTGTAAATCAAATTTTTAAAAATTGTCCTTGTGTTAGAGTTTACAATATTTACGTAAACTCACTTATTAAAAATTCAGTATAAAACAATGAAAACACAAAATCATTCGCATCTATTTCTAGAGCTGCATGAAAAATATAATAATGAAAATAATCGTGTTGAACATCCTTGTATTCTGTCAATATAAGTTTTATTTGATAAAAATTGATTTTAGTAGCAAAACAAAGTAATACGCTGTAACTATTCAGAGTTCCTGTGTGAAAGGATTGACGTTATACAAAAATCACTTGGTACGCCACTGGATTTTAAAGTATATAAACTTAGTTCATAAATATGCCATATATTAAAATGAAACAAAACACAAGATTATTGCAACTATTTATGACCAATTGGTGTAAATCAAATTTTTAAAAATTGGCCTTGTATTAGAGTTTACAATATTTACGTAAACTCAGTTTAAAAAATTCAGTATAATATAATGAAAACACAAAATCATTCGAATCTATTACTAGAGCTGCATGAAAAATATAATAATGAAAATAATCGTGTTGAACATCCTTGTATTCTGTCAATATTAGTTTTATTTGATAAAAATCAATTTGCATTGCAAAACGAAGTAATAGGGTGCATTTAGGTGTGCTGTGTGAAAGGAATGATTTTGTACACAAATCACTTGGTACCCCATTGGACTTTAAAGTATATAAATTTAGTTCATAAATATGCCATATATTAAAATGAAACAAAACACAAGATTATTGCAACTATTTATGACCAATTGGTGTAAATCAAATTTTTAAAAATTGTCCTTGTGTTAGAGTTTACAATATTTACGTAAACTCAGTTATTAAAAATTCAGTATAAAACAATGAAAACACAAAATCATTCGCATCTATTTCTAGAGCTGCATGAAAAATATAATAATGAAAATAATCTTGTTGAACATCCTTGTATTCTGTCAATATTAGTTTTATTTGATAAAAATCAATTTTAATAGCAAAACGAAATAATACGCTGCAACTATTCAGAGGTGCTTTGTGAAAGGATTGACGTTATACAAAAATCACTTGGTACCCCATTGGACTTTAAAGTATATAAACTTTGTTCATAAATATGCCATATAATAAAGAGACACGAAACAACAAGAGTATTGCAACTATTTATGACCAATTGGTGTAAATCAAATATTTAAAAATTGGCCTTGTATTAGAGTTTACAATATTTACGTAAACTCAGTTTTTAAAAATTCAGTATAAAACAATGAAAACACAAAATCATTCGCATCTATTAGAAGAGCTGCATGAAAAATATAATAATGAAAATAATCGTGTTGAACATCCTTGTATTCTGTCAATATTAGTTTTATTTGATAAAAATCAATTTTAATAGCAAAACGAAATATTACGCTGCAACTATTCAGAGGTGCTTTGTGAAAGGATTGACGTTATACACAAATCACTTGGTACCCCATTGGACTTTAAAGTATATAAACTTTGTTCATAAATATGCCATATAGTAAAGAGACACGAAACAACAAGATTATTGCAACTATTTATGACCAATTGGTGTAAATCAAATATTTAAAAATTGTCCTTGTATTAGAGTTTACAATATTTACGTAAACTCAGTTTTTAAAAATTCAGTATAAAACAATGAAAACACAAAATCATTCGCATCTATTTCTAAACGTGCATGAAAAATATAATAATGAAAATAATCGTGTTGAACATCCTTGTATTCTGTCAATATTAGTTTTATTTGATAAAAATTAATTTTAATAGCAAAACGAAGTAATACGCTGCAACTATTCAGAACTGCTGTGTGAAAGGATTGACGTTATACACAAATCACTTGGTACCCCATTGGACTTTAAAGTATATAAATTTAGTTCATAAATATGCCATATAATAAAGAGACACGAAACACAAGATTATTGCAACTTTTCACGAGCAAATGGAGGAAATCAAAATTTTTAAAATTGGCCTTGTATTAGAGTTTACAATATTTACGTAAACTTAGTTTTTAAAAATACAGTATAAAACAATGAAAACACAAAATCATTCGCATCTATTTCTAGACGTGCATGAAAAATATAATAATGAAAATAATCGTGTTGAACATCCTTGTATTCTGTCAATATTAGTTTTATTTGATAAAAATTGATTTTAGTAGCAAAACGAAGTAATACGCTGCAACTATTCAGAACTGCTGTGTGAAAGGATTGACGTTATACACAAATCACTTGGTACCCCATTGGACTTTAAAGTATATAAATTTAGTTCATAAATATGCCATATAATAAAATGATACAAAACACAGGATTATTGCAACTATTTATGACCAATTGGTGTAAATCAAATATTTAAAAATTGTCCTTGTATTAGAGTTTACAATATTCACGTAAACTCAGTTTTTAAAAATTCAGTATAAAACAATGAAAACACAAAATCATTCGCATCTATTACTAGAGTTGCATGAAAAATATAATAATGAAAATAATCGTGTTGAACATCCTTGTATTCTGTCAATATTAGTTTTATTTGATAAAAATCAATTTGCATAGCAAAACGAAGTAATAGGGTGCAACTATTTAGGTGTGCTGTGTGAAAGGAATGATTTTGTACACAAATCACTTGGTACCCCATTGGACTTTAAAGTATATAAATTTAGTTCATAAATATGCCATATAATAAAATGAAACAAAACACAAGATTATTGCAACTATTTATGACCAATTGGTGTAAATCAAATATTTAAAAATTGGCCTTGTATTAGAGTTTACAATATTTACGTAAACTTAGTTTTTAAAAATACAGTATAAAACAATGAAAACACAAAATCATTCGCATCTATTTCTAGACCTGCATGAAAAATATAATAATGAAAATAATCGTGTTGAACATCCTTGTATTCTGTCAATATTAGTTTTATTTGATAAAAATCAATTTGCATAGCAAAACGAAGTAATACGCTGCAACTATTCAGAACTGCTGTGTGAAAGGATTGACGTTATACACAAATCACTTGGTACCCCATTGGACTTTAAAGTATATAAATTTAGTTCATAAATATGGCATATAATAAAGAGACACGAAACACAAGATTATTTCAACTTTTCACGAGCAAATGGAGGAAATCAAAATTTTAAAAATTGGCCTTGTATTAGAGTTTACAATATTTACGTAAACTCAGTTTTTAAAAATTCAGTATAAAACAATGAAAACACAAAATCATTCGCATCTATTACTAGAGCTGCATGAAAAATATAATAATGAAAATAATCGTGTTGAACATCCTTGTATTCTGTCAATATTAGTTTTATTTGATAAAAATTAATTTTAATAGCAAAACGAAATAATACGCTGCAACTATTCAGAGGTGCTTTGTGAAAGGATTGACGTTATACACAAATCACTTGGTACCCCATTGGACTTTAAAGTATATAAATTCAGTTCATAAATATGCCATATAATAAAATGAAACAAAACACAAGATTATTGCAACTATTTATGACCAATTGGTGTAAATCAAATTTTTAAAAATTGGCCTTGTATTAGAGTTTACAATATTTACGTAAACTTAGTTTTTAAAAATACAGTATAAAACAATGAAAACACAAAATCATTCGCATCTATTACTAGAGCTGCATGAAAAATATAATAATGAAAATAATCGTGTTGAACATCCTTGTATTCTGTCAATATTAGTTTTATTTGATAAAAATTAATTTTAATAGCAAAACGAAGTAATACGCTGCAACTATTCAGAACTGCTGTGTGAAAGGATTGACGTTATACACAAATCACTTGGTACCCCATTGGACTTTAAAGTATATAAATTTAGTTCATAAATATGCCATATAATAAAGAGACACGAAACACAAGATTATTGCAACTTTTCACGAGCAAATGGAGGAAATCAAAATTTTTAAAATTGGCCTTGTATTAGAGTTTACAATATTTACGTAAACTTAGTTTTTAAAAATACAGTATAAAACAATGAAAACACAAAATCATTCGCATCTATTTCTAGACGTGCATGAAAAATATAATAATGAAAATAATCGTGTTGAACATCCTTGTATTCTGTCAATATTAGTTTTATTTGATAAAAATTGATTTTAGTAGCAAAACGAAGTAATACGCTGCAACTATTCAGAACTGCTGTGTGAAAGGATTGACGTTATACACAAATCACTTGGTACCCCATTGGACTTTAAAGTATATAAATTTAGTTCATAAATATGCCATATAATAAAATGATACAAAACACAAGATTATTGCAACTATTTATGACCAATTGGTGTAAATCAAATATTTAAAAATTGTCCTTGTATTAGAGTTTACAATATTCACGTAAACTCAGTTTTTAAAAATTCAGTATAAAACAATGAAAACACAAAATCATTCGCATCTATTACTAGAGTTGCATGAAAAATATAATAATGAAAATAATCGTGTTGAACATCCTTGTATTCTGTCAATATTAGTTTTATTTGATAAAAATCAATTTGCATAGCAAAACGAAGTAATAGGGTGCAACTATTTAGGTGTGCTGTGTGAAAGGAATGATTTTGTACACAAATCACTTGGTACCCCATTGGACTTTAAAGTATATAAATTTAGTTCATAAATATGCCATATAATAAAATGAAACAAAACACAAGATTATTGCAACTATTTATGACCAATTGGTGTAAATCAAATATTTAAAAATTGGCCTTGTATTAGAGTTTACAATATTTACGTAAACTTAGTTTTTAAAAATACAGTATAAAACAATGAAAACACAAAATCATTCGCATCTATTTCTAGACCTGCATGAAAAATATAATAATGAAAATAATCGTGTTGAACATCCTTGTATTCTGTCAATATTAGTTTTATTTGATAAAAATCAATTTGCATAGCAAAACGAAGTAATACGCTGCAACTATTCAGAACTGCTGTGTGAAAGGATTGACGTTATACACAAATCACTTGGTACCCCATTGGACTTTAAAGTATATAAATTTAGTTCATAAATATGCCATATAATAAAATGAAACAAAACACAAGATTATTGCAACTATTTATGACCAATTGGTGTAAATCAAATATTTAAAAATTGTCCTTGTATTAGAGTTTACAATATTCACGTAAACTCAGTTTTTAAAAATTCAGTATAAAACAATGAAAACACAAAATCATTCGCATCTATTACTAGAGCTGCATGAAAAATATAATAATGAAAATAATCGTGTTGAACATCCTTGTATTCTGTCAATATTAGTTTTATTTGATAAAAATTAATTTTAATAGCAAAACGAAATAATACGTTGCAACTATTCACAGGTGCTTTGTGAAAGGATTGACGTTATACACAAATCACTTGGTACTCCATTGGACTTTAAAGTATATAAACTTAGTTCATAAATATGCCATATAATAAAATGAAACAAAACACAAGATTATTGCAACTATTTATGACCAATTGGTGTAAATCAAATTTTTAAAAATTGTCCTTGTGTTAGAGTTTACAATATTTACGTAAACTCAGTTATTAAAAATTCAGTATAAAACAATGAAAACACAAAATCATTCGCATCTATTTCTAGAGCTGCATGAAAAATATAATAATGAAAATAATCGTGTTGAACATCCTTGTATTCTGTCAATATAAGTTTTATTTGATAAAAATTAATTTTAATAGCAAAACGAAATAATACGCTGCAACTATTCACAGGTGCTTTGTGAAAGGATTGACGTTATACACAAATCACTTGGTATCCCATTGGACTTTAAAGTATATAAACTTAGTTCATAAATATGCCATATAATAAAATGAAACAAAACACAAGATTATTGCAACTATTTATGACCAATTGGTGTAAATCAAATTTTTAAAAATTGTCCTTGTGTTAGAGTTTACAATATTTACGTAAACTCACTTATTAAAAATTCAGTATAAAACAATGAAAACACAAAATCATTCGCATCTATTTCTAGAGCTGCATGAAAAATATAATAATGAAAATAATCGTGTTGAACATCCTTGTATTCTGTCAATATAAGTTTTATTTGATAAAAATTGATTTTAGTAGCAAAACAAAGTAATACGCTGTAACTATTCAGAGTTCCTGTGTGAAAGGATTGACGTTATACAAAAATCACTTGGTACGCCACTGGATTTTAAAGTATATAAACTTAGTTCATAAATATGCCATATATTAAAATGAAACAAAACACAAGATTATTGCAACTATTTATGACCAATTGGTGTAAATCAAATTTTTAAAAATTGGCCTTGTATTAGAGTTTACAATATTTACGTAAACTCAGTTTAAAAAATTCAGTATAATATAATGAAAACACAAAATAATTCGAATCTATTACTAGAGCTGCATGAAAAATATAATAATGAAAATAATCGTGTTGAACATCCTTGTATTCTGTCAATATTAGTTTTATTTGATAAAAATCAATTTGCATTGCAAAACGAAGTAATAGGGTGCAACTATTTAGGTGTGCTGTGTGAAAGGAATGATTTTGTACACAAATCACTTGGTACCCCATTGGACTTTAAAGTATATAAATTTAGTTCATAAATATGCCATATATTAAAATGAAACAAAACACAAGATTATTGCAACTATTTATGACCAATTGGTGTAAATCAAATTTTTAAAAATTGGCCTTGTATTAGAGTTTACAATATTTACGTAAACTCAGTTTAAAAAATTCAGTATAATATAATGAAAACACAAAATAATTCGAATCTATTACTAGAGCTGCATGAAAAATATAATAATGAAAATAATCGTGTTGAACATCCTTGTATTCTGTCAATATTAGTTTTATTTGATAAAAATCAATTTGCATTGCAAAACGAAGTAATAGGGTGCAACTATTTAGGTGTGCTGTGTGAAAGGAATGATTTTGTACAAAAATCACTTGGTACCCCATTGGACTTTAAAGTATATAAATTCAGTTCATAAATATGCCATATAATAAAGAGACACGAAACAACAAGAGTATTGTAACTATTTATGACCAATTGGTGTAAATCAAATATTTAAAAATTGGCCTTGTATTAGAGTTTACAATATTTACGTAAACTCAGTTTAAAAAATTCAGTATAATATAATGAAAACACAAAATAATTCGAATCTATTACTAGAGCTGCATGAAAAATATAATAATGAAAATAATCGTGTTGAACATCCTTGTATTCTGTCAATATTAGTTTTATTTGATAAAAATCAATTTGCATTGCAAAACGAAGTAATAGGGTGCAACTATTTAGGTGTGCTGTGTGAAAGGAATGATTTTGTACACAAATCACTTGGTACCCCATTGGACTTTAAAGTATATAAATTTAGTTCATAAATATGCCATATATTAAAATGAAACAAAACACAAGATTATTGCAACTTTTCACGAGCAAATGGAGGAAATCAAAATTTTAAAAATTGGCCTTGTATTAGAGTTTACAATATTTACGTAAACTTAGTTTTTAAAAATACAGTATAAAACAATGAAAACACAAAATCATTCGCATCTATTTCTAGAGCTGCATGAAAAATATAATAATGAAAATAATCTTGTTGAACATCCTTGTATTCTGTCAATATTAGTTTTATTTGATAAAAATCAATTTTAATAGCAAAACGAAATAATACGCTGCAACTATTCAGAGGTGCTTTGTGAAAGGATTGACGTTATACAAAAATCACTTGGTACCCCATTGGACTTTAAAGTATATAAATTCAGTTCATAAATATGCCATATAATAAAGAGACACGAAACAACAAGAGTATTGTAACTATTTATGACCAATTGGTGTAAATCAAATATTTAAAAATTGGCCTTGTATTAGAGTTTACAATATTTACGTAAACTCAGTTTTTAAAAATTCAGTATAAAACAATGAAAACACAAAATCATTCGCATCTATTAGAAGAGCTGCATGAAAAATATAATAATGAAAATAATCGTGTTGAACATCCTTGTATTCTGTCAATATTAGTTTTATTTGATAAAAATCAATTTTAATAGCAAAACGAAATATTACGCTGCAACTATTCAGAGGTGCTTTGTGAAAGGATTGACGTTATACACAAATCACTTGGTACCCCATTGGACTTTAAAGTATATAAACTTTGTTCATAAATATGCCATATAATAAAGAGACACGAAACAACAAGATTATTGCAACTATTTATGACCAATTGGTGTAAATCAAATATTTAAAAATTGTCCTTGTATTAGAGTTTACAATATTTACGTAAACTCAGTTTTTAAAAATTCAGTATAAAACAATGAAAACACAAAATCATTCGCATCTATTACTAGAGCTGCATGAAAAATATAATAATAAAAATAATCGTGTTGAACATCCTTTTATTCTGTCAATATTAGTTTTATTTGATAAAAATTAATTTTAATAGCAAAACGAAGTAATACGCTGCAACTATTCAGATCTGCTGTGTGAAAGGATTGACGTTATACACAAATCACTTGGTACCCCATTGGACTTTAAAGTATATAAATTTAGTTCATAAATATGGCATATAATAAAGAGACACGAAACACAAGATTATTTCAACTTTTCACGAGCAAATGGAGGAAATCAAAATTTTAAAAATTGGCCTTGTATTAGAGTTTACAATATTTACGTAAACTCAGTTTTTAAAAATTAAGTATAAAACAATGAAAACACAAAATCATTCGCATCTATTACTAGAGCTGCATGAAAAATATAATAATGAAAATAATCGTGTTGAACATCCTTGTATTCTGTCAATATTAGTTTTATTTGATAAAAATTAATTTTAATAGCAAAACGAAATAATACGCTGCAACTATTCAGAGGTGCTTTGTGAAAGGATTGACGTTATACACAAATCACTTGGTACCCCATTGGACTTTAAAGTATATAAATTCAGTTCATAAATATGCCATATAATAAAATGAAACAAAACACAAGATTATTGCAACTATTTATGACCAATTGGTGTAAATCAAATTTTTAAAAATTGGCCTTGTATTAGAGTTTACAATATTTACCTAAACTCAGTTTTTAAAAATTCAGTGTAATATAATGAAAACACAAAATCATTCGAATCTGTTTCTAGAGCTGCATGAAAAATATAATAATGAAAATAATCGTGTTGAACATCTTTGTATTATGTCAGTATTAGTTTTATTTGATAAAAATTGATTTTAGTAGCAAAACAAAGTAATACGCTGCAACTATTCAGAGTTCCTGTGTGAAAGGATGGACGTTATACAAAAATCACTTGTTACGCCACTGGACTTTTAAGTATATAAACTTAGTTCATAAATATGCCATATATTAGAATGAAACAAAACACAAGATTATTGCAACTATTTATGACCAATTGGTGTAAATCAAATTTTTAAAAATTGTCCTTGTGTTAGAGTTTACAATATTTACGTAAACTCACTTATTAAAAATTCAGTATAAAACAATGAAAACACAAAATCATTCGCATCTATTTCTAGACCTGCATGAAAAATATAATAATGAAAATAATCGTGTTGAACATCCTTGTATTCTGTCAATATAAGTTTTATTTGATAAAAATTGATTTTAGTAGCAAAACAAAGTAATACGCTGCAACTATTCAGAGTTCCTGTGTGAAAGGATTGACGTTATACAAAAATCACTTGGTACGCCACTGGATTTTAAAGTATATAAACTTAGTCCATAAATATGCCATATATTAAAATGAAACAAAACAACTATTTAGGTGTGCTGTGTGAAAGGAATGATTTTGTACACAAATCACTTGGTACCCCATTGGACTTTAAAGTATATAAATTTAGTTCATAAATATGCCATATAATAAAGAGACACGAAACACAAGATTATTGCAACTTTTCACGAGCAAATGGAGGAAATTAAATTTTAAAAATTGGCCTTGTATTAGAGTTTACAATATTTACGTAAACTCAGTTTTTAAAAATTAAGTATAAAACAATGAAAACACAAAATCATTCGCATCTATTACTAGAGCTGCATGAAAAATATAATAATGAAAATAATCGTGTTGAACATCCTTGTATTCTGTCAATATTAGTTTTATTTGATAAAAATTAATTTTAATATCAAAACGAAATAATACGCTGCAACTATTCACAGGTGCTTTGTGAAAGGATTGACGTTATACACAAATCACTTGGTACTCCATTGGACTTTAAAGTATATAAACTTAGTTCATAAATATGCCATATAATAAAATGAAACAAAACACAAGATTATTGCAACTATTTATGACCAATTGGTGTAAATCAAATATTTAAAAATTGTCCTTGTATTAGAGTTAAAATATTTACGTAAACCCAGTTTTTAAAAATTAAGTAAAAAACAATGAAAACACAAAATCATTCGCATCTATTACTAGAGCTGCATGAAAAATATAATAATGAAAATAATCGTGTTGAACATCCTTGTATTCTGTCAATATTAGTTTTATTTGATAAAAATTAATTTTAATATCAAAACGAAACAATACGCTGCAACTATTCACAGGTGCTTTGTGAAAGGATTGACGTTATACACAAATCACTTGGTACTCCATTGGACTTTAAAGTATATAAACTTAGTTCATAAATATGCCATATAATAAAATGAAACAAAACACAAGATTATTGCAACTATTTATGACCAATTGGTGTAAATCAAATTTTTAAAAATTGTCCTTGTGTTAGAGTTTACAATATTTACGTAAACTCACTTATTAAAAATTCAGTATAAAACAATGAAAACACAAAATCATTCGCATCTATTTCTAGAGCTGCATGAAAAATATAATAATGAAAATAATCGTGTTGAACATCCTTGTATTCTGTCAATATAAGTTTTATTTGATAAAAATTGATTTTAGTAGCAAAACAAAGTAATACGCTGTAACTATTCAGAGTTCCTGTGTGAAAGGATTGACGTTATACAAAAATCACTTGGTACGCCACTGGATTTTAAAGTATATAAACTTAGTTCATAAATATGCCATATATTAAAATGAAACAAAACACAAGATTATTGCAACTATTTATGACCAATTGGTGTAAATCAAATTTTTAAAAATTGGCCTTGTATTAGAGTTTACAATATTTACGTAAACTCAGTTTAAAAAATTCAGTATAATATAATGAAAACACAAAATCATTCGAATCTATTACTAGAGCTGCATGAAAAATATAATAATGAAAATAATCGTGTTGAACATCCTTGTATTCTGTCAATATTAGTTTTATTTGATAAAAATCAATTTGCATTGCAAAACGAAGTAATAGGGTGCAACTATTTAGGTGTGCTGTGTGAAAGGAATGATTTTGTACACAAATCACTTGGTACCCCATTGGACTTTAAAGTATATAAATTTAGTTCATAAATATGCCATATATTAAAATGAAACAAAACACAAGATTATTGCAACTATTTATGACCAATTGGTGTAAATCAAATTTTTAAAAATTGTCCTTGTGTTAGAGTTTACAATATTTACGTAAACTCAGTTATTAAAAATTCAGTATAAAACAATGAAAACACAAAATCATTCGCATCTATTTCTAGAGCTGCATGAAAAATATAATAATGAAAATAATCTTGTTGAACATCCTTGTATTCTGTCAATATTAGTTTTATTTGATAAAAATCAATTTTAATAGCAAAACGAAATAATACGCTGCAACTATTCAGAGGTGCTTTGTGAAAGGATTGACGTTATACAAAAATCACTTGGTACCCCATTGGACTTTAAAGTATATAAACTTTGTTCATAAATATGCCATATAATAAACAGACACGAAACAACAAGAGTATTGCAACTATTTATGACCAATTGGTGTAAATCAAATATTTAAAAATTGGCCTTGTATTAGAGTTTACAATATTTACGTAAACTCAGTTTTTAAAAATTCAGTATAAAACAATGAAAACACAAAATCATTCGCATCTATTAGAAGAGCTGCATGAAAAATATAATAATGAAAATAATCGTGTTGAACATCCTTGTATTCTGTCAATATTAGTTTTATTTGATAAAAATCAATTTTAATAGCAAAACGAAATATTACGCTGCAACTATTCAGAGGTGCTTTGTGAAAGGATTGACGTTATACACAAATCACTTGGTACCCCATTGGACTTTAAAGTATATAAACTTTGTTCATAAATATGCCATATAGTAAAGAGACACGAAACAACAAGATTATTGCAACTATTTATGACCAATTGGTGTAAATCAAATATTTAAAAATTGTCCTTGTATTAGAGTTTACAATATTTACGTAAACTCAGTTTTTAAAAATTCAGTATAAAACAATGAAAACACAAAATCATTCGCATCTATTACTAGAGCTGCATGAAAAATATAATAATAAAAATAATCGTGTTGAACATCCTTTTATTCTGTCAATATTAGTTTTATTTGATAAAAATTAATTTTAATAGCCAAACGAAGTAATACGCTGCAACTATTCAGATCTGCTGTGTGAAAGGATTGACGTTATACACAAATCACTTGGTACCCCATTGGACTTTAAAGTATATAAATTTAGTTCATAAATATGGCATATAATAAAGAGACACGAAACACAAGATTATTTCAACTTTTCACGAGCAAATGGAGGAAATCAAAATTTTAAAAATTGGCCTTGTATTAGAGTTTACAATATTTACGTAAACTCAGTTTTTAAAAATTCAGTATAAAACAATGAAAACACAAAATCATTCGCATCTATTACTAGAGCTGCATGAAAAATATAATAATGAAAATAATCGTGTTGAACATCCTTGTATTCTGTCAATATAAGTTTTATTTGATAAAAATTAATTTTAATAGCAAAACGAAATAATACGCTGCAACTATTCAGAGGTGCTTTGTGAAAGGATTGACGTTATACACAAATCACTTGGTACCCCATTGGACTTTAAAGTATATAAATTCAGTTCATAAATATGCCATATAATAAAATGAAACAAAACACAAGATTATTGCAACTATTTATGACCAATTGGTGTAAATCAAATTTTTAAAAATTGGCCTTGTATTAGAGTTTACAATATTTACGTAAACTTAGTTTTTAAAAATACAGTATAAAACAATGAAAACACAAAATCATTCGCATCTATTACTAGAGCTGCATGAAAAATATAATAATGAAAATAATCGTGTTGAACATCCTTGTATTCTGTCAATATTAGTTTTATTTGATAAAAATTAATTTTAATAGCAAAACGAAATAATACGTTGCAACTATTCACAGGTGCTTTGTGAAAGGATTGACGTTATACACAAATCACTTGGTACTCCATTGGACTTTAAAGTATATAAACTTAGTTCATAAATATGCCATATAATAAAATGAAACAAAACACAAGATTATTGCAACTATTTATGACCAATTGGTGTAAATCAAATTTTTAAAAATTGGCCTTGTATTAGAGTTTACAATATTTACGTAAATTCCGTTTTTAAAAATACAGTATAAAACAATGAAAACACAAAATCATTCGCATCTATTTCTAGACGTGCATGAAAAATATAATAATGAAAATAATCGTGTTGAACATCCTTGTATTCTGTCAATATTAGTTTTATTTGATAAAAATTAATTTTAATAGCAAAACGAAGTAATACGCTGCAACTATTCAGAACTGCTGTGTGAAAGGATTGACGTTATACACAAATCACTTGGTACCCCATTGGACTTTAAAGTATATAAATTTAGTTCATAAATATGCCATATAATAAAGAGACACGAAACACAAGATTATTGCAACTTTTCACGAGCAAATGGAGGAAATCAAAATTTTTAAAATTGGCCTTGTATTAGAGTTTACAATATTTACGTAAACTTAGTTTTTAAAAATACAGTATAAAACAATGAAAACACAAAATCATTCGCATCTATTTCTAGACGTGCATGAAAAATATAATAATGAAAATAATCGTGTTGAACATCCTTGTATTCTGTCAATATTAGTTTTATTTGATAAAAATTGATTTTAGTAGCAAAACGAAGTAATACGCTGCAACTATTCAGAACTGCTGTGTGAAAGGATTGACGTTATACACAAATCACTTGGTACCCCATTGGACTTTAAAGTATATAAATTTAGTTCATAAATATGCCATATAATAAAATGATACAAAACACAAGATTATTGCAACTATTTATGACCAATTGGTGTAAATCAAATATTTAAAAATTGTCCTTGTATTAGAGTTTACAATATTCACGTAAACTCAGTTTTTAAAAATTCAGTATAAAACAATGAAAACACAAAATCATTCGCATCTATTACTAGAGTTGCATGAAAAATATAATAATGAAAATAATCGTGTTGAACATCCTTGTATTCTGTCAATATTAGTTTTATTTGATAAAAATCAATTTGCATAGCAAAACGAAGTAATAGGGTGCAACTATTTAGGTGTGCTGTGTGAAAGGAATGATTTTGTACACAAATCACTTGGTACCCCATTGGACTTTAAAGTATATAAATTTAGTTCATAAATATGCCATATAATAAAATGAAACAAAACACAAGATTATTGCAACTATTTATGACCAATTGGTGTAAATCAAATATTTAAAAATTGGCCTTGTATTAGAGTTTACAATATTTACGTAAACTTAGTTTTTAAAAATACAGTATAAAACAATGAAAACACAAAATCATTCGCATCTATTTCTAGACCTGCATGAAAAATATAATAATGAAAATAATCGTGTTGAACATCCTTGTATTCTGTCAATATTAGTTTTATTTGATAAAAATCAATTTGCATAGCAAAACGAAGTAATACGCTGCAACTATTCAGAACTGCTGTGTGAAAGGATTGACGTTATACACAAATCACTTGGTACCCCATTGGACTTTAAAGTATATAAATTTAGTTCATAAATATGCCATATAATAAAATGAAACAAAACACAAGATTATTGCAACTATTTATGACCAATTGGTGTAAATCAAATATTTAAAAATTGTCCTTGTATTAGAGTTTACAATATTCACGTAAACTCAGTTTTTAAAAATTCAGTATAAAACAATGAAAACACAAAATCATTCGCATCTATTACTAGAGCTGCATGAAAAATATAATAATGAAAATAATCGTGTTGAACATCCTTGTATTCTGTCAATATTAGTTTTATTTGATAAAAATTAATTTTAATAGCAAAACGAAATAATACGTTGCAACTATTCACAGGTGCTTTGTGAAAGGATTGACGTTATACACAAATCACTTGGTACTCCATTGGACTTTAAAGTATATAAACTTAGTTCATAAATATGCCATATAATAAAATGAAACAAAACACAAGATTATTGCAACTATTTATGACCAATTGGTGTAAATCAAATTTTTAAAAATTGTCCTTGTGTTAGAGTTTACAATATTTACGTAAACTCAGTTATTAAAAATTCAGTATAAAACAATGAAAACACAAAATCATTCGCATCTATTTCTAGAGCTGCATGAAAAATATAATAATGAAAATAATCGTGTTGAACATCCTTGTATTCTGTCAATATAAGTTTTATTTGATAAAAATTAATTTTAATAGCAAAACGAAATAATACGCTGCAACTATTCACAGGTGCTTTGTGAAAGGATTGACGTTATACACAAATCACTTGGTATCCCATTGGACTTTAAAGTATATAAACTTAGTTCATAAATATGCCATATAATAAAATGAAACAAAACACAAGATTATTGCAACTATTTATGACCAATTGGTGTAAATCAAATTTTTAAAAATTGTCCTTGTGTTAGAGTTTACAATATTTACGTAAACTCACTTATTAAAAATTCAGTATAAAACAATGAAAACACAAAATCATTCGCATCTATTTCTAGAGCTGCATGAAAAATATAATAATGAAAATAATCGTGTTGAACATCCTTGTATTCTGTCAATATAAGTTTTATTTGATAAAAATTGATTTTAGTAGCAAAACAAAGTAATACGCTGTAACTATTCAGAGTTCCTGTGTGAAAGGATTGACGTTATACAAAAATCACTTGGCACGCCACTGGACTTTAAAGTATATAAACTTAGTTCATAAATATGCCATATATTAAAATGAAACAAAACACAAGATTATTGCAACTATTTATGACCAATTGGTGTAAATCAAATTTTTAAAAATTGGCCTTGTATTAGAGTTTACAATATTTACGTAAACTCAGTTTAAAAAATTCAGTATAATATAATGAAAACACAAAATAATTCGAATCTATTACTAGAGCTGCATGAAAAATATAATAATGAAAATAATCGTGTTGAACATCCTTGTATTCTGTCAATATTAGTTTTATTTGATAAAAATCAATTTGCATTGCAAAACGAAGTAATAGGGTGCAACTATTTAGGTGTGCTGTGTGAAAGGAATGATTTTGTACACAAATCACTTGGTACCCCATTGGACTTTAAAGTATATAAATTTAGTTCATAAATATGCCATATATTAAAATGAAACAAAACACAAGATTATTGCAACTTTTCACGAGCAAATGGAGGAAATCAAAATTTTAAAAATTGGCCTTGTATTAGAGTTTACAATATTTACGTAAACTTAGTTTTTAAAAATACAGTATAAAACAATGAAAACACAAAATCATTCGCATCTATTTCTAGAGCTGCATGAAAAATATAATAATGAAAATAATCTTGTTGAACATCCTTGTATTCTGTCAATATTAGTTTTATTTGATAAAAATCAATTTTAATAGCAAAACGAAATAATACGCTGCAACTATTCAGAGGTGCTTTGTGAAAGGATTGACGTTATACAAAAATCACTTGGTACCCCATTGGACTTTAAAGTATATAAACTTTGTTCATAAATATGCCATATAATAAAGAGACACGAAACAACAAGAGTATTGTAACTATTTATGACCAATTGGTGTAAATCAAATATTTAAAAATTGGCCTTGTATTAGAGTTTACAATATTTACGTAAACTCAGTTTTTAAAAATTCAGTATAAAACAATGAAAACACAAAATCATTCGCATCTATTAGAAGAGCTGCATGAAAAATATAATAATGAAAATAATCGTGTTGAACATCCTTGTATTCTGTCAATATTAGTTTTATTTGATAAAAATCAATTTTAATAGCAAAACGAAATATTACGCTGCAATTATTCAGAGGTGCTTTGTGAAAGGATTGACGTTATACACAAATCACTTGGTACCCCATTGGACTTTAAAGTATATAAACTTTGTTCATAAATATGCCATATAATAAAGAGACACGAAACAACAAGATTATTGCAACTATTTATGACCAATTGGTGTAAATCAAATATTTAAAAATTGTCCTTGTATTAGAGTTTACAATATTTACGTAAACTCAGTTTTTAAAAATTCAGTATAAAACAATGAAAACACAAAATCATTCGCATCTATTACTAGAGCTGCATGAAAAATATAATAATAAAAATAATCGTGTTGAACATCCTTTTATTCTGTCAATATTAGTTTTATTTGATAAAAATTAATTTTAATAGCAAAACGAAGTAATACGCTGCAACTATTCAGATCTGCTGTGTGAAAGGATTGACGTTATACACAAATCACTTGGTACCCCATTGGACTTTAAAGTATATAAATTTAGTTCATAAATATGGCATATAATAAAGAGACACGAAACACAAGATTATTTCAACTTTTCACGAGCAAATGGAGGAAATCAAAATTTTAAAAATTGGCCTTGTATTAGAGTTTACAATATTTACGTAAACTCAGTTTTTAAAAATTCAGTATAAAACAATGAAAACACAAAATCATTCGCATCTATTACTAGAGCTGCATGAAAAATATAATAATGAAAATAATCGTGTTGAACATCCTTGTATTCTGTCAATATTAGTTTTATTTGATAAAAATTAATTTTAATAGCAAAACGAAATAATACGCTGCAACTATTCAGAGGTGCTTTGTGAAAGGATTGACGTTATACACAAATCACTTGGTACCCCATTGGACTTTAAAGTATATAAATTCAGTTCATAAATATGCCATATAATAAAATGAAACAAAACACAAGATTATTGCAACTATTTATGACCAATTGGTGTAAATCAAATTTTTAAAAATTGGCCTTGTATTAGAGTTTACAATATTTACCTAAACTCAGTTTTTAAAAATTCAGTGTAATATAATGAAAACACAAAATCATTCGAATCTGTTTCTAGAGCTGCATGAAAAATATAATAATGAAAATAATCGTGTTGAACATCTTTGTATTATGTCAGTATTAGTTTTATTTGATAAAAATTGATTTTAGTAGCAAAACAAAGTAATACGCTGCAACTATTCAGAGTTCCTGTGTGAAAGGATGGACGTTATACAAAAATCACTTGGTACGCCACTGGACTTTTAAGTATATAAACTTAGTTCATAAATATGCCATATATTAGAATGAAACAAAACACAAGATTATTGCAACTATTTATGACCAATTGGTGTAAATCAAATTTTTAAAAATTGGCCTTGTATTAGAGTTTACAATATTTACCTAAACTCAGTTTTTAAAAATTCAGTATAAAACAATGAAAACACAAAATCATTCGCATCTATTTCTAGACCTGCATGAAAAATATAATAATGAAAATAATCGTGTTGAACATCCTTGTATTCTGTCAATATAAGTTTTATTTGATAAAAATTGATTTTAGTAGCAAAACAAAGTAATACGCTGCAACTATTCAGAGTTCCTGTGTGAAAGGATTGACGTTATACAAAAATCACTTGGTACGCCACTGGATTTTAAAGTATATAAACTTAGTCCATAAATATGCCATATATTAAAATGAAACAAAACAACTATTTAGGTGTGCTGTGTGAAAGGAATGATTTTGTACACAAATCACTTGGTACCCCATTGGACTTTAAAGTATATAAATTTAGTTCATAAATATGCCATATATTAAAATGAAACAAAACACAAGATTATTGCAACTTTTCACGAGCAAATGGAGGAAATCAAAATTTTAAAAATTGGCCTTGTATTAGAGTTTACAATATTTACGTAAATTCCGTTTTTAAAAATACAGTATAAAACAATGAAAACACAAAATCATTCGCATCTATTTCTAGACGTGCATGAAAAATATAATAATGAAAATAATCGTGTTGAACATCCTTGTATTCTGTCAATATTAGTTTTATTTGATAAAAATTAATTTTAATAGCAAAACGAAGTAATACGCTGCAACTATTCAGAACTGCTGTGTGAAAGGATTGACGTTATACACAAATCACTTGGTACCCCATTGGACTTTAAAGTATATAAATTTAGTTCATAAATATGCCATATAATAAAGAGACACGAAACACAAGATTATTGCAACTTTTCACGAGCAAATGGAGGAAATCAAAATTTTTAAAATTGGCCTTGTATTAGAGTTTACAATATTTACGTAAACTTAGTTTTTAAAAATACAGTATAAAACAATGAAAACACAAAATCATTCGCATCTATTTCTAGACGTGCATGAAAAATATAATAATGAAAATAATCGTGTTGAACATCCTTGTATTCTGTCAATATTAGTTTTATTTGATAAAAATTGATTTTAGTAGCAAAACGAAGTAATACGCTGCAACTATTCAGAACTGCTGTGTGAAAGGATTGACGTTATACACAAATCACTTGGTACCCCATTGGACTTTAAAGTATATAAATTTAGTTCATAAATATGCCATATAATAAAATGATACAAAACACAAGATTATTGCAACTATTTATGACCAATTGGTGTAAATCAAATATTTAAAAATTGTCCTTGTATTAGAGTTTACAATATTCACGTAAACTCAGTTTTTAAAAATTCAGTATAAAACAATGAAAACACAAAATCATTCGCATCTATTACTAGAGTTGCATGAAAAATATAATAATGAAAATAATCGTGTTGAACATCCTTGTATTCTGTCAATATTAGTTTTATTTGATAAAAATCAATTTGCATAGCAAAACGAAGTAATAGGGTGCAACTATTTAGGTGTGCTGTGTGAAAGGAATGATTTTGTACACAAATCACTTGGTACCCCATTGGACTTTAAAGTATATAAATTTAGTTCATAAATATGCCATATAATAAAATGAAACAAAACACAAGATTATTGCAACTATTTATGACCAATTGGTGTAAATCAAATATTTAAAAATTGGCCTTGTATTAGAGTTTACAATATTTACGTAAACTTAGTTTTTAAAAATACAGTATAAAACAATGAAAACACAAAATCATTCGCATCTATTTCTAGACCTGCATGAAAAATATAATAATGAAAATAATCGTGTTGAACATCCTTGTATTCTGTCAATATTAGTTTTATTTGATAAAAATCAATTTGCATAGCAAAACGAAGTAATACGCTGCAACTATTCAGAACTGCTGTGTGAAAGGATTGACGTTATACACAAATCACTTGGTACCCCATTGGACTTTAAAGTATATAAATTTAGTTCATAAATATGCCATATAATAAAATGAAACAAAACACAAGATTATTGCAACTATTTATGACCAATTGGTGTAAATCAAATATTTAAAAATTGTCCTTGTATTAGAGTTTACAATATTCACGTAAACTCAGTTTTTAAAAATTCAGTATAAAACAATGAAAACACAAAATCATTCGCATCTATTACTAGAGCTGCATGAAAAATATAATAATGAAAATAATCGTGTTGAACATCCTTGTATTCTGTCAATATTAGTTTTATTTGATAAAAATTAATTTTAATAGCAAAACGAAATAATACGTTGCAACTATTCACAGGTGCTTTGTGAAAGGATTGACGTTATACACAAATCACTTGGTACTCCATTGGACTTTAAAGTATATAAACTTAGTTCATAAATATGCCATATAATAAAATGAAACAAAACACAAGATTATTGCAACTATTTATGACCAATTGGTGTAAATCAAATTTTTAAAAATTGTCCTTGTGTTAGAGTTTACAATATTTACGTAAACTCAGTTATTAAAAATTCAGTATAAAACAATGAAAACACAAAATCATTCGCATCTATTTCTAGAGCTGCATGAAAAATATAATAATGAAAATAATCGTGTTGAACATCCTTGTATTCTGTCAATATAAGTTTTATTTGATAAAAATTAATTTTAATAGCAAAACGAAATAATACGCTGCAACTATTCACAGGTGCTTTGTGAAAGGATTGACGTTATACACAAATCACTTGGTATCCCATTGGACTTTAAAGTATATAAACTTAGTTCATAAATATGCCATATAATAAAATGAAACAAAACACAAGATTATTGCAACTATTTATGACCAATTGGTGTAAATCAAATTTTTAAAAATTGTCCTTGTGTTAGAGTTTACAATATTTACGTAAACTCACTTATTAAAAATTCAGTATAAAACAATGAAAACACAAAATCATTCGCATCTATTTCTAGAGCTGCATGAAAAATATAATAATGAAAATAATCGTGTTGAACATCCTTGTATTCTGTCAATATAAGTTTTATTTGATAAAAATTGATTTTAGTAGCAAAACAAAGTAATACGCTGTAACTATTCAGAGTTCCTGTGTGAAAGGATTGACGTTATACAAAAATCACTTGGTACGCCACTGGATTTTAAAGTATATAAACTTAGTTCATAAATATGCCATATATTAAAATGAAACAAAACACAAGATTATTGCAACTATTTATGACCAATTGGTGTAAATCAAATTTTTAAAAATTGGCCTTGTATTAGAGTTTACAATATTTACGTAAACTCAGTTTAAAAAATTCAGTATAATATAATGAAAACACAAAATAATTCGAATCTATTACTAGAGCTGCATGAAAAATATAATAATGAAAATAATCGTGTTGAACATCCTTGTATTCTGTCAATATTAGTTTTATTTGATAAAAATCAATTTGCATTGCAAAACGAAGTAATAGGGTGCAACTATTTAGGTGTGCTGTGTGAAAGGAATGATTTTGTACACAAATCACTTGGTACCCCATTGGACTTTAAAGTATATAAATTTAGTTCATAAATATGCCATATATTAAAATGAAACAAAACACAAGATTATTGCAACTTTTCACGAGCAAATGGAGGAAATCAAAATTTTAAAAATTGGCCTTGTATTAGAGTTTACAATATTTACGTAAACTTAGTTTTTAAAAATACAGTATAAAACAATGAAAACACAAAATCATTCGCATCTATTTCTAGAGCTGCATGAAAAATATAATAATGAAAATAATCTTGTTGAACATCCTTGTATTCTGTCAATATTAGTTTTATTTGATAAAAATCAATTTTAATAGCAAAACGAAATAATACGCTGCAACTATTCAGAGGTGCTTTGTGAAAGGATTGACGTTATACAAAAATCACTTGGTACCCCATTGGACTTTAAAGTATATAAACTTTGTTCATAAATATGCCATATAATAAAGAGACACGAAACAACAAGAGTATTGTAACTATTTATGACCAATTGGTGTAAATCAAATATTTAAAAATTGGCCTTGTATTAGAGTTTACAATATTTACGTAAACTCAGTTTTTAAAAATTCAGTATAAAACAATGAAAACACAAAATCATTCGCATCTATTAGAAGAGCTGCATGAAAAATATAATAATGAAAATAATCGTGTTGAACATCCTTGTATTCTGTCAATATTAGTTTTATTTGATAAAAATCAATTTTAATAGCAAAACGAAATATTACGCTGCAATTATTCAGAACTGCTGTGTGAAAGGATTGACGTTATACACAAATCACTTGGTACCCCATTGGACTTTAAAGTATATAAACTTTGTTCATAAATATGCCATATAATAAAGAGACACGAAACAACAAGATTATTGCAACTATTTATGACCAATTGGTGTAAATCAAATATTTAAAAATTGTCCTTGTATTAGAGTTTACAATATTTACGTAAACTCAGTTTTTAAAAATTCAGTATAAAACAATGAAAACACAAAATCATTCGCATCTATTACTAGAGCTGCATGAAAAATATAATAATAAAAATAATCGTGTTGAACATCCTTTTATTCTGTCAATATTAGTTTTATTTGATAAAAATTAATTTTAATAGCAAAACGAAGTAATACGCTGCAACTATTCAGATCTGCTGTGTGAAAGGATTGACGTTATACACAAATCACTTGGTACCCCATTGGACTTTAAAGTATATAAATTTAGTTCATAAATATGGCATATAATAAAGAGACACGAAACACAAGATTATTTCAACTTTTCACGAGCAAATGGAGGAAATCAAAATTTTAAAAATTGGCCTTGTATTAGAGTTTACAATATTTACGTAAACTCAGTTTTTAAAAATTCAGTATAAAACAATGAAAACACAAAATCATTCGCATCTATTACTAGAGCTGCATGAAAAATATAATAATGAAAATAATCGTGTTGAACATCCTTGTATTCTGTCAATATTAGTTTTATTTGATAAAAATTAATTTTAATAGCAAAACGAAATAATACGCTGCAACTATTCAGAGGTGCTTTGTGAAAGGATTGACGTTATACACAAATCACTTGGTACCCCATTGGACTTTAAAGTATATAAATTCAGTTCATAAATATGCCATATAATAAAATGAAACAAAACACAAGATTATTGCAACTATTTATGACCAATTGGTGTAAATCAAATTTTTAAAAATTGGCCTTGTATTAGAGTTTACAATATTTACCTAAACTCAGTTTTTAAAAATTCAGTGTAATATAATGAAAACACAAAATCATTCGAATCTGTTTCTAGAGCTGCATGAAAAATATAATAATGAAAATAATCGTGTTGAACATCTTTGTATTATGTCAGTATTAGTTTTATTTGATAAAAATTGATTTTAGTAGCAAAACAAAGTAATACGCTGCAACTATTCAGAGTTCCTGTGTGAAAGGATGGACGTTATACAAAAATCACTTGGTACGCCACTGGACTTTTAAGTATATAAACTTAGTTCATAAATATGCCATATATTAGAATGAAACAAAACACAAGATTATTGCAACTATTTATGACCAATTGGTGTAAATCAAATTTTTAAAAATTGGCCTTGTATTAGAGTTTACAATATTTACCTAAACTCAGTTTTTAAAAATTCAGTATAAAACAATGAAAACACAAAATCATTCGCATCTATTTCTAGACCTGCATGAAAAATATAATAATGAAAATAATCGTGTTGAACATCCTTGTATTCTGTCAATATAAGTTTTATTTGATAAAAATTGATTTTAGTAGCAAAACAAAGTAATACGCTGCAACTATTCAGAGTTCCTGTGTGAAAGGATTGACGTTATACAAAAATCACTTGGTACGCCACTGGATTTTAAAGTATATAAACTTAGTCCATAAATATGCCATATATTAAAATGAAACAAAACAACTATTTAGGTGTGCTGTGTGAAAGGAATGATTTTGTACACAAATCACTTGGTACCCCATTGGACTTTAAAGTATATAAATTTAGTTCATAAATATGCCATATAATAAAGAGACACGAAACACAAGATTATTGCAACTTTTCACGAGCAAATGGAGGAATTTAAATTTTAAAAATTGGCCTTGTATTAGAGTTTACAATATTTACGTAAATTCCGTTTTTAAAAATACAGTATAAAACAATGAAAACACAAAATCATTCGCATCTATTTCTAGACGTGCATGAAAAATATAATAATGAAAATAATCGTGTTGAACATCCTTGTATTCTGTCAATATTAGTTTTATTTGATAAAAATTAATTTTAATAGCAAAACGAAGTAATACGCTGCAATTATTCAGAGGTGCTTTGTGAAAGGATTGACGTTATACACAAATCACTTGGTACCCCATTGGACTTTAAAGTATATAAACTTAGTTCATAAATATGCCATATAATAAAATGAAACAAAACACAAGATTATTGCAACTATTTATGACCAATTGGTGTAAATCAAATTTTTAAAAATTGGCCTTGTATTAGAGTTTACAATATTTACGTAAATTCCGTTTTTAAAAATACAGTATAAAACAATGAAAACACAAAATCATTCGCATCTATTTCTAGACGTGCATGAAAAATATAATAATGAAAATAATCGTGTTGAACATCCTTGTATTCTGTCAATATTAGTTTTATTTGATAAAAATTAATTTTAATAGCAAAACGAAGTAATACGCTGCAACTATTCAGAACTGCTGTGTGAAAGGATTGACGTTATACACAAATCACTTGGTACCCCATTGGACTTTAAAGTATATAAATTTAGTTCATAAATATGCCATATAATAAAGAGACACGAAACACAAGATTATTGCAACTTTTCACGAGCAAATGGAGGAAATCAAAATTTTTAAAATTGGCCTTGTATTAGAGTTTACAATATTTACGTAAACTTAGTTTTTAAAAATACAGTATAAAACAATGAAAACACAAAATCATTCGCATCTATTTCTAGACGTGCATGAAAAATATAATAATGAAAATAATCGTGTTGAACATCCTTGTATTCTGTCAATATTAGTTTTATTTGATAAAAATTGATTTTAGTAGCAAAACGAAGTAATACGCTGCAACTATTCAGAACTGCTGTGTGAAAGGATTGACGTTATACACAAATCACTTGGTACCCCATTGGACTTTAAAGTATATAAATTTAGTTCATAAATATGCCATATAATAAAATGATACAAAACACAAGATTATTGCAACTATTTATGACCAATTGGTGTAAATCAAATATTTAAAAATTGTCCTTGTATTAGAGTTTACAATATTCACGTAAACTCAGTTTTTAAAAATTCAGTATAAAACAATGAAAACACAAAATCATTCGCATCTATTACTAGAGTTGCATGAAAAATATAATAATGAAAATAATCGTGTTGAACATCCTTGTATTCTGTCAATATTAGTTTTATTTGATAAAAATCAATTTGCATAGCAAAACGAAGTAATAGGGTGCAACTATTTAGGTGTGCTGTGTGAAAGGAATGATTTTGTACACAAATCACTTGGTACCCCATTGGACTTTAAAGTATATAAATTTAGTTCATAAATATGCCATATAATAAAATGAAACAAAACACAAGATTATTGCAACTATTTATGACCAATTGGTGTAAATCAAATATTTAAAAATTGGCCTTGTATTAGAGTTTACAATATTTACGTAAACTTAGTTTTTAAAAATACAGTATAAAACAATGAAAACACAAAATCATTCGCATCTATTTCTAGACCTGCATGAAAAATATAATAATGAAAATAATCGTGTTGAACATCCTTGTATTCTGTCAATATTAGTTTTATTTGATAAAAATCAATTTGCATAGCAAAACGAAGTAATACGCTGCAACTATTCAGAACTGCTGTGTGAAAGGATTGACGTTATACACAAATCACTTGGTACCCCATTGGACTTTAAAGTATATAAATTTAGTTCATAAATATGCCATATAATAAAATGAAACAAAACACAAGATTATTGCAACTATTTATGACCAATTGGTGTAAATCAAATATTTAAAAATTGTCCTTGTATTAGAGTTTACAATATTCACGTAAACTCAGTTTTTAAAAATTCAGTATAAAACAATGAAAACACAAAATCATTCGCATCTATTACTAGAGCTGCATGAAAAATATAATAATGAAAATAATCGTGTTGAACATCCTTGTATTCTGTCAATATTAGTTTTATTTGATAAAAATTAATTTTAATAGCAAAACGAAATAATACGTTGCAACTATTCACAGGTGCTTTGTGAAAGGATTGACGTTATACACAAATCACTTGGTACTCCATTGGACTTTAAAGTATATAAACTTAGTTCATAAATATGCCATATAATAAAATGAAACAAAACACAAGATTATTGCAACTATTTATGACCAATTGGTGTAAATCAAATTTTTAAAAATTGTCCTTGTGTTAGAGTTTACAATATTTACGTAAACTCAGTTATTAAAAATTCAGTATAAAACAATGAAAACACAAAATCATTCGCATCTATTTCTAGAGCTGCATGAAAAATATAATAATGAAAATAATCGTGTTGAACATCCTTGTATTCTGTCAATATAAGTTTTATTTGATAAAAATTAATTTTAATAGCAAAACGAAATAATACGCTGCAACTATTCACAGGTGCTTTGTGAAAGGATTGACGTTATACACAAATCACTTGGTATCCCATTGGACTTTAAAGTATATAAACTTAGTTCATAAATATGCCATATAATAAAATGAAACAAAACACAAGATTATTGCAACTATTTATGACCAATTGGTGTAAATCAAATTTTTAAAAATTGTCCTTGTGTTAGAGTTTACAATATTTACGTAAACTCACTTATTAAAAATTCAGTATAAAACAATGAAAACACAAAATCATTCGCATCTATTTCTAGAGCTGCATGAAAAATATAATAATGAAAATAATCGTGTTGAACATCCTTGTATTCTGTCAATATAAGTTTTATTTGATAAAAATTGATTTTAGTAGCAAAACAAAGTAATACGCTGTAACTATTCAGAGTTCCTGTGTGAAAGGATTGACGTTATACAAAAATCACTTGGTACGCCACTGGATTTTAAAGTATATAAACTTAGTTCATAAATATGCCATATATTAAAATGAAACAAAACACAAGATTATTGCAACTATTTATGACCAATTGGTGTAAATCAAATTTTTAAAAATTGGCCTTGTATTAGAGTTTACAATATTTACGTAAACTCAGTTTAAAAAATTCAGTATAATATAATGAAAACACAAAATAATTCGAATCTATTACTAGAGCTGCATGAAAAATATAATAATGAAAATAATCGTGTTGAACATCCTTGTATTCTGTCAATATTAGTTTTATTTGATAAAAATCAATTTGCATTGCAAAACGAAGTAATAGGGTGCAACTATTTAGGTGTGCTGTGTGAAAGGAATGATTTTGTACACAAATCACTTGGTACCCCATTGGACTTTAAAGTATATAAATTTAGTTCATAAATATGCCATATATTAAAATGAAACAAAACACAAGATTATTGCAACTTTTCACGAGCAAATGGAGGAAATCAAAATTTTAAAAATTGGCCTTGTATTAGAGTTTACAATATTTACGTAAACTTAGTTTTTAAAAATACAGTATAAAACAATGAAAACACAAAATCATTCGCATCTATTTCTAGAGCTGCATGAAAAATATAATAATGAAAATAATCTTGTTGAACATCCTTGTATTCTGTCAATATTAGTTTTATTTGATAAAAATCAATTTTAATAGCAAAACGAAATAATACGCTGCAACTATTCAGAGGTGCTTTGTGAAAGGATTGACGTTATACAAAAATCACTTGGTACCCCATTGGACTTTAAAGTATATAAACTTTGTTCATAAATATGCCATATAATAAAGAGACACGAAACAACAAGAGTATTGTAACTATTTATGACCAATTGGTGTAAATCAAATATTTAAAAATTGGCCTTGTATTAGAGTTTACAATATTTACGTAAACTCAGTTTTTAAAAATTCAGTATAAAACAATGAAAACACAAAATCATTCGCATCTATTAGAAGAGCTGCATGAAAAATATAATAATGAAAATAATCGTGTTGAACATCCTTGTATTCTGTCAATATTAGTTTTATTTGATAAAAATCAATTTTAATAGCAAAACGAAATATTACGCTGCAATTATTCAGAGGTGCTTTGTGAAAGGATTGACGTTATACACAAATCACTTGGTACCCCATTGGACTTTAAAGTATATAAACTTTGTTCATAAATATGCCATATAATAAAGAGACACGAAACAACAAGATTATTGCAACTATTTATGACCAATTGGTGTAAATCAAATATTTAAAAATTGTCCTTGTATTAGAGTTTACAATATTTACGTAAACTCAGTTTTTAAAAATTCAGTATAAAACAATGAAAACACAAAATCATTCGCATCTATTACTAGAGCTGCATGAAAAATATAATAATAAAAATAATCGTGTTGAACATCCTTTTATTCTGTCAATATTAGTTTTATTTGATAAAAATTAATTTTAATAGCAAAACGAAGTAATACGCTGCAACTATTCAGATCTGCTGTGTGAAAGGATTGACGTTATACACAAATCACTTGGTACCCCATTGGACTTTAAAGTATATAAATTTAGTTCATAAATATGGCATATAATAAAGAGACACGAAACACAAGATTATTTCAACTTTTCACGAGCAAATGGAGGAAATCAAAATTTTAAAAATTGGCCTTGTATTAGAGTTTACAATATTTACGTAAACTCAGTTTTTAAAAATTCAGTATAAAACAATGAAAACACAAAATCATTCGCATCTATTACTAGAGCTGCATGAAAAATATAATAATGAAAATAATCGTGTTGAACATCCTTGTATTCTGTCAATATTAGTTTTATTTGATAAAAATTAATTTTAATAGCAAAACGAAATAATACGCTGCAACTATTCAGAGGTGCTTTGTGAAAGGATTGACGTTATACACAAATCACTTGGTACCCCATTGGACTTTAAAGTATATAAATTCAGTTCATAAATATGCCATATAATAAAATGAAACAAAACACAAGATTATTGCAACTATTTATGACCAATTGGTGTAAATCAAATTTTTAAAAATTGGCCTTGTATTAGAGTTTACAATATTTACCTAAACTCAGTTTTTAAAAATTCAGTGTAATATAATGAAAACACAAAATCATTCGAATCTGTTTCTAGAGCTGCATGAAAAATATAATAATGAAAATAATCGTGTTGAACATCTTTGTATTATGTCAGTATTAGTTTTATTTGATAAAAATTGATTTTAGTAGCAAAACAAAGTAATACGCTGCAACTATTCAGAGTTCCTGTGTGAAAGGATGGACGTTATACAAAAATCACTTGGTACGCCACTGGACTTTTAAGTATATAAACTTAGTTCATAAATATGCCATATATTAGAATGAAACAAAACACAAGATTATTGCAACTATTTATGACCAATTGGTGTAAATCAAATTTTTAAAAATTGTCCTTGTGTTAGAGTTTACAATATTTACGTAAACTCACTTATTAAAAATTCAGTATAAAACAATGAAAACACAAAATCATTCGCATCTATTTCTAGACCTGCATGAAAAATATAATAATGAAAATAATCGTGTTGAACATCCTTGTATTCTGTCAATATAAGTTTTATTTGATAAAAATTGATTTTAGTAGCAAAACAAAGTAATACGCTGCAACTATTCAGAGTTCCTGTGTGAAAGGATTGACGTTATACAAAAATCACTTGGTACGCCACTGGATTTTAAAGTATATAAACTTAGTCCATAAATATGCCATATATTAAAATGAAACAAAACAACTATTTAGGTGTGCTGTGTGAAAGGAATGATTTTGTACACAAATCACTTGGTACCCCATTGGACTTTAAAGTATATAAATTTAGTTCATAAATATGCCATATAATAAAGAGACACGAAACACAAGATTATTGCAACTTTTCACGAGCAAATGGAGGAAATTAAATTTTAAAAATTGGCCTTGTATTAGAGTTTACAATATTTACGTAAACTCAGTTTTTAAAAATTAAGTATAAAACAATGAAAACACAAAATCATTCGCATCTATTACTAGAGCTGCATGAAAAATATAATAATGAAAATAATCGTGTTGAACATCCTTGTATTCTGTCAATATTAGTTTTATTTGATAAAAATTAATTTTAATATCAAAACGAAATAATACGCTGCAACTATTCACAGGTGCTTTGTGAAAGGATTGACGTTATACACAAATCACTTGGTACTCCATTGGACTTTAAAGTATATAAACTTAGTTCATAAATATGCCATATAATAAAATGAAACAAAACACAAGATTATTGCAACTATTTATGACCAATTGGTGTAAATCAAATATTTAAAAATTGTCCTTGTATTAGAGTTAAAATATTTACGTAAACCCAGTTTTTAAAAATTAAGTAAAAAACAATGAAAACACAAAATCATTCGCATCTATTACTAGAGCTGCATGAAAAATATAATAATGAAAATAATCGTGTTGAACATCCTTGTATTCTGTCAATATTAGTTTTATTTGATAAAAATTAATTTTAATATCAAAACGAAACAATACGCTGCAACTATTCACAGGTGCTTTGTGAAAGGATTGACGTTATACACAAATCACTTGGTACTCCATTGGACTTTAAAGTATATAAACTTAGTTCATAAATATGCCATATAATAAAATGAAACAAAACACAAGATTATTGCAACTATTTATGACCAATTGGTGTAAATCAAATTTTTAAAAATTGTCCTTGTGTTAGAGTTTACAATATTTACGTAAACTCACTTATTAAAAATTCAGTATAAAACAATGAAAACACAAAATCATTCGCATCTATTTCTAGAGCTGCATGAAAAATATAATAATGAAAATAATCGTGTTGAACATCCTTGTATTCTGTCAATATAAGTTTTATTTGATAAAAATTGATTTTAGTAGCAAAACAAAGTAATACACTGTAACTATTCAGAGTTCCTGTGTGAAAGGATTGACGTTATACAAAAATCACTTGGTACGCCACTGGATTTTAAAGTATATAAACTTAGTTCATAAATATGCCAAATATTAAAATGAAACAAAACACAAGATTATTGCAACTATTTATGACCAATTGGTGTAAATCAAATTTTTAAAAATTGGCCTTGTATTAGAGTTTACAATATTTACGTAAACTCAGTTTAAAAAATTCAGTATAATATAATGAAAACACAAAATCATTCGAATCTATTACTAGAGCTGCATGAAAAATATAATAATGAAAATAATCGTGTTGAACATCCTTGTATTCTGTCAATATTAGTTTTATTTGATAAAAATCAATTTGCATTGCAAAACGAAGTAATAGGGTGCAACTATTTAGGTGTGCTGTGTGAAAGGAATGATTTTGTACACAAATCACTTGGTACCCCATTGGACTTTAAAGTATATAAATTTAGTTCATAAATATGCCATATATTAAAATGAAACAAAACACAAGATTATTGCAACTTTTCACGAGCAAATGGAGGAAATCAAAATTTTAAAAATTGGCCTTGTATTAGAGTTTACAATATTTATGTAAACTTAGTTTTTAAAAATACAGTATAAAACAATGAAAACACAAAATCATTCGCATCTATTTCTAGACCTGCATGAAAAATATAATAATGAAAATATTCTTGTTGAACATCCTTGTATTCTGTCAATATTAGTTTTATTTGATAAAAATCAATTTTAATAGCAAAACGAAATAATACGCTGCAACTATTCAGAGGTGCTTTGTGAAAGGATTGACGTTATACAAAAATCACTTGGTACCCCATTGGACTTTAAAGAATTTAAACTTTGTTCATAAATATGCCATATAATAAAGAGACACGAAACAACAAGAGTATTGCAACTATTTATGACCAATTGGTGTAAATCAAATTTTTAAAAATTGGCCTTGTATTAGAGTTTACAATATTTACCTAAACTCAGTTTTTAAAAATTCAGTATAATATAATGAAAACACAAAATCATTCGAATCTGTTTCTAGAGCTGCATGAAAAATATAATAATGAAAATAATCGTGTTGAACATCTTTGTATTATGTCAGTATTAGTTTTATTTGATAAAAATTGATTTTAGTAGCAAAACAAAGTAATACGCTGCAACTATTCAGAGTTCCTGTGTGAAAGGATTGATGTTATACAAAAATCACTTGGTACGCCACTGGACTTTAAAGTATATAAACTTAGTCCATAAATATGCCATATATTAAAATGAAACAAAACAACTATTTAGGTGTGCTGTGTGAAAGGAATGATTTTGTACACAAATCACTTGGTACCCCATTGGACTTTAAAGTATATAAATTTAGTTCATAAATATGCCATATAATAAAGAGACACGAAACACAAGATTATTGCAACTTTTCACGAGCAAATGGAGGAAATTAAATTTTAAAAATTGGCCTTGTATTAGGGTTTACAATATTTACAACTATTTATGACCAATTGGTGTAAATCAAAATTTTAAAAATTGTCCTTGTATTAGAGTTTACAATATTTACGTAAACTCAGTTTTTAAAAATTAAGTATAAAACAATGAAAACACAAAATCATTCGCATCTATTACTAGAGCTGCATGAAAAATATAATAATGAAAATAATCGTGTTGAACATCCTTGTATTCTGTCAATATTAGATTTATTTGATAAAAATTAATTTTAATAGCAAAACGAAATAATACGCTATAACTATTCACAGGTGCTTTGTGAAAGGATTGACGTTATACACAAATCACTTGGTACTCCATTGGACTTTAAAGTATATAAACTTAGTTCATAAATATGCCATATAATAAAATGAAACAAAACACAAGATTATTGCAACTATTTATGACCAATTGGTGTAAATCAAATATTTAAAAATTGTCCTTGTATAAGAGTTTACAATATTTACGTAAACTCAGTTTTTAAAAATTAAGTATAAAACAATGAAAACACAAAATCATTCGCATCTATTACTAGAGCTGCATGAAAAATATAATAATGAAAATAATCGTGTTGAACATCCTTGTATTCTGTCAATATTAGTTTTATTTGATAAAAATTAATTTTAATAGCAAAACGAAATAATACGCTGCAACTATTCACAGGTGCTTTGTGAAAGGATTGACGTTATACACAAATCACTTGGTACTCCATTGGACTTTAAAGTATATAAACTTAGTTCATAAATATGCCATATAATAAAATGAAACAAAACACAAGATTATTGCAACTATTTATGACCAATTGGTGTAAATCAAATTTTTAAAAATTGTCCTTGTGTTAGAGTTTACAATATTTACGTAAACTCACTTATTAAAAATTCAGTATAAAACAATGAAAACACAAAATCATTCGCATCTATTTCTAGAGCTGCATGAAAAATATAATAATGAAAATAATCGTGTTGAACATCCTTGTATTCTGTCAATATAAGTTTTATTTGATAAAAATTGATTTTAGTAGCAAAACAAAGTAATACGCTGTAACTATTCAGAGTTCCTGTGTGAAAGGATTGACGTTATACAAAAATCACTTGGTACGCCACTGGATTTTAAAGTATATAAACTTAGTTCATAAATATGCCATATATTAAAATGAAACAAAACACAAGATTATTGCAACTATTTATGACCAATTGGTGTAAATCAAATTTTTAAAAATTGGCCTTGTATTAGAGTTTACAATATATATGTAAACTCAGTTTTTAAGAATACAGTATAAAACAATGAAAACACAAAATCATTCGCATCTATTTCTAGAGCTGCATGAAAAATATAATAATGAAAATAATCGTGTTGAACATCCTTGTATTCTGTCAATATACGTTTTATTTGATAAAAATCAATTTGCATTGCAAAACGAAGTAATAGGGTGCAACTATTTAGGTGTGCTTTGTGAAAGGAATGATTTTGTACACAAATCACTTGGTACCCCATTGGACTTTTAAGTATATAAATTTAGTTCATAAATATGCCATATAATAAAGAGACACGAAACACAAGATTATTGCAACTTTTCACGAGCAAATGGAGGAAATCAAATTTTTAAAAATTGGCCTTGTATTGGAGTTTACAATATTTACGTAAACTTAGTTTTTAAAAATACCGTATAAAACAATGAAAACACAAAATCATTCGCATCTATTTCTAGACCTGCATGAAAAATATAATAATGAAAATAATCGTGTTGAACAGCCTTGTATTCTGTCAATATAAGTTTTATTTGATAAAAATTGATTTTAGTAGCAAAACAAAGTAATACGCTGCAACTATTCAGAGTTCCTGTGTGAAAGGATTGACGTTATACAAAAATCACTTGGTACGCCACTGGACTTTAAAGTATATAAACTTAGTTCATAAATATGCCATATATTAAAATGAAACAAAACACAAGGTTATTGCAACTATTTATGACCAATTGGTGTAAATCAAATTTTTAAAAATTGGCCTTGTATTAGAGTTTACAATATTTACGTAAACACAGTTTTTAAGAATACAGTATAAAACAATGAAAACACAAAATCATTCGCATCTATTTCTAGAGCTGCATGAAAAATATAATAATGAAAATAATCGTGTTGAACATCCTTGTATTCTGTCAATATAAGTTTTATTTGATAAAAATCAATTTGCATTGCAAAACGAAGTAATAGGGTGCAACTATTTAGGTGTGCTGTGTGAAAGGATTGACGTTATACAAAAATCACTTGGTACGCCACTGGACTTTAAAGTATATAAACTTAGTTCATTAATATGCCATATAATGAAATGAAACAAAACACAAGATTATTGCAACTATTTATGACCAATTGGTGTAAATCAAATTTTTAAAAATTGGCCTTGTATTAGAGTTTACAATATTTACGTAAACTCAGTTTTTAAGAATACAGTATAAAACAATGAAAACACAAAATCATTCGCATCTATTACTAGAGCTGCATGAAAAATATAATAATGAAAATAATCGTGTTGAACATCCTTGTATTCTGTCAATATTAGTTTTATTTGATAAAAATTAATTTTAATAGCAAAACGAAATAATACGCTGCAACTATTCAGAGTTCCTGTGTGAAAGGATTGACGTTATACAAAAATCACTTGGTACCCCATTGGACTTTTAAGTATATAAATTTAGTTCATAAATATGCCATATAATAAAGAGACACGAAACACAAGATTATTGCAACTTTTCACGAGCAAATGGAGGAAATCAAAATTTTAAAAATTGGCCTTGTATTAGAGTTTACAATATTTACGTAAACTTAGTTTTTAAAAATATCGTATAAAACAATGAAAACACAAAATCATTCGCATCTATTTCTAGACCTGCATGAAAAATATAATAATGAAAATAATCGTGTTGAACATCCTTGTATTCTGTCAATATAAGTTTTATTTGATAAAAATTAATTTTAATAGCAAAACGAAATAATACGCTGCAACTATTTAGGTGTGCTTTGTGAAAGGAATGATTTTGTACACAAATCACTTGGTACCCCATTGGACTTTTAAGTATATAAATTTAGTTCATAAATATGCCATATAATAAAGAGACACGAAACACAAGATTATTGCAACTTTTCACGAGCAAATGGAGGAAATCAAATTTTTAAAAATTGGCCTTGTATTGGAGTTTACAATATTTACGTAAACTTAGTTTTTAAAAATACCGTATAAAACAATGAAAATACAAAATCATTCGCATCTATTTCTAGACCTGCATGAAAAATATAATAATGAAAATAATCGTGTTGAACATCCTTGTATTCTGTCAATATAAGTTTTATTTGATAAAAATTAATTTTAATAGCAAAACGAAATAATACGCTGCAACTATTCAGAGGTGCTTTGTGAAAGGATTGACGTTATACACAAATCACTTGGTACCCCATCAGACTTTAAAGTATATAAATTTAGTTCATAATTATGCCATATAATAAAGAGAAACGAAACACAAGATTATTGCAACTATTCATGACCAAATGGAGGAAATCAAAATTTTAAAAATTGGCCTTGTATTAGAGTTTACAATATTTACGTAAACTTAGTTTTTAAAAATACAGTATAAAACAATGAAAACACAAAATCATTCGCATCTATTTCTAGACCTGCATGAAAAATATAATAATGAAAATAATCGTGTTGAACAGCCTTGTATTCTGTCAATATAAGTTTTATTTGATAAAAATTGATTTTAGTAGCAAAACAAAGTAATACGCTGCAACTATTCAGAGTTCCTGTGTGAAAGGATTGACGTTATACAAAAATCACTTGGTACGCCACTGGACTTTAAAGTATATAAACTTAGTTCATAAATATGCCATATATTAAAATGAAACAAAACACAAGGTTATTGCAACTATTTATGACCAATTGGTGTAAATCAAATTTTTAAAAATTGGCCTTGTATTAGAGTTTACAATATTTACGTAAACTCAGTTTAAAAAATTCAGTATAATATAATGAAAACACAAAATCATACGAATCTATGTATAGAGTTGCATGAAAAATATAATAATGAAAATAATCGTGTTGAACAGCCTTGTATTCTGTCAATATAAGTTTTATTTGATAAAAATTGATTTTAGTAGCAAAACAAAGTAATACGCTGCAACTATTCAGAGTTCCTGTGTGAAAGGATTGACGTTATACAAAAATCACTTGGTACGCCACTGGACTTTAAAGTATATAAACTTAGTTCATAAATATGCCATATAATATAATGAAACAAAACACAAGATTATTGCAACTATTTATGACCAATTGGTGTAAATCAAATTTTTAAAAATTGTCCTTGTGTTAGAGTTTACAATATTTACGTAAACTCAGTTATTAAAAATTCAGTATAAAACAATGAAAACACAAAATCATTCGCATCTATTTCTAGACCTGCATGAAAAATATAATAATGAAAATAATCGTGTTGAACAGCCTTGTATTCTGTCAATATAAGTTTTATTTGATAAAAATTGATTTTAGTAGCAAAACAAAGTAATACGCTGCAACTATTCAGAGTTCCTGTGTGAAAGGATTGACGTTATACAAAAATCACTTGGTACGCCACTGGACTTTAAAGTATATAAACTTAGTTCATAAATATGCCATATATTAAAATGAAACAAAACACAAGGTTATTGCAACTATTTATGACCAATTGGTGTAAATCAAATTTTTAAAAATTGGCCTTGTATTAGAGTTTACAATATTTACGTAAACTCAGTTTAAAAAATTCAGTATAATATAATGAAAACACAAAATCATACGAATCTATGTATAGAGTTGCATGAAAAATATAATAATGAAAATAATCGCGTTGAACATCCTTGTATTCTGTCAATATTAGTTTTATTTGATAAAAATCAATTTGCATTGCCAAACGAAGTAATAGGGTGCAACTATTTAGGTGTGCTGTGTGAAAGGCATGATTTTGTACACAAATCACTTGGTACCCCATTGGACTTTTAAGTATATAAATTTAGTTCATAAATATGCCATATAATAAAGAGACACGAAACACAAGATTATTGCAACTTTTCACGAGCAAATGGAGGAAATCAAAATTTTAAAAATTGGCCTTGTATTAGAGTTTACAATATTTACGTAAACTTAGTTTTTAAAAATACAGTATAAAACAATGAAAACACAAAATCATTCGCATCTATTTCTAGACCTGCATGAAAAATATAATAATGAAAATAATCGTGTTGAACATCCTTGTATTCTGTCAATATAAGTTTTATTTGATAAACATTAATTTTAATAGCAAAACAAAGTAATACGCTGCAACTATTCAGAGTTCCTGTGTGAAAGGATTGACGTTATACACAAATCACTTGGTACCCCATCAGACTTTAAAGTATATAAATTTAGTTCATAATTATGCCATATAATAAAGAGAAACGAAACACAAGATTATTGCAACTATTCATGACCAAATGGAGGAAATCAAAATTTTAAAAATTGGCCTTGTATTAGAGTTTACAATATTTACGTAAACTTAGTTTTTAAAAATACAGTATAAAACAATGAAAACACAAAATCATTCGCATCTATTTCTAGACCTGCATGAAAAATATAATAATGAAAATAATCGTGTTGAACAGCCTTGTATTCTGTCAATATAAGTTTTATTTGATAAAAATTGATTTTAGTAGCAAAACAAAGTAATTCTCTGCAACTATTCAGAGTTCCTGTGTGAAAGGATTGACGTTATACAAAAATCACTTGGTACGCCACTGGACTTTAAAGTATATAAACTTAGTTCATAAATATGCCATATATTATAATGAAACAAAACACAAGGTTATTGCAACTATTTATGACCAATTGGTGTAAATCAAATTTTTAAAAATTGGCCTTGTATTAGAGTTTACAATATTTACGTAAACTCAGTTTAAAAAATTCAGTATAATATAATGAAAACACAAAATCATACGAATCTATGTATAGAGTTGCATGAAAAATATAATAATGAAAATAATCGTGTTGAACAGCCTTGTATTTTGTCAATATAAGTTTTATTTGATAAAAATTAATTTTAATAGCAAAACCAAATAATACGCTGCAACTATTCAGAGGTGCTTTGTGAAAGGATTGACGTTATACACAAATCACTTGGTATCCCATTGGACTTTAAAGTATATAAATTTAGTTCATAAATATGCCATATAATAAAGAGACACGAAACAACAAGATTATTGCAACTTTTCACGAGCAAATGGAGGAAATGAAAATTTTAAAAATTGGCCTTGTATTAGAGTTTACAATATTTACGTAAACTCAGTTTTTAAAAATTCAGTATAAAACAATGAAAACACAAAATCATTCGCATCTATTACTAGAGCTGCATGAAAAATATAATAATGAAAATAATCGTGTTGAACATCTTTGTATTCTGTCAATATAAGTTTTATTTGATAAAAATTAATTTTAATAGCAAAACAAAGTAATACGCTGCAACTATTCAGAGTTCCTGTGTGAAAGGATTGACGTTATACAAAAATCACTTGGTACGCCACTGGACTTTAAAGTATATAAACTTAGTTCATAAATATGCCATATAATAAAATGAAACAAAACACAAGATTATTGCAACTATTTATGACCAATTGGTGTAAATCAAATTTTTAAAAATTGTCCTTGTGTTAGAGTTTACAATATTTACGTAAACTCAGTTATTAGAAATTCAGTATAAAACAATGAAAACACAAAATCATTCGCATCTATTTCTAGACCTGCATGAAAAATATAATAATGAAAATAATCGTGTTGAACATCCTTGTATTCTGTCAATATTAGTTTTATTTGATGAAAATCAATTTGCATAGCAAAACGAAGTAATACGCTGCAATTATTCAGAGCTGCTGTGTGAAAGGATTGACGTTATACACAAATCCCTTGGTACCCCATTGGACTTTAAAGTATATAAATTTAGTTCATAAATATGCCATATAATAAAGAGACACGAAACAACAAGATTATTGCAACTTTTCACGAGCAAATGGAGAACATGAAAATTTTAAAAATTGGCCTTGTATTAGAGTTTACAATATTTACGTAAACTCAGTTTTTAAAAATTCAGTATAAAACAATGAAAACACAAAATCATTCGCATCTATTACTAGAGCTGCATGAAAAATATAATAATGAAAATAATCGTGTTGAACATCTTTGTATTCTGTCAATATAAGTTTTATTTGATAAAAATTAATTTTAATAGCAAAACGAAATAATACGCTGCAACTATTCAGAGGTGCTTTGTGAAAGGATTGACGTTATACACAAATCACTTGGTATCCCATCAGACTTTAAAGTATATAAACTTAGTTCATAAATATGCCATATAATAAAATGAAACAAAACACAAGATTATGGCAACTATTTATGACCAATTGGTGTAAATCAAATTTTTAAAAATTGTCCTTGTGTTAGAGTTTACAATATTTACGTAAACTCAGTTATTAAAAATTCAGTATAATATAATGAAAACACAAAATCATTCGCATCTATTTCTAGAGCTGCATGAAAAATATAATAATGAAAATAATCGTGTTGAACATCCTTGTATTCTGTCAATATAAGTTTTATTTGATAAAAATTGATTTTAGTAGCAAAACAAAGTAATACGCTGCAACTATTCAGAGTTCCTGTGTGAAAGGATTGACGTTATACAAAAATCACTTGGTACGCCACTGGACTTTAAAGTATATAAACTTAGTTCATAAATATGCCATATATTAAAATGAAACAAAACACAAGGTTATTGCAACTATTTATGACCAATTGGTGTAAATCAAATTTTTAAAAATTGGCCTTGTATTAGAGTTTACAATATTTACGTAAACTCAGTTTAAAAAATTCAGTATAATATAATGAAAACACAAAATCATACGAATCTATGTATAGAGTTGCATGAAAAATATAATAATGTAAATAATCGTGTTGAACATCCTTGTATTCTGTCAATATTAGTTTTATTTGATAAAAATCAATTTGCATTGCCATACGAAGTAATAGGGTGCAACTATTTAGGTGTGCTGTGTGAAAGGCATGATTTTGTACACAAATCACTTGCTACCCCATTGGACTTTTAAGTATATAAATTTAGTTCATAAATATGCCATATAATAAAGAGACACGAAACACAAGATTATTGCAACTTTTCACGAGCAAATGGAGGAAATCAAAATTTTAAAAATTGGCCTTGTATTAGAGTTTACAATATTTACGTAAACTTAGTTTTTAAAAATACAGTATAAAACAATGAAAACACAAAATCATTCGCATCTATTTCTAGACCTGCATGAAAAATATAATAATGAAAATAATCGTGTTGAACAGCCTTGTATTCTGTCAATATAAGTTTTATTTGATAAAAATTGATTTTAGTAGCAAAACAAAGTAATACGCTGCAACTATTCAGAGTTCCTGTGTGAAAGGATTGACGTTATACAAAAATCACTTGGTACGCCACTGGACTTTAAAGTATATAAACTTAGTTCATAAATATGCCATATATTATAATGAAACAAAACACAAGGTTATTGCAACTATTTATGACCAATTGGTGTATATCAAATTTTTAAAAATTGGCCTTGTATTAGAGTTTACAATATTTACGTAAACTCAGTTTTTAAAAATTCAGTATAAAACAATGAAAACACAAAATCATTCGCATCTATTACTAGAGCTGCATGAAAAATATAATAATGAAAATAATCGTGTTGAACATCCTTGTATTCTGTCAATATTAGTTTTATTTGATAAAAATTAATTTTAATAGCAAAACGAAATAATACGCTGCAACTATTCAGAGGTGCTTTGTGAAAGGATTGACGTTATACACAAATCACTTGGTACCCCATCAGACTTTAAAGTATATAAATTTAGTTCATAAATATGGCATATAATAAAGAGAAACGAAACACAAGATTATTGCAACTATTCATGACCAAATGGAGGAAATCAAAATTTTAAAAATTGGCCTTGTATTAGAGTTTACAATATTTACGTAAACTTAGTTTTTAAAAATACAGTATAAAACAATGAAAACACAAAATCATTCGCATCTATTTCTAGACCTGCATGAAAAATATAATAATGAAAATAATCGTGTTGAACAGCCTTGTATTCTGTCAATATAAGTTTTATTTGATAAAAATTGATTTTAGTAGCAAAACAAAGTAATACTCTGCAACTATTCAGAGTTCCTGTGTGAAAGGATTGACGTTATACAAAAATCACTTGGTACGCCACTGGACTTTAAAGTATATAAACTTAGTTCATAAATATGCCATATATTATAATGAAACAAAACACAAGGTTATTGCAACTATTTATGACCAATTGGTGTAAATCAAATTTTTAAAAATTGGCCTTGTATTAGAGTTTACAATATTTACGTAAACTCAGTTTAAAAAATTCAGTATAATATAATGAAAACACAAAATCATACGAATCTATGTATAGAGTTGCATGAAAAATATAATAATGAAAATAATCGTGTTGAACAGCCTTGTATTTTGTCAATATAAGTTTTATTTGATAAAAATTAATTTTAATAGCAAAACGAAATAATACGCTGCAACTATTCAGAGGTGCTTTGTGAAAGGATTGACGTTATACACAAATCACTTGGTATCCCATTGGACTTTAAAGTATATAAATTTAGTTCATAAATATGCCATATAATAAAGAGACACGAAACAACAAGATTATTGCAACTTTTCACGAGCAAATGGAGGAAATGAAAATTTTAAAAATTGGCCTTGTATTAGAGTTTACAATATTTACGTAAACTCAGTTTTTAAAAATTCAGTATAAAACAATGAAAACACAAAATCATTCGCATCTATTACTAGAGCTGCATGAAAAATATAATAATGAAAATAATCGTGTTGAACATCTTTGTATTCTGTCAATATTAGTTTTATTTGATAAAAATTAATTTTAGTAGCAAAACAAAGTAATACGCTGCAACTATTCAGAGTTCCTGTGTGAAAGGATTGACGTTATACAAAAATCACTTGGTACGCCACTGGACTTTAAAGTATATAAACTTAGTTCATAAATATGCCATATAATAAAATGAAACAAAACACAAGATTATTGCAACTATTTATGACCAATTGGTGTAAATCAAATTTTTAAAAATTGTCCTTGTGTTAGAGTTTACAATATTTACGTAAACTCAGTTATTAGAAATTCAGTATAAAACAATGAAAACACAAAATCATTCGCATCTATTTCTAGACCTGCATGAAAAATATAATAATGAAAATAATCGTGTTGAACATCCTTGTATTCTGTCAATATTAGTTTTATTTGATGAAAATCAATTTGCATAGCAAAACGAAGTAATACGCTGCAATTATTCAGAGCTGCTGTGTGAAAGGATTGACGTTATACACAAATCCCTTGGTACCCCATTGGACTTTAAAGTATATAAATTTAGTTCATAAATATGCCATATAATAAAGAGACACGAAACAACAAGATTATTGCAACTTTTCACGAGCAAATGGAGAACATGAAAATTTTAAAAATTGGCCTTGTATTAGAGTTTACAATATTTACGTAAACTCAGTTTTTAAAAATTCAGTATAAAACAATGAAAACACAAAATCATTCGCATCTATTACTAGAGCTGCATGAAAAATATAATAATGAAAATAATCGTGTTGAACATCTTTGTATTCTGTCAATATAAGTTTTATTTGATAAAAATTAATTTTAATAGCAAAACAAAGTAATACGCTGCAACTATTCAGAGTTCCTGTGTGAAAGGATTGACGTTATACAAAAATCACTTGGTACGCCACTGGACTTTAAAGTATATAAACTTAGTTCATAAATATGCCATATAATAAAATGAAACAAAACACAAGGTTATTGCAACTATTTATGACCAATTGGTGTAAATCAAATTTTTAAAAATTGGCCTTGTATTAGAGTTTACAATATTTACGTAAACTCAGTTTTTAAAAATTCAGTATAAAACAATGAAAACACAAAATCATTCGCATCTATTACTAGAGCTGCATGAAAAATATAATAATGAAAATAATCGTGTTGAACATCTTTGTATTCTGTCAATATAAGTTTTATTTGATAAAAATTAATTTTAATAGCAAAACGAAATAATACGCTGCAACTATTCAGAGGTGCTTTGTGAAAGGATTGACGTTATACACAAATCACTTGGTATCCCATCAGACTTTAAAGTATATAAACTTAGTTCATAAATATGCCATATAATAAAATGAAACAAAACACAAGATTATGGCAACTATTTATGACCAATTGGTGTAAATCAAATTTTTAAAAATTGTCCTTGTGTTAGAGTTTACAATATTTACGTAAACTCAGTTATTAAAAATTCAGTATAATATAATGAAAACACAAAATCATTCGCATCTATTTCTAGAGCTGCATGAAAAATATAATAATGAAAATAATCGTGTTGAACATCCTTGTATTCTGTCAATATAAGTTTTATTTGATAAAAATCAATTTGCATTGCAAAACGAAGTAATAGGGTGCAACTATTTAGGTGTGCTTTGTGAAAGGAATGATTTTGTACACAAATCACTTGGTACCCCATTGGACTTTTAAGTATATAAATTTAGTTCATAAATATGCCATATAATAAAGAGACACGAAACACAAGATTATTGCAACTTTTCACGAGCAAATGGAGGAAATCTATTATTAATAAATTTACCCTGTATTGAAGTTCACAATATTTACGTTAAATCGGTTTTTAAAAATTCAGTATAATACAATAAAAACACAAAATCATTCGCATCTATTTCTAGAGCTGCATGAAAAATATAATAATGAAAATAATCGTGTTGAACATCCTTGTATTCTGTCAATATAAGTTTTATTTGATAAAAATTAATTTTAATAGCAAAACGAAATAATACGCTGCAACTATTCAGAGTTCCTGTGTGAAAGGATTGACGTTATACAAAAATCACTTGGTACGCCACTGGACTTTAAAGTATATAAACTTAGTTCATAAATATGCCATATATTAAAATGAAACAAAACACAAGGTTATTGCAACTATTTATGACCAATTGGTGTAAATCAAATTTTTAAAAATTGGCCTTGTATTAGAGTTTACAATATTTACGTAAACTCAGTTTAAAAAATTCAGTATAATATAATGAAAACACAAAATCATTCGCATCTATTTCTAGACCTGCATGAAAAATATAATAATGAAAATAATCGTGTTGAACATCCTTGTATTCTGTCAATATAAGTTTTATTTGATAAAAATCAATTTGCATTGCCAAACGAAGTAATAGGGTGCAACTATTTAGGTGTGCTTTGTGAAAGGAATGATTTTGTACACAAATCACTTGGTACCCCATTGGACTTTTAAGTATATAAATTTAGTTCATAAATATGCCATATAATAAAGAGACACGAAACACAAGATTATTGCAACTTTTCACGAGCAAATGGAGGAAATCAAAATTTTAAAAATTGGCCTTGTATTAGAGTTTACAATATTTACGTAAACTTAGTTTTAAAAAATACCGTATAAAACAATGAAAACACAAAATCATTCGCATCTATTTATAGACCTGCATGAAAAATATAATAATGAAAATAATCGTGTTGACCATCCTTGTATTCTGTCAATATAAGTTTTATTTGATAAAAATTAATTTTAATAGCAAAACGAAATAATACGCTGCAACTATTCAGAGGTGCTTTGTGAAAGGATTGACGTTATACACAAATCACTTGGTACCCCATCAGACTTTAAAGTATATAAATTTAGTTCATAAATATGCCATATAATAAAGAGAAACGAAACACAAGATTATTGCAACTATTCATGACCAAATGGAGGAAATCAAAATTTTAAAAATTGGCCTTGTATTAGAGTTTACAATATTTACGTAAACTTAGTTTTTAAAAATACAGTATAAAACAATGAAAACACAAAATCATTCGCATCTATTTCTAGACCTGCATGAAAAATATAATAATGAAAATAATCGTGTTGAACAGCCTTGTATTCTGTCAATATAAGTTTTATTTGATAAAAATTGATTTTAGTAGCAAAACAAAGTAATACTCTGCAACTATTCAGAGTTCCTGTGTGAAAGGATTGACGTTATACAAAAATCACTTGGTACGCCACTGGACTTTAAAGTATATAAACTTAGTTCATAAATATGCCATATATTATAATGAAACAAAACACAAGGTTATTGCAACTATTTATGACCAATTGGTGTAAATCAAATTTTTAAAAATTGGCCTTGTATTAGAGTTTACAATATTTACGTAAACTCAGTTTAAAAAATTCAGTATAATATAATGAAAACACAAAATCATACGAATCTATGTATAGAGTTGCATGAAAAATATAATAATGAAAATAATCGTGTTGAACAGCCTTGTATTTTGTCAATATAAGTTTTATTTGATAAAAATTGATTTTAGTAGCAAAACAAAGTAATACGCTGCAACTATTCAGAGTTCCTGTGTGAAAGGATTGACGTTATACAAAAATCACTTGGTACGCCACTGGACTTTAAAGTATATAAACTTAGTTCATAAATATGCCATATAATAAAATGAAACAAAACACAAGATTATTGCAACTATTTATGACCAATTGGTGTAAATCAAATTTTTAAAAATTGTCCTTGTGTTAGAGTTTACAAAATTTACGTAAACTCAGTTATTAAAAATTCAGTATAAAACAATGAAAACACAAAATCATTCGCATCTATTTCTAGACCTGCATGAAAAATATAATAATGAAAATAATCGTGTTGAACAGCCTTGTATTCTGTCAATATAAGTTTTATTTGATAAAAATTGATTTTAGTAGCAAAACAAAGTAATACGCTGCAACTATTCAGAGTTCCTGTGTGAAAGGATTGACGTTATACAAAAATCACTTGGTACGCCACTGGACTTTAAAGTATATAAACTTAGTTCATAAATATGCCATATATTAAAATGAAACAAAACACAAGGTTATTGCAACTATTTATGACCAATTGGTGTAAATCAAATTTTTAAAAATTGGCCTTGTATTAGAGTTTACAATATTTACGTAAACTCAGTTTAAAAAATTCAGTATAATATAATGAAAACACAAAATCATACGAATCTATGTATAGAGTTGCATGAAAAATATAATAATGAAAATAATCGTGTTGAACATCCTTGTATTCTGTCAATATTAGTTTTATTTGATAAAAATCAATTTGCATTGCCATACGAAGTAATAGGGTGCAACTATTTAGGTGTGCTGTGTGAAAGGCATGATTTTGTACACAAATCACTTGCTACCCCATTGGACTTTTAAGTATATAAATTTAGTTCATAAATATGCCATATAATAAAGAGACACGAAACACAAGATTATTGCAACTTTTCACGAGCAAATGGAGGAAATCAAAATTTTAAAAATTGGCCTTGTATTAGAGTTTACAATATTTACGTAAACTTAGTTTTTAAAAATTCAGTATAAAACAATGAAAACACAAAATCATTCGCATCTATTTCTAGACCTGCATGAAAAATATAATAATGAAAATAATCGTGTTGAACAGCCTTGTATTCTGTCAATATAAGTTTTATTTGATAAAAATTGATTTTAGTAGCAAAACAAAGTAATACTCTGCAACTATTCAGAGTTCCTGTGTGAAAGGATTGACGTTATACAAAAATCACTTGGTACGCCACTGGACTTTAAAGTATATAAACTTAGTTCATAAATATGCCATATATTATAATGAAACAAAACACAAGGTTATTGCAACTATTTATGACCAATTGGTGTAAATCAAATTTTTAAAAATTGGCCTTGTATTAGAGTTTACAATATTTACGTAAACTCAGTTTTTAAAAATTCAGTATAAAACAATGAAAACACAAAATCATTCGCATCTATTACTAGAGCTGCATGAAAAATATAATAATGAAAATAATCGTGTTGAACATCCTTGTATTCTGTCAATATTAGTTTTATTTGATAAAAATTAATTTTAATAGCAAAACGAAATAATACGCTGCAACTATTCAGAGGTGCTTTGTGAAAGGATTGACGTTATACACAAATCACTTGGTACCCCATCAGACTGTAAAGTATATAAATTTAGTTCATAAATATGGCATATAATAAAGAGAAACGAAACAACAAGATTATTGCAACTTTTCACGAGCAAATGGAGGAAATGAAAATTTTAAAAATTGGCCTTGTATTAGAGTTTACAATATTTACGTAAACTCAGTTTTTAAAAATTCAGTATAAAACAATGAAAACACAAAATCATTCGCATCTATTACTAGAGCTGCATGAAAAATATAATAATGAAAATAATCGTGTTGAACATCTTTGTATTCTGTCAATATTAGTTTTATTTGATAAAAATTAATTTTAATAGCAAAACGAAATAATACGCTGCAACTATTCAGAGGTGCTTTGTGAAAGGATTGACGTTATACACAAATCACTTGGTACCCCATCAGACTGTAAAGTATATAAACTTAGTTCATAAATATGCCATATAATAAAATGAAACAAAACACAAGATTATTGCAACTATTTATGACCAATTGGTGTAAATCAAATTTTTAAAAATTGTCCTTGTGTTAGAGTTTACAAAATTTACGTAAACTCAGTTATTAAAAATTCAGTATAAAACAATGAAAACACAAAATCATACGAATCTATGTATAGAGTTGCATGAAAAATATAATAATGAAAATAATCGTGTTGAACAGCCTTGTATTTTGTCAATATAAGTTTTATTTGATAAAAATTGATTTTAGTAGCAAAACAAAGTAATACGCTGCAACTATTCAGAGTTCCTGTGTGAAAGGATTGACGTTATACAAAAATCACTTGGTACGCCACTGGACTTTAAAGTATATAAACTTAGTTCATAAATATGCCATATAATAAAATGAAACAAAACACAAGATTATTGCAACTATTTATGACCAATTGGTGTAAATCAAATTTTTAAAAATTGGCCTTGTATTGGAGTTTACAATATCTACTAAACTTAGTTTTTAAAAATACAGTATAAAACAATGAAAACACAAAATCATTCGCATCTATTTCTAGACATGCATGAAAAATTTAATAATGAAAATAATCGTGTTGAACATCCTTGTATTCTGTCAATATAAGTTTTATTTGATAAAAATTGATTTTAGTAGCAAAACAAAGTAATACTCTGCAACTATTCAGAGTTCCTGTGTGAAAGGATTGACGTTATACAAAAATCACTTGGTACGCCACTGGACTTTAAAGTATATAAACTTAGTTCATAAATATGCCATATATTATAATGAAACAAAACACAAGGTTATTGCAACTATTTATGACCAATTGGTGTAAATCAAATTTTTAAAAATTGGCCTTGTATTAGAGTTTACAATATTTACGTAAACTCAGTTTTTAAAAATTCAGTATAAAACAATGAAAACACAAAATCATTCGCATCTATTACTAGAGCTGCATGAAAAATATAATAATGAAAATAATCGTGTTGAACATCCTTGTATTCTGTCAATATTAGTTTTATTTGATAAAAATTAATTTTAATAGCAAAACGAAATAATACGCTGCAACTATTCAGAGGTGCTTTGTGAAAGGATTGACGTTATACACAAATCACTTGGTACCCCATCAGACTGTAAAGTATATAAACTTAGTTCATAAATATGCCATATAATAAAATGAAACAAAACACAAGATTATTGCAACTATTTATGACCAATTGGTGTAAATCAAATTTTTAAAAATTGTCCTTGTGTTAGAGTTTACAAAATTTACGTAAACTCAGTTATTAAAAATTCAGTATAAAACAATGAAAACACAAAATCATACGAATCTATGTATAGAGTTGCATGAAAAATATAATAATGAAAATAATCGTGTTGAACAGCCTTGTATTTTGTCAATATAAGTTTTATTTGATAAAAATTGATTTTAGTAGCAAAACAAAGTAATACGCTGCAACTATTCAGAGTTCCTGTGTGAAAGGATTGACGTTATACAAAAATCACTTGGTACGCCACTGGACTTTAAAGTATATAAACTTAGTTCATAAATATGCCATATAATAAAATGAAACAAAACACAAGATTATTGCAACTATTTATGACCAATTGGTGTAAATCAAATTTTTAAAAATTGTCCTTGTGTTAGAGTTTACAAAATTTACGTAAACTCAGTTATTAAAAATTCAGTATAAAACAATGAAAACACAAAATCATTCGCATCTATTTCTAGACCTGCATGAAAAATATAATAATGAAAATAATCGTGTTGAACAGCCTTGTATTCTGTCAATATAAGTTTTATTTGATAAAAATTGATTTTAGTAGCAAAACAAAGTAATACGCTGCAACTATTCAGAGTTCCTGTGTGAAAGGATTGACGTTATACAAAAATCACTTGGTACGCCACTGGACTTTAAAGTATATAAACTTAGTTCATAAATATGCCATATATTAAAATGAAACAAAACACAAGGTTATTGCAACTATTTATGACCAATTGGTGTAAATCAAATTTTTAAAAATTGGCCTTGTATTAGAGTTTACAATATTTACGTAAACTCAGTTTAAAAAATTCAGTATAATATAATGAAAACACAAAATCATACGAATCTATGTATAGAGTTGCATGAAAAATATAATAATGAAAATAATCGTGTTGAACATCCTTGTATTCTGTCAATATTAGTTTTATTTGATAAAAATCAATTTGCATTGCCATACGAAGTAATAGGGTGCAACTATTTAGGTGTGCTGTGTGAAAGGCATGATTTTGTACACAAATCACTTGCTACCCCATTGGACTTTTAAGTATATAAATTTAGTTCATAAATATGCCATATAATAAAGAGACACGAAACACAAGATTATTGCAACTTTTCACGAGCAAATGGAGGAAATCAAAATTTTAAAAATTGGCCTTGTATTAGAGTTTACAATATTTACGTAAACTTAGTTTTTAAAAATTCAGTATAAAACAATGAAAACACAAAATCATTCGCATCTATTTCTAGACCTGCATGAAAAATATAATAATGAAAATAATCGTGTTGAACAGCCTTGTATTCTGTCAATATAAGTTTTATTTGATAAAAATTGATTTTAGTAGCAAAACAAAGTAATACTCTGCAACTATTCAGAGTTCCTGTGTGAAAGGATTGACGTTATACAAAAATCACTTGGTACGCCACTGGACTTTAAAGTATATAAACTTAGTTCATAAATATGCCATATATTATAATGAAACAAAACACAAGGTTATTGCAACTATTTATGACCAATTGGTGTAAATCAAATTTTTAAAAATTGGCCTTGTATTAGAGTTTACAATATTTACGTAAACTCAGTTTTTAAAAATTCAGTATAAAACAATGAAAACACAAAATCATTCGCATCTATTACTAGAGCTGCATGAAAAATATAATAATGAAAATAATCGTGTTGAACATCCTTGTATTCTGTCAATATAAGTTTTATTTGATAAAAATTGATTTTAGTAGCAAAACAAAGTAATACTCTGCAACTATTCAGAGTTCCTGTGTGAAAGGATTGACGTTATACAAAAATCACTTGGTACGCCACTGGACTTTAAAGTATATAAACTTAGTTCATAAATATGCCATATATTATAATGAAACAAAACACAAGGTTATTGCAACTATTTATGACCAATTGGTGTAAATCAAATTTTTAAAAATTGGCCTTGTATTAGAGTTTACAATATTTACGTAAACTCAGTTTAAAAAATTCAGTATAATATAATGAAAACACAAAATCATACGAATCTATGTATAGAGTTGCATGAAAAATATAATAATGAAAATAATCGTGTTGAACAGCCTTGTATTTTGTCAATATAAGTTTTATTTGATAAAAATTAATTTTAATAGCAAAACGAAATAATACGCTGCAACTATTCAGAGGTGCTTTGTGAAAGGATTGACGTTATACACAAATCACTTGGTATCCCATTGGACTTTAAAGTATATAAATTTAGTTCATAAATATGCCATATAATAAAGAGACACGAAACAACAAGATTATTGCAACTTTTCACGAGCAAATGGAGGAAATGAAAATTTTAAAAATTGGCCTTGTATTAGAGTTTACAATATTTACGTAAACTCAGTTTTTAAAAATTCAGTATAAAACAATGAAAACACAAAATCATTCGCATCTATTACTAGAGCTGCATGAAAAATATAATAATGAAAATAATCGTGTTGAACATCTTTGTATTCTGTCAATATAAGTTTTATTTGATAAAAATTAATTTTAATAGCAAAACAAAGTAATACGCTGCAACTATTCAGAGTTCCTGTGTGAAAGGATTGACGTTATACAAAAATCACTTGGTACGCCACTGGACTTTAAAGTATATAAACTTAGTTCATAAATATGCCATATAATAAAATGAAACAAAACACAAGATTATTGCAACTATTTATGACCAATTGGTGTAAATCAAATTTTTAAAAATTGTCCTTGTGTTAGAGTTTACAATATTTACGTAAACTCAGTTATTAGAAATTCAGTATAAAACAATGAAAACACAAAATCATTCGCATCTATTTCTAGACCTGCATGAAAAATATAATAATGAAAATAATCGTGTTGAACATCCTTGTATTCTGTCAATATTAGTTTTATTTGATGAAAATCAATTTGCATAGCAAAACGAAGTAATACGCTGCAATTATTCAGAGCTGCTGTGTGAAAGGATTGACGTTATACACAAATCCCTTGGTACCCCATTGGACTTTAAAGTATATAAATTTAGTTCATAAATATGCCATATAATAAAGAGACACGAAACAACAAGATTATTGCAACTTTTCACGAGCAAATGGAGAACATGAAAATTTTAAAAATTGGCCTTGTATTAGAGTTTACAATATTTACGTAAACTCAGTTTTTAAAAATTCAGTATAAAACAATGAAAACACAAAATCATTCGCATCTATTACTAGAGCTGCATGAAAAATATAATAATGAAAATAATCGTGTTGAACATCTTTGTATTCTGTCAATATAAGTTTTATTTGATAAAAATTAATTTTAATAGCAAAACAAAGTAATACGCTGCAACTATTCAGAGTTCCTGTGTGAAAGGATTGACGTTATACAAAAATCACTTGGTACGCCACTGGACTTTAAAGTATATAAACTTAGTTCATAAATATGCCATATAATAAAATGAAACAAAACACAAGGTTATTGCAACTATTTATGACCAATTGGTGTAAATCAAATTTTTAAAAATTGTCCTTGTGTTAGAGTTTACAATATTTACGTAAACTCAGTTATTAAAAATTCAGTATAATATAATGAAAACACAAAATCATTCGCATCTATTTCTAGAGCTGCATGAAAAATATAATAATGAAAATAATCGTGTTGAACATCCTTGTATTCTGTCAATATAAGTTTTATTTGATAAAAATCAATTTGCATTGCAAAACGAAGTAATAGGGTGCAACTATTTAGGTGTGCTTTGTGAAAGGAATGATTTTGTACACAAATCAATTGGTACCCCATTGGACTTTTAAGTATATAAATTTAGTTCATAAATATGCCATATAATAAAGAGACACGAAACAACAAGATTATTGCAACTTTTCACGAGCAAATGGAGAACATGAAAATTTTAAAAATTGGCCTTGTATTAGAGTTTACAATATTTACGTAAACTCAGTTTTTAAAAATTCAGTATAAAACAATGAAAACACAAAATCATTCGCATCTATTACTAGAGCTGCATGAAAAATATAATAATGAAAATAATCGTGTTGAACATCTTTGTATTCTGTCAATATAAGTTTTATTTGATAAAAATTAATTTTAATAGCAAAACAAAGTAATACGCTGCAACTATTCAGAGTTCCTGTGTGAAAGGATTGACGTTATACAAAAATCACTTGGTACGCCACTGGACTTTAAAGTATATAAACTTAGTTCATAAATATGCCATATAATAAAATGAAACAAAACACAAGGTTATTGCAACTATTTATGACCAATTGGTGTAAATCAAATTTTTAAAAATTGGCCTTGTATTAGAGTTTACAATATTTACGTAAACTCAGTTTTTAAAAATTCAGTATAAAACAATGAAAACACAAAATCATTCGCATCTATTACTAGAGCTGCATGAAAAATATAATAATGAAAATAATCGTGTTGAACATCTTTGTATTCTGTCAATATAAGTTTTATTTGATAAAAATTAATTTTAATAGCAAAACGAAATAATACGCTGCAACTATTCAGAGGTGCTTTGTGAAAGGATTGACGTTATACACAAATCACTTGGTATCCCATCAGACTTTAAAGTATATAAACTTAGTTCATAAATATGCCATATAATAAAATGAAACAAAACACAAGATTATGGCAACTATTTATGACCAATTGGTGTAAATCAAATTTTTAAAAATTGTCCTTGTGTTAGAGTTTACAATATTTACGTAAACTCAGTTATTAAAAATTCAGTATAATATAATGAAAACACAAAATCATTCGCATCTATTTCTAGAGCTGTATGAAAAATATAATAATGAAAATAATCGTGTTGAACATCCTTGTATTCTGTCAATATAAGTTTTATTTGATAAAAATCAATTTGCATTGCAAAACGAAGTAATAGGGTGCAACTATTTAGGTGTGCTTTGTGAAAGGAATGATTTTGTACACAAATCAATTGGTACCCCATTGGACTTTTAAGTATATAAATTTAGTTCATAAATATGCCATATAATAAAGAGACACGAAACACAAGATTATTGCAACTTTTCACGAGCAAATGGAGGAAATCAAAATTTTAAAAATTGGCCTTGTATTAGAGTTTACAATATTTACGTAAACTTAGTTTTTAAAAATACCGTATAAAACAATGAAAACACAAAATCATTCGCATCTATTTCTAGACCTGCATGAAAAATATAATAATGAAAATAATCGTGTTGAACATCCTTGTATTCTGTCAATATTAGTTTTATTTGATAAAAATTAATTTTAATAGCAAAACGAAATAATACGCTGCAACTATTCAGAGTTCCTGTGTGAAAGGATTGACGTTATACAAAAATCACTTGGTACGCCACTGGACTTTAAAGTATATAAACTAAGTTCATAAATATGCCATATATTAAAATGAAACAAAACACATGGTTATTGCAACTATTTATTACCAATTGGTGTAAATCAAATTTTTAAAAATTGGCCTTGTATTAGAGTTTACAATATTTACGTAAACTCAGTTTAAAAAATTCAGTATAATATAATGAAAACACAAAATCATTCGCATCTATTTCTAGACCTGCATGAAAAATATAATAATGAAAATAATCGTGTTGAACATCCTTGTATTCTGTCAATATAAGTTTTATTTGATAAAAATCAATTTGCATTGCAAAACGAAGTAATAGGGTGCAACTATTTAGGTGTGCTTTGTGAAAGGAATGATTTTGTACACAAATCACTTGGTACCCCATTGGACTTTTAAGTATATAAATTTAGTTCATAAATATGCCATATAATAAAGAGACACGAAACACAAGATTATTGCAACTTTTCACGAGCAAATGGAGGAAATCAAAATTTTAAAAATTGGCCTTGTATTAGAGTTTACAATATTTACGTAAACTTAGTTTTAAAAAATACCGTATAAAACAATGAAAACACAAAATCATTCGCATCTATTTCTAGAGCTGCATGAAAAATATAATAATGAAAATAATCGTGTTGACCATCCTTGTATTCTGTCAATATAAGTTTTATTTGATAAAAATTAATTTTAATAGCAAAACGAAATAATACGCTGCAACTATTCAGAGGTGCTTTGTGAAAGGATTGACGTTATACACAAATCACTTGGTACCCCATCAGACTTTAAAGTATATAAATTTAGTTCATAAATATGCCATATAATAAAGAGAAATGAAACACAAGATTATTGCAACTATTCATGACCAAATGGAGGAAATCAAAATTTTAAAAATTGGCCTTGTATTAGAGTTTACAATATTTACGTAAACTTAGTTTTTAAAAATACAGTATAAAACAATGAAAACACAAAATCATTCGCATCTATTTCTAGACCTGCATGAAAAATATAATAATGAAAATAATCGTGTTGAACAGCCTTGTATTCTGTCAATATAAGTTTTATTTGATAAAAATTGATTTTAGTAGCAAAACAAAGTAATACTCTGCAACTATTCAGAGTTCCTGTGTGAAAGGATTGACGTTATACAAAAATCACTTGGTACGCCACTGGACTTTAAAGTATATAAACTTAGTTCATAAATATGCCATATATTATAATGAAACAAAACACAAGGTTATTGCAACTATTTATGACCAATTGGTGTAAATCAAATTTTTAAAAATTGGCCTTGTATTAGAGTTTACAATATTTACGTAAACTCAGTTTAAAAAATTCAGTATAATATAATGAAAACACAAAATCATACGAATCTATGTATAGAGTTGCATGAAAAATATAATAATGAAAATAATCGTGTTGAACAGCCTTGTATTTTGTCAATATAAGTTTTATTTGATAAAAATTGATTTTAGTAGCAAAACAAAGTAATACGCTGCAACTATTCAGAGTTCCTGTGTGAAAGGATTGACGTTATACAAAAATCACTTGGTTCGCCACTGGACTTTAAAGTATATAAACTTAGTTCATAAATATGCCATATAATAAAATGAAACAAAACACAAGATTATTGCAACTATTTATGACCAATTGGTGTAAATCAAATTTTTAAAAATTGTCCTTGTGTTAGAGTTTACAATATTTACGTAAACTCAGTTATTAAAAATTCAGTATAAAACAATGAAAACACAAAATCATTCGCATCTATTTCTAGACCTGCATGAAAAATATAATAATGAAAATAATCGTGTTGAACAGCCTTGTATTCTGTCAATATAAGTTTTATTTGATAAAAATTGATTTTAGTAGCAAAACAAAGTAATACGCTGCAACTAATCAGAGTTCCTGTGTGAAAGGATTGACGTTATACAAAAATCACTTGGTACGCCACTGGACTTTAGAGTATATAAACTTAGTTCATAAATATGCCATATATTAAAATGAAACAAAACACAAGGTTATTGCAACTATTTATGACCAATTGGTGTAAATCAAATTTTTAAAAATTGGCCTTGTATTAGAGTTTACAATATTTACGTAAACTCAGTTTAAAAAATTCAGTATAATATAATGAAAACACAAAATCATACGAATCTATGTATAGAGTTGCATGAAAAATATAATAATGAAAATAATCGTGTTGAACATCCTTGTATTCTGTCAATATTAGTTTTATTTGATAAAAATCAATTTGCATTGCCAAACGAAGTAATAGGGTGCAACTATTTAGGTGTGCTGTGTGAAAGGCATGATTTTGTACACAAATCACTTGCTACCCCATTGGACTTTTAAGTATATAAATTTAGTTCATAAATATGCCATATAATAAAGAGACACGAAACACAAGATTATTGCAACTTTTCACGAGCAAATGGAGGAAATCAAAATTTTAAAAATTAGCCTTGTATTAGAGTTTACAATATTTACGTAAACTTATTTTTTAAAAATACAGTATAAAACAATGAAAACACAAAATCATTCGCATCTATTTCTAGACCTGCATGAAAAATATAATAATGAAAATAATCGTGTTGAACATCCTTGTATTCTGTCAATATAAGTTTTATTTGATAAAAATTGATTTTAGTAGCAAAACAAAGTAATACGCTGCAATTATTCAGAGCTGCTGTGTGAAAGGATTGACGTTATACACAAATCACTTGGTACCCCATCAGACTTTAAAGTATATAAACTTAGTTCATAAATATGCCATATAATAAAATGAAACAAAACACAAGATTATTGCAACTATTTATGACCAATTGATGTAAATCAAATTTTTAAAAATTGTCCTTGTATTAGAGTTTACAATATACAAGTAAACTCAGTTTTTAAAAATTCAGTATAATATAATGAAAACACAAAATCATTCGAATCTATGTATAGAGTTGCATGAAAAATATAATAATGAAAATAATCGTGTTGAACATCCTTGTATTCTGTCAATATTAGTTTTATTTGATAAAAATCAATTTGCATTGCAAAACGAAGTAATAGGTGCAACTATTTAGGTGTGCTGTGTGAAAGGCATGATTTTGTACACAAATCACTTGGTACCCCATTGGACTTTTAAGTATATAAATTTAGTTCAAAAATATGCCATATAATAAAGAGACACGAAACACAAGATTATTGCAACTTTTCACGAGCAAATGGAGGAAATCAAAATTTTAAAAATTAGCCTTGTATTAGAGTTTACAATATTTACGTAAACTTAGTTTTTTAAAATACAGTATAAAACAATGAAAACACAAAATCATTCGCATCTATTTCTAGACCTGCATGAAAAATATAATAATGAAAATAATCGTGTTGAACATCCTTGTATTCTGTCAATATAAGTTTTATTTGATAAAAATTGATTTTAGTAGCAAAACAAAGTAATACGCTGCAATTATTCAGAGCTGCTGTGTGAAAGGATTGACGTTATACACAAATCACTTGGTACCCCATTGGACTTTAAAGTATATAAATTTAGTTCATAAATATGCCATATAATAAAGAGACACGAAACAACAAGATTATTGCAACTTTTCACGAGCAAATGGAGGAAATCAAAATTTTAAAAATTGGCCTTGTATTAGAGTTTACAATATTTACGTAAACTTAGTTTTTAAAAATACAGTATAAAACAATGAAAACACAAAATCATTCGCATCTATTTCTAGACCTGCATGAAAAATATAATAATGAAAATAATCGTGTTGAACAGCCTTGTATTCTGTAAATATAAGTTTTATTTGATAAAAATTGATTTTAGTAGCAAAACAAAGTAACACGCTGCAATTATTCAGAGCTGCTGTGTGAAAGGATTGACGTTATACAAAAATCACTTGGTACGCCACTGGACTTTAAAGTATATAAACTTAGTTCATTAATATGCCATATAATAACATGAAACAAAACACAAGATTATTGCAACTATTTATGACCAATTGGTTTAAATCAAATTTTTAAAAATTGTCCTTGTGTTAGAGTTTACAATATTTACGTAAACTCAGTTATTAAAAATTCAGTCTAAAACAATGAAAACACAAAATCATTCGCATCTATTTCTAGAGCTGCATGAAAAATATAATAATGAAAATAATCGTGTTGAACATCCTTGTATTCTGTCAATATAAGTTTTATTTGATAAAAATTGATTTTAGTAGCAAAACAAAGTAATACGCTGCAACTATTCAGAGTTCCTGTGTGAAAGGATTGATGTTATACAAAAATCACTTGGTACGCCACTGGACTTTAAAGTATATAAACTTAGTTCATAAATATGCCATATATTAAAATGAAACAAAACACAAGATTATTGCAACTATTTATGACCAATTGGTGTAAATCAAATTTTTAAAAATTGGCCTTGTATTAGAGTTTACAATATTTACGTAAACTCAGTTATTAAAAATTCAGTATAAAACAATGAAAACACAAAATCATTCGCATCTATTTCTAGAGCTGCATGAAAAATATAATAATGAAAATAATCGTGTTGAACATCCTTGTATTCTGTCAATATAAGTTTTATTTGATAAAAATCAATTTGCATTGCAAAACGAAGTAATAGGGTGCAACTATTTAGGTGTGCTGTGTGAAAGGTATGATTTTGTACACAAATCACTTGGTACCCCATTGGACTTTTAAGTATATAAATTTAGTTCATAAATATGCCATATAATAAAGAGACACGAAATACAAGATTATTGCAACTTTTCACGAGCAAATGGAGGAAATCAAAATTTTAAAAATTGGCCTTGTATTAGAGTTTACAATATTTACGTAAACTTAGTTTTTAAAAATTCAGTATAAAACAATGAAAACACAAAATCATTCGCATCTATTACTGGAGCTGCATGAAAAATATAATAATGAAAATAATCGTGTTGAACATTCTTGTATTCTGTCAATATCAGTTTTATTTGATAAAAATTGATTTTAGTAGCAAAACAAAGTAATACGCTGCAATTATTCAGAGCTGCTGTGTGAAAGGATTGACGTTATACAAAAATCACTTGGTACGCCACTGGACTTTAAAGTATATAAACTTAGTTCATTAATATGCCATATAATGAAATGAAACAAAACACAAGATTATTGCAACTATTTATGACCAATTGGTGTAAATCAAATTTTTAAAAATTGTCCTTGTGTTAGAGTTTACAATATTTACGTAAACTCAGTTATTAAAAATTCAGTATAAAACAATGAAAACACAAAATCATTCGCATCTATTACTAGAGCTGCATGAAAAATATAATAATGAAAATAATCGTGTTGAACATTCTTGTATTCTGTCAATATCAGTTTTATTTGATAAAAATTGATTTTAGTAGCAAAACAAAGTAATACGCTGCAATTATTCAGAGCTGCTGTGTGAAAGGATTGACGTTATACAAAAATCACTTGGTACGCCACTGGACTTTAAAGTATATAAACTTAGTTCATTAATATGCCATATAATGAAATGAAACAAAACACAAGATTATTGCAACTATTTATGACCAATTGGTGTAAATCAAATTTTTAAAAATTGTCCTTGTGTTAGAGTTTACAATATTTACGTAAACTCAGTTATTAAAAATTCAGTATAAAACAATGAAAACACAAAATCATTCGCATCTATTTCTAGAGCTGCATGAAAAATATAATAATGAAAATAATCGTGTTGAACATCCTTGTATTCTGTCAATATAAGTTTTATTTGATAAAAATCAATTTGCATTGCAAAACGAAGTAATAGGGTGCAACTATTTAGGTGTGCTGTGTGAAAGGTATGATTTTGTACACAAATCACTTGGTACCCCATTGGACTTTTAAGTATATAAATTTAGTTCATAAATATGCCATATAATAAAGAGACACGAAATACAAGATTATTGCAACTTTTCACGAGCAAATGGAGGAAATCAAAATTTTAAAAATTGGCCTTGTATTAGAGTTTACAATATTTACGTAAACTTAGTTTTTAAAAATTCAGTATAAAACAATGAAAACACAAAATCATTCGCATCTATTACTAGAGCTGCATCAAAAATATAATAATGAAAATAATCGTGTTGAACATTCTTGTATTCTGTCAATATCAGTTTTATTTGATAAAAATTGATTTTAGTAGCAAAACAAAGTAATACGCTGCAATTATTCAGAGCTGCTGTGTGAAAGGATTGACGTTATACAAAAATCACTTGGTACGCCACTGGACTTTAAAGTATATAAACTTAGTTCATTAATATGCCATATAATGAAATGAAACAAAACACAAGATTATTGCAACTATTCATGACCAATTGGTGTAAATCAAATTTTTTAAAAATTGTCCTTGTGTTAGAGTTTACAATATTTACGTAAACTCAGTTATTGAAAATTCAGTATAAAACAATGAAAACACAAAATCATTCGCATCTATTTCTAGAGCTGCATGAAAAATATAATAATGAAAATAATCGTGTTGAACATCCTTGTATTCTGTCAATATAAGTTTTATGTGATAAAAATTGATTTTAGTAGCAAAACAAAGTAATACGCTGCAACTATTCAGAGTTCCTGTGTGGAAGGATTGATGTTATACAAAAATCACTTGGTACGCCACTGGACTTTAAAGTATATAAACTTAGTTCATAAATATGCCATATATTAAAATGAAACAAAACACTAGATTATTGCAACTATTTATGACCAATTGGTGTAAATCAAATTTTTAAAAATTGGCCTTGTATTAGAGTTTACAATATTTACGTAAACTTAGTTTAAAAAATTCAGTATAATATAATGAAAACACAAAATCATACGAATCTATGTATAGAGTTGCATGAAAAATATAATAATGAAAATAATCGTGTTGAACATCCTTGTATTCTGTCAATATTAGTTTTATTTGATAAAAATCAATTTGCATTGCAAAACGAATTAATAGGGTGCAACTATTTAGGTGTGCTGTGTGAAAGGAATGATTTTGTACACAAATCACTTGGTACCCCATCGGACTTTAAAGTATATAAATTTAGTTAATAAATATCCCATATAATAAAATGATACAAAACACAAGATTATTGCAACTATTCATGACCAATTGGTGTAAATCAAATTTTTAAAAATTGGCCTTGTGTTAGAGTTTACAATATTTACGTAAACTCAGTTATTAAAAATTCAGTATAAAACAATGAAAACACAAAATCATTCGCATCTATTTCTAGAGCTGCATGAAAAATATAATAATGAAAATAATCGTGTTGAACATCCTTGTATTCTGTCAATATAAGTTTTATTTGATAAAAATCAATTTGCATTGCAAAACGAAGTAATAGGGTGCAACTATTTAGGTGTGCTGTGTGAAAGGTATGATTTTGTACACAAATCACTTGGTACCCCATTGGACTTTTAAGTATATAAATTTAGTTCATAAATATGCCATATAATAAAGAGACACGAAATACAAGATTATTGCAACTTTTCACGAGCAAATGGAGGAAATCATAATTTTAAAAATTGGCCTTGTATTAGAGTTTACAATATTTACGTAAACTTAGTTTTTAAAAATACCGTATAAAACAATGAAAACACAAAATCATTCGCATCTATTACTAGAGCTGCATGAAAAATATAATAATGAAAATAATCGTGTTGAACATTCTTGTATTCTGTCAATATCAGTTTTATTTGATAAAAATTGATTTTAGTAGCAAAACAAAGTAATACGCTGCAATTATTCAGAGCTGCTGTGTGAAAGGATTGACGTTATACAAAAATCACTTGGTACGCCACTGGACTTTAAAGTATATAAACTTAGTTCATAAATATGCCATATATTATAATGAAACAAAACACTAGATTATTGCAACTATTTATGACCAATTGGTGTAAATCAAATTTTTAAAAATTGTCCTTGTGTTAGAGTTTACAATATTTACGTAAACTCAGTTATTAAAAATTCATTATAAAACAATGAAAACACAAAATCATTCGCATCTATTTCTAGAGCTGCATGAAAAATATAATAATGAAAATAATCGTGTTGAACATCCTTGTATTCTGTCAATATAAGTTTTATTTGATAAAAATTGATTTTAGTAGCAAAACAAAGTAATACGCTGCAACTATTCAGAGTTCCTGTGTGAAAGGATTGATGTTATACAAAAATCACTTGGTACGCCACTGGACTTTAAAGTATATAAACTTAGTTCATAAATATGCCATATATTAAAATGAAACAAAACACTAGATTATTGCAACTATTTATGACCAATTGGTGTAAATCAAATTTTTAAAAATTGGCCTTGTATTAGAGTTTACAATATTTACGTAAACTTAGTTTAAAAAATTCAGTATAATATAATGAAAACACAAAATCATACGAATCTATGTATAGAGTTGCATGAAAAATATAATAATGAAAATAATCGTGTTGAACATCCTTGTATTCTGTCAATATTAGTTTTATTTGATAAAAATCAATTTGCATTGCAAAACGAAAAAATAGGGTGCAACTATTTAGGTGTGCTGTGTGAAAGGAATGATTTTGTACGAAAATCACTTGGTACCCCATCGGACTTTAAAGTATATAAATTTAGTTAATAAATATCCCATATAATAAAATGATACAAAACACAAGATTATTGCAACTATTCATGACCAATTGGTGTAAATCAAATTTTTAAAAATTGGCCTTGTATTGGAGTTTACAATATCTACGTAAACTTAGTTTTTAAAAATACAGTATAAAACAATGAAAACACAAAATCATTCGAATCTATTTCTAGACCTGCATGAAAAATATAATAATGAAAATAATCGTGTTGAACATCCTTGTATTCTATCAATATAAGTTTAATTTGTTAAAAATTAATTTTAGTAGCAAAACAAAGTAATACGCTGCAACTATTCAGAGTTCCTGTGTGAAAGGATTGACGTTATACAAAAATCACTTGGTACCCCATTGGACTTTAAAGTATTTAAATTTAGTTCATAAATATGCCATATAATAAAGAGACACGAAACACAAGATTATTGCAACTTTTCATGAGCAAATGGAGGAAATCAAAATTTTAAAAATTGGCCTTGAATTTCAGTTTACAATATTTACGTAAACTCAGTTTTTAAAAATTCAGTATAAAACAATGAAAACACAAAATCATTCGCATCTATTACGAGAGCTGCATGAAAAATATAATAATGAAAATAATCGTGTTGAACATCTTTGTATTCTGTTAATATACGTTTTATTTGATAAAAATTAATTTTAATTGCAAAACGAAGTAAAAGGGTGCAACTATTCAGAGTTCCTGTGTGAAAGGATTGACGTTATACAAAAATCACTTGGTACCCCATTGGACTTTAAAGTATATAAATTTAGTTCATAAATATCCCATATAATAAAATGAAACAAAACACTAGATAATTGCAACTATTTATGACCAATTGGTGTAAATCAAATTTTTAAAAATTGTCCTTGTATTAGAGTTTACAATATTTACGTAAACTCAGTTTTTAAAAATTCAGTATAAAACAATGAAAACACAAAATCATTCGCATCTATTACTAGAGCTGCATGAAAAATATAATAATGAAAATAATCGTGTTGAACATCCTTGTATTCTGTCAATATTAGTTTTATTTGATAAAAATCAATTTGCATTGCAAAACGAAGTAATAGGGTGCAACTATTTAGGTGTGCTGTGTGAAAGGAATGATTTTGTACACAAATCACTTTGTACCCCATTGGACTTTTAAGTATATAAATTTAGTTCATAAATATGCCATATAATAAAGAGACACAAAACACAAGATTATTGCAACTTTTCACGAGCAAATGGAGGAAATCAAAATTTTAAAAATTGGCCTTGTATTAGAGTTTACAATATCTACGAAAACTTAGTTTTTAAAAATTCAGTATAAAACAATGAAAACACAAAATCATTCGCATCTATAACTAGAGCTGCATGAAAAATATAATAATGAAAATAATCGTGTTGAACATCCTTGTATTCTGTCAATATTAGTTTTATTTGATAAAAATTAATTTTAATAGCAAAACGAAATAATACGCTGCAACTATTCAGAGTTGCTTTGTGAAAGGATTGACGTTATACACAAATCACTTGGTACCCCATTGGACTTTAAAGTATATAAATTTAGTTCATAAATATGCCATATAATAAAGAGACACGAAACACAAGATTATTGCAACTTTTCATGAGCAAATGGAGGAAATCAAAATTTTAAAAATTGGCCTTGAATTTCAGTTTACAATATTTACGTAAACTCAGTTTTTAAAAATTCAGTATAAAACAATGAAAACACAAAATCATTCGCATCTATTACTAGAGCTGCATGAAAAATATAATAATGAAAATAATCGTGTTGAACATCCTTGTATTCTGTTAATATACGTTTTATTTGATAAAAATTAATTTTAATAGCAAAACGAAGTAATACGCTGCAACTATTCAGAGTTGCTGTGTGAAAGGAATGATTTTGTACACAAATCACTTGGTACCCCATTGGACTTTAAAGTATATAAATTTAGCTCATAAATATCCCATATAATAAAATGATACAAAACACAAGATTATTGCAACTATTTATGACCAATTGGTGTAAATCAAATATTTAAAAATTGTCCTTGTATTAGAGTTTACAATAATTACGTAAACTCAGTTTTTAAAAATTCAGTATAAAACAATGAAAACACAAAATCATTCGAATCTATGTATAGAGCTGCATGAAAAATATAATAATGAAAATAATCGTGTTGAACATCCTTGTATTCTATCAATATAAGTTTAATTTGATAAACATTAATTTTAGTAGCAAAACAAAGTAATACGCTGCAACTATTCAGAGTTCCTGTGTGAAAGGATTGACGTTATACAAAAATCACTTGGTACCCCATTGGACTTTAAAGTATATAAATTTAGTTCATAAATATGCCATATAATAAAGAGACACGAAACACAAGATTATTGCAACTTTTCATGAGCAAATGGAGGAAATCAAAATTTTAAAAATTGGCCATGAATTTAAGTTTACAATATTTACGTAAACTCAGTTTTTAAAAATTCAGTATAAAACAATGAAAACACAAAATCATTCGCATCTATTACTAGAGCTGCATGAAAAATATAATAATGAAAATAATCGTGTTGAACATCCTTGTATTCTGTTAATATACGTTTTATTTGATTAAAATTAATTTTAATAGCAAAACGAAGTAATACGCTGCAACCATTCAGAGTTGCTGTGTGAAAGGAATGATTTTGTACACAAATCACTTGGTACCCCATTTGACTTTTAAGTATATAAATTTAGTTCATAAATATCCCATATAATAAAATGATACAAAACACAAGATTATTGCAACTATTCATGACCAATTGGTGTAAATCAAATTTTTAAAAATTGGCCTTGTATTGGAGTTTACAATATCTACGTAAACTTAGTTTTTAAAAATACAGTATAAAACAATGAAAACACAAAATCATTCGAATCTATTTCTAGACCTGCATGAAAAATATAATAATGAAAATAATCGTGTTGAACATCCTTGTATTCTATCAATATAAGTTTAATTTGTTAAAAATTAATTTTAGTAGCAAAACAAAGTAATACGCTGCAACTATTCAAAGTTCCTGTGTGAAAGGATTGACGTTATACAAAAATCACTTGGTACCCCATTGGACTTTAAAGTATATAAATTTAGTTCATAAATATGCCATATAATAAAGAGACACGAAACACAAGATTATTGCAACTTTTCATGAGCAAATGGAGGAAATCCAAATTTTAAAAATTGGCCTTGTATTAGAGTTTACAATATTTACGTAAACTCAGTTTTTAAAAATTCAGTATAAAACAATGAAAACACAAAATCATTCGCATCTATTACTCGAGCTGCATGAAAAATATAATAATGAAAATAATCGTGTTGAACATCCTTGTATTCTGTCAATATAAGTTTTATTTGATAAAAATTAATTTTAATAGCAAAACGAAATAATACGCTGCAACTATTCAGAGTTGCTTTGTGAAAGGATTGACGTTATACACAAATCACTTTGTACCCCATTGGACTTTAAAGTATATAAATTTAGTTCATAAATATGCCATATAATAAAGAGACACGAAACACAAGATTATTGCAACTTTTCATGAGCAAATGGAGGAAATCAAAATTTTAAAAATTGGCCTTGAATTTCAGTTTACAATATTTACGTAAACTCAGTTTTTAAAAATTCAGTATAAAACAATGAAAACACAAAATCATTCGCATCTATTACTAGAGCTGCATGAAAAATATAATAATGAAAATAATCGTGTTGAACATCCTTGTATTCTGTTAATATACGTTTTATTTGATAAAAATTAATTTTAATAGCAAAACGAAGTAATACGCTGCAACTATTCAGAGTTGCTGTGTGAAAGGAATGATTTTGTACACAAATCACTTGGTACCCCATTGGACTTTAAAGTATATAAATTTAGTTCATAAATATCCCATATAATAAAATGATACAAAACACAAGATTATTGCAACTATTTATGACCAATTGGTGTAAATCAAATATTTAAAAATTGTCCTTGTATTAGAGTTTACAATATTTACGTAAACTCAGTTTTTAAAAATTCAGTATAAAACAATGAAAACACAAAATCATTCGAATCTATTTATAGAGCTGCATGAAAAATATAATAATGAAAATAATCGTGTTGAACATCCTTGTATTCTATCAATATAAGTTTAATTTGATAAAAATTAATTTTAGTAGCAAAACAAAGTAATACGCTGCAACTATTCAGAGTTCCTGTGTGAAAGGATTGACGTTATACAAAAATCACTTGGTACCCCATTGGACTTTAAAGTATATAAATTTAGTTCATAAATATGCCATATAATAAAGAGACACGAAACACAAGATTATTGCAACTTTTCATGAGCAAATGGAGGAAATCAAAATTTTAAAAATTGGCCATGAATTTAAGTTTACAATATTTACGTAAACTCAGTTTTTAAAAATTCAGTATAAAACAATGAAAACACAAAATCATTCGCATCTATTACTAGAGCTGCATGAAAAATATAATAATGAAAATAATCGTGTTGAACATCCTTGTATTCTGTTAATATACGTTTTATTTGATAAAAATTAATTTTAATAGCAAAACGAAGTAATACGCTGCAACTATTCAGAGTTGCTTTGTGAAAGGATTGACGTTATACACAAATCACTTGGTACCCCATTGGACTTTAAAGTATATAAATTTAGTTCATAAATATGCCATATAATAAAGAGACACGAAACACAAGATTAGTGCAACTTTTCATGAGCTAATGGAGGAAATCAAAATTTTTAAAATTGGCCTTGAATTTCAGTTTACAATATTTACGTAAACTCAGTTTTTAAAAATTCAGTATAAAACAATGAAAACACAAAATCATTCGCATCTATTACTAGAGCTGCATGAAAAATATAATAATGAAAATAATCGTGTTGAACATCCTTGTATTCTGTTAATATACGTTTTATTTGATAAAAATTAATTTTAATAGCAAAACGAAGTAATACGCTGCAACTATTCAGAGTTGCTGTGTGAAAGGAATGATTTTGTACACAAATCACTTGGTACCCCATCGGACTTTAGAGTATATAAATTTAGTTCATAAATATCCCATATAATAAAATGATACAAAACACAAGATTATTGCAACTATTTATGACTAATTGGTGTAAATCAAATATTTAAAAATTGTCCTTGTATTAGAGTTTACAATATTTACGTAAACTCAGTTTTTAAAAATTCAGTATAACACAATGAAAACACAAAATCATTCGAATCTATGTATAGAGCTGTATGAAAAATATAATAATGAAAATAATCGTGTTGAACATCCTTGTATTCTATCAATATAAGTTTAATTTGATAAAAATTAATTTTAGTAGCAAAACAAAGTAATACGCTGCAACTATTCAGAGTTCCTGTGTGAAAGGATTGACGTTATACAAAAATCACTTGGTACCCCATTGGACTTTAAAGTATATAAATTTAGTTCATAAATATCCCATATAATAAAATGATACAAAACACAAGATTATTGCAACTATTCATGACCAATTGGTGTAAATCAAATTTTTACAAATTGGCCTTGTATTGGAGTTTACAATATCTACGTAAACTAAGTTTCTAAAATTACAGTATAAAACAATGAAAACACAAAATCATTCGCATTTATTTTTAGACCTGCATGAAAAATATAATAATGAAAATAATCGTGTTGAACATCTTTGTATTATGTCAATATTAGTTTTATTTGATAAAAATTAATTTTAGTAGCAAAACAAAGTAATACGCTGCAACTATTCAGAGTTCCTGTGTGAAAGGATTGACGTTATACAAAAATCACTTGGTACCCCATTGGACTTTAAAGTATATAAATTTAGTTCATAAATATCCCATATAATAAAATGAAACAAAACACTAGATTATTGCAACTATTCATGACCAATTGGTGTAAATCAAATTTTTTAAAAATTGTCCTTGTATTAGAGTTTACAATATTTACGTAAACTCAGTTTTTAAAAATTCAGTATAAAACAATGAAAACACAAAATCATTCGAATCTATGTATAGAGCTGCATGAAAAATATAATAATGAAAATAATCGTGTTGAACATCCTTGTATTCTATCAATATAAGTTTAATTTGATAAAAATTAATTTTAGTAGCAAAATAAAGTAATACGCTGCAACTATTCAGAGTTCCTGTGTGAAAGGATTGACGTTATACAAAAATCACTTGGTACCCCATTGGACTTTAAAGTATATAAATTTAGTTCATAAATATCCCATATAATAAAATGATACAAAACACAAGATTATTGCAACTATTCATGACCAATTGGTGTAAATCAAATTTTTAAAAATTGGCCTTGTATTGGAGTTTACAATATCTACGTAAACTCAGTTTTTAAAAATTCAGTATAACACAATGAAAACACAAAATCATTCGAATCTATGTATAGAGCTGTATGAAAAATATAATAATGAAAATAATCGTGTTGAACATCCTTGTATTCTATCAATATAAGTATAATTTGATAAAAATTAATTTTAGTAGCAAAACAAAGTAATACGCTGCAACTATTCAGAGTTCCTGTGTGAAAGGATTGACGTTATACAAAAATCACTTGGTACCCCATTGGACTTTAAAGTATATAAATTTAGTTCATAAATATCCCATATAATAAAATGATACAAAACACAAGATTATTGCAACTATTCATGACCAATTGGTGTAAATCAAATTTTTAAAAATTGGCCTTGTATTGGAGTTTACAATATCTACGTAAACTAAGTTTCTAAAATTACAGTATAGAACAATGAAAACACAAAATCATTCGCATTTATTTCTAGACCTGCATGAAAAATATAATAATGAAAATAATCGTGTTGAACATCTTTGTATTCTGTCAATATAAGGTTTATTTGATAAAAATTAATTTTAATAGCAAAACGAAATAATACGCTGCAACTATTCAGAGTTGCTTTGTGAAAGGATTGACGTTATACACAAATCACTTTGTACCCCATTGGACTTTAAAGTATATAAATTTAGTTCATAAATATGCCATATAATAAAGAGACACGAAACACAAGATTATTGCAACTTTTCACGAGCAAATGGAGGAAATCCAAATTTTAAAAATTGGCCTTGTATTAGAGTTTACAATATTTACGTAAACTCAGTTTTTAAAAATTCAGTATAAAACAATGAAAACACAAAATCGTTCGCATCTATTACTAGAGCTGCATGAAAAATATAATAATGAAAATAATCGTGTTGAACATCCTTGTATTCTGTCAATATAAGTTTTATTTGATAAAAATTAATTTTAATAGCAAAACGAAATAATACGCTGCAACTATTCAGAGTTGCTTTGTCAAAGGATTGACGTTATACACAAATCACTTTGTACCCCATTGGACTTTAAAGTATATAAATTTAGTTCATAAATATGCCATATAATAAAGAGACACGAAACACAAGATTATTGCAACTTTTCACGAGCAAATGGAGGAAATCCAAATTTTAAAAATTGGCCTTGTATTAGAGTTTACAATATTTACGTAAACTCAGTTTTTAAAAATTCAGTATAAAACAATGAAAACACAAAATCATTCGCATCTATTACTAGAGCTGCATGAAAAATATAATAATGAAAATAATCGTGTTGAACATCCTTGTATTCTGTCAATATTAGTTTTATTTGATAAAAATTAATTTTAATAGCAAAACGAAATAATACGCTGCAACTATTCAGAGTTGCTTTGTGAAAGGATTGACGTTATACACAAATCACTTGGTACCCCATTGGACTTTAAAGTATATAAATTTAGTTCATAAATATGCCATATAATAAAGAGACACGAAACACAAGATTATTGCAACTTTTCATGAGCAAATGGAGGAAATCAAAATTTTAAAAATGGTCCTTGTATTAGAGTTTACAATAATTACGTAAACTCAGTTTTTAAAAATTCAGTATAAAACAATGAAAACACAAAATCATTCGAATCTATGTATAGAGCTGCATGAAAAATATAATAATGAAAATAATCGTGTTGAACATCCTTGTATTCTGTTAATATACGTTTTATTTGATAAAAATTAATTTTAATAGCAAAACGAAGTAATACGCTGCAACTATTCAGATTTGCTGTGTGAAAGGAATGATTTTGTTCAAAAATCACTTGGTACCCCATCGGACTTTGAAGTATATAAATTTAGTTCATAAATATCCCATATAATAAAATGATACAAAACACAAGATTATTGCAACTATTTATGACCAATTGGTGTAAATCAAATATTTAAAAATTGTCCTTGTATTAGAGTTTACAATAATTACGTAAACTCAGTTTTTAAAAATTCAGTATAAAACAATGAAAACACAAAATCATTCGCATCTATTACTAGAGCTGCATGAAAAATATAATAATGAAAATAATCGTGTTGAACATCCTTGTATTCTGTCAATATTAGTTTTATTTGATAAAAATTAATTTTAATAGCAAAACGAAATAATACGCTGCAACTATTCAGAGTTGCTTTGTGAAAGGATTGACGTTATACACAAATCACTTGGTACCTCATTGGACTTTAAAGTATATAAATTTAGTTCATAAATATGCCATATAATAAAGAGACACGAAACACAAGATTATTGCAACTTTTTATGAGCAAATGGAGGAAATCAAAATTTTAAAAATTGGCCTTGAATTTCAGTTTACAATATTTACGTAAACTCAGTTTTTAAAAATTCAGTATAAAACAATGAAAACACAAAATCATTCGCATCTATTACTAGAGCTGCATGAAAAATATAATAATGAAAATAATCGTGTTGAACATCCTTGTATTCTGTTAATATACGTTTTATTTGATAAAAATTAATTTTAATAGCAAAACGAAGTAATACGCTGCAACTATTCAGAGTTGCTGTGTGAAAGGAATGATTTTGTACACAAATCACTTGGTACCCCATTGGACTTTAAAGTATATAAATTTAGCTCATAAATATCCCATATAATAAAATGATACAAAACACAAGATTATTGCAACTATTTATGACCAATTGGTGTAAATCAAATATTTAAAAATTGTCCTTGTATTAGAGTTTACAATAATTACGTAAACTCAGTTTTTAAAAATTCAGTATAAAACAATGAAAACACAAAATCATTCGAATCTATGTATAGAGCTGCATGAAAAATATAATAATGAAAATAATCGTGTTGAACATCCTTGTATTCTATCAATATAAGTTTAATTTGATAAACATTAATTTTAGTAGCAAAACAAAGTAATACGCTGCAATTATTCAGAGTTCCTGTGTGAAAGGATTGACGTTATACAAAAATCACTTGGTACCCCATTGGACTTTAAGGTATATAAATTTAGTTCATAAATATGCCATATAATAAAGAGACACGAAACACAAGATTATTGCAACTTTTCATGAGCAAATGGAGGAAATCAAAATTTTAAAAATTGGCCATGAATTTAAGTTTACAATATTTACGTAAACTCAGTTTTTAAAAATTCAGTATAAAACAATGAAAACACAAAATCATTCGAATCTATGTATAGAGCTGCATGAAAAATATAATAATGAAAATAATCGTGTTGAACATCCTTGTATTCTATCAATATAAGTTTAATTTGATAAACATTAATTTTAGTAGCAAAACAAAGTAATACGCTGCAACTATTCAGAGTTCCTGTGTGAAAGGATTGACGTTATACAAAAATCACTTGGTACCCCATTGGACTTTAAAGTATATAAATTTAGTTCATAAATATGCCATATAATAAAGAGACACGAAACACAAGATTATTGCAACTTTTCATGAGCAAATGGAGGAAATCAAAATTTTAAAAATTGGCCTTGAATTTAAGTTTACAATATTTACGTAAACTCAGTTTTTAAAAATTCAGTATAAAACAATGAAAACACAAAATCATTCGCATCTATTACTAGAGCTGCATGAAAAATATAATAATGAAAATAATCGTGTTGAACATCCTTGTATTCTGTTAGTATACGTTTTATTTGATAAAAATTAATTTTAATAGCAAAACGAAGTAATACGCTGCAACTATTCAGAGTTGCTGTGTGAAAGGAATGATTTTGTACACAAATCACTTGGTACCCCATTTGACTTTAAAGTATATAAATTTAGTTCATAAATATCCCATATAATAAAATGATACAAAACACAAGATTATTGCAACTATTTATGACCAATTGGTGTAAATCAAATATTTAAAAATTGTCCTTGTATTAGAGTTTACAATAATTACGTAAACTCAGTTTTTAAAAATTCAGTATAAAACAATGAAAACACAAAATCATTCGAATCTATTACTAGAGCTGCATGAAAAATATAATAATGAAAATAATCGTGTTGAACATCCTTGTATTCTGTCAATATAAGTTTTATTTGATAAAAATTAATTTTAATAGCAAAACGAAATAATACGCTGCAACTATTCAGAGTTGCTTTGTCAAAGGATTGACGTTATACACAAATCACTTTGTACCCCATTGGACTTTAAAGTATATAAATTTAGTTCATAAATATGCCATATAATAAAGAGACACGAAACACAAGATTATTGCAACTTTTCACGAGCAAATGGAGGAAATCCAAATTTTAAAAATTGGCCTTGTATTAGAGTTTACAATATTTACGTAAACTCAGTTTTTAAAAATTCAGTATAAAACAATGAAAACACAAAATCATTCGCATCTATTACTAGAGCTGCATGAAAAATATAATAATGAAAATAATCGTGTTGAACATCCTTGTATTCTGTCAATATTAGTTTTATTTGATAAAAATTAATTTTAATAGCAAAACGAAATAATACGCTGCAACTATTCAGAGTTGCTTTGTGAAAGGATTGACGTTATACACAAATCACTTGGTACCCCATTGGACTTTAAAGTATATAAATTTAGTTCATAAATATGCCATATAATAAAGAGACACGAAACACAAGATTATTGCAACTTTTCATGAGCAAATGGAGGAAATCAAAATTTTAAAAATTGGCCTTGAATTTAAGTTTACAATATTTACGTAAACTCAGTTTTTAAAAATTCAGTATAAAACAATGAAAACACAAAATCATTCGCATCTATTACTAGAGCTGCATGAAAAATATAATAATGAAAATAATCGTGTTGAACATCCTTGTATTCTGTTAATATACGTTTTATTTGATAAAAATTAATTTTAATAGCAAAACGAAGTAATACGCTGCAACTATTCAGATTTGCTGTGTGAAAGGAATGATTTTGTACAAAAATCACTTGGTACCCCATCGGACTTTGAAGTATATAAATTTAGTTCATAAATATCCCATATAATAAAATGATACAAAACACAAGATTATTGCAACTATTTATGACCAATTGGTGTAAATCAAATATTTAAAAATTGTCCTTGTATTAGAGTTTACAATAATTACGTAAACTCAGTTTTTAAAAATTCAGTATAAAACAATGAAAACACAAAATCATTCGCATCTATTACTAGAGCTGTATGAAAAATATAATAATGAAAATAATCGTGTTGAACATCCTTGTATTCTGTCAATATTAGTTTTATTTGATAAAAATTAATTTTAATAGCAAAACGAAATAATACGCTGCAACTATTCAGAGTTGCTTTGTGAAAGGATTGACGTTATACACAAATCACTTGGTACCTCATTGGACTTTAAAGTATATAAATTTAGTTCATAAATATGCCATATAATAAAGAGACACGAAACACAAGATTATTGCAACTTTTCATGAGCAAATGGAGGAAATCAAAATTTTAAAAATTGGCCTTGAATTTCAGTTTACAATATTTACGTAAACTCAGTTTTTAAAAATTCAGTATAAAACAATGAAAACACAAAATCATTCGCATCTATTACTAGAGCTGCATGAAAAATATAATAATGAAAATAATCGTGTTGAACATCCTTGTATTCTGTTAATATACGTTTTATTTGATAAAAATTAATTTTAATAGCAAAACGAAGTAATACGCTGCAACTATTCAGAGTTGCTGTGTGAAAGGAATGATTTTGTACACAAATCACTTGGTACCCCATTGGACTTTAAAGTATATAAATTAAGCTCATAAATATCCCATATAATAAAATGATACAAAACACAAGATTATTGCAACTATTTATGACCAATTGGTGTAAATCAAATATTTAAAAATTGTCCTTGTATTAGAGTTTACAATAATTACGTAAACTCAGTTTTTAAAAATTCAGTATAAAACAATGAAAACACAAAATCATTCGAATCTATGTATAGAGCTGCATGAAAAATATAATAATGAAAATAATCGTGTTGAACATCCTTGTATTCTATCAATATAAGTTTAATTTGATAAACATTAATTTTAGTAGCAAAACAAAGTAATACGCTGCAACTATTCAGAGTTCCTGTGTGAAAGGATTGACGTTATACAAAAATCACTTGGTACCCCATTGGACTTTAAAGTATATAAATTTAGTTCATAAATATGCCATATAATAAAGAGACACGAAACACAAGATTATTGCAACTTTTCATGAGCAAATGGAGGAAATCAAAATTTTAAAAATTGGCCATGAATTTAAGTTTACAATATTTACGTAAACTCAGTTTTTAAAAATTCAGTATAAAACAATGAAAACACAAAATCATTCGAATCTATGTATAGAGCTGCATGAAAAATATAATAATGAAAATAATCGTGTTGAACATCCTTGTATTCTATCAATATAAGTTTAATTTGATAAACATTAATTTTAGTAGCAAAACAAAGTAATACGCTGCAACTATTCAGAGTTCCTGTGTGAAAGGATTGACGTTATACAAAAATCACTTGGTACCCCATTGGACTTTAAAGTATATAAATTTAGTTCATAAATATGCCATATAATAAAGAGACACGAAACACAAGATTATTGCAACTTTTCATGAGCAAATGGAGGAAATCAAAATTTTAAAAATTGGCCTTGAATTTAAGTTTACAATATTTACGTAAACTCAGTTTTTAAAAATTCAGTATAAAACAATGAAAACACAAAATCATTCGAATCTATGTATAGAGCTGCATGAAAAATATAATAATGAAAATAATCGTGTTGAACATCCTTGTATTCTGTCAATATACGTTTTATTTGATAAAAATTAATTTTAATAGCAAAACGAAGTAATACGCTGCAACTATTCAGAGTTGCTGTGTGAAAGGAATGATTTTGTACACAAATCACTTGGTACCCCATTGGACTTTAAAGTATATAAATTAAGCTCATAAATATCCCATATAATAAAATGATACAAAACACAAGATTATTGCAACTATTTATGACCAATTGGTGTAAATCAAATATTTAAAAATGGTCCTTGTATTAGAGTTTACAATAATTACGTAAACTCAGTTTTTAAAAATTCAGTATAAAACAATGAAAACACAAAATCATTCGAATCTATGTATAGAGCTGCATGAAAAATATAATAATGAAAATAATCGTGTTGAACATCCTTGTATTCTGTCAATATTAGTTTTATTTGATAAAAATTAATTTTAATAGCAAAACGAAATAATACGCTGCAACTATTCAGAGTTGCTTTGTGAAAGGATTGACGTTATACACAAATCACTTGGTACCCCATTGGACTTTAAAGTATATAAATTTAGTTCATAAATATGCCATATAATAAAGAGACACGAAACACAAGATTATTGCAACTTTTCATGAGCAAATGGAGGAAATCAAAATTTTAAAAATTGGCCTTGAATTTAAGTTTACAATATTTACGTAAACTCAGTTTTTAAAAATTCAGTATAAAACAATGAAAACACAAAATCATTCGCATCTATTACTAGAGCTGCATGAAAAATATAATAATGAAAATAATCGTGTTGAACATCCTTGTATTCTGTTAATATACGTTTTATTTGATAAAAATTAATTTTAATAGCAAAACGAAGTAATACGCTGCAACTATTCAGATTTGCTGTGTGAAAGGAATGATTTTGTACAAAAATCACTTGGTACCCCATCGGACTTTGAAGTATATAAATTTAGTTCATAAATATCCCATATAATAAAATGATACAAAACACAAGATTATTGCAACTATTTATGACCAATTGGTGTAAATCAAATATTTAAAAATTGTCCTTGTATTAGAGTTTACAATAATTACGTAAACTCAGTTTTTAAAAATTCAGTATAAAACAATGAAAACACAAAATCATTCGAATCTATGTATAGAGCTGCATGAAAAATATAATAATGAAAATAATCGTGTTGAACATCCTTGTATTCTGTCAATATTAGTTTTATTTGATAAAAATTAATTTTAATAGCAAAACGAAATAATACGCTGCAACTATTCAGAGTTGCTTTGTGAAAGGATTGACGTTATACACAAATCACTTGGTACCCCATTGGACTTTAAAGTATATAAATTTAGTTCATAAATATGCCATATAATAAAGAGACACGAAACACAAGATTATTGCAACTTTTCATGAGCAAATGGAGGAAATCAAAATTTTAAAAATTGGCCTTGAATTTAAGTTTACAATATTTACGTAAACTCAGTTTTTAAAAATTCAGTATAAAACAATGAAAACACAAAATCATTCGCATCTATTACTAGAGCTGCATGAAAAATATAATAATGAAAATAATCGTGTTGAACATCCTTGTATTCTGTTAATATACGTTTTATTTGATAAAAATTAATTTTAATAGCAAAACGAAGTAATACGCTGCAACTATTCAGATTTGCTGTGTGAAAGGAATGATTTTGTACAAAAATCACTTGGTACCCCATCGGACTTTGAAGTATATAAATTTAGTTCATAAATATCCCATATAATAAAATGATACAAAACACAAGATTATTGCAACTATTTATGACCAATTGGTGTAAAACAAATATTTAAAAATTGTCCTTGTATTAGAGTTTACAATAATTACGTAAACTCAGTTTTTAAAAATTCAGTATAAAACAACGAAAACACAAAATCATTCGCATCTATTACTAGAGCTGTATGAAAAATATAATAATGAAAATAATCGTGTTGAACATCCTTGTATTCTGTCAATATTAGTTTTATTTGATAAAAATTAATTTTAATAGCAAAACGAAATAATACGCTGCAACTATTCAGAGTTGCTTTGTGAAAGGATTGACGTTATACACAAATCACTTGGTACCTCATTGGACTTTAAAGTATATAAATTTAGTTCATAAATATGCCATATAATAAAGAGACACGAAACACAAGATTATTGCAACTTTTCATGAGCAAATGGAGGAAATCAAAATTTTAAAAATTGGCCTTGAATTTCAGTTTACAATATTTACGTAAACTCAGTTTTTAAAAATTCAGTATAAAACAATGAAAACACAAAATCATTCGCATCTATTACTAGAGCTGCATGAAAAATATAATAATGAAAATAATCGTGTTGAACATCCTTGTATTCTGTTAGTATACGTTTTATTTGATAAAAATTAATTTTAATAGCAAAACGAAGTAATACGCTGCAACTATTCAGAGTTGCTGTGTGAAAGGAATGATTTTGTACACAAATCACTTGGTACCCCATTTGACTTTAAAGTATATAAATTTAGTTCATAAATATCCCATATAATAAAATGATACAAAACACAAGATTATTGCAACTATTTATGACCAATTGGTGTAAATCAAATATTTAAAAATTGTCCTTGTATTAGAGTTTACAATAATTACGTAAACTCAGTTTTTAAAAATTCAGTATAAAACAATGAAAACACAAAATCATTCGAATCTATGTATAGAGCTGCATGAAAAATATAATAATGAAAATAATCGTGTTGAACATCCTTGTATTCTATCAATATAAGTTTAATTTGATAAACATTAATTTTAGTAGCAAAACAAAGTAATACGCTGCAACTATTCAGAGTTCCTGTGTGAAAGGATTGACGTTATACAAAAATCACTTGGTACCCCATTGGACTTTAAAGTATATAAATTTAGTTCATAAATATGCCATATAATAAAGAGACACGAAACACAAGATTATTGCAACTTTTCATGAGCAAATGGAGGAAATCAAAATTTTAAAAATTGGCCTTGAATTTAAGTTTACAATATTTACGTAAACTCAGTTTTTAAAAATTCAGTATAAAACAATGAAAACACAAAATCATTCGCATCTATTATTAGAGCTGCATGAAAAATATAATAATGAAAATAATCGTGTTGAACATCCTTGTATTCTGTTAGTATACGTTTTATTTGATAAAAATTAATTTTAATAGCAAAACGAAGTAATACGCTGCAACTATTCAGAGTTGCTGTGTGAAAGGAATGATTTTGTACACAAATCACTTGGTACCCCATTTGACTTTAAAGTATATAAATTTAGTTCATAAATATCCCATATAATAAAATGATACAAAACACAAGATTATTGCAACTATTTATGACCAATTGGTGTAAATCAAATATTTAAAAATTGTCCTTGTATTAGAGTTTACAATAATTACGTAAACTCAGTTTTTAAAAATTCTGTATAAAACAATGAAAACACAAAATCATTCGAATCTATGTATAGAGCTGCATGAAAAATATAATAATGAAAATAATCGTGTTGAACATCCTTGTATTCTATCAATATAAGTTTAATTTGATAAACATTAATTTTAGTAGCAAAACAAAGTAATACGCTGCAACTATTCAGAGTTCCTGTGTGAAAGGATTGACGTTATACAAAAATCACTTGGTACCCCATTGGACTTTAAAGTATATAAATTTAGTTCATAAATATGCCATATAATAAAATGATACAAAACACAAGATTATTGCAACTATTTATGACCAATTGGTGTAAATCAAATATTTAAAAATTGTCCTTGTATTAGAGTTTACAATAATTACGTAAACTCAGTTTTTAAAAATTCAGTATAAAACAATGAAAACACAAAATCATTCGAATCTATGTATAGAGCTGCATGAAAAATATAATAATGAAAATAATCGTGTTGAACATCCTTGTATTCTATCAATATAAGTTTAATTTGATAAACATTAATTTTAGTAGCAAAACAAAGTAATACGCTGCAACTATTCAGAGTTCCTGTGTGAAAGGATTGACGTTATACAAAAATCACTTGGTACCCCATTGGACTTTAAAGTATATAAATTTAGTTCATAAATATGCCATATAATAAAGAGACACGAAACACAAGATTATTGCAACTTTTCATGAGCAAATGGAGGAAATCAAAATTTTAAAAATTGGCCTTGAATTTAAGTTTACAATATTTACGTAAACTCAGTTTTTAAAAATTCAGTATAAAACAATGAAAACACAAAATCATTCGCATCTATTACTAGAGCTGCATGAAAAATATAATAATGAAAATAATCGTGTTGAACATCCTTGTATTCTGTTAATATACGTTTTATTTGATAAAAATTAATTTTAATAGCAAAACGAAGTAATACGCTGCAACTATTCAGATTTGCTGTGTGAAAGGAATGATTTTGTACAAAAATCACTTGGTACCCCATCGGACTTTGAAGTATATAAATTTAGTTCATATATATCCCATATAATAAAATGATACAAAACACAAGATTATTGCAACTATTTATGACCAATTGGTGTAAATCAAATATTTAAAAATTGTCCTTGTATTAGAGTTTACAATAATTACGTAAACTCAGTTTTTAAAAATTCAGTATAAAACAATGAAAACACAAAATCATTCGCATCTATTACTAGAGCTGTATGAAAAATATAATAATGAAAATAATCGTGTTGAACATCCTTGTATTCTGTTAGTATACGTTTTATTTGATAAAAATTAATTTTAATAGCAAAACGAAGTAATACGCTGCAACTATTCAGAGTTGCTGTGTGAAAGGAATGATTTTGTACACAAATCACTTGGTACCCCATTTGACTTTAAAGTATATAAATTTAGTTCATAAATATCCCATATAATAAAATGATACAAAACACAAGATTATTGCAACTATTTATGACCAATTGGTGTAAATCAAATATTTAAAAATTGTCCTTGTATTAGAGTTTACAATAATTACGTAAACTCAGTTTTTAAAAATTCAGTATAAAACAATGAAAACACAAAATCATTCGAATCTATGTATAGAGCTGCATGAAAAATATAATAATGAAAATAATCGTGTTGAACATCCTTGTATTCTATCAATATAAGTTTAATTTGATAAAAATTAATTTTAGTAGCAAAACAAAGTAATACGCTGCAACTATTCAGAGTTCCTGTGTGAAAGGATTGACGTTATACAAAAATCACTTGGTACCCCATTGGACTTTAAAGTATATAAATTTAGTTCATAAATATGCCATATAATAAAATGATACAAAACACAAGATTATTGCAACTATTTATGACCAATTGGTGTAAATCAAATATTTAAAAATTGTCCTTGTATTACAGTTTACAATAATTACGTAAACTCAGTTTTTAAAAATTCAGTATAAAACAATGAAAACACATAATCATTCGAATCTATGTATAGAGCTGCATGAAAAATATAATAATGAAAATAATCGTGTTGAACATCCTTGTATTCTATCAATATAAGTTTAATTTGATAAACATTAATTTTAGTAGCAAAACAAAGTAATACGCTGCAACTATTCAGAGTTCCTGTGTGAAAGGATTGACGTTATACAAAAATCACTTGGTACCCCATTGGACTTTAAAGTATATAAATTTAGTTCATAAATATGCCATATAATAAAGAGACACGAAACACAAGATTATTGCAACTTTTCATGAGCAAATGGAGGAAATCAAAATTTTAAAAATTGGCCTTGAATTTAAGTTTACAATATTTACGTAAACTCAGTTTTTAAAAATTCAGTATAAAACAATGAAAACACAAAATCATTCGCATCTATTATTAGAGCTGCATGAAAAATATAATAATGAAAATAATCGTGTTGAACATCCTTGTATTCTGTTAGTATACGTTTTATTTGATAAAAATTAATTTTAATAGCAAAACGAAGTAATACGCTGCAACTATTCAGAGTTGCTGTGTGAAAGGAATGATTTTGTACACAAATCACTTGGTACCCCATTTGACTTTAAAGTATATAAATTTAGTTCATAAATATCCCATATAATAAAATGATACAAAACACAAGATTATTGCAACTATTTATGACCAATTGGTGTAAATCAAATATTTAAAAATTGTCCTTGTATTAGAGTTTACAATAATTACGTAAACTCAGTTTTTAAAAATTCAGTATAAAACAATGAAAACACAAAATCATTCGAATCTATGTATAGAGCTGCATGAAAAATATAATAATGAAAATAATCGTGTTGAACATCCTTGTATTCTATCAATATAAGTTTAATTTGATAAACATTAATTTTAGTAGCAAAACAAAGTAATACGCTGCAACTATTCAGAGTTCCTGTGTGAAAGGATTGACGTTATACAAAAATCACTTGGTACCCCATTGGACTTTAAAGTATATAAATTTAGTTCATAAATATGCCATATAATAAAATGATACAAAACACAAGATTATTGCAACTATTTATGACCAATTGGTGTAAATCAAATATTTAAAAATTGTCCTTGTATTAGAGTTTACAATAATTACGTAAACTCAGTTTTTAAAAATTCAGTATAAAACAATGAAAACACAAAATCATTCGAATCTATGTATAGAGCTGCATGAAAAATATAATAATGAAAATAATCGTGTTGAACATCCTTGTATTCTATCAATATAAGTTTAATTTGATAAACATTAATTTTAGTAGCAAAACAAAGTAATACGCTGCAACTATTCAGAGTTCCTGTGTGAAAGGATTGACGTTATACAAAAATCACTTGGTACCCCATTGGACTTTAAAGTATATAAATTTAGTTCATAAATATGCCATATAATAAAGAGACACGAAACACAAGATTATTGCAACTTTTCATGAGCAAATGGAGGAAATCAAAATTTTAAAAATTGGCCTTGAATTTAAGTTTACAATATTTACGTAAACTCAGTTTTTAAAAATTCAGTATAAAACAATGAAAACACAAAATCATTCGCATCTATTACTAGAGCTGCATGAAAAATATAATAATGAAAATAATCGTGTTGAACATCCTTGTATTCGGTTAATATACGTTTTATTTGATAAAAATTAATTTTAATAGCAAAACGAAGTAATACGCTGCAACTATTCAGATTTGCTGTGTGAAAGGAATGATTTTGTACAAAAATCACTTGGTACCCCATCGGACTTTGAAGTATATAAATTTAGTTCATAAATATCCCATATACTAAAATGATACAAAACACAAGATTATTGCAACTATTTATGACCAATTGGTGTAAATCAAATATTTAAAAATTGTCCTTGTATTAGAGTTTACAATAATTACGTAAACTCAGTTTTTAAAAATTCAGTATAAAACAATGAAAACACAAAATCATTCGAATCTATGTATAGAGCTGCATGAAAAATATAATAATGAAAATAATCGTGTTGAACATCCTTGTATTCTATCAATATAAGTTTAATTTGATAAACATTAATTTTAGTAGCAAAACAAAGTAATACGCTGCAACTATTCAGAGTTCCTGTGTGAAAGGATTGACGTTATACAAAAATCACTTGGTACCCCATTGGACTTTAAAGTATATAAATTTAGTTCATAAATATGCCATATAATAAAATGATACAAAACACAAGATTATTGCAACTATTTATGACCAATTGGTGTAAATCAAATATTTAAAAATTGTCCTTGTATTAGAGTTTACAATAATTACGTAAACTCAGTTTTTAAAAATTCAGTATAAAACAATGAAAACACAAAATCATTCGAATCTATGTATAGAGCTGCATGAAAAATATAATAATGAAAATAATCGTGTTGAACATCCTTGTATTCTATCAATATAAGTTTAATTTGATAAAAATTAATTTTAGTAGCAAAACAAAGTAATACGCTGCAACTATTCAGAGTTCCTGTGTGAAAGGATTGACGTTATACAAAAATCACTTGGTACCCCATTGGACTTTAAAGTATATAAATTTAGTTCATAAATATGCCATATAATAAAGAGACACGAAACACAAGATTATTGCAACTTTTCATGAGCAAATGGAGGAAATCCAAATTTTAAAAATTGGCCTTGTATTAGAGTTTACAATATTTACGTAAACTCAGTTTTTAAAAATTCAGTATAAAACAATGAAAACACAAAATCATTCGCATCTATTACTAGAGCTGTATGAAAAATATAATAATGAAAATAATCGTGTTGAACATCCTTGTATTCTGTTAGTATACGTTTTATTTGATAAAAATTAATTTTAATAGCAAAACGAAGTAATACGCTGCAACTATTCAGAGTTGCTGTGTGAAAGGAATGATTTTGTACACAAATCACTTGGTACCCCATTTGACTTTAAAGTATATAAATTTAGTTCATAAATATCCCATATAATAAAATGATACAAAACACAAGATTATTGCAACTATTTATGACCAATTGGTGTAAATCAAATATTTAAAAATTGTCCTTGTATTAGAGTTTACAATAATTACGTAAACTCAGTTTTTAAAAATTCAGTATAAAACAATGAAAACACAAAATCATTCGAATCTATGTATAGAGCTGCATGAAAAATATAATAATGAAAATAATCGTGTTGAACATCCTTGTATTCTATCAATATAAGTTTAATTTGATAAAAATTAATTTTAGTAGCAAAACAAAGTAATACGCTGCAACTATTCAGAGTTCCTGTGTGAAAGGATTGACGTTATACAAAAATCACTTGGTACCCCATTGGACTTTAAAGTATATAAATTTAGTTCATAAATATGCCATATAATAAAGAGACACGAAACACAAGATTATTGCAACTTTTCATGAGCAAATGGAGGAAATCCAAATTTTAAAAATTGGCCTTGTATTAGAGTTTACAATATTTACGTAAACTCAGTTTTTAAAAATTCAGTATAAAACAATGAAAACACAAAATCATTCGCATCTATTACTAGAGCTGCATGAAAAATATAATAATGAAAATAATCGTGTTGAACATCCTTGTATTCTGTTAATATACGTTTTATTTGATAAAAATTAATTTTAATAGCAAAACGAAGTAATACGCTGCAACTATTCAGAGTTGCTGTGTGAAAGGAATGATTTTGTACACAAATCACTTGGTACCCCATTGGACTTTAAAGTATATAAATTTAGTTCATAAATATCCCATATAATAAAATGATACAAAACACAAGATTATTGCAACTATTTATGACCAATTGGTGTAAATCAAATATTTAAAAATTGTCCTTGTATTAGAGTTTACAATATTTACGTAAACTCAGTTTTTAAAAATTCAGTATAAAACAATGAAAACACAAAATCATTCGAATCTATGTATAGAGCTGCATGAAAAATATAATAATGAAAATAATCGTGTTGAACATCCTTGTATTCTATCAATATAAGTTTAATTTGATAAAAATTAATTTTAATAGCAAAACGAAGTAATACGCTGCTACTATTCAGAGTTGCTGTGTGAAAGGAATGATTTTGTACACAAATCACTTGGTACCCCATCGGACTTTAAAGTGTATAAATTTAGTTCATAAATATCCCATATAATAAAATGATACAAAACACAAGATTATTGCAACTATTCATGACCAATTGGTATAAATCAAATTTTTAAAAATTGGCCTTGTATTGGAGTTTACAATATCTACGTAAACTCAGTTTTTAAAAATTCAGTATAAAACAATGAAAACACAAAATCATTCGCATCTATTACTAGAGCTGCATGAAAAATATAATAATGAAAATAATCGTGTTGAACATCCTTGTATTCTGTCAATATTAGTTTTATTTGATAAAAATTAATTTTAGTAGCAAAACAAAGTAATACGCTGCAACTATTCAGAGTTCCTGTGTGAAAGGATTGACGTTATACAAAAATCACTTGGTACCCCATTGGACTTTAAAGTATATAAATTTAGTTCATAAATATCCCATATAATAAAATGAAACAAAACACTAGATTATTGCAACTATTCATGACCAATTGGTGTAAATCAAATTTTTTAAAAATTGTCCTTGTATTAGAGTTTACAATATTTACGTAAACTCAGTTTTTAAAAATTCAGTATAAAACAATGGAAACACAAAATCATTCGAATCTATGTATAGAGCTGCATGAAAAATATAATAATGAAAATAATCGTGTTGAACATCCTTGTATTCTATCAATATAAGTTTAATTTGATAAAAATTAATTTTAGTAGCAAAATAAAGTAATACGCTGCTACTATTCAGAGTTGCTGTGTGAAAGGAATGATTTTGTACACAAATCACTTGGTACCCCATCGGACTTTAAAGTGTATAAATTTAGTTCATAAATATCCCATATAATAAAATGATACAAAACACAAGATTATTGCAACTATTCATGACCAATTGGTATAAATCAAATTTTTAAAAATTGGCCTTGTATTGGAGTTTACAATATCTACGTAAACTCAGTTTTTAAAAATTCAGTATAAAACAATGAAAACACAAAATCATTCGCATCTATTACTAGAGCTGCATGAAAAATATAATAATGAAAATAATCGTGTTGAACATCCTTGTATTCTGTCAATATTAGTTTTATTTGATAAAAATTAATTTTAGTAGCAAAACAAAGTAATACGCTGCAACTATTCAGAGTTCCTGTGTGAAAGGATTGACGTTATACACAAATCACTTGGTACCCCATTGGACTTTAAAGTATATAAATTTAGTTCATAAATATGCCATATAATAAAGAGACACGAAACACAAGATTATTGCAACTTTTCATGAGCTAATGGAGGAAATCAAAATTTTAAAAATTGGCCTTGAATTTCAGTTTACAATATTTACGTAAACTCAGTTTTTAAAAATTCAGTATAAAACAATGAAAACACAAAATCATTCGCATCTATTACTAGAGCTGCATGAAAAATATAATAATGAAAATAATCGTGTTGAACATCCTTGTATTCTGTTAATATACGTTTTATTTGATAAAAATTAATTTTAATAGCAAAACGAAGTAATACGCTGCAACTATTCAGAGTTGCTGTGTGAAAGGAATGATTTTGTACACAAATCACTTGGTACCCCATCGGACTTTAGAGTATATAAATTTAGTTCATAAATATCCCATATAATAAAATGATACAAAACACAAGATTATTGCAACTATTTATGACTAATTGGTGTAAATCAAATATTTAAAAATTGTCCTTGTATTAGAGTTTAATTTATTTACGTAAACTCAGTTTTTAAAAATTCAGTATAACACAATGAAAACACAAAATCATTCGAATCTATGTATAGAGCTGTATGAAAAATATAATAATGAAAATAATCGTGTTGAACATCCTTGTATTCTATCAATATAAGTTTAATTTGATAAAAATTAATTTTAGTAGCAAAACAAAGTAATACGCTGCAACTATTCAGAGTTCCTGTGTGAAAGGATTGACGTTATACAAAAATCACTTGGTACCCCATTGGACTTTAAAGTATATAAATTTAGTTCATAAATATCCCATATAATAAAATGATACAAAACACAAGATTATTGCAACTATTCATGACCAATTGGTGTAAATCAAATTTTTAAAAATTGGCCTTGTATTGGAGTTTACAATATCTACGTAAACTAAGTTTCTAAAATTACAGTATAAAACAATGAAAACACAAAATCATTCGCATTTATTTCTAGACCTGCATGAAAAATATAATAATGAAAATAATCGTGTTGAACATCTTTGTATTCTGTCAATATTAGTTTTATTTGATAAAAATTAATTTTAGTAGCAAAACAAAGTAATACGCTGCAACTATTCAGAGTTCCTGTGTGAAAGGATTGACGTTATACAAAAATCACTTGGTACCCCATTGGACTTTAAAGTATATAAATTTAGTTCATAAATATCCCATATAATAAAATGAAACAAAACACTAGATTATTGCAACTATTCATGACCAATTGGTGTAAATCAAATTTTTTAAAAATTGTCCTTGTATTAGAGTTTACAATATTTACGTAAACTCAGTTTTTAAAAATTCAGTATAAAACAATGGAAACACAAAATCATTCGAATCTATGTATAGAGCTGCATGAAAAATATAATAATGAAAATAATCGTGTTGAACATCCTTGTATTCTATCAATATAAGTTTAATTTGATAAAAATTAATTTTAGTAGCAAAATAAAGTAATACGCTGCAACTATTCAGAGTTCCTGTGTGAAAGGATTGACGTTATACAAAAATCACTTGGTACCCCATTGGACTTTAAAGTATATAAATTTAGTTCATAAATATCCCATATAATAAAATGATACAAAACACAAGATTATTGCAACTATTCATGACCAATTGGTGTAAATCAAATTTCTAAAAATTGGCCTTGTATTGGAGTTTACAATATCTACGTAAACTCAGTTTTTAAAAATTCAGTATAACACAATGAAAACACAAAATCATTCGAATCTATGTATAGAGCTGTATGAAATATATAATAATGAAAATAATCGTGTTGAACATCCTTGTATTCTATCAATATAAGTTTAATTTGATAAAAATTAATTTTAGTAGCAAAACAAAGTAATACGCTGCAACTATTCAGAGTTCCTGTGTGAAAGGATTGACGTTATACAAAAATCACTTGGTTCCCCATTGGACTTTAAAGTATATAAATTTAGTTCATAAATATCCCATATAATAAAATGATACAAAACACAAGATTATTGCAACTATTCATGACCAATTGGTGTAAATCAAATTTTTAAAAATTGGCCTTGTATTGGAGTTTACAATATCTACGTAAACTAAGTTTCTAAAATTACAGTATAAAACAATGAAAACACAAAATCATTCGCATTTATTTCTAGACCTGCATGAAAAATATAATAATGAAAATAATCGTGTTGAACATCTTTGTATTCTGTCAATATTAGTTTTATTTGATAAAAATTAATTTTAGTAGCAAAACAAAGTAATACGCTGCAACTATTCAGAGTTCCTGTGTGAAAGGATTGACGTTATACAAAAATCACTTGGTACCCCATTGGACTTTAAAGTATATAAATTTAGTTCATAAATATCCCATATAATAAAATGATACAAAACACAAGATTATTGCAACTATTCATGACCAATTGGTGTAAATCAAATTTTTAAAAATTGGCCTTGTATTGGAGTTTACAATATCTACGTAAACTAAGTTTTTAAAATTACAGTATAAAACAATGAAAACACAAAATCATTCGCATTTATTTCTAGACCTGCATGAAAAATATAATAATGAAAATAATCGTGTTGAACATCTTTGTATTATGTCAATATTAGTTTTATTAGATAAAAATTAATTTTTGTAGCAAAACGAAGTAATAGGGTGCAACTATTCAGAGGTGCTGTGTGAAAGGATTGATTTTATACACAAATCACTTGGTACCCCATCAGACTTTAAAGAATATAAACTTAGTTCATAAATATGCCATATAATAAAGAGACACGAAACACAAGATTATTGCAACTTTTCATGAGCAAATGGAGGAAATCAAAATTTTAAAAATTGGCCTTGAATTTAAGTTTACAATATTTACGTAAACTCAGTTTTTAAAAATTCAGTATAAAACAATGAAAACACAAAATCATTCGCATCTATTACTAGAGCTGCATGAAAAATATAATAATGAAAATAATCGTGTTGAACATCCTTGTATTCTGTTAATATACGTTTTATTTGATAAAAATTAATTTTAATAGCAAAACGAAGTAATACGCTGCAACTATTCAGAGTTGCTGTGTGAAAGGAATGATTTTGTACACAAATCACTTGGTACCCCATCGGACTTTAGAGTATATAAATTTAGTTCATAAATATCCCATATAATAAAATGATACAAAACACAAGATTATTGCAACTATTCATGACCAATTGGTGTAAATCAAATTTTAAAAAATTGGCCTTGTATTGGAGTTTACAATATCTACGAAAACTCAGTTTTTAAAAATTCAGTATAAAACAATGAAAACACAAAATCATTCGAATCTATGTATAGAGCTGCATGAAAAATATAATAATGAAAATAATCGTGTTGAACATCCTTGTATTCTATCAATATAAGTTTAATTTGATAAAAATTAATTTTAGTAGCAAAATAAAGTAATACGCTGCAACTATTCAGAGTTCCTGTGTGAAAGGATTGACGTTATACAAAAATCACTTGGTACCCCATTGGACTTTAAAGTATATAAATTTAGTTCATAAATATCCCATATAATAAAATGATACAAAACACAAGATTATTGCAACTATTTATGACCAATTTGTGTAAATCAAATATTTAAAAATTGTCCTTGTATTAGAGTTTACAATATTTACGTAAACTCAGTTTTTAAAAATTCAGTATAAAACAATGAAAACACAAAATCATTCGAATCTTTTTCTAGACCTGCATGAAAAATATAATAATAAAAATAATCGTGTTGAACATCTTTGTATTCTGTCAATATTAGTTTTATTTGATAAAAATTAATTTTAGTAGCAAAACAAAGTAATACGCTGCAACTATTCAGAGTTCCTGTGTGAAAGGATTGACGTTATACAAAAATCACTTGGTACCCCATTGGACTTTAAAGTATATAAATTTAGTTCATAAATATCCCATATAATAAAATGAAACAAAACACTAGATTATTGCAACTATTCATGACCAATTGGTGTAAATCAAATTTTTTAAAAATTGTCCTTGAATTAGAGTTTACAATATTTACGTAAACTCAGTTTTTAAAAATTCAGTATAAAACAATGAAAACACAAAATCATTCGAATCTATGTATAGAGCTGCATGAAAAATATAATAATGAAAATAATCGTGTTGAACATCCTTGTATTCTATCAATATAAGTTTTATTTGATAAAAATTAATTTTAGTAGCAAAACAAAGTAATACGCTGCAACTATTCAGAGTTCCTGTGTGAAAGGATTGACGTTATACAAAAATCACTTGGTACCCCATTGGACTTTAAAGTATATAAATTTAGTTCATAAATATCCCATATAATAAAATGATACAAAACACAAGATTATTGCAACTATTCATGACCAATTGGTGTAAATCAAATTTTAAAAAATTGGCCTTGTATTGGAGTTTACAATATCTACGAAAACTCAGTTTTTAAAAATTCAGTATAAAACAATGAAAACACAAAATCATTCGATTCTACGTATAGAGCTGCATGAAAAATATAATAATGAAAATAATCGTGTTGAACATCCTTGTATTCTATCAATATAAGTTTAATTTGATAAAAATTAATTTTAGTAGCAAAATAAAGTAATACGCTGCAACTATTCAGAGTTCCTGTGTGAAAGGATTGACGTTATACAAAAATCACTTGGTACCCCATTGGACTTTAAAGTATATAAATTTAGTTCATAAATATCCCATATAATAAAATGATACAAAACACAAGATTATTGCAACTATTTATGACCAATTTGTGTAAATCAAATATTTAAAAATTGTCCTTGTATTAGAGTTTTCAATATTTACGTAAACTCAGTTTTTAAAAATTCAGTATAAAACAATGAAAACACAAAATCATTCGAATCTTTTTCTAGACCTGCATGAAAAATATAATAATAAAAATAATCGTGTTGAACATCTTTGTATTCTGTCAATATTAGTTTTATTTGATAAAAATTAATTTTAGTAGCAAAACAAAGTAATACGCTGCAACTATTCAGAGTTCCTGTGTGAAAGGATTGACGTTATACAAAAATCACTTGGTACCCCATTGGACTTCAAAGTATATAAATTTAGTTCATAAATATCCCATATAATAACATGAAACAAAACACTAGATTATTGCAACTATTCATGACCAATTGGTGTAAATCAAATTTTAAAAAATTGGCCTTGTATTGGAGTTTACAATATCTACGAAAACTCAGTTTTTAAAAATTCAGTATAAAACAATGAAAACACAAAATCATTCGAATCTATGTATAGAGCTGCATGAAAAATATAATAATGAAAATAATCGTGTTGAACATCCTTGTATTCTATCAATATAAGTTTAATTTGATAAAAATTAATTTTAGTAGCAAAATAAAGTAATACGCTGCAACTATTCAGAGTTCCTGTGTGAAAGGATTGACGTTATACAAAAATTACTTGGTACCCCATTGGACTTTAAAGTATATAAATTTAGTTCATAAATATCCCATATAATAAAATGATACAAAACACAAGATTATTGCAACTATTTATGACCAATTGGTGTAAATCAAATTTTAAAAAATTGGCCTTGTATTGGAGTTTACAATATCTACGAAAACTCAGTTTTTAAAAATTCAGTATAAAACAATGAAAACACAAAATCATTCGAATCTATGTATAGAGCTGCATGAAAAATATAATAATGAAAATAATCGTGTTGAACATCCTTGTATTCTATCAATATAAGTTTAATTTGATAAAAATTAATTTTAGTAGCAAAATAAAGTAATACGCTGCAACTATTCAGAGTTCCTGTGTGAAAGGATTGACGTTATACAAAAATCACTTGGTACCCCATTGGACTTTAAAGTATATAAATTTAGTTCATAAATATCCCATATAATAAAATGATACAAAACACAAGATTATTGCAACTATTTATGACCAATTTGTGTAAATCAAATATTTAAAAATTGTCCTTGTATTAGAGTTTACAATATTTACGTAAACTCAGTTTTTAAAAATTCAGTATAAAACAATGAAAACACAAAATCATTCGAATCTTTTTCTAGACCTGCATGAAAAATATAATAATAAAAATAATCGTGTTGAACATCTTTGTATTCTGTCAATATTAGTTTTATTTGATAAAAATTAATTTTAGTAGCAAAACAAAGTAATACGCTGCAACTATTCAGAGTTCCTGTGTGAAAGGATTGACGTTATACAAAAATCACTTGGTACCCCATTGGACTTTAAAGTATATAAATTTAGTTCATAAATATCCCATATAATAAAATGAAACAAAACACTAGATTATTGCAACTATTCATGACCAATTGGTGTAAATCAAATTTTTTAAAAATTGTCCTTGAATTAGAGTTTACAATATTTACGTAAACTCAGTTTTTAAAAATTCAGTATAAAACAATGAAAACACAAAATCATTCGAATCTTTTTCTAGACCTGCATGAAAAATATAATAATAAAAATAATCGTGTTGAACATCTTTGTATTCTGTCAATATTAGTTTTATTTGATAAAAATTAATTTTAGTAGCAAAACAAAGTAATACGCTGCAACTATTCAGAGTTCCTGTGTGAAAGGATTGACGTTATACAAAAATCACTTGGTACCCCATTGGACTTTAAAGTATATAAATTTAGTTCATAAATATCCCATATAATAAAATGAAACAAAACACTAGATTATTGCAACTATTCATGACCAATTGGTGTAAATCAAATATTTAAAAATTGTCCTTGTATTAGAGTTTAATTTATTTACGTAAACTCAGTTTTTAAAAATTCAGTATAACACAATGAAAACACAAAATCATTCGAATCTATGTATAGAGCTGTATGAAAAATATAATAATGAAAATAATCGTGTTGAACATCCTTGTATTCTATCAATATAAGTTTAATTTGATAAAAATTAATTTTAGTAGCAAAACAAAGTAATACGCTGCAACTATTCAGAGTTCCTGTGTGAAAGGATTGACGTTATACAAAAATCACTTGGTACCCCATTGGACTTTAAAGTATATAAATTTAGTTCATAAATATCCCATATAATAAAATGATACAAAACACAAGATTATTGCAACTATTTATGACCAATTTGTGTAAATCAAATATTTAAAAATTGTCCTTGTATTAGAGTTTACAATATTTACGTAAACTCAGTTTTTAAAAATTCAGTATAAAACAATGAAAACACAAAATCATTCGAATCTTTTTCTAGACCTGCATGAAAAATATAATAATAAAAATAATCGTGTTGAACATCTTTGTATTCTGTCAATATTAGTTTTATTTGATAAAAATTAATTTTAGTAGCAAAACAAAGTAATACGCTGCAACTATTCAGAGTTCCTGTGTGAAAGGATTGACGTTATACAAAAATCACTTGGTACCCCATTGGACTTTAAAGTATATAAATTTAGTTCATAAATATCCCATATAATAAAATGAAACAAAACACTAGATTATTGCAACTATTCATGACCAATTGGTGTAAATCAAATTTTTTAAAAATTGTCCTTGAATTAGAGTTTACAATATTTACGTAAACTCAGTTTTTAAAAATTCAGTATAAAACAATGAAAACACAAAATCATTCGAATCTTTTTCTAGACCTGCATGAAAAATATAATAATAAAAATAATCGTGTTGAACATCTTTGTATTCTGTCAATATTAGTTTTATTTGATAAAAATTAATTTTAGTAGCAAAACAAAGTAATACGCTGCAACTATTCAGAGTTCCTGTGTGAAAGGATTGACGTTATACAAAAATCACTTGGTACCCCATTGGACTTTAAAGTATATAAATTTAGTTCATAAATATCCCATATAATAAAATGAAACAAAACACTAGATTATTGCAACTATTCATGACCAATTGGTGTAAATCAAATATTTAAAAATTGTCCTTGTATTAGAGTTTAATTTATTTACGTAAACTCAGTTTTTAAAAATTCAGTATAACACAATGAAAACACAAAATCATTCGCATCTATTACTAGAGCTGCATGAAAAATATAATAATGAAAATAATCGTGTTGAACATCCTTGTATTCTGTTAATATACGTTTTATTTGATAAAAATTAATTTTAATAGCAAAACGAAGTAATACGCTGCAACTATTCAGAGTTGCTGTGTGAAAGGAATGATTTTGTACACAAATCACTTGGTACCCCATCGGACTTTAGAGTATATAAATTTAGTTCATAAATATCCCATATAATAAAATGATACAAAACACAAGATTATTGCAACTATTTATGACTAATTGGTGTAAATCAAATATTTAAAAATTGTCCTTGTATTAGAGTTTAATTTATTTACGTAAACTCAGTTTTTAAAAATTCAGTATAACACAATGAAAACACAAAATCATTCGAATCTATGTATAGAGCTGTATGAAAAATATAATAATGAAAATAATCGTGTTGAACATCCTTGTATTCTATCAATATAAGTTTAATTTGATAAAAATTAATTTTAGTAGCAAAACAAAGTAATACGCTGCAACTATTCAGAGTTCCTGTGTGAAAGGATTGACGTTATACAAAAATCACTTGGTACCCCATTGGACTTTAAAGTATATAAATTTAGTTCATAAATATCCCATATAATAAAATGATACAAAACACAAGATTATTGCAACTATTCATGACCAATTGGTGTAAATCAAATTTTTAAAAATTGGCCTTGTATTGGAGTTTACAATATCTACGTAAACTAAGTTTCTAAAATTACAGTATAAAACAATGAAAACACAAAATCATTCGCATTTATTTCTAGACCTGCATGAAAAATATAATAATGAAAATAATCGTGTTGAACATCTTTGTATTCTGTCAATATTAGTTTTATTTGATAAAAATTAATTTTAGTAGCAAAACAAAGTAATACGCTGCAACTATTCAGAGTTCCTGTGTGAAAGGATTGACGTTATACAAAAATCACTTGGTACCCCATTGGACTTTAAAGTATATAAATTTAGTTCATAAATATCCCATATAATAAAATGAAACAAAACACTAGATTATTGCAACTATTCATGACCAATTGGTGTAAATCAAATTTTTTAAAAATTGTCCTTGTATTAGAGTTTACAATATTTACGTAAACTCAGTTTTTAAAAATTCAGTATAAAACAATGGAAACACAAAATCATTCGAATCTATGTATAGAGCTGCATGAAAAATATAATAATGAAAATAATCGTGTTGAACATCCTTGTATTCTATCAATATAAGTTTAATTTGATAAAAATTAATTTTAGTAGCAAAATAAAGTAATACGCTGCAACTATTCAGAGTTCCTGTGTGAAAGGATTGACGTTATACAAAAATCACTTGGTACCCCATTGGACTTTAAAGTATATAAATTTAGTTCATAAATATCCCATATAATAAAATGATACAAAACACAAGATTATTGCAACTATTCATGACCAATTGGTGTAAATCAAATTTCTAAAAATTGGCCTTGTATTGGAGTTTACAATATCTACGTAAACTCAGTTTTTAAAAATTCAGTATAACACAATGAAAACACAAAATCATTCGAATCTATGTATAGAGCTGTATGAAATATATAATAATGAAAATAATCGTGTTGAACATCCTTGTATTCTATCAATATAAGTTTAATTTGATAAAAATTAATTTTAGTAGCAAAACAAAGTAATACGCTGCAACTATTCAGAGTTCCTGTGTGAAAGGATTGACGTTATACAAAAATCACTTGGTTCCCCATTGGACTTTAAAGTATATAAATTTAGTTCATAAATATCCCATATAATAAAATGATACAAAACACAAGATTATTGCAACTATTCATGACCAATTGGTGTAAATCAAATTTTTAAAAATTGGCCTTGTATTGGAGTTTACAATATCTACGTAAACTAAGTTTCTAAAATTACAGTATAAAACAATGAAAACACAAAATCATTCGCATTTATTTCTAGACCTGCATGAAAAATATAATAATGAAAATAATCGTGTTGAACATCTTTGTATTCTGTCAATATTAGTTTTATTTGATAAAAATTAATTTTAGTAGCAAAACAAAGTAATACGCTGCAACTATTCAGAGTTCCTGTGTGAAAGGATTGACGTTATACAAAAATCACTTGGTACCCCATTGGACTTTAAAGTATATAAATTTAGTTCATAAATATGCCATATAATAAAGAGACACGAAACACAAGATTATTGCAACTTTTCATGAGCAAATGGAGGAAATCAAAATTTTAAAAATTGGCCTTGAATTTAAGTTTACAATATTTACGTAAACTCAGTTTTTAAAAATTCAGTATAAAACAATGAAAACACAAAATCATTCGCATCTATTACTAGAGCTGCATGAAAAATATAATAATGAAAATAATCGTGTTGAACATCCTTGTATTCTGTTAATATACGTTTTATTTGATAAAAATTAATTTTAATAGCAAAACGAAGTAATACGCTGCAACTATTCAGATTTGCTGTGTGAAAGGAATGATTTTGTACAAAAATCACTTGGTACCCCATCGGACTTTGAAGTATATAAATTTAGTTCATAAATATCCCATATACTAAAATGATACAAAACACAAGATTATTGCAACTATTTATGACCAATTGGTGTAAATCAAATATTTAAAAATTGTCCTTGTATTAGAGTTTACAATAATTACGTAAACTCAGTTTTTAAAAATTCAGTATAAAACAATGAAAACACAAAATCATTCGAATCTATGTATAGAGCTGCATGAAAAATATAATAATGAAAATAATCGTGTTGAACATCCTTGTATTCTATCAATATAAGTTTAATTTGATAAACATTAATTTTAGTAGCAAAACAAAGTAATACGCTGCAACTATTCAGAGTTCCTGTGTGAAAGGATTGACGTTATACAAAAATCACTTGGTACCCCATTGGACTTTAAAGTATATAAATTTAGTTCATAAATATGCCATATAATAAAATGATACAAAACACAAGATTATTGCAACTATTTATGACCAATTGGTGTAAATCAAATATTTAAAAATTGTCCTTGTATTAGAGTTTACAATAATTACGTAAACTCAGTTTTTAAAAATTCAGTATAAAACAATGAAAACACAAAATCATTCGAATCTATGTATAGAGCTGCATGAAAAATATAATAATGAAAATAATCGTGTTGAACATCCTTGTATTCTATCAATATAAGTTTAATTTGATAAAAATTAATTTTAGTAGCAAAACAAAGTAATACGCTGCAACTATTCAGAGTTCCTGTGTGAAAGGATTGACGTTATACAAAAATCACTTGGTACCCCATTGGACTTTAAAGTATATAAATTTAGTTCATAAATATGCCATATAATAAAGAGACACGAAACACAAGATTATTGCAACTTTTCATGAGCAAATGGAGGAAATCCAAATTTTAAAAATTGGCCTTGTATTAGAGTTTACAATATTTACGTAAACTCAGTTTTTAAAAATTCAGTATAAAACAATGAAAACACAAAATCATTCGCATCTATTACTAGAGCTGTATGAAAAATATAATAATGAAAATAATCGTGTTGAACATCCTTGTATTCTGTTAGTATACGTTTTATTTGATAAAAATTAATTTTAATAGCAAAACGAAGTAATACGCTGCAACTATTCAGAGTTGCTGTGTGAAAGGAATGATTTTGTACACAAATCACTTGGTACCCCATTTGACTTTAAAGTATATAAATTTAGTTCATAAATATCCCATATAATAAAATGATACAAAACACAAGATTATTGCAACTATTTATGACCAATTGGTGTAAATCAAATATTTAAAAATTGTCCTTGTATTAGAGTTTACAATAATTACGTAAACTCAGTTTTTAAAAATTCAGTATAAAACAATGAAAACACAAAATCATTCGAATCTATGTATAGAGCTGCATGAAAAATATAATAATGAAAATAATCGTGTTGAACATCCTTGTATTCTATCAATATAAGTTTAATTTGATAAAAATTAATTTTAGTAGCAAAACAAAGTAATACGCTGCAACTATTCAGAGTTCCTGTGTGAAAGGATTGACGTTATACAAAAATCACTTGGTACCCCATTGGACTTTAAAGTATATAAATTTAGTTCATAAATATGCCATATAATAAAGAGACACGAAACACAAGATTATTGCAACTTTTCATGAGCAAATGGAGGAAATCCAAATTTTAAAAATTGGCCTTGTATTAGAGTTTACAATATTTACGTAAACTCAGTTTTTAAAAATTCAGTATAAAACAATGAAAACACAAAATCATTCGCATCTATTACTAGAGCTGCATGAAAAATATAATAATGAAAATAATCGTGTTGAACATCCTTGTATTCTGTTAATATACGTTTTATTTGATAAAAATTAATTTTAATAGCAAAACGAAGTAATACGCTGCAACTATTCAGAGTTGCTGTGTGAAAGGAATGATTTTGTACACAAATCACTTGGTACCCCATTGGACTTTAAAGTATATAAATTTAGTTCATAAATATCCCATATAATAAAATGATACAAAACACAAGATTATTGCAACTATTTATGACCAATTGGTGTAAATCAAATATTTAAAAATTGTCCTTGTATTAGAGTTTACAATATTTACGTAAACTCAGTTTTTAAAAATTCAGTATAAAACAATGAAAACACAAAATCATTCGAATCTATGTATAGAGCTGCATGAAAAATATAATAATGAAAATAATCGTGTTGAACATCCTTGTATTCTATCAATATAAGTTTAATTTGATAAAAATTAATTTTAATAGCAAAACGAAGTAATACGCTGCTACTATTCAGAGTTGCTGTGTGAAAGGATTGACGTTATACAAAAATCACTTGGTACCCCATTGGACTTTAAAGTATATAAATTTAGTTCATAAATATGCCATATAATAAAGAGACACGAAACACAAGATTATTGCAACTTTTCATGAGCAAATGGAGGAAATCCAAATTTTAAAAATTGGCCTTGTATTAGAGTTTACAATATTTACGTAAACTCAGTTTTTAAAAATTCAGTATAAAACAATGAAAACACAAAATCATTCGCATCTATTACTAGAGCTGCATGAAAAATATAATAATGAAAATAATCGTGTTGAACATCCTTGTATTCTGTTAATATACGTTTTATTTGATAAAAATTAATTTTAATAGCAAAACGAAGTAATACGCTGCAACTATTCAGAGTTGCTGTGTGAAAGGAATGATTTTGTACACAAATCACTTGGTACCCCATTGGACTTTAAAGTGTATAAATTTAGTTCATAAATATCCCATATAATAAAATGATACAAAACACAAGATTATTGCAACTATTCATGACCAATTGGTATAAATCAAATTTTTAAAAATTGGCCTTGTATTGGAGTTTACAATATCTACGTAAACTCAGTTTTTAAAAATTCAGTATAAAACAATGAAAACACAAAATCATTCGCATCTATTACTAGAGCTGCATGAAAAATATAATAATGAAAATAATCGTGTTGAACATCCTTGTATTCTGTCAATATTAGTTTTATTTGATAAAAATTAATTTTAGTAGCAAAACAAAGTAATACGCTGCAACTATTCAGAGTTCCTGTGTGAAAGGATTGACGTTATACAAAAATCACTTGGTACCCCATTGGACTTTAAAGTATATAAATTTAGTTCATAAATATCCCATATAATAAAATGAAACAAAACACTAGATTATTGCAACTATTCATGACCAATTGGTGTAAATCAAATTTTTTAAAAATTGTCCTTGTATTAGAGTTTACAATATTTACGTAAACTCAGTTTTTAAAAATTCAGTATAAAACAATGGAAACACAAAATCATTCGAATCTATGTATAGAGCTGCATGAAAAATATAATAATGAAAATAATCGTGTTGAACATCCTTGTATTCTATCAATATAAGTTTAATTTGATAAAAATTAATTTTAGTAGCAAAATAAAGTAATACGCTGCTACTATTCAGAGTTGCTGTGTGAAAGGAATGATTTTGTACACAAATCACTTGGTACCCCATCGGACTTTAAAGTGTATAAATTTAGTTCATAAATATCCCATATAATAAAATGATACAAAACACAAGATTATTGCAACTATTCATGACCAATTGGTATAAATCAAATTTTTAAAAATTGGCCTTGTATTGGAGTTTACAATATCTACGTAAACTCAGTTTTTAAAAATTCAGTATAAAACAATGAAAACACAAAATCATTCGCATCTATTACTAGAGCTGCATGAAAAATATAATAATGAAAATAATCGTGTTGAACATCCTTGTATTCTGTCAATATTAGTTTTATTTGATAAAAATTAATTTTAGTAGCAAAACAAAGTAATACGCTGCAACTATTCAGAGTTCCTGTGTGAAAGGATTGACGTTATACACAAATCACTTGGTACCCCATTGGACTTTAAAGTATATAAATTTAGTTCATAAATATGCCATATAATAAAGAGACACGAAACACAAGATTATTGCAACTTTTCATGAGCTAATGGAGGAAATCAAAATTTTAAAAATTGGCCTTGAATTTCAGTTTACAATATTTACGTAAACTCAGTTTTTAAAAATTCAGTATAAAACAATGAAAACACAAAATCATTCGCATCTATTACTAGAGCTGCATGAAAAATATAATAATGAAAATAATCGTGTTGAACATCCTTGTATTCTGTTAATATACGTTTTATTTGATAAAAATTAATTTTAATAGCAAAACGAAGTAATACGCTGCAACTATTCAGAGTTGCTGTGTGAAAGGAATGATTTTGTACACAAATCACTTGGTACCCCATCGGACTTTAGAGTATATAAATTTAGTTCATAAATATCCCATATAATAAAATGATACAAAACACAAGATTATTGCAACTATTTATGACTAATTGGTGTAAATCAAATATTTAAAAATTGTCCTTGTATTAGAGTTTAATTTATTTACGTAAACTCAGTTTTTAAAAATTCAGTATAACACAATGAAAACACAAAATCATTCGAATCTATGTATAGAGCTGTATGAAAAATATAATAATGAAAATAATCGTGTTGAACATCCTTGTATTCTATCAATATAAGTTTAATTTGATAAAAATTAATTTTAGTAGCAAAACAAAGTAATACGCTGCAACTATTCAGAGTTCCTGTGTGAAAGGATTGACGTTATACAAAAATCACTTGGTACCCCATTGGACTTTAAAGTATATAAATTTAGTTCATAAATATCCCATATAATAAAATGATACAAAACACAAGATTATTGCAACTATTCATGACCAATTGGTGTAAATCAAATTTTTAAAAATTGGCCTTGTATTGGAGTTTACAATATCTACGTAAACTAAGTTTCTAAAATTACAGTATAAAACAATGAAAACACAAAATCATTCGCATTTATTTCTAGACCTGCATGAAAAATATAATAATGAAAATAATCGTGTTGAACATCTTTGTATTCTGTCAATATTAGTTTTATTTGATAAAAATTAATTTTAGTAGCAAAACAAAGTAATACGCTGCAACTATTCAGAGTTCCTGTGTGAAAGGATTGACGTTATACAAAAATCACTTGGTACCCCATTGGACTTTAAAGTATATAAATTTAGTTCATAAATATCCCATATAATAAAATGAAACAAAACACTAGATTATTGCAACTATTCATGACCAATTGGTGTAAATCAAATTTTTTAAAAATTGTCCTTGTATTAGAGTTTACAATATTTACGTAAACTCAGTTTTTAAAAATTCAGTATAAAACAATGGAAACACAAAATCATTCGAATCTATGTATAGAGCTGCATGAAAAATATAATAATGAAAATAATCGTGTTGAACATCCTTGTATTCTATCAATATAAGTTTAATTTGATAAAAATTAATTTTAGTAGCAAAATAAAGTAATACGCTGCAACTATTCAGAGTTCCTGTGTGAAAGGATTGACGTTATACAAAAATCACTTGGTACCCCATTGGACTTTAAAGTATATAAATTTAGTTCATAAATATCCCATATAATAAAATGATACAAAACACAAGATTATTGCAACTATTCATGACCAATTGGTGTAAATCAAATTTCTAAAAATTGGCCTTGTATTGGAGTTTACAATATCTACGTAAACTCAGTTTTTAAAAATTCAGTATAACACAATGAAAACACAAAATCATTCGAATCTATGTATAGAGCTGTATGAAATATATAATAATGAAAATAATCGTGTTGAACATCCTTGTATTCTATCAATATAAGTTTAATTTGATAAAAATTAATTTTAGTAGCAAAACAAAGTAATACGCTGCAACTATTCAGAGTTCCTGTGTGAAAGGATTGACGTTATACAAAAATCACTTGGTTCCCCATTGGACTTTAAAGTATATAAATTTAGTTCATAAATATCCCATATAATAAAATGATACAAAACACAAGATTATTGCAACTATTCATGACCAATTGGTGTAAATCAAATTTTTAAAAATTGGCCTTGTATTGGAGTTTACAATATCTACGTAAACTAAGTTTCTAAAATTACAGTATAAAACAATGAAAACACAAAATCATTCGCATTTATTTCTAGACCTGCATGAAAAATATAATAATGAAAATAATCGTGTTGAACATCTTTGTATTCTGTCAATATTAGTTTTATTTGATAAAAATTAATTTTAGTAGCAAAACAAAGTAATACGCTGCAACTATTCAGAGTTCCTGTGTGAAAGGATTGACGTTATACAAAAATCACTTGGTACCCCATTGGACTTTAAAGTATATAAATTTAGTTCATAAATATCCCATATAATAAAATGATACAAAACACAAGATTATTGCAACTATTCATGACCAATTGGTGTAAATCAAATTTTTAAAAATTGGCCTTGTATTGGAGTTTACAATATCTACGTAAACTAAGTTTTTAAAATTACAGTATAAAACAATGAAAACACAAAATCATTCGCATTTATTTCTAGACCTGCATGAAAAATATAATAATGAAAATAATCGTGTTGAACATCTTTGTATTATGTCAATATTAGTTTTATTAGATAAAAATTAATTTTTGTAGCAAAACGAAGTAATAGGGTGCAACTATTCAGAGGTGCTGTGTGAAAGGATTGATTTTATACACAAATCACTTGGTACCCCATCAGACTTTAAAGAATATAAACTTAGTTCATAAATATGCCATATAATAAAGAGACACGAAACACAAGATTATTGCAACTTTTCATGAGCAAATGGAGGAAATCAAAATTTTAAAAATTGGCCTTGAATTTAAGTTTACAATATTTACGTAAACTCAGTTTTTAAAAATTCAGTATAAAACAATGAAAACACAAAATCATTCGCATCTATTACTAGAGCTGCATGAAAAATATAATAATGAAAATAATCGTGTTGAACATCCTTGTATTCTGTTAATATACGTTTTATTTGATAAAAATTAATTTTAATAGCAAAACGAAGTAATACGCTGCAACTATTCAGAGTTGCTGTGTGAAAGGAATGATTTTGTACACAAATCACTTGGTACCCCATCGGACTTTAGAGTATATAAATTTAGTTCATAAATATCCCATATAATAAAATGATACAAAACACAAGATTATTGCAACTATTCATGACCAATTGGTGTAAATCAAATTTTAAAAAATTGGCCTTGTATTGGAGTTTACAATATCTACGAAAACTCAGTTTTTAAAAATTCAGTATAAAACAATGAAAACACAAAATCATTCGAATCTATGTATAGAGCTGCATGAAAAATATAATAATGAAAATAATCGTGTTGAACATCCTTGTATTCTATCAATATAAGTTTAATTTGATAAAAATTAATTTTAGTAGCAAAATAAAGTAATACGCTGCAACTATTCAGAGTTCCTGTGTGAAAGGATTGACGTTATACAAAAATCACTTGGTACCCCATTGGACTTTAAAGTATATAAATTTAGTTCATAAATATCCCATATAATAAAATGATACAAAACACAAGATTATTGCAACTATTTATGACCAATTTGTGTAAATCAAATATTTAAAAATTGTCCTTGTATTAGAGTTTACAATATTTACGTAAACTCAGTTTTTAAAAATTCAGTATAAAACAATGAAAACACAAAATCATTCGAATCTTTTTCTAGACCTGCATGAAAAATATAATAATAAAAATAATCGTGTTGAACATCTTTGTATTCTGTCAATATTAGTTTTATTTGATAAAAATTAATTTTAGTAGCAAAACAAAGTAATACGCTGCAACTATTCAGAGTTCCTGTGTGAAAGGATTGACGTTATACAAAAATCACTTGGTACCCCATTGGACTTTAAAGTATATAAATTTAGTTCATAAATATCCCATATAATAAAATGAAACAAAACACTAGATTATTGCAACTATTCATGACCAATTGGTGTAAATCAAATTTTTTAAAAATTGTCCTTGAATTAGAGTTTACAATATTTACGTAAACTCAGTTTTTAAAAATTCAGTATAAAACAATGAAAACACAAAATCATTCGAATCTATGTATAGAGCTGCATGAAAAATATAATAATGAAAATAATCGTGTTGAACATCCTTGTATTCTATCAATATAAGTTTTATTTGATAAAAATTAATTTTAGTAGCAAAACAAAGTAATACGCTGCAACTATTCAGAGTTCCTGTGTGAAAGGATTGACGTTATACAAAAATCACTTGGTACCCCATTGGACTTTAAAGTATATAAATTTAGTTCATAAATATCCCATATAATAAAATGATACAAAACACAAGATTATTGCAACTATTCATGACCAATTGGTGTAAATCAAATTTTAAAAAATTGGCCTTGTATTGGAGTTTACAATATCTACGAAAACTCAGTTTTTAAAAATTCAGTATAAAACAATGAAAACACAAAATCATTCGATTCTACGTATAGAGCTGCATGAAAAATATAATAATGAAAATAATCGTGTTGAACATCCTTGTATTCTATCAATATAAGTTTAATTTGATAAAAATTAATTTTAGTAGCAAAATAAAGTAATACGCTGCAACTATTCAGAGTTCCTGTGTGAAAGGATTGACGTTATACAAAAATCACTTGGTACCCCATTGGACTTTAAAGTATATAAATTTAGTTCATAAATATCCCATATAATAAAATGATACAAAACACAAGATTATTGCAACTATTTATGACCAATTTGTGTAAATCAAATATTTAAAAATTGTCCTTGTATTAGAGTTTTCAATATTTACGTAAACTCAGTTTTTAAAAATTCAGTATAAAACAATGAAAACACAAAATCATTCGAATCTTTTTCTAGACCTGCATGAAAAATATAATAATAAAAATAATCGTGTTGAACATCTTTGTATTCTGTCAATATTAGTTTTATTTGATAAAAATTAATTTTAGTAGCAAAACAAAGTAATACGCTGCAACTATTCAGAGTTCCTGTGTGAAAGGATTGACGTTATACAAAAATCACTTGGTACCCCATTGGACTTCAAAGTATATAAATTTAGTTCATAAATATCCCATATAATAACATGAAACAAAACACTAGATTATTGCAACTATTCATGACCAATTGGTGTAAATCAAATTTTAAAAAATTGGCCTTGTATTGGAGTTTACAATATCTACGAAAACTCAGTTTTTAAAAATTCAGTATAAAACAATGAAAACACAAAATCATTCGAATCTATGTATAGAGCTGCATGAAAAATATAATAATGAAAATAATCGTGTTGAACATCCTTGTATTCTATCAATATAAGTTTAATTTGATAAAAATTAATTTTAGTAGCAAAATAAAGTAATACGCTGCAACTATTCAGAGTTCCTGTGTGAAAGGATTGACGTTATACAAAAATTACTTGGTACCCCATTGGACTTTAAAGTATATAAATTTAGTTCATAAATATCCCATATAATAAAATGATACAAAACACAAGATTATTGCAACTATTTATGACCAATTGGTGTAAATCAAATTTTAAAAAATTGGCCTTGTATTGGAGTTTACAATATCTACGAAAACTCAGTTTTTAAAAATTCAGTATAAAACAATGAAAACACAAAATCATTCGAATCTATGTATAGAGCTGCATGAAAAATATAATAATGAAAATAATCGTGTTGAACATCCTTGTATTCTATCAATATAAGTTTAATTTGATAAAAATTAATTTTAGTAGCAAAATAAAGTAATACGCTGCAACTATTCAGAGTTCCTGTGTGAAAGGATTGACGTTATACAAAAATCACTTGGTACCCCATTGGACTTTAAAGTATATAAATTTAGTTCATAAATATCCCATATAATAAAATGATACAAAACACAAGATTATTGCAACTATTTATGACCAATTTGTGTAAATCAAATATTTAAAAATTGTCCTTGTATTAGAGTTTACAATATTTACGTAAACTCAGTTTTTAAAAATTCAGTATAAAACAATGAAAACACAAAATCATTCGAATCTTTTTCTAGACCTGCATGAAAAATATAATAATAAAAATAATCGTGTTGAACATCTTTGTATTCTGTCAATATTAGTTTTATTTGATAAAAATTAATTTTAGTAGCAAAACAAAGTAATACGCTGCAACTATTCAGAGTTCCTGTGTGAAAGGATTGACGTTATACAAAAATCACTTGGTACCCCATTGGACTTTAAAGTATATAAATTTAGTTCATAAATATCCCATATAATAAAATGAAACAAAACACTAGATTATTGCAACTATTCATGACCAATTGGTGTAAATCAAATTTTTTAAAAATTGTCCTTGAATTAGAGTTTACAATATTTACGTAAACTCAGTTTTTAAAAATTCAGTATAAAACAATGAAAACACAAAATCATTCGAATCTTTTTCTAGACCTGCATGAAAAATATAATAATAAAAATAATCGTGTTGAACATCTTTGTATTCTGTCAATATTAGTTTTATTTGATAAAAATTAATGTTAGTAGCAAAACAAAGTAATACGCTGCAACTATTCAGAGTTCCTGTGTGAAAGGATTGACGTTATACAAAAATCACTTGGTACCCCATTGGACTTTAAAGTATATAAATTTAGTTCATAAATATCCCATATAATAAAATGAAACAAAACACTAGATTATTGCAACTATTCATGACCAATTGGTGTAAATCAAATTTTTTAAAAATTGTCCTTGAATTAGAGTTTACAATATCTACGAAAACTCAGTTTTTAAAAATTCAGTATAAAACAATGAAAACACAAAATCATTCGAATCTATGTATAGAGCTGCATGAAAAATATAATAATGAAAATAATCGTGTTGAACATCCTTGTATTCTATCAATATAAGTTTAATTTGATAAAAATTAATTTTAGTAGCAAAATAAAGTAATACGCTGCAACTATTCAGAGTTCCTGTGTGAAAGGATTGACGTTATACAAAAATCACTTGGTACCCCATTGGACTTTAAAGTATATAAATTTAGTTCATAAATATCCCATATAATAAAATGATACAAAACACAAGATTATTGCAACTATTTATGACCAATTTGTGTAAATCAAATATTTAAAAATTGTCCTTGTATTAGAGTTTACAATATTTACGTAAACTCAGTTTTTAAAAATTCAGTATAAAACAATGAAAACACAAAATCATTCGAATCTTTTTCTAGACCTGCATGAAAAATATAATAATAAAAATAATCGTGTTGAACATCTTTGTATTCTGTCAATATTAGTTTTATTTGATAAAAATTAATTTTAGTAGCAAAACAAAGTAATACGCTGCAACTATTCAGAGTTCCTGTGTGAAAGGATTGACGTTATACAAAAATCACTTGGTACCCCATTGGACTTTAAAGTATATAAATTTAGTTCATAAATATCCCATATAATAAAATGAAACAAAACACTAGATTATTGCAACTATTCATGACCAATTGGTGTAAATCAAATTTTTTAAAAATTGTCCTTGAATTAGAGTTTACAATATTTACGTAAACTCAGTTTTTAAAAATTCAGTATAAAACAATGAAAACACAAAATCATTCGAATCTTTTTCTAGACCTGCATGAAAAATATTATAATAAAAATAATCGTGTTGAACATCTTTGTATTATGTCAATATTAGTTTTATTTGATAAAAATTAATTTTAGTAGCAAAACAAAGTAATACGCTGCAACTATTCAGAGTTCCTGTGTGAAAGGATTGACGTTATACAAAAATCACTTGGTACCCCATTGGACTTTAAAGTATATAAATTTAGTTCATAAATATCCCATATAATAAAATGATACAAAACACAAGATTATTGCAACTATTCATGACCAATTGGTGTAAATCAAATTTTAAAAAATTGGCCTTGTATTGGAGTTTACAATATCTACGAAAACTCAGTTTTTAAAAATTCAGTATAAAACAATGAAAACACAAAATCATTCGAATCTATGTATAGAGCTGCATGAAAAATATAATAATGAAAATAATCGTGTTGAACATCCTTGTATTCTATCAATATAAGTTTAATTTGATAAAAATTAATTTTAGTAGCAAAATAAAGTAATACGCTGCAACTATTCAGAGTTCCTGTGTGAAAGGATTGACGTTATACAAAAATCACTTGGTACCCCATTGGACTTTAAAGTATATAAATTTAGTTCATAAATATCCCATATAATAAAATGATACAAAACACAAGATTATTGCAACTATTTATGACCAATTTGTGTAAATCAAATATTTAAAAATTGTCCTTGTATTAGAGTTTACAATATTTACGTAAACTCAGTTTTTAAAAATTCAGTATAAAACAATGAAAACACAAAATCATTCGAATCTTTTTCTAGACCTGCATGAAAAATATAATAATAAAAATAATCGTGTTGAACATCTTTGTATTCTGTCAATATTAGTTTTATTTGATAAAAATTAATTTTAGTAGCAAAACAAAGTAATACGCTGCAACTATTCAGAGTTCCTGTGTGAAAGGATTGACGTTATACAAAAATCACTTGGTACCCCATTGGACTTTAAAGTATATAAATTTAGTTCATAAATATCCCATATAATAAAATGAAACAAAACACTAGATTATTGCAACTATTCATGACCAATTGGTGTAAATCAAATTTTTTAAAAATTGTCCTTGAATTAGAGTTTACAATATTTACGTAAACTCAGTTTTTAAAAATTCAGTATAAAACAATGAAAACACAAAATCATTCGAATCTATGTATAGAGCTGCATGAAAAATATAATAATGAAAATAATCGTGTTGAACATCCTTGTATTCTATCAATATAAGTTTAATTTGATAAAAATTAATTTTAGTAGCAAAATAAAGTAATACGCTGCAACTATTCAGAGTTCCTGTGTGAAAGGATTGACGTTATACAAAAATCACTTGGTACCCCATTGGACTTTAAAGTATATAAATTTAGTTCATAAATATCCCATATAATAAAATGATACAAAACACAAGATTATTGCAACTATTCATGACCAATTGGTGTAAATCAAATTTCTAAAAATTGGCCTTGTATTGGAGTTTACAATATCTACGTAAACTCAGTTTTTAAAAATTCAGTATAACACAATGAAAACACAAAATCATTCGAATCTATGTATAGAGCTGTATGAAAAATATAATAATGAAAATAATCGTGTTGAACATCCTTGTATTCTATCAATATAAGTTTAATTTGATAAAAATTAATTTTAGTAGCAAAACAAAGTAATACGCTGCAACTATTCAGAGTTCCTGTGTGAAAGGATTGACGTTATACAAAAATCACTTGGTTCCCCATTGGACTTTAAAGTATATAAATTTAGTTCATAAATATCCCATATAATAAAATGATACAAAACACAAGATTATTGCAACTATTCATGACCAATTGGTGTAAATCAAATTTTTAAAAATTGGCCTTGTATTGGAGTTTACAATATCTACGTAAACTAAGTTTCTAAAATTACAGTATAAAACAATGAAAACACAAAATCATTCGCATTTATTTCTAGACCTGCATGAAAAATATAATAATGAAAATAATCGTGTTGAACATCTATGTATTCTGTCAATATTAGTTTTATTTGATAAAAATTAATTTTAGTAGCAAAACAAAGTAATACGCTGCAGCTATTCAGAGTTCCTGTGTGAAAGGATTGACGTTATACAAAAATCACTTGGTACCCCATTGGACTTTAAAGTATATAAATTTAGTTCATAAATATCCCATATAATAAAATGATACAAAACACAAGATTATTGCAACTATTCATGACCAATTGGTGTAAATCAAATTTTTAAAAATTGGCCTTGTATTGGAGTTTACAATATCTACGTAAACTAAGTTTTTAAAATTACAGTATAAAACAATGAAAACACAAAATCATTCGCATTTATTTCTAGACCTGCATGAAAAATATAATAATGAAAATAATCGTGTTGAACATCTTTGTATTATGTCAATATTAGTTTTATTAGATAAAAATTAATTTTTGTAGCAAAACGAAGTAATAGGGTGCAACTATTCAGAGGTGCTGTGTGAAAGGATTGATTTTATACACAAATCACTTGGTACCCCATCAGACTTTAAAGAATATAAACTTAGTTCATAAATATGCCATATAATAAAGAGACACGGAACACAAGATTATTGCAACTTTTCATGAGCAAATGGAGGAAATCAAAATTTTAAAAATTGGCCTTGAATTTAAGTTTACAATATTTACGTAAACTCAGTTTTTAAAAATTCAGTATAAAACAATGAAAACACAAAATCATTCGCATCTATTACTAGAGCTGCATGAAAAATATAATAATGAAAATAATCGTGTTGAACATCCTTGTATTCTGTCAATATTAGTTTTATTTGATAAAAATTAATTTTAATAGCAAAACGAAGTAATACGCTGCAACTATTCAGAGTTGCTGTGTGAAAGGAATGATTTTGTACACAAATCACTTGGTACCCCATCGGACTTTAGAGTATATAAATTTAGTTCATAAATATCCCATATAATAAAATGATACAAAACACAAGATTATTGCAACTATTTATGACCAATTTGTGTAAATCAAATATTTAAAAATTGTCCTTGTATTAGAGTTTACAATATTTACGTAAACTCAGTTTTTAAAAATTCAGTATAAAACAATGAAAACACAAAATCATTCGAATCTTTTTCTAGACCTGCATGAAAAATATAATAATAAAAATAATCGTGTTGAACATCTTTGTATTATGTCAATATTAGTTTTATTTGATAAAAATTAATTTTAGTAGCAAAACAAAGTAATACGCTGCAACTATTCAGAGTTCCTGTGTGAAAGGATTGACGTTATACAAAAATCACTTGGTACCCCATTGGACTTTAAAGTATATAAATTTAGTTCATAAATATCCCATATAATAAAATGATACAAAACACAAGATTATTGCAACTATTCATGACCAATTGGTGTAAATCAAATTTTAAAAAATTGGCCTTGTATTGGAGTTTACAATATCTACGAAAACTTAGTTTTTAAAAATACAGTATAAAACAATGAAAACACAAAATCATTCGAATCTTTTTCTAGACCTGCATGAAAAATATAATAATAAAAATAATCGTGTTGAACATCTTTGTATTATGTCAATATTAGTTTTATTTGATAAAAATTAATTTTTGTAGCAAAACGAAGTAATAGGGTGCAACTATTCAGAGTTCCTGTGTGAAAGGATTGACGTTATACAAAAATCACTTGGTACGCCACTGGACTTTAAAGTATATAAACTTAGTTCATAAATATGCCATATAATAAAATGAAACAAAACACAAGATTATTGCAACTATTTATGACCAATTGGTGTAAATCAAATTTTTAAAAATTGTCCTTGTATTAGAGTTTACAATATTTACGTAAACTCAGTTTTTAAAAATTCAGTATAAAACAATGAAAACACAAAATCATTCGCATCTATTACTAGAGCTGCATGAAAAATATAATAATGAAAATAATCGTGTTGAACATCCTTGTATTCTGTTAATATACGTTTTATTTGATAAAAATTAATTTTAATAGCAAAACGAAGTAATACGCTGCAACTATTCAGAGTTGCTGTGTGAAAGGAATGATTTTGTACACAAATCACTTGGTACCCCATCGGACTTTAGAGTATATAAATTTAGTTCATAAATATCCCATATAATAAAATGATACAAAACACAAGATTATTGCAACTATTTATGACCAATTTGTGTAAATCAAATATTTAAAAATTGTCCTTGTATTAGAGTTTACAATATTTACGTAAACTCAGTTTTTAAAAATTCAGTATAAAACAATGAAAACACAAAATCATTCGAATCTTTTTCTAGACCTGCATGAAAAATATAATAATGAAAATAATCGTGTTGAACATCTTTGTATTATGTCAATATTAGTTTTATTTGATAAGAATTAATTTTAATAGCAAAACGAAGTAATACGCTGCTACTATTCAGAGTTGCTGTGTGAAAGGAATGATTTTGTACACAAATCACTTTGTACCCCATTGGACTTTAAAGTATATAAATTTAGTTCATAAATATGCCATATAATAAAGAGACACGAAACACAAGATTATTGCAACTTTTCACGAGCAAATGGAGGAAATCCAAATTTTAAAAATTGGCCTTGTATTAGAGTTTACAATATTTACGTAAACTCAGTTTTTAAAAATTCAGTATAAAACAATGAAAACACAAAATCATTCGCATCTATTACTAGAGCTGCATGAAAAATATAATAATGAAAATAATCGTGTTGAACATCCTTGTATTCTGTCAATATTAGTTTTATTTGATAAAAATTAATTTTAATAGCAAAACGAAGTAATACGCTGCAACTATTCAGATTTGCTGTGTGAAAGAAATGATTTTGTTCAAAAATCACTTGGTACCCCATCGGACTTTAGAGTATATAAATTTAGTTCATAAATATCCCATATAATAAAATGAAACAAAACACAAGATTATTGCAACTATTTATGACCAATTGGTGTAAATCAAATTTTTAAAAATTGTCCTTGTATTAGAGTTTACAATATTTACGTAAACTCAGTTTTTAAAAATTCAGTATAACACAATGAAAACACAAAATCATTCGAATCTATGTAAAGAGCTGCATGAAAAATATAATAATGAAAATAATCGTGTTGAACATCCTTGTATTCTGTCAATATTGGTTTTATTTGATAAAAATTAATTTTAATAGCAAAACGAAGTAATACGCTGCTACTATTCAGAGTTGCTGTGTGAAAGGAATGATTTTGTACACAAATCACTTGGTACCCCATCGGACTTTAAAGTATATAAATTTAGTTCATAAATATGCCATATAATAAAATGATACAAAACACAAGATTGTTGCAACTATTCATGACCAATTGGTGTAAATCAAATTTTTAAAAATTGGCCTTATATTGGAGTTTACAATATCTACGTAAACTTAGTTTTTAAAAATACAGTATAAAACAATGAAAACACAAAATCATTCGCATCTATTTCTAGACCTGCATGAAAAATATAATTATGAAAATAATCGTGTTGAACATCCTTGTATTCTGTCAATATAAGTTTTATTTGATAAAAATTGATTTTAGTAGCAAAACAAAGTAATACGCTGCAATTATTCAGAGCTGCTGTGTGAAAGGAATGATTTTGTACACAAATCACTTGGCACCCCATCGGACTTTAGAGTATATAAATTTAGTTCATAAATATCCCATATAATAAAATGATACAAAACACAAGATTATTGCAACTATTTATGACCAATTGGTGTAAATCAAATATTTCAAAATTGTCCTTGTATTAGAGTTTACAATATTTACGTAAACTCAGTTTTTTAAAATTCAGTATAAAACAATGAAAACACAAAATCATTCGAATCTATGTATAGAGCTGCATGAAAAATATAATAATAAAAATAATCGTGTTGAACATCTTTGTATTATGTCAATATTAGTTTTATTTGATAAAAATTAATTTTAGTAGCAAAACAAAGTAATACGCTGCAATTATTCAGAGTTCCTGTGTGAAAGGATTGACGTTATACAAAAATCACTTGGTACCCCATTGGACTTTAAAGTATATAAATTTAGTTCATAAATATCCCATATAATAAAATGATACAAAACACAAGATTATTGCAACTATTCATGACCAATTGGTGTAAATCAAATTTTGAAAAATTGGCCTTGTATTGGAGTTTACAATATCTACGAAAACTTAGTTTTTAAAAATACAGTATAAAACAATGAAAACACAAAATCATTCGAATCTTTTTCTAGACCTGCATGAAAAATATAATAATAAAAATAATCGTGTTGAACATCTTTGTATTATGTCAATATTAGTTTTATTTGATAAAAATTAATTTTTGTAGCAAAACGAAGTAATAGGGTGCAACTATTCAGAGTTCCTGTGTGAAAGGATTGACGTTATACAAAAATCACTTGGTACGCCACTGGACTTTAAAGTATATAAACTTAGTTCATAAATATGCCATATAATAAAATGAAACAAAACACAAGATTATTGCAACTATTTATGACCAATTGGTGTAAATCAAATTTTTAAAAATTGTCCTTGTATTAGAGTTTACAATATTTACGTAAACTCAGTTTTTAAAAATTCAGTATAAAACAATGAAAACTCAAAATCATTCGAATCTATGTATAGAGCTGCATGAAAAATATAATAATGAAAATAATCGTGTTGAACATCCTTGTATTCTGTCAATATTAGTTTTATTTGATAAGAATTAATTTTAATAGTAAAACGAAGTAATACGCTGCTACTATTCAGAGTTGCTGTGTGAAAGGAATGATTTTGTACACAAATCACTTTGTACCCCATTGGACTTTAAAGTATATAAATTTAGTTCATAAATATGCCATATAATAAAGAGACACGAAACACAAGATTATTGCAACTTTTCACGAGCAAATGGAGGAAATCAAAATTTTAAAAATTGTCCTTGTATTAGAGTTTACAATATTTACGTAAACTCAGTTTTTAAAAATTCAGTATAAAACAATGAAAACACAAAATCATTCGCATCTATTACTAGAGCTGCATGAAAAATATAATAATGAAAATAATCGTGTTGAACATCCTTGTATTCTGTCAATATTAGTTTTATTTGATAAAAATTAATTTTAATAGCAAAACGAAATAATACGCTGCAACTATTCAGAGTTGCTTTGTGAAAGGATTGACGTTATACACAAATCACTTGGTACCCCATTGGACTTTAAAGTATATAAGTTTAGTTCATAAATATGCCATATAATAAAGAGACACGAAACACAAGATTATTGCAACTTTTCATGAGCAAATGGAGGAAATCAAAATTTTAAAAATTGGCCTTGAATTTAAGTTTACAATATTTACGTAAACTCAGTTTTTAAAAATTCAGTATAAAACAATGAAAACACAAAATCATTCGCATCTATTACTAGAGCTGCATGAAAAATATAATAATGAAAATAATCGTGTTGAACATCCTTGTATTCTGTTAATATACGTTTTATTTGATAAAAATTAATTTTAATAGCAAAACGAAGTAATACGCTGCAACTATTCAGATTTGCTGTGTGAAAGAAATGATTTTGTTCAAAAATCACTTGGTACCCCATCGGACTTTAGAGTATATAAATTTAGTTCATAAATATCCCATATAATAAAATGAAACAAAACACAAGATTATTGCAACTATTTATGACCAATTGGTGTAAATCAAATTTTTAAAAATTGTCCTTGTATTAGAGTTTACAATATTTACGTAAACTCAGTTTTTAAAAATTCAGTATAACACAATGAAAACACAAAATCATTCGAATCTATGTATAGAGCTGCATGAAAAATATAATAATGAAAATAATCGTGTTGAACATCCTTGTATTCTGTCAATATTGGTTTTATTTGATAAAAATTAATTTTAATAGCAAAACGAAGTAATACGCTGCTACTATTCAGAGTTGCTGTGTGAAAGGAATGATTTTGTACATAAATCACTTGGTACCCCATCGGACTTTAAAGTATATAAATTTAGTTCATAAATATGCCATATAATAAAATGATACAAAACACAAGATTGTTGCAACTATTCATGACCAATTGGTGTAAATCAAATTTTTAAAAATTGGCCTTATATTGGAGTTTACACTATCTACGTAAACTTAGTTTTTAAAAATACAGTATAAAACAATGAAAACACAAAATCATTCGCATCTATTTCTAGACCTGCATGAAAAATATAATTATGAAAATAATCGTGTTGAACATCCTTGTATTCTGTCAATATAAGTTTTATTTGATAAAAATTGATTTTAGTAGCAAAACAAAGTAATACGCTGCAATTATTCAGAGCTGCTGTGTGAAAGGAATGATTTTGTACACAAATCACTTGGCACCCCATCGGACTTTAGAGTATATAAATTTAGTTCATAAATATCCCATATAATAAAATGATACAAAACACAAGATTATTGCAACTATTTATGACCAATTGGTGTAAATCAAATATTTCAAAATTGTCCTTGTATTAGAGTTTACAATATTTACGTAAACTCAGTTTTTTAAAATTCAGTATAAAACAATGAAAACACAAAATCATTCGAATCTATGTATAGAGCTGCATGAAAAATATAATAATGAAAATAATCGTGTTGAACATCCTTGTATTCTATCAATATAAGTATAATTTGATAAAAATTAATTTTAGTAGCAAAACAAAGTAATACGCTGCAACTATTCAGAGTTCCTGTGTGAAAGGATTGACGTTATACACAAATCACTTGGTACCCCATCGGACTTTAAATTATATAAATTTAGTTCATAAATATCCCATATAATAAAATGATACAAAACACAAGATTATTGCAACTATTCATGACCAATTGGTGTAAATCAAATTTTTAAAAATTGGCCTTGTATTGGAGTTTACAATATCTACGTAAACTAAGTTTCTAAAATTACAGTATAAAACAATGAAAACACAAAATCATTCGCATTTATTTCTAGACCTGCATGAAAAATATAATAATGAAAATAATCGTGTTGAACATCTTTGTATTCTGTCAATATTAGTTTTATTTGATAAAAATTAATTTTAGTAGCAAAACAAAGTAATACGCTGCAACTATTCAGAGTTCCTGTGTGAAAGGATTGACGTTATACAAAAATCACTTGGTACCCCATTGGACTTTAAAGTATATAAATTTAGTTCATAAATATGCCATATAATAAAATGAAACAAAACACAAGATTATTGCAACTATTTATGACCAATTGGTGTAAATCAAATTTTTAAAAATTGTCCTTGTATTAGAGGTTACAATATTTACGTAAACTCAGTTTTTAAAAATTCAGTATAAAACAATGAAAACACAAAATCATTCGAATCTATGTATAGAGCTGCATGAAAAATATAATAATGAAAATAATCGCGTTGAACATCCTTGTATTCTATCAATATAGGTTTAATTTGATAAAAATTAATTTTAGTAGCAAAATAAAGTAATACGCTGCAACTATTCAGATTTCCTGTGTGAAAGGATTGACGTTATACAAAAATCACTTGGTACCACATTGGACTTTAAAGTATATAAATTTAGTTCATAAATATCCCATATAATAACATGATTCAAAACACAAGATTATTGCAACTATTCATTACCAATTGGTGTAAATCAAATTTTTAAAAATTGGCCTTGTATTGGAGTTTACAATATCTACGTAAACTAAGTTTTTAAAATTACAGTATAAAACAATGAAAACACAAAATCATTCGCATTTATTTCTAGACCTGCATGAAAAATATAATAATGAAAATAATCGTGTTGAACATCTTTGTATTATGTCAATATTAGTTTTATTAGATAAAAATTAATTTTTGTAGCAAAACGAAGTAATAGGGTGCAACTATTTAGGTGTGCTGTGTGAAAGGATTGATTTTATACACAAATCACTTGGTACCCCATCAGACTTTAAAGAATATAAACTTAGTTCATAAAAATGCCATATTATAAAAATGAAACAAAACACAAGATTATTGCAACTATTCATGAACAATTGGTGTAAATCAAAATTTTAAAAATTGTCCTTGTATTATAGTTTACAATATTTACGTGAACTCAATTTTTAAAAATTCTGTATAAAACAATGAAAACACAAAATCATTCGCATCTATTACTAGAGCTGCATGAAAAATATAATAATGAAAATAATCGTGTTGAACATCCTTGTATTCTGTCAATATTAGTTTTATTTGATAAAAATTAATTTTAATAGCAAAACGAAATAATACGCTGCAACTATTCAGAGTTGCTTTGTGAAAGGATTGACGTTATACACAAATCACTTGGTACCCCATTGGACTTTAAAGTATATAAATTTAGTTCATAAATATGCCATATAATAAAGAGACACGAAACACAAGATTATTGCAACTTTTCATGAGCAAATGGAGGAAATTAAATTTTAAAAATTGGCCTTGAATTTAAGTTTACAATATTTACGTAAACTCAGTTTTTAAAAATTCAGTATGATATAATGAAAACACAAAATCATTCGCATCTATTACTAGAGCTGCATGAAAAATATAATAATGAAAATAATCGTGTTGAACATCCTTGTATTCTGTTAATATACGTTTTATTTGATAAAAATTAATTTTAATAGCAAAACGAAGTAATACGCTGCTACTATTCAGAGTTGCTGTGTGAAAGGAATGATTTTGTACACAAATCACTTGGTACCCCATCGGACTTTAGAGTATATAAATTTAGTTCATAAATATCCCATATAATAAAATGATACAAAACACAAGATTATTGCAACTATTTATGACCAATTTGTGTAAATCAAATATTTAAAAATTGTCCTTGTATTAGAGTTTACAATATTTACGTAAACTCAGTTTTTAAAAATTCAGTATAAAACAATGAAAACACAAAATCATTCGAATCTATGTATAGAGCTGCATGAAAAATATAATAATGAAAATAATCGTGTTGAACATCCTTGTATTCTATCAATATAAGTTTAATTTGATAAAAATTAATTTAGTAGCAAAACAAAGTAATACGCTGCAACTATTCAGAGTTCCTGTGTGAAAGGATTGACGTTATACAAAAATCACTTGGTACCCCATTGGACTTTAAAGTATATAAATTTAGTTCATAAATATCCCATATAATAAAATGAAACAAAACACAAGATTATTGCAACTATTCATGACCAATTGGTGTAAATCAAATTTAAAAAAATTGGCCTTGTATTGGAGTTTACAATATCTACGAAAACTTAGTTTTTAAAAATACAGTATAAAACAATGAAAACACAAAATCATTCGAATCTTTTTCTAGACCTGCATGAAAAATATAATAATAAAAATAATCGTGTTGAACATCTTTGTATTATGTCAATATTAGTTTTATTTGATAAAAATTAAGTTTTGTAGCAAAACGAAGTAATAGGGTGCAACTATTCAGAGTTCCTGTGTGAAAGGATTGACGTTATACAAAAATCACTTGGTACGCCACTGGACTTTAAAGTATATAAACTTAGTTCATATATATGCCATATAATAAAATGAAACAAAACACAAGATTATTGCAACTATTTATGACCAATTGGTGTAAATCAAATTTTTAAAAATTGTCCTTGTATTAGAGTTTACAATATTTACGTAAACTCAGTTTTTAAAAATTCAGTATAAAACAATGAAAACACAAAATCATTCGAATCTATGTATAGAGCTGCATGAAAAATATAATAATGAAAATAATCGTGTTGAACATCCTTGTATTCTATCAATATAAGTTTAATTTGATAAAAATTAATTTTAATAGCAAAACGAAGTAATACGCTGCTTCTATTCAGAGTTGCTGTGTGAAAGGAATGATTTTGTACACAAATCACTTTGTACCCCATTGGACTTTAAAGTATATAAATTTAGTTCATAAATATGCCATATAATAAAGAGACACGAAACACAAGATTATTGCAACTTTTCACGAGCAAATGGAGGAAATCCAAATTTTAAAAATTGGCCTTGTATTAGAGTTTACAATATTTACGTAAACTCAGTTTTTAAAAATTCAGTATAAAACAATAAAAACACAAAATCATTCGCATCTATTACTAGAGCTGCATGAAAAATATAATAATGAAAATAATCGTGTTGAACATCCTTGTATTCTGTCAATATTAGTTTTATTTGATAAAAATTAATTTTAATAGCAAAACGAAATAATACGCTGCAACTATTCAGAGTTGCTTTGTGAAAGGATTGACGTTATACACAAATCACTTGGTACCCCATTGGACTTTAAAGTATATAAATTTAGTTCATAAATATGCCATATAATAAAGAGACACGAAACACAAGATTATTGCAACTTTTCATGAGCAAATGGAGGAAATCAAAATTTTAAAAATTGGCCTTGAATTTAAGTTTACAATATTTACGTAAACTCAGTTTTTAAAAATTCAGTATAAAACAATGAAAACACAAAATCATTCGCATCTATTACTAGAGCTGCATGAAAAATATAATAATGAAAATAATCGTGTTGAACATCTTTGTATTCTGTCAATATTAGTTTTATTTGATAAAAATTAATTTTAATAGCAAAACGAAGTAATACGCTCCTACTATTCAGAGTTGCTGTGTGAAAGGAATGATTTTGTACACAAATCACTTGGTACCCCATCAGACTTTAAAGAATATAAACTTAGTTCATAAATATGCCATATAATAAAATGAAACAAAACACAAGATTATTGCAACTATTCATGAACAATTGGTGTAAATCAAAATTTTAAAAATTGTCCTTGTATTAGAGTTTACAATATTTACGTGAACTCAATTTTTAAAAATTCTGTATAAAACAATGAAAACACAAAATCATTCGCATCTATTTCTAGAGCTGCATGAAAAATATAATAATGAAAATAATCGTGTTAAACATCCTTGTATTGTGTCAATATAAGTTTAATTTGATAAAAATTAATTTTAGTTGCAAAACAAAGTAATATGCTGCAACTATTCACAGTTCCTGTGTGAAAGGATTGACGTTATACAAAAATCACTTGGTACCCCATTGGACTTTAAAGTATATAAACTTAGTTCATAAATATGCCATATAATAAAATGAAACAAAACACAAGATTATTGCAACTATTTATGACCAATTGGTGTAAATCAAATTTTTAAAAATTGTCCTTGTATTAGAGTTTACAATATTTACGTAAACTCAGTGTTTAAAAATTCAGTATAAAACAATGAAAACACAAAATCATTCGAATCTATGTATAGAGCTGCATGAAAAATATAATAATGAAAATAATCGTGTTGAACATCCTTGTATTCTGTCAATATTAGTTTTATTTGATAAAAATTAATTTTAATAGCAAAACGAAGTAATACGCTGCTACTATTCAGAGTTGCTGTGTGAAAGGAATGATTTTGTACACAAATCACTTGGTACCCCATCGGACTTTAAAGTATATAAATTTAGTTCATAAATATGCCATATAATAAAATGATACAAAACACAAGATTATTGCAACTATTCATGACCAATTGGTGTAAATCAAATTTTTAAAAATTGGCCTTGTATTGGAGTTTACAATATCTACGTAAACTTAGTTTTTAAAAATACAGTATAAAACAATGAAAACACAAAATCATTCGCATCTATTTCTAGACCTGCATGAAAAATATAATTATGAAAATAATCGTGTTGAACATCCTTGTATTCTGTCAATATTAGTTTTATTTGATAAAAATCAATTTGCATAGCAAAACGAAGTAATAGGGTGCAACTATTTAGGTGTGCTGTGTGAAAGGATTGATTTTATACACAAATCACTTGGTACCCCATCAGACTTTAAAGAATATAAACTTAGTTCATAAATATGCCATATAATAAAATGAAACAAAACACAAGATTATTGCAACTATTCATGAACAATTGGTGTAAATCAAAATTTTAAAAATTGTCCTTGTATTAGAGTTTACAATATTTACGTGAACTCAATTTTTAAAAATTCTGTATAAAACAATGAAAACACAAAATCATTCGCATCTATTTCTAGAGCTGCATGAAAAATATAGTAATGAAAATAATCGTGTTAAACATCCTTGTATTGTGTCAATATAAGTTTAATTTGATAAAAATTAATTTTAGTTGCAAAACAAAGTAATATGCTGCAACTATTCACAGTTCCTGTGTGAAAGGATTGACGTTATACAAAAATCACTTGGTACCCCATTGGACTTTAAAGTATATAAACTTAGTTCATAAATATGCCATATAATAAAATGAAACAAAACACAAGATTATTGCAACTATTTATGACCAATTGGTGTAAATCAAATTTTTAAAAATTGTCCTTGTATTAGAGTTTACAATATTTACGTAAACTCAGTTTTTAAAAATTCAGTATAAAACAATGAAAACACAAAATCATTCGAATCTATGTATAGAGCTGCATGAAAAATATAATAATGAAAATAATCGTGTTGAACATCCTTGTATTCTGTCAATATTAGTTTCATTTGATAAAAATTAATTTTAATAGCAAAACGAAGTAATACGCTGCTACTATTCAGAGTTGCTGTGTGAAAGGAATGATTTTGTACACAAATCACTTGGTACCCCATCGGACTTTAAAGTATATAAATTTAGTTCATAAATATGCCATATAATAAAATGATACAAAACACAAGATTATTGCAACTATTCATGACCAATTGGTGTAAATCAAATTTTTAAAAATTGGCCTTGTATTGGAGTTTACAATATCTACGTAAACTTAGTTTTTAAAAATACAGTATAAAACAATGAAAACACAAAATCATTCGCATCTATTTCTAGACCTGCATGAAAAATATAATTATGAAAATAATCGTGTTGAACATCCTTGTATTCTGTCAATATTAGTTTTATTTGATAAAAATCAATTTGCATAGCAAAACGAAGTAATAGGGTGCAACTATTTAGGTGTGCTGTGTGAAAGGATTGATTTTATACACAAATCACTTGGTACCCCATCAGACTTTAAAGAATATGAACTTAGTTCATAAATATGCCATATAATAAAATGAAACAAAACACAAGATTATTGCAACTATTCATGAACAATTGGTGTAAATCAAAATTTTAAAAATTGTCCTTGTATTAGAGTTTACAATATTTACGTGAACTCAATTTTTAAAAATTCTGTATAAAACAATGAAAACACAAAATCATTCGCATCTATTTCTAGAGCTGCATGAAAAATATAGTAATGAAAATAATCGTGTTAAACATCCTTGTATTGTGTCAATATAAGTTTAATTTGATAAAAATTAATTTTAGTTGCAAAACAAAGTAATATGCTGCAACTATTCACAGTTCCTGTGTGAAAGGATTGACGTTATACAAAAATCACTTGGTACCCCATTGGACTTTAAAGTATATAAACTTAGTTCATAAATATGCCATATAATAAAATGAAACAAAACACAAGATTATTGCAACTATTAATGACCAATTGGTGTAAATCAAATTTTTAAAAATTGTCCTTGTATTAGAGTTTACAATATTTACGTAAACTCAGTTTTTAAAAATTCAGTATAAAACAATGAAAACACAAAATCATTCGAATCTATGTATAGAGCTGCATGAAAAATATAATAATGAAAATAATCGTGTTGAACATCCTTGTATTCTGTCAATATTAGTTTTATTTGATAAAAATTAATTTTAATAGCAAAACGAAGTAATACGCTGCTACTATTCAGAGTTGCTGTGTGAAAGGAATGATTTTGTACACAAATCACTTGGTACCCCATTGGACTTTAAAGTATATAAATTTAGTTCATAAATATGCCATATAATAAAATGATACAAAACACAAGATTATTGCAACTATTCATGACCAATTGGTGTAAATCAAATTTTTAAAAATTGGCCTTGTATTGGAGTTTACAATATCTACGCAAACTTAGTTTTTAAAAATACAGTATAAAACAATGAAAACACAAAATCATTCGCATCTATTTCTAGACCTGCATGAAAAGTATAAATATGAAAATAATCGTGTTGAACATCCTTGTATTCTGTCAATATTAGTTTTATTTGATAAAAATCAATTTGCATAGCAAAACGAAGTAATACGCTGCAACTATTCAGAGCTGCTGTGTGAAAGGATTGACGTTATACACAAATCACTTGGTACCCCATCGGACTTTAAAGTATATAAATTTAGTTCATAAATATCCCATATAATAAAATGATACAAAACACAAGATTATTGCAACTATTCATGACCAATTGGTGTAAATCAAATTTTTAAAAATTGGCCTTGTATTGGAGTTTACAATATCTACGTAAACTAAGTTTCTAAAATTACAGTATAAAACAATGAAAACACAAAATCATTCGCATCTATTACTAGAGCTGCATGAAAAATATAATAATGAAAATAATCGTGTTGAACATCCTTGTATTCTGTCAATATTAGTTTTATTTGATAAAAATTAATTTTAATAGCAAAACGAAATAATACGCTGCAACTATTCAGAGTTGCTTTGTGAAAGGATTGACGTTATACACAAATCACTTGGTACCCCATTGGACTTTAAAGTATATAAATTTAGTTCATAAATATGCCATATAATAAAGAGACACGAAACACAAGATTATTGCAACTTTTCATGAGCAAATGGAGGAAATCAAAATTTTAAAAATTGGCCTTGAATTTAAGTTTACAATATTTACGTAAACTCAGTTTTTAAAAATTCAGTATAAAACAATGAAAACACAAAATCATTCGCATCTATTACTAGAGCTGCATGAAAAATATAATAATGAAAATAATCGTGTTGAACATCTTTGTATTCTGTCAATATTAGTTTTATTTGATAAAAATTAATTTTAATAGCAAAACGAAGTAATACGCTCCTACTATTCAGAGTTGCTGTGTGAAAGGAATGATTTTGTACACAAATCACTTGGTACCCCATCAGACTTTAAAGAATATAAACTTAGTTCATAAATATGCCATATAATAAAATGAAACAAAACACAAGATTATTGCAACTATTCATGAACAATTGGTGTAAATCAAAATTTTAAAAATTGTCCTTGTATTAGAGTTTACAATATTTACGTGAACTCAATTTTTAAAAATTCTGTATAAAACAATGAAAACACAAAATCATTCGCATCTATTTCTAGAGCTGCATGAAAAATATAATAATGAAAATAATCGTGTTAAACATCCTTGTATTGTGTCAATATAAGTTTAATTTGATAAAAATTAATTTTAGTTGCAAAACAAAGTAATATGCTGCAACTATTCACAGTTCCTGTGTGAAAGGATTGACGTTATACAAAAATCACTTGGTACCCCATTGGACTTTAAAGTATATAAACTTAGTTCATAAATATGCCATATAATAAAATGAAACAAAACACAAGATTATTGCAACTATTTATGACCAATTGGTGTAAATCAAATTTTTAAAAATTGTACTTGTATTAGAGTTTACAATATTTACGTAAACTCAGTGTTTAAAAATTCAGTATAAAACAATGAAAACACAAAATCATTCGAATCTATGTATAGAGCTGCATGAAAAATATAATAATGAAAATAATCGTGTTGAACATCCTTGTATTCTGTCAATATTAGTTTTATTTGATAAAAATTAATTTTAATAGCAAAACGAAGTAATACGCTGCTACTATTCAGAGTTGCTGTGTGAAAGGAATGATTTTGTACACAAATCACTTGGTACCCCATCGGACTTTAAAGTATATAAATTTAGTCCATAAATATGCCATATAATAAAATGATACAAAACACAAGATTATTGCAACTATTCATGACCAATTGGTGTAAATCAAATTTTTAAAAATTGGCCTTGTATTGGAGTTTACAATATCTACGTAAACTTAGTTTTTAAAAATACAGTATAAAACAATGAAAACACAAAATCATTCGCATCTATTTCTAGACCTGCATGAAAAATATAATTATGAAAATAATCGTGTTGAACATCCTTGTATTCTGTCAATATTAGTTTTATTTGATAAAAATCAATTTGCATAGCAAAACGAAGTAATAGGGTGCAACTATTTAGGTGTGCTGTGTGAAAGGATTGATTTTATACACAAATCACTTGGTACCCCATCAGACTTTAAAGAATATAAACTTAGTTCATAAATATGCCATATAATAAAATGAAACAAAACACAAGATTATTGCAACTATTCATGAACAATTGGTGTAAATCAAAATTTTAAAAATTGTCCTTGTATTAGAGTTTACAATATTTACGTGAACTCAATTTTTAAAAATTCTGTATAAAACAATGAAAACACAAAATCATTCGCATCTATTTCTAGAGCTGCATGAAAAATATAGTAATGAAAATAATCGTGTTAAACATCCTTGTATTGTGTCAATATAAGTTTAATTTGATAAAAATTAATTTTAGTTGCAAAACAAAGTAATATGCTGCAACTATTCACAGTTCCTGTGTGAAAGGATTGACGTTATACAAAAATCACTTGGTACCCCATTGGACTTTAAAGTATATAAACTTAGTTCATAAATATGCCATATAATAAAATGAAACAAAACACAAGATTATTGCAACTATTTATGACCAATTGGTGTAAATCAAATTTTTAAAAATTGGCCTTGTATTAGAGTTTACAATATTTACGTAAACTCAGTTTTTAAAAATTCAGTATAAAACAATGAAAACACAAAATCATTCGAATCTATGTATAGAGCTGCATGAAAAATATAATAATGAAAATAATCGTGTTGAACATCCTTGTATTCTGTCAATATTAGTTTTATTTGATAAAAATTAATTTTAATAGCAAAACGAAGTAATACGCTGCTACTATTCAGAGTTGCTGTGTGAAAGGAATGATTTTGTACACAAATCACTTGGTACCCCATCGGACTTTAAAGTATATAAATTTAGTTCATAAATATGCCATATAATAAAATGATACAAAACACAAGATTATTGCAACTATTCATGACCAATTGGTGTAAATCAAATTTTTAAAAATTGGCCTTGTATTGGAATTTACAATATCTACGTAAACTTAGTTTTTAAAAATACAGTATAAAACAATGAAAACACAAAATCATTCGCATCTATTTCTAGACCTGCATGAAAAATATAATTATGAAAATAATCGTGTTGAACATCCTTGTATTCTGTTAATATTAGTTTTATTTGATAAAAATCAATTTGCATAGCAAAACGAAGTAATAGGGTGCAACTATTTAGGTGTGCTGTGTGAAAGGATTGATTTTATACACAAATCACTTGGTACCCCATCAGACTTTAAAGAATATGAACTTAGTTCATAAATATGCCATATAATAAAATGAAACAAAACACAAGATTATTGCAACTATTCATGAACAATTGGTGTAAATCAAAATTTTAAAAATTGTCCTTGTATTAGAGTTTACAATATTTACGTGAACTCAATTTTTAAAAATTCTGTATAAAACAATGAAAACACAAAATCATTCGCATCTATTTCTAGAGCTGCATGAAAAATATAGTAATGAAAATAATCGTGTTAAACATCCTTGTATTGTGTCAATATAAGTTTAATTTGATAAAAATTAATTTTAGTTGCAAAACAAAGTAATATGCTGCAACTATTCACAGTTCCTGTGTGAAAGGATTGACGTTATACAAAAATCACTTGGTACCCCATTGGACTTTAAAGTATATAAACTTAGTTCATAAATATGCCATATAATAAAATGAAACAAAACACAAGATTATTGCAACTATTAATGACCAATTGGTGTAAATCAAATTTTTAAAAATTGTCCTTGTATTAGAGTTTACAATATTTACGTAAACTCAGTTTTTAAAAATTCAGTATAAAACAATGAAAACACAAAATTATTCGAATCTATGTATAGAGCTGCATGAAAAATATAATAATGAAAATAATCGTGTTGAACATCCTTGTATTCTGTCAATATTAGTTTTATTTGATAAAAATTAATTTTAATAGCAAAACGAAGTAATACGCTGCTACTATTCAGAGTTGCTGTGTGAAAGGAATGATTTTGTACACAAATCACTTTGTACCCCATTGGACTTTAAAGTATATAAATTTAGTTCATAAATATGCCATATAATAAAATGATACAAAACACAAGATTATTGCAACTATTCATGACCAATTGGTGTAAATCAAATTTTTAAAAATTGGCCTTGTATTGGAGTTTACAATATCTACGCAAACTTAGTTTTTAAAAATACAGTATAAAACAATGAAAACACAAAATCATTCGCATCTATTTCTAGACCTGCATGAAAAGTATAAATATGAAAATAATCGTGTTGAACATCCTTGTATTCTGTCAATATTAGTTTTATTTGATAAAAATCAATTTGCATAGCAAAACGAAGTAATACGCTGCAACTATTCAGAGCTGCTGTGTGAAAGGATTGACGTTATACACAAATCACTTGGTACCCCATCGGACTTTAAAGTATATAAATTTAGTTCATAAATATCCCATATAATAAAATGATACAAAACACAAGATTATTGCAACTATTCATGACCAATTGGTGTAAATCAAATTTTTAAAAATTGGCCTTGTATTGGAGTTTACAATATCTACGTAAACTAAGTTTCTAAAATTACAGTATAAAACAATGAAAACACAAAATCATTCGCATTTATTTCTAGACCTGCATGAAAAATATAATAATGAAAATAATCGTGTTGAACATCTTTGTATTCTGTCAATATTAGTTTTATTTGATAAAAATTAATTTTAGTAGCAAAACAAAGTAATACGCTGCAACTATTCAGAGTTCCTGTGTGGAAGGATTGACGTTATACAAAAATCACTTGGTACCCCATTGGACTTTAAAGTATATAAATTTAGTTCATAAATATGCCATATAATAAAATGAAACAAAACACAAGATTATTGCAACTATTTATGACCAATTGGTGTAAATCAAATTTTTAAAAATTGTCCTTGTATTAGAGTTTACAATATTTACGTAAACTCAGTTTTTAAAAATTCAGTATAAAACAATGAAAACACTAAATCATTCGAATCTATGTATAGAGCTGCATGAAAAATATAATAATGAAAATAATCGCGTTGAACATCCTTGTATTCTATCAATATAAGTTTAATTTGATAAAAATTAATTTTAGTAGCAAAATAAAGTAATACGCTGTAACTATTCAGAGTTCCTGTGTGGAAGGATTGACGTTATACAAAAATCACTTGGTACCCCATCGGACTTTAAAGTATATAAATTTAGTTCATAAATATCCCATATAATAAAATGATACAAAACACAAGATTATTGCAACTATTCATGACCAATTGGTGTAAATCAAATTTTTAAAAATTGGCCTTGTATTGGAGTTTACAATATCTACGTAAACTTAGTTTTTAAAAATACAGTATAAAACAATGAAAACACAAAATCATTCGCATCTATTTCTAGACCTGCATGAAAAATATAATAATGAAAATAATCGTGTTGAACATCCTTGTATTCTTTAAATATTAGTTTTATTTGATAAAAATTAATTTTAGTAGCAAAATAAAGTAATACGCTGTAACTATTCAGAGTTCCTGTGTGGAAGGATTGACGTTATACAAAAATCACTTGGTACCCCATCGGACTTTAAAGTATATAAATTTAGTTCATAAATATCCCATATAATAAAGAGACACGAAACACAAGATTATTGCAACTTTTCATGAGCAAATGGAGGAAATCAAAATTTTAAAAATTGGCCTTGAATTTAA